>CM035286.1:3751924-4160012 GCA_020226075.1 Hydropotes inermis | reverse complement strand
ATGCATCCAACCTGGGCTGGTGATCTGTTTCACCCTTGATGGTATACTTGTTTCAATGCTGTTCTTTCCGAACATCCCACCCTCTCCATCTCCCATAGAGTCTAAAAGTCTGTTCTGTACATCTGTGTCTCTTTTTCTGTTTTGCATATAGGGTTAGTGTTACCATCTTTTTAAATTCCATATATATGCGTTAGTATACTGTATTGGTCTTTATCTTTCTGGCTTACTTCACTCTGTATAATGGGCACCAGTTTCATCCATCTCTTTAGAACTGATTCAAATGAACTTTTTAATGGCTGAGTAATATTCCATAGTGTATATGTACCACAACTTCCTTATTCATTCATCTGCTGATGGGTATCTAGGTTGCTTCCATGTCCTGGCTATTATAAACAGTGCTGCGATGAACATTGGGGTACCTGTGTCTCTTTCAGATCTAGTTTCCTCAGTGTGTATGCCCAGGAGTGGGATTGCTGGGTCATATGGCAGTCTTATTTCCAGTTTTTTAAGGAATCTCCACACTGTTCTCCATAGTGGCTGTGCTAGTTTGCAATTTTCTTGGAGAAATCTCTAGGCCTTCCTATTCTGTTCTTTACCTCTATTTTCTTTGCCTTGATCGCTGAGGAAGGCTTTCTTATATCTCCTCACTATTCTTTGGAACTCTGCATTCAAATGGGAATATCTTTACTTTTCTCCTTTGATTTTTACTTTTCTTCTTTTCACAACAATTTGTAAGGCCTCCTCAGACAACCATTTTGCATTTTTGCATTTCTTTTCCTTGGGGATGGTCTTGATCCCTGTCTCCTGTACAATGTCACAAACCTCTGTCCATAGTTCATCAAGCTCTCTATCAGACCTAGTCCCTTAAATCTATTTCTCACTTCTTCTGTATATTCATAAAGGATTTTATTTAGGTCATACCTGAATGGTCTAGTGGTTATCCCTACTCTCTTCAGTTTAAGTGTGAATTTGGCAATAAGGAGTTCATGATCTGAGCCACAGTCAGCTCAAGGTCCTGTTTTTGCTGATTGTATAGAACTTCTCCATTTTTGGCTGCAAAGAATATAATCAATCTGATTTTGGTGTTGGCCATCTGGTGATGCCCATGTGTAGAGTCTTCTCTTGTGTTGTTGCAAGAGGGTGTTTGCTATTACTAGTGCATTCTCTTGGCAAAACTCTATTAGCCTTTGCCCTGCTTCATTCCATACTCCAAGGTTAAGTTTGCCTGTTACTCCAGGTGTTTATTGACTTCCTAATTTTGCATTCCAGTTCCCTATAATGAAAAGGACATCATTTTGGGGTGTTAATTCTAAAAGGTCTTGTAGGTCTTCATAGAACCATTCAACTTCAGCTTCTTCAGCATTACTGGTTGGGGCATAGACTTGGATTACTGTGATATTGAATGGTTTGCCTTGGAAATGAACAGAGATCATTCTGTCGTTTTTGAGATTGCATCCGAGTACTGCATTTCTGACTCTTTTGTTGACTATGATGGCTACTCCATTTCTTCTAAGGGATTCCTGCTCACAGTAGTAGATACAATGGTCATCTGAGTTAAATTCACCCATTCCAGTCCTTTTTAGTTCACTTCTTGCCATCTTCTGTTTGACCACTTCCAATTTGCCTTGATTTATGGACCTAACGTTCCAAGTTCCTATACAATATTGCTCTTTACAGCATCAGACCTTGCTTCTATCACCAGTCCCATCCACAACTGGGTATTGTTTTTGCTTTGGCTCTATCCCTTCATTTTTTCTGGAGTTATCTCTCCACTGATCTCTGGTAGCATATTGAGCACCTACTGACCTGGGGAGTTTCTCTTTCATTATCCTATCATTTTGCCTTCTCACACTTTTCATGAGTTTCTCAAGGCAAGAATACTGGAGTGGTTTGCTATTCCCTTCTCCAGTGGACCACATTCTTTCATACCTCTCCACCATGACCTGACCGTCTTGGGTGGCCGCATAGGGCATGGCTTAGTTTCACTGAGTTACACAAGAATGTGGTCCTGTGATCAAGTTGGCTAGTTTTCTGTGATTATGGTTTTAGTGTGTCTGCCCTCTGATGCTGTCTTGCAACACCTACAGTTGGTTTTCTTGGGTTTCTCTTACCTTGGACGTGGGATATCTCTTCACGGCTGCTCCAGCAAAGTGCAGTCGCTGCTCCTTACCTTGGACGAGGGATATCTTCTCATGGCCGCCCCTCCTGACCTTGAACGTGGAGTAGCTCCTCTTGGCCCTCCTGTGCCTGCGCAGCAGCTGCTCCTTGGAGGTGGGTTACTTAAACTCAATTCCATTGAGTCGGTAATGCCATCCAACCATCTCATCATCTGCCATCCTCCTCTCCTCCTTCCTTCAATCTTTGCCAGCATCAGGGTCTTTTCAGATGAGTCAGTTCTTCACATCAGGTGGCCAAAGTGTTGGAGTTTCAGCTTAAGCATCTGTCTTTCCAATGATTATTCAGGATTGATTTCCTTTAGGATGCACTGGTTGGATCTCCTTGCAGTCCAAGGGACTTTCAAGAGTCTTCTCCAACACCACAATTCAAAAGCATCAATTTTTTCAGCACTTCAGCTTTATTTATAGTCTAACTCTCACATCCATACATGAGTACTGGAGACACCATAGCTTTGACTAGATGGACCTTTTTTGGCAAAGTAATGTCTCTGCTTTTTAATATGCTGTCTAGGTTTTATCTGGGTAGGGTGAAAGAAAGAATAAGGAAAGGGAAGAAGAGAGGAAGTGGGGTGCGACCGGTACCTATGGAGGTGGAGAGCTGAAGGTGAGGAGATGTTCTTGCATCTGAAGAAGCCCCCTCCATGCAGGGAGTTGACTGGGACAGACAGGGAGCTTCTAGGCCTTGGAGGGTAGTGCAGCAACTGGTCTGTGGTAGGCAGGACAGAATGAGACTTATAAAGGTGGTCCATGTCACAGCCCTGTGCAACCCAGTCTGAATCAGGTGTCCACTGTTGCATACAGGGGCCTGGTGCTGGAATGTGAGGTTTGAAGCACAGACCCAGGGAGGGGACTGCTGTGGTTTGTGAGGAAACATCCTGAGGGAATGGGAGTTAGGAGCTCTGCAACTAGGAATGTTCACAGAGAAGACTTTGATCACCACAGAAACAAACCATCATTTTTCAGTGATGTGCAATGGCCAGGGCCACCATTTCAGCCTCTCTTCTCACATGTAGGCCCCAGGCTCTGTGGCCACCAAGCATGGCTCCCATTGGAGTGGCTCATTCTGTACCCTCCCCCGAACTGCCATTGTCTACTCCATCCCCTCTCTGCCTGGGCAACTGGCTCACCACAACTCTATCTGAGCATTCACCTGCCTAGGTGTCATGTTAGCCCAATTGCTGTCTCAACTCCTTCCTAATGAAGTTCAGCCATTCCATCCCTCCCACATGGCATCCCTGTGCCCGATTGCTGCCTCCACCTCTTGCCTGATGAACTTGGGCTCTATCAGCCTCACGAGCAGGTAGCAGTGGGTGGCCCACAAACAGAGATGGGTCTATAACCACAACTGAACCCTAAGAGCCCTGTAATAAGGAAGAGAAGCTGAAATCTTTCCTCATGGCTATATGAGTCTTGGAGTTATACCTCTACTGACTGCTTCTTAAATTCTGTGCTGTGTGCTTAGTTGCTCAGTCATGTCTGGCTCTCTGTGACCTCATGGACTGTAGCCCACCAGGCACCTCTATCTATAGGGATTCTCCAGGCAAGAATACTAGAGTGGATTACAATGCCCTCCTCAAGGGTATCTTCCCAACCCAGGGATCAAACCCAGGTCTCCCACATTATAGACAGATTTTTTGCCATATAAGCCAACAGGGAAGCCCTCCTAAACTCAACATCTGCAGAATATACCTGCAGCTGAGAAGTTTCTGGATTTAGCATTTGTGGGCTCTGTGTAGGTGGCAGGGTATACTGAAAGTTATGAAAAGAAAAAATAAATAAATAAACAAATAAAACCAAGGATATTCCCCAGGATGACAGAGGAATAGGATGGGGAGACCACTTTCTCCCCTACAAATTTATTAAAAAATCATTTGAATATTGGGAAACTTCAACAAAACAGCTTCTGAATGTTGGCAGAGGACACCAGACACCCAGAAATGCAGCCCAATCTTTTCAAAAGGAGATAGGGCAAAACATAAAAGACAAAAACAGAGACAAAATATTTAGGGATGGAGATCCATCCTGGGGAGGGAGTAATGAAGGAGGAGAAGTTTTCACACAATAGGAAACTCTCATTGAGGCGTGTCTGTGGGGAGTTTAGGAATCTCAGAGGGCAACACAACTGGGAGGAAGAAAAAAAAGGCACAGAATACATGCCTAACCGCAACTGCCAGCAGAGAAGTGGCCCAGATGCTTGCATCCACCACCAGTGAGTAGGGGCTGGGCAGGGCGGCAAGGGTCGCATCATCAGTCCTTAGGGTAAGGACCATGCCTGAATGCTCTGAGGACAACCTGAGGGAGTTAATGTGATTTAACAACACAAACTGTGGGATCGCCAGAGAGACAAAACACAAACAAACAATAACAATAACAACAAAACAAGAAACCTTTCCTGTGAGAGGCTTTAACACCTCTCAGTGACCCTGGAACACTGACAGAACAAAGGATTGAGCAAATAATGAAGAAGAGCAAGCCAGCTGCATATAGGCCTCTCCTTTCCCTGAGACAGAGAGGCAGGCATTTGACAGTCAGAGGAGGAAGACAAGGGGCTGCTGTAATCTCAGCCCCAGAGGCTACAACTCCCACCAAGCTGTGAGCAGGTTTGCAATTACTAACCACATGTCCCTGGGACCCTGGATGGTTGACATCTCCCAGGAGGGTCACAGCTTGAGATCAGCTCCCCAGAGGAGATACAAGGCACACTTGGGACTGTGCTCTCTTGGCGCACCTGGGGAAAATGGGAGTCTGCAGTAGGAGAGATGACTAAGACACTTGGCCCAACTGGGACAGTTCATTCACCAAGCACCCAGTCACCTGAACTGCCCAGGCCTGCAAAAGGCACAAAATGCACAGCCAATCTGGGTCTGTGCCCCTGCAGAGCACCAGAGAACCTGAGTAACTTAGACCTGGGAAGTGCACAATATGCAAGGCCAACATAGCAAACGTCCCCTGCAGAGCACCCTGGAGCCTGAGCAGTGCAGACCCAGGAAGTACATACCACTCTGGGCTGTGGCAAACCCAGTGTGGTCCATCCACAGTGAGCACTCCCCACACATAACAGAAGTATTTGTTTGCAGTGTCCCTCCCTCCCCCACAACACAACTGAACAAGTGAGCTTCAACAAGTGGCCACCTTCACTCCATGTGTCAGAGTGGAAATTAGACATTGAAGAGATTTCCAAACAGAGGAAGCCAAAATAAACAAAGAAGGGGGAACTGCTCTGGAAGTGACAGGTGCAACAAATTAAGACCCTGCATTTGATACTGGAGACTTCATTTGAGGGGCAGCTATATACCTTGAGAACAAGTATAAACCAAAATAAAGGACCATCTGACACTGAACTGACCCCACACTGCCCACAACAGCTCCATAGAAAATCCCAGATATATTTTTACTATTATCAATTTTTAATATATTTTAAAAATTTAGTTCTTTAATATTTCTTTAACTTTTACTTTTATAGCCTATTCTTACCTTTCAAAAAAAACCTGTTTTTAAAACAAATAGCATATATATATATATATATATATATATATATATATATATATATAATGTTTTGGATTTTTATGTTGTATTTTTGAGATTCTAACCTCTAGTCTAGGTTTTTCATCTTTTCCTTTTGACATTTGTTGTTTCTTCTGTATCTCTGAGAATCTAATCTTCAGTACCCATTTTCACGTAGGGATTTGATTATTAGCTTTATTGCTGTCATCCCTTTTGACACTCTCTTTTCTCCCCCACATCATTTCTGTCTCCTTCTTCCCTCTTCTGTATATAACTCTGTGAATCTCTCTGGGTGTTCCAGGCTGTAGAGAGCACTTAGGGATTTGACTGCTGGCTAGATTGCTCTCTCCCCTTTTGGCTCCCCCTTTTCTCCTCCTGGTTACCCTTCTCCATTCTCTCTCATCTCTTCCCTATATAACTCTATGAATCCTTCTGCATGTTCCTGGCTGTGGAGAATTGTTTAATCAGTAACCTAGGAAATTTATCTTCTATGCTGTATGAATAAAGAAGTCTTGAGGCTATTGTAAGAGAAAGACAAAAAGCCAGAGGAATGAGGAATAACTCCAAACCTTTAGAACACCAGAAAATTCTTGACTCCAGGGAAATTAATAGACAAGAGTTCACCCAAAAGAATCCATACCTACACTAGAACAAACTCCAGCCAAGAGCCAGCAAGTTCCAGTGTAAGACACATACCAATGTGAGGCTGTCACAGCTAATGCCATGACAGGCAGCCTAGATTAGGAGTAGGCCTGATTTCCTGGGGTAACATAATTATCAGGCCTCCTGGAGCTAGGCAGTCAACATATGCCTAGTAAGAAAAAGGGAACCTATCAGGGAAAAGCTGAAAGCCCCACGTTAGACCAACAAAAACTGCCTTGCAACTGTGTAACCAATCCGCTTGCACCAACTACCCACTGTGTAACCAATCTGCTTGCACCAACTACCTGCTGCTTTTTTTTTTTTTGACCTAATAAATACCCGAGAGAACTGGGGCTCAGGGCCTTTCGTCCTCACACCCATGGTGAGGGCGGGAGGCCCTGGCTCGAGTCAGTAATAAATTCCCCTATTGCAAGTTGCATTATTTCAGGGAGTCTTCTTTCCTGACCGGGGACTTGGACTACGGGCAAAACAACCAAGATGACAGACACAAGCTCCCCCAACCAGGAAAACGTGAGAAGTCATTAGGCCAATCCCTCTCACAAAGAGTTCAGTTCAGTTCAGGTCAGGCGCTCAGTCATGTCTGACTCTTTGTGAAACCATGAATTGCACGTAGCATGTCAGGCCTCCCTGTCCATCACTGACTCCCAGAGTCCACCCAAACCCATGTCCATTGAGTTGGTGATGTCATCCAGCCATCTCACCCTCTGTTGTCCCCTTATTCTCCTGCCCTCAATGTTTCCCAGCATTAGGGTCTGTTCAAATGAGTCAGCTCTTCACATCAGGTGGCCAAAGTATTTGAGTTTCAGCTTGAATATCAGTCTTTCCAATGAACACCCAGGACTGATCTCATTTAGGATGGCCTGGTTGTATCTCCTTGCAGTCCAAGGGACTCTCTAGAGTCTTCTCCAACACCACAGTTCAAAAGCATCAATTCTTTGGCACTCGACTTTCTTTACAGTCCAACTCTCCCATCCATACATGACTACAGGAAAAACCATAGCCTTGACTAGACGGACATTTGTTGACAAAGTAATGTCTCTGCTTTTGCATTTTCTGTCTATGTTGGCCATAACTTTCCTTCCATGGAGTAAATGTCTTTTAATTTCATGGCTGCAATCACCATCTGCAGTGATTTTGGAGCCCCCAAAAATAAAGTCAGCCACTATTTCCCCAGGTACTTGCTGTGAAGTGATGGGACCAGACTTCACAATTAAGAGGAACCACAAACTTCCAGCCTACAGAAAGGGCATTCCAGACACAGCAATCTAAACAAAATGAAAAGGCAGAGAAATATCAAACAGGTGAAGGAATAAAAACCCACCAAACTAAACAAAAAAGGAGAAGGTAGGGAGTCCATCTGAAAAAGAATTCAGAAAAATGGTAGTAAAGATGATCCAAAATCTTGAAACAAAATGAAGTTACAGATAAATAGACTGGGAATAAGGATTGAGGAAATGTGGTGGTGGGGGGGAGTTAACAAGGAGCTAGAAGAAATAAGGAAGAATCAAGCAATAATGAATGATGCAAAACTGAGATCAAAAACACTCTGGAGGGAACCAACAGTAGAATAACTGAGGCAGAAAAGAGGATAAGTAAGGTGAAAGATAGAATGGTGGAAATAAATGAAGCAGAGGAAAAAATTAAAAAAAGAAGAATTAAAAGAAATAAGGGCAACCTCAGAGACTTCTGGGGCAATGCCAAATGTCCCAACATTCGAATCATAGGAGTCCCAAAAGAAGACAAGAAGAAAGGCCATGAGAAAATACTTGAGGAGATAATAGTTGAAAACTTCCCTAATATGGGGAAGGAAATAGACACCCAAGTTCAAGAAACCCAGAGTCCAGAACAGGATAAGTTTCATGAAATTTATTGAAGAAATTTCATGCAAATGGGGACCAAAAGAAAGCAGGAGTAGCAATACTCATATCAGATAAAATTAATTTTGAAATAAAGACCATGATGAGAGACAAAGAAGGACATTACATAATGATCAAAGGATTAATCCAAGAAGAAGATATAGCAAGTATAAATATATACAAACCCAACATAGGAGCACCTTAATACATAAGGCAAATGGTAACAAGTATGAAGGGGAAAATTAACAGTAACACAGTAATAGTGGGGGACTTTAATACTTCACTCACACCTTTGGATAGATCAATCAAACAGGAAATTAGGAAAGAAACCCATATTTTAAATGATACAATGCATCAGTTAGACCTAATTGATATATATAGGGCATTCCATGCCAAGAAATGGAATTCATGTGTTTCTCAAGTGCACATGGAACATTCTCCAGGATAGATCACAACCTGGGTCATAAATCTAGCCCTTGTAAATTTATAAAAATTGAAATCATTTTAAGCACCTTTTCTGATCACATTGCAATAAGATTAGATGTCAAACACACACACACACACACACACACACACACACACACAGTATTGAAAATACAAACATATGGAGGGTAAACAGCACACTTCTGAATAATCAGCAGATCATGGAAGAAAACAAAGAGGGGATAAAAATATGCATAGAAGCAAATGAAAATGAAAACATGACAACCCTAAACCTATTGGAGTCAGTAAAAGTAGTGCTAAGAGGGAAGTGCATACCAATAGAAGCTTACCTCAAGAAACAAGAGAAATATCAAATAAACAACCTAACTTTATACCTAAAGCAGTTAGGAAAAGAAGAAAAGAAGAATCCCAAAGTTAGTAGTCATGTATGGATCTGAGAGTTGGACTGTAAAGAAAGCTGAGCATGAAAAATTGATGCTTTTGAATTGTGGTGGTGGAGAAGACTCTTGAGATTCCCTTGGACAGCAAGGAGATCCAACCAGTCCATCCTAAAGGAGATCAGTCCTGGGTGTTCATTGGAAGGACTGATGTTGAAGTTGAAACTGCAATACTTTGGCCACCTGATGCAAAGAGCTGACTCATTTGAACAGATCCTGATGCTGGGAGGGATTGGGGGCAGGAGAAGAAGGGGATGACAGAGGATGAGATGTTTGGATGGCATAACCAACTCAATGGACATGAATTTGGTTAAACTTTGGGAACTGGCTTTTCACAATAAAAGAAACTATAAAAATGTGAAAAGGGAGCTTTCATAATGGGAAGAAATAATAGCAATAGTAAATGTAACAACTGACAAAGAATTCATCTCCAAAATATACAAGCAACCCATGCAGCTCATTCCCAGAAAAATAAACAACCTGATCAAAAATTGGGCCAAAGAACTAAACAGACATTTCTCCAAAGAATACATGTAGATATATAACAAACACATGAAATGATGCCCACTGTCAGAGAAATGCAAATCAAAACCACAACTATGTACCATTTCATGCCAGTCAGAGTGGCTGCCATAAAAATGTTTACAAACAATAAATGATGGACAAGGTGTGGAGAAAAGGGAACCCTCTTTCACTGTTGGTGGGAATGCAAACTAGTATAGCCACTATGGAGAACAGTGTGGAGATTCCTTAAAAATCTGGAAATAGGACTGCCATACAACCCAGAAATCCCACTGTTGGGCATACACACCAAGAAAATGATAATTGAAAGTGCTTCCATGTTCACTGAAGCACTGCTTGCAATAGCTAAGACATGAAAGCAACTTAGATGTCCATTGGTAGACAAATGGATATGGAAGTTGTGGTACATATATACAGTGGAATATTCAGTTCATTTCTGTTCAGTTGCTCAGTCATGTCTGATTCTACCACCCCACGGACTGCCACACGCCAGGCTTCCCTGTCCATCACCAATTCCTGGAGCCTACTCAAAGTCATGTCCATTGAGTCGGTGATGCTATCTGACCATCTCATCCACTGTCATCCCCTTCTCCTTCTGCTTTCAATCTTTCCAAGCATCAGGGTCTTCTCAGATGAGTCTGTTGTTTGCATCAGTTGGTCAAAATACTGGAGTTTCAGCTTCAGCATCAGTCATTCCAAAGAATATTTAAGACTTATTTCCTTTAGGATGTACAGGTTGGATCTCTTTGCTGTCCAAGAGACTCTCAAGAGTCTTTTCCAGTCATGGAATATCACTGAGCTATGAAAAAGAACACATTTGAGTCAGTTCTAATGAGATGGATGAAACTGGAGCCTATTATACAGAGTGAAGGAAATCATAAAGAGAAACACCAATACAGTGCATTGAGGCATATATATGGAATTTAGAATGCTGTAACCACAACCATATATATGAGACAGCAAATTACACACAGATATGAAGAACAGAATTTTGGACTCTGTGGGAGAAGCCAAGGGTCAGATGATTTGAGAGAATTACACTGAGACACATATATTACCATATGTGCAATAGATAGCCAGTCCAAGTTTGATGCATGAAACAGGCCACTCAAAGCTGGTACACTGGGAGAGCCCAGAGGGATGGAATCGGGAGGAAGGGGGGAGGGATGTTCAGGGTGTGGGGACACATGTATACCTGTGACTGATTCATGTCAATATATGGCTAAAACCACCACAATAAAGTAATTAGCCCCCAGTTAAATCAATCAATTAAGAAAAAAATTTCAAGAATATTCTATGCAGCAAGGCTCTCACACAGATTCAGTGGAGAAATTAGCAGCTTTGTAGACAAGCAAAATCTAAGATAACACAGCACCACCAAACCACTCTTACAGGAAATAATAAAAGAACTTCTCTTGGCAGAGGGATGAAAAAGAATGCACAATAGAAGCATAAAGTCACAAACTGGAAGCTCACTGGTTAAAACAAACATACAGCAAAAGCAAGAAATCATCCATACACAAGCATGATATCAAAACTAGAAAACATGGGAAGAGGAGAGTACAAATGCTGCAGAAAGGAATTTCATTTTAAATTAACAGACCAGTGACTTAAAGTAACCTTGTACATGGATAGGTTGCTAAGTCATAACCTTATGGGAAATGCAAGCCAAAAACCTATTACAGATACTCAAAAAAGGAAAGCAACCTAAAAGCAACACTAAAGATAGTCATCAAATCACAAGAGGGGAAAAAAAATAAAAGAAAAATGATGTACAAAAACAAACCCAAAACAATTAAGAGAATGACAATAGGAACATGCATACAGAAATTACCTTAAATGTAAATTGATTAAACATTCCAACTAAAAGACCAGACTGGCTGAATTAATGCAAAATTGAGACTTATATATGCCTCCTATAAAAATTCACTTCAGATCTAGGAACATACACAGACTGAAAGTAAGGGAATGGAAATATTTATTCCATGCAAATAAAAATAAAAAGAAAACTGGAGTAACAATACCCATATTGGATAAAATTGACTTTAAAGACTGTTATAAGAGATAAAGAAGTACACTGCATAATGATCAAGAGACCAATCCAAGAAGAATTAAAAACAGTAAAACATACATATGCACCCAACATAGAAGCACCTCAGTATATAAGGCAAATGTTAACAGCCATAAAGGGAAATCCACGGTAACATGATAAAATTGGAAGGATTTAACACCTCACTTATACCAATGGGTAGATCAACCAGAAAGAGAGTTAATAAGAAAACACAAGCCTTAAATGACACCTTAGACCAGATAGACATTGTTGATATTAATAACATATTCCATCTAAAAACAGTAGAATATGCTTGTAAGTGCACATGAAACATTCTCCAGGAAAGATCACATCTTGGGTCACAAGAGCGTTGGTAAAGCTATCTCATGCTATGAGATAACAAATAAATTACAGAAAAAAAGGAGTTATAAATGATACAAATATGGGGATGCTAAGCAATATGTAGCTAAAAAAGTTAAAAAAATTACATATCACTGAAGAAGTCAAAGAGAAAATTTTTAAAAGAAAACACATGGAGACAAATGGCAACATATACATTATGATCCAAACCCTATGGGATACAGAAAAAATAGTTCTAAGAGGAAAAACTATAGCAATAAAGTTTTAATTCAGGATAAAAAGAAAAGTCTCAAATAAACAACCTAAAATTACACCTAAAGCAACTAGAGAAAGAACAAACAAACCCTAAAATTATAGAAGGAAAGAAAAGACAAAGGTCAGAGCAAAAATAAATGAAACAGACATGCTTAAAATAAGAGCAAAGAGCAATATAAGTAAAAACTCATTCTTTGGAAAGGTAAAATTGAAAAAGCTTTAGCTACACTTATCTAGAAAAAGGAGAGTGTTCAAATCAATAACATTAGAAATGAGAAAGAAGCAGTTACAACGGACACCACAAAACTATAAAGGATCATGAGGCTGCTACAAGCAACCATATGTGAATAAAATGGACAAAGTCATAGAAAGGTACAATCTCTCAAGCCTGAACCATAAAAAGTAGAATATATGAATAGACAAATTACAAGTATTGGAACTGAAACTGTATTTTATAAATTCCAACAAAGTCCAGAACCAGATGCTTTCACCCAGAAGAGTTACCACCTACCCTTCTGAAACTCCTCCAAAAATAAAAAAAAAGAAGGGGCATTCTCAAGCCCATTTAGTGAGGTTCAAAGAGGCCACCATCACCTTGATACTGAAATCAGACTATGATATTACACACAAAAAAAGAAAACAAAATTATAGACCTATATTACTGATGAATATAGACACAAAAATTCTAAAGTAAATGCCTGCAAACCAAATCCAGCAATACATTTAAAGAAGCACAGACCATAATCAAGTGGAATCTGTTTCAGGGATATAATGATTTTTTCAATGTTATGTTCAGTGGTTCAGTCATGTTCAACTCTTTGTGACCCCATGGACTATAAAACATGAAGATACTCTGTTCATGGGATTTTTCAGGCAAGAATACCAGAGTTGTTTGCCATTTCTTTCCCCAGGAGATCTTCCGGACCAGGGATCAAACCTGCATTTCTTGTGTCTCTGGAGTTGAGTCTCAGGCAGATTCTTTACCCTTTGAACCAATCGGGAAACCCTTATTGTTCAATATATGCAAATATATGTAATGTGACACACCACATTAACAAATTGAAGGATCAAAACCATATGATCATCTCAATAGATGTGAAAAAAAAAAACTTTTTGATAAAATTTGACATCCATTTATGCTATAAAAAACAACTCTCCAGATAGTGGCACAGAGGGAACTCACCTCAACCTAAGAAAGGCCACAAAAGACAAAACTATAGATAATGTCATATTTAATGGTGAAAAGCTGAAAGTATCTCCTCTAAGATCAGCAAAAAGAGAAGAAGCTTTACTCTTGCCAATTTTATTCAACATAGTTTTGAAGTCTTAGCCATGACAATTAGAGAATATTTTTTAAAATAAATAAATAAAAGAAATATAAATTGGAAAAGAAGAAGTAAAACTGTCACTGTTTGCAGATGACAAGATGCTATATATTGGAAATCCCAAAGGTGTTACCAGAAAGCTCCTAGAGCTCATCAATGAACTTGGTAAAGTTGCAGGATACAAAAACAATACACAAAAACCTCTTACATTCCTATATACTAACAATGAAATTTTGGAAAGAAAAAATAGAGAAAGAATCCCATTTAACAATGCATCAAACAGTATAAGGTACCTAGGAATAAACTTTCCTAAGGAAAAACCATAACTGTACTAAAAAATCTATAAGGTACTGATGGAAGATATGAAATATGATACAAAGAGATGGGGAGATATACCATGTTCTTGGCTTGAAAGAACCAATATTGCCAAAATGCCTGTACTACCCAAAGCAGTCTACAAATTCAATGCAATTTCTATCAAATTATCAATGTCATTTTTCCCAGAATCAGAAAAAAAAAAATGTGTATGGAAGCAAAAAAGACCCAGATTGCCAAAGCAATCTTGAGAGAGTAAAATAGAGCTGGGGAAATCAAGCTCCTTGACTTCAAACTATAATACAAAGCTACTTTAATCAAAACATTTTGGTGCTGAAACATAAACAGAAATATAGATCAATGGAAAAGGGCAGAAAATCAAGAGATAAATCCATGCACCTATGGTCACCTAATCTATGACAAATGAGGAAAGAATATACAATGGAGAAAAGGCAAGTCATTTAATAAATGGTGCTGGGAAAACTGGAGTGCTACATGTAAAAGAATGAAATTATATCACTTCCTAGTACTATGTGCAAAAATAAACTCAAAATGGACTAAAGACAAATGTAAGGCTGGGTACTATAAAACTGTTACAGGAAAACATAGGTAGAAAACTCTGACATAAATTGTAGCAAGAAATCTTTTGATCTGCCTCCTAGAAAATAAAAACAAAAACACAAATGGGACCTGATTAAATTTAAGAGCATTTGCACAGCATTGGAAACCATAGACAAGATGAAAAGACAATCTTCAGAATCACAGAAAATATTCGCAGACAAATCAACCAACATGAGATAATCTCAAAAATACAAAAGCAGCTCAATATCAGAAAAACAAATAACTCAATCAAAAAATGGTCAGAAGACCTAAATATACATTCTTCCAAAGAGGATGTACAGATGGCCAACACACATGTGAAAAAGATGTCCAGCATCAGTCATTATTAGAGAAGTTCACATAAAGACTACAATGAAGTGTCACCTCATATCAGTCAGAATGACCATTATCAAAACCTGTACAAACAGTAAATGCTGGAGAGAATGTGGAGAAAAGTAAATCTTCAGGCACTGCTGGTGGAATGTAAATGGATACAACCACTATGGAGAACAGTATGTGGGTTCCTTAAAAAACTAAAAATAAAGCTACCACATGACCCAGCATAGACATAAAATCCTCTCATCTTTTTTGTTTGTTTGTTTTCTTCTTTATTTAATCCTGATCTTGGTCAGTTGTGCCTTCTGTTTCTGTTTTGTGCTTTTTCTCTCCATCTCTATTGCTGTTTATCTCACTCTGTCTCCTTCTCGGTCACTTTTACTCTCCTCTTCCCTCTTGTTTGCTCTTTCTCTCACTTTCCATTAATTATTTCTCTTAAGTTCATTAGGTTTCCTTGGCATTCATGAATTTATTAAGCATTTGGAAGAAAAAGAAAAAAGCTTTTGGCCTAATTTTTACTGTCTGTTTTTGTTTCCTTTCTATCCTATTAACTTCCTTACTTCTAAATGTGGCTGTTCCAAGTTAATATTAGTCTCTTTTCCAGAGATGATCATATAAATCACTAAAACAGGAGCTATTTTTATAGCAGAAGTCTTCACTAACAGATTATATATACAATTACATTCACATAAAGAAGCTGTAATTTAAATCTAGTTTCTCTATTTGATTAGTAATATTTATTTTACTTATATATTTCTTAGTCTCTGTGTCTGTATGTCAAGGTACATATGTGTTTTGCTGATCAATAAGTTTGTAGTTTGACCAGTTTTCTCAAATCTTCTGGAAAGATAAAAGCAAAAATTCAATAGACAAACTATCGTTATTTTTTAGTCACTCAGTCATGTCTGATTCTTTTATGACTCCGTGGATTGTAGCTTGCCAGGCTACTCTGTACACGGAACTTTGGAGGCGAGGATACTTCTCCAGGGTATCTTCCTGACCCAGGGATCAAACCAACACCACATCTCCCACATTGGCAGGTGGATCTTTACCACTGAGCCTCTGGGAAGCCCAGTGACTTGTTATTTAGTCTTTTATTTCTGTTTTCCAATTTTGTAGGTTAAAAGGGTATTTGTTTGTTGGGATAATTTATTTTATGTTGATTCCTGATGAGTTTGAATGATTTAATAAGTTTACTGGCCATTTGCACTTCAACATTTCATCATGTCTCCTTATATGGGGATCAAATTTGGCTCTCACTGTTTAAGCATATAGCTGTTTGAAACAGACATAAGCATCTATTATTCAGTTATTACAAGAACACAATACTTTTTAATCCTAAGCAATTATTTTTCCTACTAAAAAGATAATCAGTAAACTTAACTAAAAGTGCTTTAACTAAAAGTGTTTGATCAGCTTTAATTGATTGTTTATCAGACATATTTATATCAAATAAAAAATGAAAAGGGTGCCTATAGGCTTAACATAAGGTTTCATTATTTAATTTAAACATTATGTATCCTTATAGAACCTTATAGAACTTATAGATCAGTATATAGTTTCTGAAATATCAGAATAACATTTTTACCATTAATGTGGACTTGTAAGAACTGATTAGTTCATGTTTGGCTTCTGTTTTGATAGAAAGTATCTTAAAATTATGAAGGTAAAATTAGAAAGAAATAACTTTTCATTGATTAAGAGATGTGTTGTGCATCTTAATGACTTGTTCATTTCAACAAATAACGACTTGATTCTCTTTCACAGAAATTCCTTAGAGTGTTTCTTGTATTGCGTGAATAAATAGTGTTCATTCTTCATGTAGCATAGAATTACAATATGGTGTAAATGAATTTATTGCTAATAATCTGTAACTGCTGCAGTTTCTGTCAGAACACTGTCAAGATGCATTTGGCAGAAAAAGCTAATTTCATTTGGGACAATCAGAACGTGAATATATGCAAATCTAATCAGAGGGTAAAATGCTCTAAAATACTTTGTAAATCTTTAAATGATTTCTACTGAATACCATGTTACACATTGCAAGAATCAACATGAGAAATTTCAGTCTACAACTTATGACTTCAGGGGAAAAATGCTAATGAAGCAAAAGGGCAGCAAATTCACCCATGAGAAATAATTATAGGTTGAAAGACTGTATTTTTAAAAAAATATATAATTTGTGAAGAGCCTGCTGCTTGTGTTTCTGAAGACGTTGAAGTTAACTGAAGGTGTGTATTTTTAAAATCCAAGAAGAGATAGCAATCAAGAGGAGCATAGTATTCCCCACAAAATTTGCAAAAATATTAGTCAATTTGGAGTTTGAAACTAAATCAGGTTGTGATCCCACAATAAAACCTTGCATTTGAATATTGTCCTTTGAATAGGAATTCAATTTCCAAGTCCATCCTGGGGGGATATTTGAATCCAGGAGAATCACTTGCTTATTATTAGTATTTCACTAATCAGCATTCATATTGCTTATCATCGAAATTCCACTGCCTTAGAAGTTTTTTGTAGTTGAAATATTTTAGAAAAAAATTCTTATCTGGGGTCTTTGGGTGGCTATACAGCTTTAGAAGGGCTTTCTAGGTGGCTCACTGGTTAAGAATCTGCCTGCCAATGCAAGAGACGCAGGAGATATGGGTTTGATCTCTGGATGGAGAAGGTCCCCTGGACGGGGAAATGGCAACCCACTCCAGTTTTCTTGCCTGGGAAATCCCCTGGACAGAGGAGCCTGGTAGGCTACAGTCCATGGGCTCACAAATGGTCAGACATGACTGAGCATGTACACATGCCCAGCTTTAGGTGATCCATAGACATGCTGGATGTTTATCTGAATTTGCATGTGTGTGTGTGTGAAGGTGAATGTATCTGTGCTCAAATATCCAGAGAGAGGACTCATGGCTCTCATGTGTTTTTCCAATGTGGTTATAAACATCAAAACACAAGAAATATATCCATGTTGAAAACTATTTATTTCTCTTAATCATTAACAAAATCAATCTATAACAATAACTTTATTCTCAAAGGATATTCACATACAATAGTTCTAGTACTTCTCATAATTTTCTTGTAGAGATATTCTCATTTATCTGAAATACCTAGAGGAAGACATGTTAATAAATGAAAAAACTAACTTTGCAAGAAAGCATTTTTTTTTTTTTTTTGCTGTATGGAAGAAAGAGATTATAAAAATGAACCTGCTTTTCTCTATATATGCCTGTGTGTGCATGTATGTTTTTGGCCGTGTGTGTGAGTGTGTTACTACTATTAGGAGTAATCCTACCTTAGTAATTATGAGAGGAGAGATTACACTAACTATGAGCATGAAAATTGAGTCTCAATGTCAATTAAGAGCTCCTCTCTTCTTTGTATCCACTGCCAGTCATTGCCGTCTATTTGTCTAATATTCTATATCATATATTAAATGTGTATATACATATATATTATATAAAAATATTTGTCATAGTTACCTGATTTTCTGTATTACAAGGATTTATTTCATTGGGATAAAAGTCTTTCATATGATATGTTTACTTATGTTAGCTGTTATATACATGGTGGTCTTTCTAAGGTAGATTGTTTAAAGATAAGGCAAATTGCTTATTTTTAAATCTTAAAATACTTTTGAAATACTATTTCTAGGATTTTAGGAAATGCACACTTTATTATGATAATCTCCGTAGGCCCTGGGACCAAAAATTTAAATGTGTTTCAGGTATTCTTATGGAAATAACATCATGAGTTTGAGATGCAAGAAAGTTTAATATATTAAAGTTTATAGAATATATCAGTAACATTTTGCCTTACTAAAGCCAACTGATTTCCCTTTCTGTAAAAGGCATTTGTCAAATTTCCAACAATGATCTTTAAACACTAGAGAT
This sequence comes from Hydropotes inermis, assembly GCA_020226075.1. NCBI lineage: Eukaryota > Metazoa > Chordata > Mammalia > Artiodactyla > Cervidae > Hydropotes > Hydropotes inermis. The sequence goes on along the minus strand of CM035286.1, from coordinate 4,141,281 downwards.
AAATCTAGTTTATATACTAGAATCTACCATTCTCTATTCAACTGTAATGAAAGATGAATTCTTCACTGCAGTCGTTCAGCTTTCAGTAGAGTTGGGAAGATGATTTGGAGTTTCTGATTCCTTAAATTTATTCTGTAAAGTTACATCATAGTTTTACAAAGAGCAATAAATTGGCTACATTTTACTCCGTGGCATTTATTAAACTTGAATAGAAAAAAAAAAAAACAACAGCTGTCTAATAAGCCATTGCTTATTTAAGCCAGATGATAAACAACAATAGCATTAATAATAATAATAATAGAGATATTCTATAAAATTAATTCCATGTACCAGGACTTTTCTTAACTGTCATACATAATAACTCATTTACTCATCACAATATCATTGTAGGTAGAACCATTTTATATATAAGAAACCTGAGACACAGAATGGTTAAATAATGTTCAAGTTTATGTAGCTGGAGAATGGAGTAGCTAATGATTCAATTCCAGGCCCTCTTGATTGAGAATCCATGACCATGTTACACTGACTCCAAGAATCTCACGGGGTCTCAGAAACTCACACTTTCTCAAGGACAGAAAAATACACATCCTATGTACCATGTGTTCTTATAAAATGACTGTCTTAATATATGCAGAGGAAAGAAAGACAGCATTTTTCTGGGAGGTGAGTGCAAAAGTCATTATAGCTTTTTGTTAGACCTTGAAAAAATAAGTTGGAATTCAAAAGACAACAGCAAGAAGGATAAAGATGATATCAGCCAAAGTGGGAGATTCAGACACTTGTGAAATGTTAAATGCTATATTCTGGAGGATGTTTCAAATATTCAAAGTAAAAATAATAACATGTGTGTTGCTCAGTTGCTTGAATCTTGTCTGACTCTTTGTGACCTTATGGACTGTAGCCTGCCAGGCTCCTCAGTCCATAGAATTCTCCAGGCAAGAATACTGGGATGAGTTGCCATGCCCGCTTCCAGGGGATCTTCCCAACCCAGGGATTAAACCTGAGTCTCCTGTATATCTTGCATGGCAGGCAGATTCTTTAATGTGGAGTTACCAGGGAAAGCCAAAAAATAATATATACACTCATATAATTGAAAGGTTGTTGCTGAACAATAAGACGCGGGATTCTTGGCCTCTGGAGGAGATGAATTCAATCTGGGGCCAGAGACGAGGCTGGATCGCTCAGAGCTTTTGTGTAATAAAGTTTTATTAAAGTATAAAGGAGATAGAGAAAGCTTCTGACATAGGCATCAGAAGGGGGCAAAAGAGTACCCCCCTCCTAGTCTTTAGCTGTATGCTATATAGTCACTCACAGTCTGTTAATGAAAAGAAAGGAGTGTCATAAAATTTAGAATGGCACCAGATAATTCATCCCTGGCCATAAAATGATTGACTTGAATCTTGTAGAAGGGCAGAATACCAACAGATAATTTTGTTTACATAGATTAGGGAACAATATCTGAGTAAGTAAGTTAGGCCTTTGGTGGAACCAACTTGAAGATAGAGTCTGGGGTACGTTAACATATCTTAAGACAACATTTCCATAAGAAAAAGAAATGTATTGGTTAACCAAAGTTTGAGAATAGTTAGCTTCAGGTGAAACCAGGTGTCATAGCAATACAGCACTTTAAGAGAAACCTCCTTTTAAATTTGTATAGAGAAGAAAAAATATCGCTGTTTTTTTTTTTTTTCCTCCTGCCACTTAAGAGAGATAAAAATGTCTAGCACTTGTAGCCTCTTTCCTCCGTTTGGAGACCCCTGGCCTTCCTGCTTGTTACCCTCTCATAATGAGCTAATACTCTTTCACAGTTAATGTTTTAAGTTTCTTACATATATTTCCACCATGTTGTTAAACAACATTAAAAAGAAAAGAAAAGAAAAGAAAACTTTTTTAGAGAAGTTTTAGCCTTAAAGAAAAGTTGTGAAGACAGAGAGTTCCCGAATAAATATATATATACTATGCTTATCCACTATTATCATTATCTTACATAAGTATGTATTTGTTTCAATTAATGAACCTATATTGATACATTATCTTACATAAATCCATGCATTAATAATATTTTATTAGCATCAATCTAATGTATATTTCAGTCCCAGAGTCCTATTCAGAAAACCATATTAAATTTAGTCATCATATGTTTTTGGCTTCTCTTAACTATGACAGTTTCTCCAGATTTTCCTTGATTTTGATTATCTCAACAGTTGGGACAAGTACTATTCAGATATTTCATAGAATGTCTTTTGATTGAGATCTTCTTACTTTTCTGTCATTATTAGGTTAGACTTATTTGTTAAAGAGAGGAAGACTACAAAGGTAAAGTGCCATTTTCATCACATCGTATTATTTCAATGAACTGTGATTAATTTTATTGGAGAATAAATTGATAAATCAAGATCTGAGTGCCAGGTGTGCCTATTTCTACTAGAGTGTTATGGTTTCTATGTCCTCTCAACTGGCATGACAAGGAAATATATGTATATTAACTAACTAACATGTCATATCTAAAAATATTTCTGTATGTAACCATCCATACTTATGTTAAGCTAATATGACTTCAGACATCCCCAACTCTAATCTATTAACACATGGATCAGTTTAACCTCCTCCCCTTGCTCATATATAATGTCCTACTCCAAAATTGAGAAGCTTGGCTCCCACAGCCACAAACTTATTTACTTAATTGTTCAACTCCAGTATATGTGTGCAGTGCTATCAGAATTGCTAGCCCATAACTTCATCGAGAATAACTCTATCAACTAATGTTCAGTGCTGTCAACAATTTCATATACCTTTAACTTTATAAATTCTACTCATTTCCAGTTACTTAGATCATTATTTTCCCCACCCCTTTAATTATGTGCAATATAGTTCAATTGATTTATCACACTTTACATTTCATCCAGAAATCCTCAGGTCTTCACAATAATTTGTAATTTACATGTATTAAGATTCACTGTGAGGCTTCCCAGGTGGTTCAGTGATAATGCGGATGACCTGGGGTTTGATCCCTGGGTCACGAAGATCACTGGAGGAGAAAATGACAACCCACTCTAGCAATTTTACCTGGGGAATTCCATTGACAGAGGAGCCTAATGAGCTACAGTTCACAGAATTGAAGAGTCAGGCACAATTTAGCAATTGAACACACATGAATGCACTTTGTCTTATAAATTTTATGAATCTTCAACAAATACGTAATATTTTGTATCCACACTTCAATATCATATAGTCATTTTACAACCCTAAAAAAATCACCTGTGTTTTAGCTAGCCAATCCTCCACCCATCCTTAAGCTGGTGGCAACATTACCATTTGTAGTGCATTGAATGTAACAGTATTTGCAAAAATGGTCTTTACTAATGCAATTAAGTTAAAGATAAGGAGAATGTCCTGAATGACTCAGATGGGTACTAACTCAACAACAAATGAACTTATAAGAAACAAACAGCAGGAAGACAGACAGTGACGAAGAAAAACCCATGTGACCCCTGAGGCAGAGAGAGGAATGATGTGTCTACCAGCTAGGGAATATCTGGGTCCAGATGTTTCCAGATGTTGGAAAATGCAAGGAACCTAGTATTCTGGGGGGTCTTCCCTTGTGACTCAGCTGGTAAAGAATCTTCCTGCAATGTGGGAGACCCAGGTTCGATTCCTGGATTGGGAAGATACCCTGGAGAAGGGGAAAGCTACCCACTCCAGCACTCTGGCCTGGAGAATTCCATGGATTGTAAAGTCCATGGCGGGCGGGCCAGGGGTCCGGCGGGAGGTGGGCGGGACTTACCTGGTGGCTCAGATGGTAAAGCATCTGCCTACAATGCAGGAGACCCAGGCTCAATCCCTGGGTTGGGAAGATCTCCTGGAGAAGGAAATGGCAACCCACCCCAGTATTCTTGCCTGAAAATCCCATAGACAGAGGAGCCTGATAGGTTACAGTCCATGGGGGTCGCAGAGAATCGGACATGATTGAGCTACTTCACTTTTACTTTCACTAGTATCTTTGGAGACAGTATAATCCTGCCAAAACCTTTATTTCAGACTTACAGTTTCCAGAACTATGACATAATAAATTTCTATTGTGTTAAGCCACCATGTTTATACTATTTGTTATGGCAGCCATAGAACTAATATAGCATAACTGTAACTTTGCCTTTTCCAGAATATCATATAATTGGACTCATGTATACAGTATGCAGTTTACATAGACTGACTTCTTTCACTTAGCAATATGCATTTAAGAAACTTCATTATCTTTTCATTGCTTAAAAATTCCTATTCTGATGAATAGAATTTTATTATAAGACTGTTCCAGTTTGTTTATCCATTTACTTGTTCAAGGATATGTTGTCTTGTTTACTGTTGCCTTTTTTTTTAGTTACAAATAAACCTGTCATAAATATTCATGTACAGCTTTTTATGTGGATGTAAGTTTTCAAATCAGCTGCGTTAATACCTAGGAGTGTAATTGCTGGATCATGTGGCAAAGTTATAAAAAGTTCAAAAGTAAAAGTGGCATTTTGCATTCCCACTAGCAATGAATGAAAGTCTCCATTTTTCTGTATTTTTATTTGCAACCGGTCAATTTTGGGATGTTTACTGTTTTAATAAATGTTTGGTATTATCTTAAGTGTTTTAATCTGAAATTCCCTAATAACAGATGGTGCTAATCATCTTTTATATGCTTATTTGAAAGTAATGTATCATTTTTTATAACATATCTGTTCACATTTTTCTTTGCCTAAAGAAAAGTTTAACATTTTTTTAAAAGTTTAACATTTTTTTGTGTGAAACTTTAACTGTTCTTTGTCTATGTTAGACAGAAGACATTTATTAAATATGTTTTTCACATATTTTCCCATAGTATGTGGCTTTCCCTTTCATTCTCTTAATAGTGTCCTTTTAAGAAGGTAATTTCTAAATTTTAATAAATTTCAACTTATTTTTTATGACACTAATGTTTTATATATATAAAGCCTATCACCAGTTTCAAAGCCATAATTTTCTTCCATGTTATCTTCTAAACATTTTATAATTTTATATTTAAGTTTACTCTATTTTTAATATTTTTTGTGAAAATTAAAAGGCATATGTGTAAGTTGATCTATCAATGGATTTTGCATATTGACATCCAATTATTCTAGCACTAAGTTGATTATCCATTATCCATTGAACATATTTGGTCCCTTGTCAAACTTGACTATGTGTGTGTATTTCTGGGTTCTCTATTCTGTTCCAATGATCTTTGTGTCTATTATTTTACCAGTACTACAGTGTCTTGGTTATTGTAATTCTGTCTCAAACCTTGAAATTCTGCAGTGGGAACACTCTCGCTTTTTTCTTCTTCAGTCCTATGTTCTTTACTCAAGGTATTTTGCCTTCCCTATAATCTTCAGAATAAGCTTGTCAGTTTCTATGAAATAGCTTGTGATTTTTATTAGTATTTTATTATTTATATGTCAAAATGAGAAGAACTGACATCTTAAAAGAGCTAAATTATGTATATTTTTTAGAAATAAGAAAATGATCTCAGAGAAGTGTAGGCTATTTAGTGAGTTCTCATTTTTAACAAATGCCAGGACTTGGATTTGTGCCTTTTAACAGACATGCTCCCAAATACAAAAATTTAAAAAACTATTATTACATTCCTCTATTAATAGCAGTAATCACAGTACTTATGTTATTTTAGATGGCCTATAAACTTTTAAAGTATATGGTTATCTGTTTTATTTTTTGTTTCTCCAACATTTAGTCAAGTATGTCAAATATTGAAGATTTAACTTTTTTTTTTTCCCCATCACTGCTATCAACCCTGCTCTGGACAACATATCACCTGAATGAAAGTCTCAGGTAGGCATTCATCTTCTCCTACTGTCATTCTCAATCTAGCTTAAGCCAGTTTGATCATTAATATAAATATAGTAAAAAAGATCAACCAAATCTTTCCATGCCGTATGAGCCAGCAATCCCATTGCTAAGCATACACCCAGAGGAAGCCAGAATTGAAAGAGACACATGCACCCCAGTGTTCATTGCAGCAGTCTTTACAATATGTAGGACATGGAAGCAACCTTGATGGCCATCAGCAGACAAATGGATAAGGAAGTTGTGCTACAAATACACAATGGAATGTTACTTAGCTATAAAAAGGAACATGTGTGAGTTATTTATAATGAGATAGATGAAACTGGAGCCTATTATACAGAGTGAAGTAAGTCAGAAAGAGAAACACAAATACTGTATATGGTTTTAGAAGAGGCAGAGGAACCAGAGGTCAAATTGTCAACATCTGAGGGATCATTGAAAAAATAAGAGAGTTCCAGAAAAACATCTATTTCTGCTTTATTGACTAAGCCAAAGTCTTTGATTGTGTGGATGACAATAAACTGTGGAAAATTCTGAAAGTGATGGGAATACCAGACCACCTGACCTGCCTCTTGAGAAACCTGTATACAGGTCAGGAAGCAACAGTTCAAACTGGACATGGAACAACAGACTGGTTCCAAATAGGAAAAGGAGTATGTCAAAGCTGTATATTGTCACCCTGCTTATTTAACTTATATGCAGTGTATATCATGAGAAACGCTGGGCTGGAAGAAGCACAAGCTGGAATCAAGATTGCCAGGAGAAATATCAATAACCTCAGATGTGCAGATGACATCACCCTTATGGCAGAAAGTAAAGAACTAAAGAACCTCTTGATGAAAGTGGAAGAGGAGAGTGAAAACATAGGCTTAAAGCTCAACATCAGAAAACTATGATGATGGCATCTGGCCCCATGCCTTCATGGCAAATATATGGGGAAACAGTGGAAACAGTGGCTGACTTTATTTTTCTGGACTCCACAATGCAGAGGGTGATTGCAGCCATGAAATGAAAAGATGCTTACTCCTTGGAAGAAAAGTTATGACCAACCCAAAGAGCGTATTATAAAGCAGAGACATTACTTTGGCAACCAAGGTCCATCCAGTCAAGGCTATGTTTTTTTTCAGTAGTCATGTATGGATGGTAGAGTTGGACTATAAAGAAAGCTGAATGCTGAAGAATTGATGCTTTGGAACTGTGGTATTGGAGTAGACTCTTGAGAGTCACTTTGACTGAAAGGAGATCCAAACAGTCCATCCTAGAGGAGATCAGTCCTGGGTGTTCACTGGAAGGACTGATGTTGAAGCTGAAACTCCAATACTTTGGCCTCCTGATGCAAAGAACTGACTCATTTGAAAAGACCCTGATGCTGGGAAAGATTGAGGGTGGGAGTAGAAGGGGGCGACAGAGGATGAGATGATTGGATGGCATCACTGACTCGATGGACATGAGTTTGGGTAAACTCTGGGAATTGGTGACAGACAGGGAGGCCTGGTGTGCTGCGGTTCATGGGGTCACAGTCAGACACAATTGTGCAACTAAACTGAACTGAGCACACACACACACACACATATATATATATATATAAAATTTAGAAAGATGGTAATGATGATCCTACATGCAGGGCAGTGAAAGGGACACAGATGTAAGTGGGAGAAGGCAAGGGTGGGATGATTTGAGAGAATAGCATTGAAACATGTATAGTATCATATTCAAAATAGAAGACCAGTGCAAGTCGTATGCATGAAGCAGGGCACCAAAAGCCAGTGCTCTGGGACAACCCAGAGAGATAGAGTGGGGAGGGATGTGGGAGGGGTGTTCAGAATAGGGGGACACATGTATAACCATGGCTGATTCATGTCGATGTGTGGCAAATACCATCACAATATTGTAAAATAATAGTCCTCCAATTAAAATAAATGAATTAATTTTAAAAGATACTATAATAGTAAAGATAATGGGAAAACATCTTTTTATTTCTCTGCTGAAATCTCTGCCAGAGTGTTGTGTTGAAATTAAATTAAATCCAAATATGTACCATGGCTTACTAGGTCCTATACAAACTGACTCTTTGTTACCTCTTTGATCTCACATAGAAATCACATTTCTCTTCTTAATTGGGCTTGAGTCACATAAAACCTCTTTCGGTCTTTGACATTGCTAAATTCATCCTTCAAAAACCTTTTACATTAACTATTCCTTCAGCTTGATATTTTTCCCCTAAATGTACAAAGGAGGATCCTTGTCCTGAAGATCTCAGCTCAAACATCATTTCCTCAGCAAGGTCTATCTAATCCACTTACCTAAAGCTACTGACCAATGTTTTATTACCCTGATATCAGAAATTCTGTTCTAGTGAATTTTAACATTGTTTTGCCTTCATAGTGCCTGTGATTATATGAAATTTGCTTATTTCATTCTTTCTTTTTTTTTTTTTGTTATTGTTTTATGATCAACCTTAATTTAAGGTTCATGAGGAAAGGATCTGTCTGACAGGTCTACTACTCATTAAATGTGTTTTGCATGAGCAAATGGGAAAATAACTAATAAACAGAAATTATTTCTTGACTTTGAATATATTAGTTGTTAATTGAATACTATTTTGATTATTGCTTAGTTGCATATTATATGCAATTTTTGCATATAATTATATGCAACTTATAATTTCTCATTATATAAATAATGCACATTATGCCAAATGCATTAAATATTTCTTGCATCAAGCTTTGTGTCAGGGCTGTTAATTGCTGCACCAGGAACTTTCTTTTCTTTTCAATTTTTAAGTTTGGCTGGCACTGCCTGTCCTCAGATGTTGGTGCTGACTCATTTGGTCTATTGCTCTTCTCTTTTTCCCCCTATCTGTCAGTGACAACATTGAAAATTCAGACTACCCTTCTTTGCCTGAACAGACCTCTGTATATGTTCTTATTTAATAATTTTTTCTCAAACATCAAACTACAATAGTCCTCTGCCTGCCAGATAGATTGCCCTGGATACTTTATAGGTATTTATGATTTCAACAAATCAACCTTCAATCTGGTCCAGCTTCTTTTCTACATAATTTTCTTTCAGAGAAAAGACAGTATGTGTTTTGAAAGAGTGAATATGTGCATATAGATTTTTAAATTATTTACATATTTTCTATTTTTTACTAAGGGAACAGAGCCTTCTTGAAATTTAAAGAGATGGTTTATATTATTTCATATCAAATCTCTAAGTTACTCAATATTCAGTTTGCAAATTTTAGTGACACTTGTGCTTAAAGAGTTTTGAGATACTTTATCATAATGTGCTAACTATTTTTAAATTCAGCATAGCAAAGTACAAGGTATCCCACTGTGAAAATAGCTTGGGAATAAATCTACATATAATAGAATATCTTAACATAGGATTATAGTTAGGTTTGTTGCAAAAAATAAACAAGCATCACTTCTTATGCTAATTTGGGATCTATGGTAAGTTATATGTTAAAAGATCTAATAATATGAATCATCTTTTCTAGACTCTCTTATGGTACTTCAAAGAAGCCTCCTGGGATATTAAAGAATTTGTGGTCAAAATGTCTGCAAACTTAAATGATACATTTTGCTTGTTTGTCCCTTTTCAATTTTGTATGTTTAAGAAACAACAATTTATAATGCAGTTCCCTATATAAAAATTTTACCTCAATTCATTTGGAAATAAAAAAAAAAGAAAAGAAAACAGTTGCCTATTGGGCAGTTCCTGAGCATCCATCAATACCTGCATTATTTCAACTAACACTTTTTAGAACACCTACCAAGTGTCATACCCTGGGAATATAAAAGTAAAAAGAAAAGGAACTCTTGTTTCAACTTGAAATCTAGAAAAGAAACAACTATTGAAATGATTATTACAACACTGTATGGCATTTGTTATAATGATAACTAAACCATATATGGGATTTGAGAAAACTTATCAAAGTGATATTTGATCTTAAAATGAAAAAAATAAGTTAATGTGCTTGGTGAAGAAATCAAGAAAATGCCTTAGCAAATGAAAAGGAATAGAGGCATTGGCTTAAACATGGCATTTTAAGTAGCTTAGTGTTGTTCAATTCCGAAAAATAAATGGGAATAGTGAAAAGGAAACTAAGTGACACTAAACATGGAATTTGCTAGTCATATAAAATATTGTGTATTTTTCCTCCAGGAAATGAGGAATACATGCAAATATTGGAGGAAAGACTGACAAAATTGGATTAAGCGCTAAAACATGAAACTGGTGAAACTATAGAATATAGTTAGTAAAGATATAGGATATTGTGGGAGCTTAAAACAAGGAGTGGAAAACAATAAGAGGTTACCACATATTCAAAGTTAAAATTATAAGTTCAAATGTAAAGTGTGTAAAAATAAATGAAGATCAGTCAAGTGAAAATAGAGGTTACTCATTTAGAGCTTACTATAGCAAGAGAGATAACCACTATCATTTGCCTTTGTAAACACTCACAGATAGGTAACAAATGAGAAAGCTTTACAGTGAATAAATGGAAGGATTTAGGTGTGCTATAATTAGAAGTCACTGGCATGGGGATACTGGAGGCATTACAGACAAGAAATTGGGAGAATACTGTGTGATTGTATTGAGTACTCTGGATTTCTCTAGCTGGTACTGAACTGGAAACAGGGACAACCGTAGGAAAGCTGACAGATCCTGACTGTTCTTGGCAGGTTGAAAGGAGGTTTAGGTTGGTTTTCTTGGCTGGTTGCTGAAGAAGTTATCATTTAGCTTTTGGATTGGTTAGTAGAGTATGACTGGTCAGAGTTCTATAGTTGCATGTGGTATGTCTTTTTCTTTTCTTTCTTTCTATTCTTTTTTGTATATTCATCTTTAAAGTGGGTACGAATATGTAGACTGCATAATTACATAATCTGACCTTTGATTATATTTGAATCTGAGGAAGGACATCTAGAAGAGCAGGGGAACAGGTTTGAGGGGTAAGAACAAATATCTATTAATGCTCTTTGTCAGGCACTTGGCTAAGGTTTGTTATATGCTCTCAATACTTATCTTAGTCAGACAATAAGCATACATGGTTGAAGCAGGATATTCTCAACATAAGGGAACTCATGGAATCAATTCTGAAATAAGTAGACTCTAATCATGCATTTAAATCTAGAATTTTTAAAAATATATTATTTTGAATATAAAGTTCAACCAGAAATTTTTTGGCATTGCCTTCTGTAAAATAGTACTTGAAAAGCAAGCACAAAGTAACTTTAAAAAAGCTTTGAGGAGAGCTAAAAGAAAGAAGACTTTTTTTTTTCTCTCCACTTATTTTCTTTACTTAAAAATAGTTTTTTCAGCACCATCAGACCAGCTTTGCAACAAGTACTAAAGGAGCTTCTCTAAGCAGAAAAAAGGCCAATATCAGAAACAAGAAAATTATGAATGGGAAATCTCACTGGTAAAAGCAAGCATAAAGTAAAGGTAGGAAATCATCTATATAAAAATATGATATTGGCATTAACAATTGTGAGAAGAGGTGAGCATAAATGCAGTATAATGGAAATGTATTTGAAATTAAAAAACCAACAAATTAAAATAATCTTGTTTGTATATAGACTGGTATATTGAAACCACATGGTAATCTTAAACTGAAAATCTACAGTATGTGCAAATACAAAAGAGAAAAATAAACCCAAACACAACACTAATGTTAGTCATCAAATCATAATGGGGGGGGGAGAGGAAGGGTGAAAAGACCTAAAAAAATCAAAAGTCAAAAACAATTAAGAAAATGGCAGTTGGTATATATGGATATGGATAATTACTTACATATAACAAGGCTAAATATTTCAACCAAAAGAAATAGACCTGTATATGCATATCTGTAAGAGACCAACTACATATCTAGGGACACATACAGGTTGAAAGTGAAGGGATGGAAAAATATATTCTAGGCAGGTGAAAATTAAAAGAAAATGGGTTTTAATGCTCATTTCTTATATATATATATATATACATATATATATATATATATATATACTTTAAAATAAACACTGTTACAAGAGACAAAGAAGGACATCGCATAATGATCAAGGGATCAATCCAACAAGATACATCAACTACAAACATATGCACCAAATATTGTTGCTGTTTTTTAGTCACTAAATCATGCCCAATACTTTTGTGACCACAAGGACTATGACTACAGCCCATCAGGGTGTTGTTCATGGGATTTTTCAGGCAAGAATACTGGACTAGGTTGTCATTTCCTTCTCCAGTTAATCTTCCAGACCCAGGGATCAAACCTACTTCCTGAATTGGCAGGTAGATTTTTTTTATGACTGACCAGCATGGAAGCCCACACACCCAATACAGGAGAATCTCAATATATAAACATAACTGCTGACAGCCATAAAAGGGGAGAGTTATAGTAATACAATAATAGTGGGGATTTTAACACATCACTTTTACCAATGGACAGATCATCCAGACAGAAAATTAATAAGGAAACATACAATTTATTGACACTTTAGATAAGATAGTTTTAGTTGACACTTGTAGAGCATTTCATCCAAAAGCAGCAAAATTCCCATTCCTTACAATTTCACAAGGAACTTTCTCCAGGATTGATCACATACTGGCCCACAAAGTGATTCCTGGCAAATTTAAGATAATTAAAATTATATCAACCATATTTTCTGAATGCAATGCTATGAGTTTGGAGATCAACTACATGAAAAAATGTTAAAGACATAAGCATATGGAGGATAAAATTGTTTAACTACCAAACAACTGATTGGTCATTCAAGAAATCAAGAGGAAATTTAAAAAAAATATATAAAGACAAATGGCAATGAAAGTACAGTGATCCAAAACCTTTGGGATGCAGCAAAAACAGTTCTTAAGAGGTGAATCTATAGCAATGCACTCTTACCTTAAGAAACAAGAGCAACCACTAATAGACAACCTAACCTTACAACTGAAGCAACTAGAAAAGAAGAACAAACAAAATGAAAAAATAGTAGGAATAAAGAAATAATAAAGATCAGAGCAGAAATAAAGAGATCAAAAAATAGAAAAAAAAAATAAAGGAAACTAAAGGTTGATTCATTAAAGGAAATCAGTCCTGAATATTCGTTGGATGGACTGATGCTGAAACTGAAGCTCCAATATTTTGGTAACCTGATATGAAGAGCTGACTCATAGGAAAACACCCTGATGCTGGGAAAGATTGAAGGCAGGAGGAGAAGGGGACAGCAGAGGATGAGATGGTTGGATGTCATGGACTCAATGAGAATGAGTTTCAGCAAGCTCTGGGAGTTTGTGATGGACTGTGAAGCCTGGTGTGCTTCAGTCCATGGGGTTGAAAAGAGTCGGACATTACTGAGCTACTGAACTGAACTGAAAAGCTGGTTCTTTGAAAATATAAACAAAATCGATGCATCTTTTACCAGACTCATCAAGAAAAAAGGGAAGGCTCAGGTCAATAAAATTAGAAATGAAAAAGAAGCTACAGCAGACACCACAGAAATATAAAGGAATCTAAGACATTACTGCAATCAACTATTATCCAATAAAATGCACAACCTGGAAGAAATGGACAAATTTTTAGGAAGGTACAATCTCCAAGGCTGAACCGGGAAGAAATAGAAAATATAAACAAACAAATCATAAGTACAGAAATTGGATCTGTGTGTCATTAAAAATCTTCTAACAAACAAAAGTTGAGGACCAGATGTCTTCACAGGCAAATTCTATCAAATATTTAGAGAAGAGCTACCATCTGTCCTTCTGTAATTATACCAAAAGATTGCAAAGGAAAGAATACTCTCAAAGTCTTTCAATGAGGCCACTATCAACCTGATATTACAACCAGAAAAAAAATAATAAATCCAAAAAATTAAGGAGGTGGAGGGGAGGGGCAGAAGGCCCCAACCACTTGCCTCAACATGCAATATATCTGCAGAGCCACCCCAGCTCCAGAAAGCTCCATAGCATTTGCTGAGGCCTCTGATGCAACTTAATATAGTTTAACTTCTTTTCCTACCAAATCTTGAGCTCTTTACTCTTTTTGGGTGCTACCCCTAAGAGCATCCCCCCAGTGTTCATTTTGCACACAAATCTCTGAGAATCTGTTTCCCAGGAAACTTGGCTTATGACAAATGCTTCTTTAAAAGACAGACCTGGGGACTTCCAGGGTGGTCCAGCGGTTAAGAACCCACCTGCCAATGCAGGCGACATGGGTTCCATCTCTGGTCCAGAAAGATTCCACTTGCCAAGGGGCAACTAGGCCAGTGCACCACAACTATTGAGCCAGGGTGCAACAACTGTAGAAGACCATGTGCTCTAGAGCTCATGCTCCACAAGAGAAGCCACTGCAATGAGAAGCCCATGTGCTGTAACTAGAGAAAGTTTGTGTGCAGCAACAAGGACCCAGCGCTGTTATAAATAAATAAAGAAACAAAAGATAAAAAAAAAAATTCCAAAAAGAAAATTACAGGCCCCCTGGTAACACAAATGGTAAAGAATCTGCCTGAATGTGGGAGATCTGGGTTCAGTCCTTGGGTTGTGAACATCCCCTGGAGGAGGTTATGGCAACCCACTTCAGATTTTTTGCCTGGAAAATCCCCTAGGACAGAGGAGGCTGGTGGGCTGCAGTCCATGGGGTTGAACAGAGTTGGACATGACTGAGCAACTAAGCACAGCACATCACTGAGGAACATGGATGCAAAAATCCCTCAGCAAAATATTGGCAATCCAACATTCAACAGATCATACACCATGATGATGTTAGATTTATTCAAGGATGCAAGAATCCTTCAATATTCACAGAACAATCAGTGACACACCACATTAACATATTGAAAAAATATATAAATCATATGATCATCTTGAAAGATGAGGAAAAGTATTTTGACAAAATTCAACACCCATTCTTGTTAAAAACTCTCCAGAAAGTTGGCATAGAGGGAACATGCATCAACATATCAATAATAAAGGCCATGCATGACATACCTATATTTAAGGGTGAAAAACTGAAAGCATTTCCTTTAAGATCAAGGGTAAGCCAAAGCATTTCCACTCTCACCACTTTTATTCAATATAATTTTGGAAATCCTAGCCATGGCAATGTGAAGAAGAAAGAAATGCAAATTAGAAAAAAAGAAGCAAAACTGTCACTGTTTGCAGATGATGTGATTGTTGTTTCTCAGTTGCCCAGCCATGTCCAACTCTCTGCAACCCCATGGACTGTAGCATTCCAGGACTCCCTGTCCATCACCAGTTCCTGGAGCTTATGCAAGCTCATGTCCATTGAGTCTGTGATGCCATCCAGCCACCTCATCATCTGATGACTTTTTCTCCTTTTGCACTCAATCTTTCCCAGCATCAGTGACTTTTCCAATGATTTGTCTGTTTACATCAGTTCAGATCATGTCTGACTTTTTGTGACCCCATGGACTGCAGCACATCAGGCTTCACAGTCCATCACCAACTCCTGGAGCTTGCTCGGACTCATGTCCATTGAGTTGGTGATGCGCTCCAACCATCTCATCCTCTGTCATCCACTTCTTCTCCTGCCTTCAATCTTTCCCAGCATCAAGGTATTTTACAATGAGTCCTTTCTTCACATTAGGTGGCCCAAGTATTGGAGTGTCAGCCTCAGCATGAGTCCCTCCGATGAATGTTCAGGATTGGTTTCCTTTAGGAGTGCCTGGTTTGATATTCTTAAAGGGCAAGGGACTCTCAAGAGTCTTTTCCAACACCACATTTCAAAAGGATCAATTCTTTGGCACTCAGTGTTTTTTTGTTTGTTTGTTTTATGGTTCAACTCTCAAATCCATACATGTCTAATGGAAAGAACATAGCTTTGACTCGATGGACCTTTGTTAGCAAAGTAATGTCTTTGCTTTTTAATATGCTCACTAGATTTGTCATCTGTTTGCCTCAGATGACAAAAATACTGGAGCTTCAGCTTCAGCATCTGTCCTTCCAGTGAATTTTCAGGGTTGATCTCCCTTAAGATTGATTGGTTTAATCTCCTTGCTGTCCAAGAGACTTTCAGGAGTCTCCTCCAGCATGGCAATTCGAAGGCATCGATTGTTTGGCATTCTATTTTCTTTATGATCCAGCTCTCACAACCATATGGACCATTGGAAAACCATAGCACTGCCTTGTTATGGTGAAGGAACTTCCATAACTCAATGAAGCTATGACCCATGCTGTGCAGGGCCACCTAAGATGGATTAGTGATAGCAGATAGTTCTGACAAAATGTGATCCACCGGAGGAGGAAACAGTAAACCACCACAGTATACTTGCCATGAGAACCTCATGAACTACATAAAAGGCCAAGAATATATGACATCAAATGATGAGTCCCCTGGGTCTGAAGGTGTCGAATATGTTACTGCAGAAGAGCAGAGGAGAATTACCAATAGCCTCAGAATGAATGAAGCAGCTGGGACAAAGCAGATACAACCCTCAGTTGTGTATGTCTCTGGTGATGAAAGTAAAATCTTATGCTGCAAAGAATAGTATTGTATAGGAACCTAGAATGTTAGGTCCATGAATCAAGGAAAATTTGAGGTGGTCAAGCAGGAAATGGTAAGAATAAACATCAGGATTCTATGAATTAGCAAACTAAAATGGATGGGAATGGGTGGATTTAATTCAGATTACCAATGTATCTACTACTGTTTGCAAGAATCCTGTAGAAGAGACAAAGTAGCCCTCACAATCAACAAAAGAATCTGAAATACAGTACCAGTAGGGCTCATCAGTGAATTTAGTTAAGTTGCAGAACACAAAACTAATGCACAGAAATCTATTGAACTTCTATACAACAGCAATGAAAGGTCAGAAAGAGAAATTCAAGAAACATTCACATTTACTATTGAATCCAAAAGAATACTTAGGGGAAGAAAAATCTACCTAAGTAGACAAAGGGGTTTCCCTAATGGCTCAGATGGTAAAGAATCTACTTGCAATGTGCTTTGAGCCCTGGGTTGGGAAGATCCCCTGGAGAAGAGACTGGTTACCCACCCCAGTATTCCTACCTGGAGAATTCCATGGACAGAGGAATTCCATGCACAGACTGTAAGCAGCCTATAGTCCATGGGGTTATAAAGAGTCAAATATGAGTAAGTGACTAACATTTTCACTTTTCACCTTCATGAAGATAAAAAAGCTATTCTCAAAAACAAAACAACAACAACAAAAGACACTGATGAAAGAAACCAAAGAGGACACAAACAGATTGAATGATATTCCATGTTCCTTGCTTGGGTACTATAGTACCCAAGACAGTCTACAGATTCAATGCAATCCCTATCAAATTACCAATGGCATTTTTCACAGAATTTGTCTGGAAAAAAAAGAAGATCCAAAATAGCCAAAGCCATCTTAAAAAAGGAAAGTGCAACTGGAGGAATCAGGCTCCCTGACTTCAGACCAAATGTCAAAGTTACACTCAAGAAATGGAACAGCATGGTACTGGTATAAAAAGAGAAAAATAGATCAATGGAACAGAATGGAAAGCCAGAAAATAAACCTATGGACCTATTGTCAATCAATCCTTGACAAAGGAGTCAAAAATACACAGTTGATGAAAGACAGTCTCTTCAATAAATGTTTCTGGGAAAACTGGACTGTTGCATTTGAAAGGATGAAATTAAAAAACATCCTAACATCATATACAAAAATAAATTAAAAATAGATTAAAGACTAAATATAAGACTATATACTATAAAACTCTTATAGGAAACTATAGGCAGAACATACTTTGACTTAAATTGCGACAATATCTTTTATCAAGCCATATCCTAGAGCAATGGGAATAAAAACAACAATGAAGAAATGGGACCTAATTATATAATAAGATCTGCACAGCAAAGAAAGTCAGAGACAAATGGAACACTCAACACACAAAATGGGAGAAAATATATACAAATGATTCAAACAATATGAGATTAATTTCCAGAATTTACAAATACCTCATGTGGCTTAATATCAAAAAATGGTCAGAAAATCTAAATAGGTGTTTTGTCAAAGAAGACATAAAGATGACCAAGAGACACATGAAAAGATGCTCAATATGCCAACTATTACAGAAATACAAATCAAAATTACAATGAGATATCAGTCACCTCACACTAGTCAGAATGGCCATCATCAAAAATCTATAAATGGTAAATGCTGGTGAGCTTGTGAAAGAAATAGAACTCTACCAAAGTGTTGGTGGGAATACACATTGGTTCAGCCACTATGTAGAATAGAATGGAGGTTACTTTATGGGGACCATGTATGCTAATAAAGAATTCAGGATGCTGGATTCGTTTTTGCTTTTTCTTTTTGTAGCAAATCTTGAATTAAGACTATGTACACTTGTGTCCTGCCTTCAGTGTGATTGATCTCTAGAAGTTTTATTATGAAAGAATTAGGCTGGATAGAATGTTGAATATTAGAATATAAATGCTTAAATATGGACTATATTAACTCATTAAATAATCTATTACTCTGTAAGCAATAATCCATTTTTTTTTTTAATTTGTGGTGGATTTTGTCATACATTGAAATGAAACAGCCATGGGTTTACATGTGTTCCCCATCCCAATCCCCCCTCCCACCTCCCTCTCCACCCGTTCCCTCTAGGTTTTCCCAGTGCACCAGGTCCGAGCGCTTGTCTCATGCATCCAACCTGGGCTGGTGATCTGTTTCACCCTAGATAATATACATGTTTCAATGCTGTTCTCTTGAAACATCCCACCCTCGCCTTCTCCCACAGAGTCTAAAAGACTGTTCTATAAATCTGTGTCTTTTTTTTTTTTCTGTTCTGCATATAGGGTTATCATTAACATCTTTCTAAATTCCATATATATGTGTTAGTATATTGTAAAGGTTTTTATCTTTCTGGCTTACTTCACTCTGTATAATGGGCTCCAGTTTCATCCATCTCATTAGAATTGATTCAAATGAATTCTTTTTAATGGCTGCATAATATTCCATGGTGTATATGTACCACAGCTTCCTTATCCATTCGTCTGCTGATGGGCATCTAGGTTGCTTCCATGTCCTGGCTATGATAAACAGTGCTGTGATGAACATTGGGGTGCACGTGTCTCTTTCATATCTGGTTTCCTGGTGTGTATGCCCAGAAGTGGGATTACTTTAAAATCTAATTATAAAGCTACCATAAGTTTCAGCAATCCCAGTCCTGGGCATATATCCAGAGAACAACATCATTCAGAAGGATACATGCATCCCAATATTTTTTGCAGAAATGTTTACAGTATCAATAACTTCAAGCAGCCTAAATATCCATCAACAGATGAAGATATAAAGAAGATGTGGTACAAATACACAATGGGATATCACTCAATCAGTAAAAAGAATGAAATAATGTCATTTGCAGCAATTTGGATGACCATGGAGATTATCATACTAAATGAAGCAAATAAGATGGAAAAAGACAGATATCATGCATTTACTTATAAAACAGACTTACAGATTTCAGGAGTATTTGTTTATAAGGGATAGGATTGAGGGATAGATTAGAAGTCTGGGGTTGAAATAAGTGAAATGAGTACAATGTGCAGTAGTTTGAACATTCTTTGGTATTGCCTCAGGCCAAACTACATGAAGGAACACAGCCCCACCCATCAGAAGAAAATTGGAATAAAGATTTACTGAGCACAGCCCTGCCCATCAGAGCAAGATCTAGTTTTTCCCACAGCCAGTACTTCCCATCAGGAAGCTTCCACAAACCTCTTCACCTTATCCATCAGAGGACAGACAGAATGAAAACCACAATCACAGAAAACTAACCAAACTGATCACATAGATTACCACCTTGTCTAACAAAATTAAACTATGAGCCATGATCTTTAGGGTCACTAGAAATAGACAGGTCATGGTGGAGAGTTCTGACAAAACATGGCCCACTGGTAAAGGGAATGGCAAGTCACTTCAGCATTCTTGCCTTGAGAACTGCATGAACAGTATGAAAAGGCAGAAATACATGACACTGAAAGATTAAACCACCAGGTTGGTAGGTGCCCAATATGCTACTGGAGAAGAGTGGAGAAATAACTTAAGAAACAATGAAGAGATGTTGCCAAAGGGAAAACAATTCCCAGTTGTAGGTGTGACTTGTGATGGAACTAAAGTCCAATTCTGTAAGAGCAATATTACATAGAAACCTGGAATGTTAGGTGCATGAATCAAGGTAAATTGAAAGTGGTCAAACAGGAGATGGCAAGAGGAACAGCAGCATTTTAAAAATCAAAAACCACTACAATATTGTAAAGTAATTAGCCTCCAACTAATAAAAATAAATGAAAAAAAAAATAAAAATCAGTGAACTAAATGGACTGGAATGGGGGAATTTAACTCAGATGACCATTATATCTACTACTGTGGGCAATAATACCTTAGAAGAAATAAGAGTAGTCCTCATAGTCAAAAAAAGAGTCCAAAATAAAGTACTTGGGTGTAATCTCAAAAACAACAGAGTGATCTCTATTTGTTTCCAAGGAAACCCAATTAATATAACAGTAAACCAAACCTATGTCCCAACCAGTAATGCTGAAGAAGCTGAAATTGAATGGGTCTATGAAGACCTACAAGACTTTCCAGAATTAACATCCCCCAGATATGTCCTTTTCATCCTGGAGGACTCGAATGCAAAACTAGGAGGTCAAGAGATACCTGGAATAACAGCCAAAGTTGGTCTTGGAGTACAAAATGACACAGGACAAAGGCTAACAGAATTTTGCCAAGAGAACACACTGTTCACAAAACACCCTCTTCCAAAAACACAAGAGAAGTCTCTACACATGGGCATGACCAGGTGGTCAATACCAAAATCAGATTGATTATATTCTTTGCAGCCAAACACGGAGAAGCTCTACACGTCAAACAAGAATAGGAACTGACTGTGGCTGAGATCAAAAACTCCTTGTGACAAAATCCAGGTGCAAATTGAAGAAAGTAGAGAAAACCACTAGACCATTCAAGTATGACCTGAATCAAATTCCTTACATTTATACAGTGGAAATGACAATAGATTCAAAGGATTAGATTTGATAGAGTGCCTGAAGAACTATCGATGGAGGTTCGTGACACTGTACAGGAGGCAGTGATCAAGACCGTCCCCAAGAAAAAGAAATGCAAAAAAGCAAAATGATT
Organism: Hydropotes inermis; assembly: GCA_020226075.1. NCBI lineage: Eukaryota > Metazoa > Chordata > Mammalia > Artiodactyla > Cervidae > Hydropotes > Hydropotes inermis. The sequence goes on along the minus strand of CM035286.1, from coordinate 4,120,261 downwards.
GTCTGAGGAGGCCTTACAAATAACTAAGAAAAGAAAAGAAGTCAAAGGCAAAGGAGTAAAGGAAAGATGTACCCATTTGAATGCAGAGTTCCAAAGAATATCAAGGAGAGATAAAGTCTTATTTAGTGATCAAGGAAATAGAGGAAAGCAATAGAATGGGACAAACTAAAGATCTTTTCAAGAAAGTGAGAGATACCAAGGGAACATTTGATGCAAAGATGAGCTCAATAAATGACAGGAATTTTATGGACCTAAGAGAAACAGAACATATTAAGAAGAAGTGGCAAAAATCTACAGAAGAACTATACAAAAAGTATCTTTGTCACCCAGATAACCACAATGGTGTGATCAGCCACCTAGAGCCAGAAATCCTGGCATCCAAAGTCAAGTGGGTCTAAGCACCCATCACTACGAACAAGGCTAGTGGAGGTAATGGAATTCCAGTTGAGCTATTTCAAATCCTAAAAGATGATGTTGTGTAAATGCTGCAATCAAAATGTCAGCAAATTTGGAAAACTCAGTAGTGGCCACAGGACTGGAAAAAGTCAGATCTCACTCCAATATAAAAGAAAGGCAATGTCAAAGAGTGTTCAAATTACTGTACAATTGCTGGCATCTCACATACTAGCAAAGTAATGCTCAAAATTCTCCAAATTGCACTTCAACAGTATGTGAACCAAGAACTTCTGGATATTCAAGATGCATTTTGAAAATGCAGAGGAACCAGAGATCAAATTGCCAGCATTTGCTAGATCATAGAAAAAGCAAGAGAATTCCAGAAAAAAACATCTGCTTCATTGATTATGCTAAAGCTTTTGACTCTGTGAACCACAACAAATGGTGGAAAGTTCCTAAAGAGATGTGAATACCAGAACAGGTTACCTGCCTTCAAGAAATCTGTATGCAGGTCAATAAGCAGCAGTTAGAACTAGACATGGAACAATGGGCTGGTTCCAAAATGGGAAATGTGAATGTCAAGGCTGTATATTATCACACTACTTATTTAACTTTTATGCAGAGTATATCATGTGAAATGCTGTGCTGGATGAAGCACAGATATAATTCTTCTAGTGTGTTTTTCATTTAATCTAATTCATTCTTCATTTATAAATCATTATTTTTCTTGCTTTTTGCTAATCTAGTTAAAATTCTCACTGTTTTCAGTTATTTTTCCTAATTCATTTACCTTTCTTAATACAAATGCTTTGTATTATTTGGCTTTCCTAGTGGCTAAGTTGGTAAAGAATCTGCCTGCAATGCAGAAGACCCAGATTCAGTCCCTGGGTCAGGAAGACCCCCTGGAGAATGAAATGGTTATTTACCTGGTAAATTGCTTATTTCTGCCACAGTAGTTTGTTTGCTTTTGGAAGTTTCTCTTGCTCTTTCAATTGAGACAAATGTATTGTTATTTTGCTTAAATTTTCCTATACCTATGAAATTAGGTGAAACAGGTTCCTACTGTGGTCTTGAAGGAATGTCCTTGGCTGGGGCCATATTTATGCAGTCTGTGTGTACCCAGTGGCCTTAGGTGGATGAGACAGATTTGATGTGAATACAAGTCATATCTTTCCCCAGGATATCTAGCAGCTATTACCTTGGTTGGAGATGTGGCTGGAAATTAAGGGGCTAGGGCAAGAGCCCTAGCGGGTCTTCCCCCACTCTATGCCCATCACCTCCATATTGAGGGTGTAGTCATATCCCAGGTTGCTATAACAGAAGCCCTGAAGATCAGTCCATTGGCTCCAAGTATTGGTCCTGGAAACCTCACTCTCTGAGAGAGCACTGCTGGAATACAAGGGGCTGATGTGGGCACTTGGCATGGTTCTTGGAACCGGCTGTGGTGGTCTGACCAGAGTCTGAGACCCAGGCTTGTTCTGATGCATTGCCTGTATAAGCATCAGTAATGGCTGACCCCACCCTGCTCAGATGCAACTTCAGGCCTCTGTTGCCTCTATATCTCACAGTCAAACCCTTACTTCAATGTGGTGCTAACTTGTGAAACAAACAGGACTGGAGCCTTCACCCAACTTGTGTTCGGACTTTCACATTAGCAGTCGTGGGAAACCAGCTAGTCACCGGAGAAGTTTTTAATCCTTCCTTTCTGCCCTGCTTTGAGAACAATCAAAGATGCACATGCTACTCATGTACTGACTCTAGGCTTCCCATAGCCCTCCTGTTAGTTTCACTGGTTCTCCATCCAGTCAAAGGGACTCATATTTTCTGTGTATAATGCCAGGTCTGGGGATCCCAATATGAGGCTCAAACCACTTACCCCCCAGAGAGTATCTCCATCTATGTAGTCTCCCTTTTCCTCTGAGTTTGCTCCAAGGGACATAGTTCAATACCTGACTGTTTCTTTTAAATTTCTACCTGATTCCACATGGATCTTTCTTACAGTCTTAGTTATATAGAATTAATTCCTCCAGGGTCCATTTGGTTTTTAGAAAGAATTTCTCTACATGTATTTTTGATTTGTTCATGGAGAGATGTGAGTTCTTTGTCCTCTTTATTGTCTATGTCCATCTTTATCTTTCTCCCTAAATTTGTTTTTTTAACAGACTCTTTTGAATACCAATTTTATTTTTTTCTAAATGTCAACACATTTTAAATTTTACATTTCCTATTTACTTTATGCCAAATATAAAGACAAAAAAAAAACTTTGCCTGATCTAAAGTTTCATATACTCTCTACATGTTTTCTTCTAGATGTTTGTAGTTTTAGGTTTTATATTTTCATCTCTATTCCAATACCAATAATGCATATGTTAAAGGAAGATAGATGGAGATTCTGTCTTTTTTACCTATTTTTTCCCCATTTCAAAATTGTTGTCTTATTGCTTCAACAAAATGTATTAAATATATATATATATATATATATATATATATATATATATTTAACTGAATTATTTTGGTACTTCAATTTACATCAAGTAACCATATATCTGTGGATCATCTTTGGAACTCTCCATTCTGTGTCACTGACCTATGTGTCTATATCAAAGGTCAAAAAATGTTTTGATGAAATTCTCCAAGATTATGTATAAAGAAAATAAATTTCTTGGCCAAAGTAGTTCTCATGGATGCGCATCCTACTTTATTTTTAAACTAATGGTAAAACTGGGTAAATATGTCCCCAATTTCTTTTTAAAAAAATGTACAAACATTTAAAAAGTCTATATATAAACTTTAAAAAAAATTGCAAAAGTAAACAACAACAAAAAAATGACCTTGAAAATCTACTCTAGATGATATGATTCTAGTCACAGGGTAACAGTTAAGAAGGCCAGGGGACACCAGGCAGCAGGAGTAAATAAATTGCAGTGGCAGACTTTTTTCCTCCCCTTCTCTGTTGACAAAACTGGTTTTGCCTAAGACTAGCTTTTTTATTCTTTTCTTTTCTCAAACCTTGAGCTGATAATGGCTCAACAACCAGTTTTCATGTCAATTGTTTTATGGTCAGGGAAGGCACATGTTGTGCCATCCTATCTCAAAAATGCATATTGTGGAAAGGGGCTTGGTGAAACTCCCTCAGCCTTGAGATGTTCCTTTTATCTGATTAGAAGTTCACCAGCAGATGTAAAATGCCTTGCTAAAAACTATCAAGGGAGCACTCTTTCTGTCTCTTTCTGATGCCCATATCAGAAGCTCTCCCTATCTCTATCATACTTTAATAAAACTTTGCTATACAAAATCTCCACATCGTCAAGGCTTGTCTCTGCCCCTGGATCGAAATCCGCTTCTCCAGAGATCATGAATCCTGGCATGACACATGGCTTGCAGCAGCAACCTTTCATAGGAAATGCAGTAAACTTACTCTTCTTTACCGTCAATAAAATTAACAACATCAAAGGAAATAGTATTTATCTCAGGAAGGAATTGTCAGAAAGAGACCAAAAGAGAAAGAAAGAAAAAAAAAAAAAAAAGAAAGAAAGAAAGAAAGCACAAATTTGTAATGTGAACTGGTAGTGATAAATAAATGATAAATATAGTTACAGATCTGACAAAAGATTTGTATCAGAATACTTATAGAATTCTCACTACTCAGTTATAAGAAGTCAAATAAGCAAGATAAGCAAATACTGATAGGTAAAATAAATAAAAATAAAAACACCCTTCACCAAAGAAATGCACAGGTTGTAAATAAGCACACAAGTAGATGCTTGACATCATTACTCATTAAGAAAAAGCAGACTAACATCAAAATGAGATACACATCAATTAGAAAGGCTAAAATTTAAAAGGCTGATGATACAAATACTGGGAGTATAAGCATAACAACTAAGTTTATACTCTGATGGTTGAACTGAAAAATGGTACAGCTGCTTTGGAAAATGTTTTGGCTATTTCTTAAGAAATTAGACATAAACTTACCACATGACAGAGCCATCCCACTCTGGTATTTATCCAAGATAAATAAAAGTGTATTCCAGAAATATTTAGAGCAGTTTTAAGTTAGCAAAACTTTGTAACAATCCAAATGTATATTTACAAGTGAATGGAAAAACAAGCTCTGGTATATACAAATGGATAAAAATACTATTTCAAAATAAGAAACATTAGTAGGCACTACATCATAGATAAATTTTGAAATATTTTGCTGAGAGACAGTACATGATCAAGTTCATGATGTACTATTTATTAGTATAAGGACTAGAACATGAAAACTAACTTATTATGATAAACAGCTGTACAAATGATGACCATGGAAGGAGAAAAGCAGGGCAAGAAGAGATTGAAGAAAATAATTACGAAGTGACACAAATTTAGGTAAGTTGCATGTGTATATTACATTGACTATGGTATTGGTTTTCAGTGTATATACATATGCCAATTGTTGTAAAATTATGTTTTAATTATGTGTAATATATTATATGCCAATTATACCTTAATACACCTGTTACAAAAAATAAGAACAAATGATACATGCATACACAAATATTCAAAAGACTAGAAAGGAGAAACTGAAATTTAAAATTGTAAGTTTAAAAAAGAAGCATAGTATTTGAGCTTGAAATATACATAGTAAAGAGGTTAAAATTCAATTTTTCCAAGGTAAAGAGCTCTTTACAGTTTCCAGTATTAGCAAACTCTCTTTTACTCTCCAGCCTGTTAGAGGTTTGCAGTTCTTCACCATCTTAGTATGGTGAAAGTCAGGTTCTTTCATATGGATGCATAAACTTTTTAGGGAAGAACAACTTTGATTTTGGAACACTGGCTGACTTTACAAACAAAAGTAACAGAGCAGAGGAAGTAAGACTTTTAGGGACTGTCTAGCATTCAGAAGTAACCATATTGAAGCGGTATTGACTCCTGATTGGTGCTGGTTCACTTTAGATCAGTCCCTCAGTTGCATCTGACTCTTTAGAACCCTATGGACTGCTGCACGCCAGGCTTCCCTGTCCTTCACCAGCACCCAGAGTTTGCTGAAATTTATGTCCATCAAGTCGGTGCAGGTTAATCAGGCAATATATTTACTTATTTAGGTAAGAAAAAAACAGGCAGCACAACAGGAAAGTGGGTACGTGATATGAGCAAGCATTATGAAAACCAAAATGAAATCCAAATGCCTCATAAAACTATGGGAAGTTATTCAATGTCATTAATTGTTGGATAAATGTTCATTATAGTAGCAATTACACATCTGAATATGTATCCTTGTAGAATAACACTACAGACATCAGAATTCCTCATCGAAAAAAGAGAGAAAAGTTTGACAACACAAAACTACCACAAAGAAATGGCAACTCACTCCAGGATTCTTGCCTGGAGAATTCCATGGATAAAGGAGATTGGTGTGCTACAGTCCATGGGTCACAAAGAGTCACACATGACTGAATGACCAGCATTTTGACTTTCACTTTCATACACACATTGCTTCCAAGAAAGGAACTTAATGCATTGTTGGAATATTATTGCCTTATCCAAATTGCCATCCATTTCATCATCAAAAATGAAAGAGAATTCCAGCAAAATATGTACTTCTGCTTTATTGACTATGCCAAAGAGTTTGTCTGTGTGAGTCACAAAAAACTGTGGAAAATTCTTAAAGAGATGGGAATACCAGACCACCTTACATGCCTCCTAAGAAATCTGTATATAAGTCAAGAATTAACAGTTAGAACTGGACATGAAACAACAGACTGGTTCCCAATCAGGAAAGGAGTACATCAAAGCTGTATATTGTCACCCTGCCTATTTAACTTATATGCAGAGTATATCATGTGATATGCCAGAATGAATGAAGCACAAGCTGGAATCAAGATTGCTGGGAGAAATATCAATAACCTCAGATATGCAGATGACACCACCCTTATGGCAGAAAGTAAGAACTAAAGAGCTGCTTGATGAAAGTGAAAGAGAAGTTGGTCTTTTAATTTCTTGGCTACAGTCACCATCTGCAGTAATTTTGAACCCAAGAAAATGAAATCTGTCGCTGTTTTCACTTTTTGCCCATTTATTTGCCATGAAGTGATAGGACTGGATTCCATGATCTTCATTTTTTGAATGCTGAGTTTAAGTCAGATTATTCTTTCTCCTCTTTCACCATCATCAAGAGGTTCTTTAGTTTGTCTTCAATTTCTGCCATTAAAGTGGTATCATCTGCATATCTGAGATTGTTGATATGCTTCCCTGAAATCTTGATTCCAGTTTGTGAGTCATTCAGCCTGGCATTTCACATGCTGTGCTTTTCATATAAGTTAAAGAGGTAGGGTGACAATATACATCCTTGAGTACTCCTTTCTCAATTTTGAACCAGTTCCTGTCCCATGTCCAGTTCTAACTCTTCTTGACCTACATACAGATTTCTCAGGAGGTAGGTCAGGTGGTCTGGTATCCCCATCTCTTTAAGAATTTTCCATAGTTTGCTGTGATCCACATAGTCAAAGGCTTTAGTGTAGCTAAAAAAGCAGAAGTAGATTTTTTTTTTTTAATCCCCTTGCTTTTTATATGATCCAGCAGATGTTGACAATTTGATCTCTGGTTCCTCTGCCTTTCTAAATCCAGCTAGTACATCTGGAAGTTCTCAGTTCGGTACTGTTGAAGCCTAGCTTGAATGATTTTGAGCATAATTTTGTTAGTATTTGAGATGAGTGCAACTGTACAGTAGTTTGAACATTCTTTGGCATTGCCCTTCTTTGGGATACGAATCAAAACTGACCTTTTCCAGTCCTGTGGCCACTGCTGAGTTTTTCAAATTTGCTGGCATATTGACTGCAACACTTTCATAGCATCATCTTTTAGGCTTTGGAATCCCATCACCTCCACTAGCTTTGTAGTGATGTTTTTTAAGGCCCATTTGACTTTGCACTGTAGGAAGTCTGACTCTAGGAGAGTGATCATACCATTGTGGTTGTCTGGTCATTAAGTGTTTTGTTTTTTTTTTTTTTTTTTTAGTTCTTCTGTGTATTCTTGCCACCTCTTCTTAATATCTTCTGCTTCTGTTAGGTCCATACAATTTCTGTTCTTTACTTTACCCATCTTTGCATGAAATATTTCCTTGGTACCTCTAATTTTCTTAAAGATATTGCTAGTCTTTCCCATTTGATTGTTTTTCTCTATTTCTTTGCATTGATCATTTAGGAAGTTTTCTTATCTTATTTCTCCTTGATATTCTTTGGAACTTTGCATTCAGATGTGTGTATCTTTCCTTTTCTCCTTTGCCTTTCGCTTCTCAATACTGTGATGTTGAATGGTTTGCCTTGTAAAAGAAATAAAATCATTCTGTCACTTTTGAGATTGCAACCAAGTATTGTATTTCAAACTATCATTCACAATGAAGGTTGCTCCATTTCTTTTAAGGGCTTCTTACCCACAGTAATAAATATAATGTTCATCAAAATTAAAGTCACCCATTTCCATCTATTTTAGTTAACTGATTCCTAAAATGTCAATGTTCACTCTCGTTATCTGCTTGACCACATCCAATTTACCTTGATTCTTGGACCTACATTCCATGTACCTATGCAATATTCTTTATAGCATCAGACTTTACATTCACCACCTGGCACATCCACAACTGGGTGTCATTTCCACTTTGGTTCAGCCTCTTCATTCTTTCTGAAGCTATTTCTTCTGTCTTTCCTAGTAGCATATTGAACATCTACTGAGCTAGGGTGTTCATCCTTCAGTGTAATAGCTTTTTGCCTTTTCATTCTGCTCATGGGGTTCTCAAGGCAAGAATACTGAGGTGGTTTGCCAGTCCCTTCTCCAGTGGACCACGTTTTATCAGGCCCTGACTAGAAGGAGCATGGACTTCAGCTGCTCCATGTAGCCGGATGACATGCCCTGCACCCTGATTGTTCCACTATTGTCCTCATTGAACATGTTAACCTTCACTGATTGTCAGGTGTCTGTCAATTTGCAGCCCAAGGGCCAAAGCAAGGTTCCCACTGGAGACTCCAGGAAGGAGGTCCAGGAGATGTTGGATCCGATGTTGGAGCAAGCTCAGAAGTGAAGGGATCCCCAGTCTCTCTGCTTTTGCTGACGTCCCTGAGGCTTATCTGTAGAAGCAGGTATAATTATGATTAGAAATAAGAATATTGGTAGTGGGTAATGAGCTGTGAGAGGCAGAAGGGAAGTTTCCTGGGTGCTGGAAACTTCTATTTCTTAACTTGTGTGGAGATTAGCTTGAAGTATTGACGTTTGGTGGGCTTCCCAGGTAACTTACTGGGTAAGGAATCGACCTGCAATGCAGGAGATAGAGGAGATGTGAGTCCAATCCGTGGGTCAGGAAGATGCTCTGGAGGAGAGCATGGCAACCCATTCCAGTGTTCTTCCTAGAGAATCTCATGGTCAGAGGATCCTGGTGGGCTACTGTCCATAGAGTTACAAAAAGTCAGGCACGACTGAAATGACTGAGCACTCATGCATGTGTATTCACTTCGGGTAATTTATTTTATTTCACACATAATGTGTGCCATTTTTTCCATTATATGCATTCTTATAAAATAATAAGAGAACAATGCTGCATGCTGTTAAATCAATTCTTTACATAGGTTTAATCAAGCTTGATACTTAAATTCCACTCCTAAAAGTGTATCTCAATATTATTTATGCTATCTTACTTGCTTTCTCTGGAGAAGGAAATGGCAACCCATTGAGTCAGTGATGCCACCCAACCATCTCATCCTCTGTTGTCCCCTTCTCCTCCTGCCCCCAACTGCTCCCAGAATCAGGGTCTTTTCAAATGAGTCAGCTCTTCCCATCAAGCGGCCAAAGTACTGGAGTTTCAGCTTCAACATCAGTCCTCCCAATGAACACCCAGGGCTGATCTCCTTTAGGATGGACTGGTTGGATCTCCTTGCAGTCCAAGTGACTCTCAAGAGTCTTCTCCAACACCACAGTTCAAAAGCATCAATTCTTTGGCACTCAGCTTTCTTTATACTCCAGCTCTCACAACCATACATGACCACTGGAAAAACAATAGCCTTGACTAGACGTATCTTTGCTGGCAAAGTAATGTCTCTGCTTTTGAATTTGCTAAGTTGGTCATAACTTTCCTTCCAAGGAGTAATTATCTTACTTTCATGGCTGCAATCCCCATCTGCATCTTGGAGCTCAAAAAAATAGTCAGTCATTCTTTCCACCATTTTCCCATCTATTTTCCAAGAAGTGATGGGACCAGATGCCATGATCTTAGTTTTCTGAATGTTGAGCTTTAAGCCAACTTTTCCACTCTCCTCTTTCACTTTTATCAAGAGGTTCTTTAGTTCTTCACTTTCTGCCATAAGGGTGGTGTCATCTGCATATCTGAGGTTATTGATATTTCTCCTGGCAATCTTAATTCCAGCTTGTGCTTCCTCCAGCCCAGCGTTTCTCATGAAGTACTCTGCATATAAGTTTAATAAGCAGGGTGACAATATACAGCCTTGACATACTCCTTTTCCTATTTGGATCCAGTCTGTTGTTCCATGTCCAGTTCTAACTGTTGCTTCCTGACCTGCATATAGGTTTCTCAAGAGGCAGGTCAGGTGGTCTGGTATTCCCATCTCTTTCAGAATTTTCCACGGTTTATTGTGATCCACACAGTCAAAGGTTTTGGCATGGTCAATATAGGAGAAATAGTTGTTTTTCTGGAACTTTCTTGCTTTTTTGATGATCCAGAGGATGTTTCAATTTGATCTCCTGTTCCTCTGCCTTTTCGTTTTAGAGCTTGCACATCTGTTCACAAATAAAAAAAAAAAAATTTGCTTGCATACAGGTTTTGATAGTATAATATGAAAGTAGATACAAAAATCATGATATATTAAAATAGATTATTACAGATTTTTTTTTCCAGATTACTTAAGAGAAGGGAATTCAAATTAACTTTCTCATATGGGCATTGCTGTGAATATGGATGTTTTGTGAAACCAAAAACTGTGAGAAGCTACTTTCAATTGTAGGGCAGGAAACTGTTTTAGTTAATGTTGTTCAGTCACTGAGATTTTCAAATTTCTGAGACCCCATGGACTAGTACGCTAAGTTCTCCTGTCCTCCACTATCTTCTGGAGTTTGCTCAAACTCTTGTCTTTTGAGTCTGTGGTGCCATCCAGCCATGTCATCCTCTGTCACCCACTTCTCTTGCCTTCAGTCTTTCCCAGCATCAGGATCTTTCTCAGTGTGTTGGCTCTTTGCATCAGGTGGCCAAAGCACTGGAACTTCAGTGTCAGCATCAGTCCTTTCAATGAATATTCAGGATTGATTTCCTTTAGGATTGATTGGTTTGATCTCCTTATAGTTTAAGGGACTCTGAAGAGCCTTCTTCAGCACCACAATACAAAAGCATTACTTCTTCAGCTTCCAGCCTTCTCTATGGCCCAATTCTCACACCAATACATACTACTGGATAAAACATAGCTTTGACTGTACAGACATTTGTCAGCTAAGTGATGTCTCTGATTTTTAACTCACTGTTTAGGTTTGTAAGAGTTTTCTTTCCAAGGAGCAAGCATTTTTTAATTTCATGGTTGCTATCACTATCCGCTGTGATTTTGGTGCCTGAGGAAATAAAGTATGTCACTGTTTCCATTTTTAAGTTTCTATTTGCTATGAAGTGATGGGACTGAATGCCATGTCATCATTTTTTAATGTTGAGTTTCAAGGCAACTTTTTAATTTCTTCTTTCACCTTCATCAAGAGGCTCTTTAGCTCTCCTTCACTTTCTGCCATTAAATTGGTATCAACTGCACATATAGAGTTTTTTATATTTTGCTAAGCAATCTTGAATCCAACTTGTGATTCATCCAAGTCAGCATTTTAAATGAGATACTCTGCATATAAGTTAAATAAGCATTATTACAATATACTTTACAACCTTGTCGTACTCCTTTCCCAAATTTGAACCAGTCAGTTGTTCCATGTCTGGTTCATACTGTTGTTTCTTGACTCCCATACACATCTCTCAGGAGACAAGCCAAGTGGTCTGGTACTCCCATCTCTTTAAGAATTTCCCACAGGTTTGGTTGTGATCCACAGCCAAAGGCTTTAACGTAGTCATTGAAGCAGAAGTAGATGTTTTTCTGGAACTCCATTGCTTTCTCTATGATCCAACAAATGTTGACAACTTGAGCTTTGGTTCCTCTGCCAGTTTGAAATCCAGCTAGTACATCTTGAATTTCTACTCCATGTATTCATGAAAACTAGCTTGAAGCATGTGGAGCATAGGATTGTTAGTATGAGGACAATTGTAAGGTAGTTTCAACATTCATTGGCATTGCTCTTCTTTAGAATTGGAATGAAAACTGACCTTTTCCAGTCCTGTGACCAATGCTGAGTTACACAAACTATTGAATGCATCACTTTAAAACATCATCTTCTAGATTTTGAAATAGCTCAGCTGGAATTCCATCCCTTCCACTGGCTTTGTTTGAAGCAAAGCTTCTTAAGGCTAACTTGATCTTCACACTCTAGGATGTCTGGCTCTAGGTTAGAGACCACACCATCATGGTAATTCAGGTCCTTCAGTTTAGTCACTCAGTCACTCTTTGTAACCTCATGGGTTGCAGCACTCCAGGCTTCTATGTCTATCAGCTACTGGAGCCTATTCAAACCCATGTCCATCGAGTCAGTGATGCCACCCAACCATCTAATCTGTCGTCCCCTTATCCTACTGCCTTCAATCTTTCCCAGTATCAGGGTCTTTTCCAATGAGTCAGTTCTTCATATCAGGAGGCCAAAGTATTGGAATTTCAGCTTCAGTATCAGTTCTTCCAATGAATATTCAGGACTGATATCCTTTAGGATTGACTGGTTTGATCTCCTTGCAGTCCAAGGGACTGTCAAGAGTTTTCTCCAACACCACAGTTCAAAAGCATCAATTCTTTGGTGTTAAGCTTTCTTTAAAGTCCAACTCTCACATCCATACATGACTACTGGGAAAACCACTGCTTTGACTAGATGGACCTTTGCTTGATAAGTGATGTCTCTGCTTTTTACTATGCTCTCTAGGTTGGTCATAGCTTTTCTTCCAAGGAGCAAATGTCTTTTAATTTCATTGCTGTAGTTACCATGTGCAGTGATTTTGGAACCCAAGAAAATTTAGTCTGTCATTATTTCCATTGTTTCCCCATATATTTGCCATGAAGTGATGGGATGTCATGATCTTAGTTTTTATAATGTTGAGTTTTTAGACAGTTTTTTTCACTTTCCTCTTTTACTTTCATCAAGAGGCTCTTTAGTTTCTCTTCATTTTCTGCCATAAGGGTGGTATCATCTCTGTATCTGAGATTATTGATATTTTTCCCATCACATGTAACTCCAGGTCTTTGAAATTATTACAGAATTAGAAGGCATACCTTCTTTTGCCAAAAATGTCAAAAATAAATTTGAAGTAATATTGATTGAAAATTTAAAATAAAGATTTTCTGAAAGTTTAAGCTGATAAAACAATTATTATAGACTGTTTGCAAAGATTAAATAGGTGCTTAGTATAGGTCAGGACTGTTCTAAGTACTTTGCATAAAATATTCTAGTTGCTTACTATTCCTCATAAAAAGAACTATAGGATTACTACAAGATCCTCTTTCTTTCAGATAAGGAAACTGAGTCATAGGTCAATTAGAGAAGTTTGCCTAAATTCATAGATTATCAAGCTTGAACTCTGTGTTCTGGCTTCAAAGTTGTATTCTATACAATTAGACAAACTAAAATGCAGGGAAATGGTAGTGATTAAGCAACCTTTTTTGCTTGTCTGTTTTGTTTTGTTTTAAGACTGTGAAGGGTACTACATATTTCCAAATTAAAATATTTAAAATTATACCTCCTTTGCATTTATTTCTCTATAAACTTTTTTTTTTTTTTTTTTACTGGCATCCTTTCCTCCTTTGAGGCTAAGATATGAGGATTCTCACCCACAATGATGGTTATATTCAATAAACAAGGTCCATAATGTAGGGATGAAGAACAAATCCTATGTATATATATTTGTATGTATCTATGTATATGTATAACATAAATGGGAAATATATACAAATTCTGCAAAGTGATATTTACCTTGTCAGCCATGCAGGAATAGGTTCTAAAAGCAAGAGAAAAGGGCTAAGTTAATATGTACTTGGAACATTGAATGCTATCAGGGGACAGATGTACAGTTTAACTCTCAGATTATTTTCAAAGTAAATACTTGGTGTACTGGTCTATTCTACTCACCTTCAATGTAAATATTAATAGATTTGTACAGGTCAATTTTCTGTGCTTAATTCTATGCTCAAAAAAAAACCAAATCTAAGCTCAAAGCCTGTATTTTTGGTGCAAAGCAATAATAATTTATTATTTATTATTTAAACACTTATTTGGATTTATGTAGAGAGAACAAATAGCCATGATTCAATTAATACATAAATCTTAACTTTCTCCCACAGAGAACTCAAGATTATTACTTTGGCAGGGGTTGGGGGGTGGGAAGAAGCTCTTTAAAAGTCCAAGCTGTCACAAGTTTGCATAATCTAAAGCCTTATTGTATTTGCCATCTATATATGAGGTTAAAGGCAAATTGTCTTCATCAGCAGAAAAATTTAAAAAGTGACTTTTTAGTGACAAATTTTCATTATTTTGAAGTAGAGTAGAGTAGGAAATCTCAGCCTCCCCTAGGTGTTACTTGGAAACTCATTGCAGACTGTCAGTCAATGTAACTGACATAAAGAGAAAATAAAATCCATTCTATTATAATGCTAGAATACAATGTTAATAAAACACAATAGAGAAGTCCAGAGAACATCTAAAATTTTCAAAATGCAAGCCTGTTGAGAATTGAATGGTTCTTATAGTTCTTAATGCTTAAATCAGAATATGAAAGAGGTTTTCCAACAGAATTTGATCATGTTACATTGTTAAGTGAACCAAAAGGATGATTCTGACATTTTTTCAAAGTTAGATATATTTAAAACAGAAGCAGCAATAACAACTTTGACAAGTTCCATGGTTTTTTCCAGCAGAGTTGTATCATTTGGCATCCTTTTCCAAATTTCTGAAACTGCTCATATTTAGCCAGTATTTGGCAGTTGAGATAATTTTCCCAATCATTTCTTCCTACAAATATCAGGCTCCTGCCATATGAGAAGCAGATACAAGCTTCTAGGAAAAATAAAACAATGAGAGCTTTTACATAACATTTCAAACTTATTTAGATGAGGGGAAAAAAATGAAAGAAAATCAGAAAATGTAAAACACTTAAAAACTTACATGAATGTAAGGTGATGGCATTGCTAGTATTAGATCTTGTCCCTTGCCTTTTTTCTCCTTGTTTTTCACACTTATTTTTTATTTTTTGTTTTTATTTTCACACTTACTTTTTTAGATTACCACAAGTATCCTGTGGACCTCTGAACTTGTCAAGCCATCAGATATGATTTTTTTTTTTTAACTCTTATGGGATTATCTAGCTTTTGACTCTGCACTTGCTCAGTCCATCCCTTGTTTTTCTATGATCGCCAAAACCATGCTTCTACTGCCCTCCTCCTGGCCTCTTATATTCCTTCCAAATTCTTGCCATCAGCTACCTCTTCCATGTTATTAAGTCTATGTTTTGAAATCCTATTTTCAGTTCCATACTTTGAAATCAATACCTCAAATCTAGACCTCACTTTTGAGGTTTAAATTGAATAAGCTAAACCATCTTCTACAAGTTTTCATTTTGTAACTCCATGGTGGGGTTTAGTCTCTCAGTCATGTCCAACTCTTTGTGACCCCAAGGACTGTAGCCTGCCAGGTCCTCTGAACCTGGGATTCTCCAGGCAAGGATACTGGAGTGGGTTGCCATTTCCTTCTTCTTATAACTCCATAGGCACCATAAATATTAATTAAAATTGCAATTTTATGATTAAAATTAAAGTTGTAGAGCTGGAATTACTAGATTTGCATATTTGCTGTTTAATATCCATGAGACTTTGAAAAAAAAATTTGTGTGTGTATGTTTTCCCATCTGTGCATTATAGTATCTCCCTCATACGAGTATGGTGAGAATTAACTAATGTTGCTGTGAGCGGGACTAGCACATAGTAAGGTCAGTTACAATTGTTGCTAGCCTTCATGCTTTACTTTTCAGTTGGCTGGAGTGCATCTTTAAGAATTTTATTCAAATAAAATATTTATATGTTTTATTTCCTGAGATATCACGTGTTACCAGATTATCTACCTAATGCCATTGAGTTAAGGAGAGTTTGGATACTTGAATATTCTACACTTTTCCATTATTTTCTTGGTAGAAAAATCATGGAAAAGCAGTATATGGCAAATTCTTGTGGTCTAACAATCATCTTGCCTGTTTTCTGCTGTAGAAAATGAAAAACCTAGATGATGTTCCCATCGTATCCTTAGAATTTAGAGTATGGCATTCTTGATTCTGGTAAATGAGTTGTAATGGAAAGTCTTGAGAGGGTAACAGGTAGGAAGGCCAGAGGTTCCCAAACTGCAAGGGAAATAAACTGTAAGTGGCATGCCTTTTTTTGTTGTTGTTTTAATCCTCCCTTTTCTGTTGATGAAACAGGTTCTGCTTAACTTACCTTTTTTTTTTCCCCTTCTCTTAAATCTTGGGCTGAAAATGACTCAACAAACAATTCATGTCAATTGTTTTATGAACTAGGATGACACACCTCAAGACATCTTATCTCAAAAATGCATATTATGGGAGAGGTGCCTGGTGAAATTCCATCGGCCTTGAGGTGTTTCTCTTATCTGATTAATAGTTTGCCATTGAAGAATATAGTTAATGACAATATAGTTAATATAGTTAATAACAATATTATAACAATATTATTATATTATTATTGTTATTATAACAATAACAATATAGTTAATGACAATATAGTTAATGACAATCATAAACAAGTTTCTAATGTACAGCAAAGTGATTGTTTTGTATATATATATACATACATATATATGTGTATTGTTGTATATATAAATATAGTAAACTTCATGGATCAAAACCTTGTTGGAGTAAAAGGGCTTGTGTAACTCAAGACAGCTATTTATGAGCCATGCTGTGTAGGGCCACCCAAGAATCACTGGTGTAGTAAAATTTCAGACAAAACATGGTCCATTGCAGGAGGAACTGAAAATCCACTAAAGTATTCTTTCCTGGAGAAGAGCATGGAAAATATGAAAAGACAAAAAGATATATAACAAAACAACAACAACAAAAAATGAGCCTCCTTCCTCAGGTTGGAAGGTGTCCAACATGCTACTGGAGAAGAGCAGGGAGGAAATGGATCCAGAAAAAAATGATGTGGCTGGAACAAAGTGGAAATGATGCACAGTTGAAGATATGTCTGGTGGTGAAAGTAAAGTCCAATACAGTAAAGAACAATATTGCATAGGAACCTGGAATGTTAGGTCCATGAATTAAGGTAAAATGGATGTGTTCAAACAGAGATGGCATGAGTGAACATAGGCATCTTAGGAATCAGAGAACTGAAATGGATGCAAAAGGGAGAAATTAATTCAGATGACCCTTATACCCAGAAAAACAAATATGTCTGCTTCACTGACTACTTTGAAGTCTTTGACTGAGTGGTTCACAACAAACTGTGGAAAGTTTTTAAAGAGATGTGAAATACCATACCAACTTCTCTGCTTCATGAAAAACATGTGTGCAGGTCAAGAATCAACAGTCAGGACCAGACACGGAGCAATGGACTGGTACCAAATTGGGAAAAGAGTATGTCAAGGCTGTGTATTTTCACTCTCCTTATTTAATTTATATGCAGAGTTCAGTTCAGTTCTGCTTCATTGTCTACACTAAAGCTTTGACAATGTTTGTGGGGTCACAGCAAACAGTGAAAACTTCTGATCAACTAGGTTCAGTTGCTCAGTCATGTATGACTCTTTGCAACCACCATGGATTGCAGCACACCAGGATTCGCGGACAATCACCAATACATAGAGCTAGCTCAAAATCATGTCTACCAAGTCAGTGATGCCATCCAACCATCTCATCCTCTGGCACCCCTTAACTCCCCCTGTCTCCAGTCTTTCTCAGCATCGGGGACTTTTCCAATGAGCCAGTTGGTCAAAAGTATGGTCAGGTGGTCAAAGTATTTCAGCTTCAGCATTAGCCCCTCCAATGACTATTCAGGACTGATTTCCTTTAGTATTGACTGGTTTGCTCTCCTTGCAGTCCAAGGGACTCTCCACAGTCATCTCCAGTACCACAGTTTGGTTCAAAGCATCTGTCCTTTGGTGCTCTGCTTTCTTTATGGTTCAACTCTAACCTCCATACATGTCTACTGGAAAAACTGTATCTTTGACTCTTTGGGTCTTTGTCAGATAAGTAATCTCTCAGCTTTTTTATATGCTGTCTAGGTTGGTCATAGCTTTCCTTCCATTGAGCAAGCATCTTTTAATTTCTTGACTCCAGTTACCATCTGCAGTGATTTTGGAGCCCTAGGAAATAAAGTCTGTCACTGTTTCCATCTATTTACCATAACATGATGGGACGAGATGCCATGATCTTCGTTTTTTGAGTGTTGAGTTTTAAACCAGTGTTTTCACTCTCTTGAACTTTCATCAAGAGGCTCTTTAGTTCTTTTCTTTCTGCCTTAACGGTGTTGTCATCTGCATAAGTAAGGTTATTGATATTTCTCCTGGAAATTTTTTTTCTCCTGGATATTTTGATCCCAGCTTGTATTTCATCCAGCCCAGCATTTCAAATGATGCATTTTGCATATAAGTTAAATAAACAGGGTGATGATATACAGCCTTGCCATACTCCTTTTTCAATTTGTAACCAGTCTTTTGTTCCATGTCCAGGTTGAACTGTTGCTTCTTTACCTGCATACAGATTTCTCAGGGATCAGGTAAGGTAGTCTGGTAGTCCATCTCTTTGAGAATTTTCCACAGTTTGTTATGATCCACACAGTCAAAAGTTTTGGTGTAGTCAATAATGCAGAAGTAGATGTTTTTTTCTGGAGCTCTCTTGTTTTCTTGATGATCCAAAGGAGGTTGAGAGTTTGATCTCTGGTTCCTCTGCCTATTCTCAATCCAGTCTGAACATCTGGAGGTTCATGGTTCACACAGTGTTGAAGCCAGGCTTGGAGAATTTTGAGCATTAATTTGCTAGAGTGTGGGATGGGTGTAATTGTGTAGTAGTTTGAACATTCTTTGGCATTGCCTGTCTTTGGGATTGGAATGAAAACTGACCCTTTCCAGTCCTGTGGCCACTGCTGGGTTTTTCAGCTTTGCTGACCTACTGAGTAGAAAACTTACACAGCATCATCTTTTAGGATTTTAAATAGCTCAGCTGGAATTCCATCACCTCCACTACCTTTGTCCATGAGTGATGCTTTTTCTAAGGCCCTCTTGACTTCACATTCAAGGATGTCTGGCTCTAGGTGAGTGATCAAACCATTGTGATTATCTAGGTCATGAAGATCTTTTTTGTATAGTTCTTCTGTGTTTTCTTGACACCTCTTCTTAATATCTGCTGCTTCTGTCAGGGCCATACCTCTTTTGTCCTCCATTGTGCCCATTTTTGCATGAAATGTTCTCTTGGTATATCTAATTTTCTTGAAGATATCTTTAGTTATTACCGTTCTGTTGTCCACCATTTCTTTTCATTGATGCCTGAGAAAGCCTTACTTATCTTTCCTTGCTTTTCTTGGGAACTCTGCATTCAAATTCGTATATTTTTTCCTTTTCTCTTTAATGGTTGTTTCAAATTCTTAAAGATATGGGATTATAACACCACCTTAATTGTCTCAGATAAATCCATATAGTAGTCAATAAGCAACAGTTAGGACTAAATTGAGAAAGTAGAACAAGTCTGTATGTTGTCACTCTGCTTATTTAACATATACAGAGTACATCATGCAAAATACTGTACTGGATGAGTTACAAGCTGGCAAGATCGCTGAGAGAGGTATCAACAACTTTAGATTTGCAGATGATACCACTCTAATGGCAGAAAGCAAAGAGCCTCTTGATGAGGGTGAAAGGCAAATGTGAAAAAGCTGGCTTAAAATTCACCATTAGAAAAGCTAATATTATGGTATCCTGCTACCTCACCACATTACAAATAGAAGGCAAAGATATGGAAACAATTTCAGATTTTATTTTCCTGGCCTCCAAAACTATTGTGGATGATGACTCTAGCCATTAATTTAAAAGACAGTTGCTAC
The DNA here is from genome assembly GCA_020226075.1 of Hydropotes inermis. Lineage (NCBI taxonomy): Eukaryota > Metazoa > Chordata > Mammalia > Artiodactyla > Cervidae > Hydropotes > Hydropotes inermis. Next base: position 4,100,666 of record CM035286.1, on the reverse strand, counting down.
TTGGAAAGAAAACTCTGACAAATCTAGACAGCATATTAAAAAACAGAGACATCACCTTAATGAGCAAGTTTATCAAAACATTTTTAGGTTTTAAAAATGAGTCAGAACCTGATTGGAACGTGAAGTTACAAATAAGTGAAGGAACCAATGAAGGATATTAATTGATATATTTTGACATTCTTGTCATTCTCTATGATTTTTCTCCATTCTTGCCTCCCTTCAATTCCATGAAACTTGTCTTCTAGTTAGATGATGTTTTCTAATTAGTTTTCCATTATTGATTGATGCATAATGGATGTTTGTTAAATAGTTGTTACTGGTGGTTTTGGTGACAAAGAGAATAGTAATATTCTTGCAGAAGATTCCTACCAGATGACTTGAAACTAACATAAAGTTGAGTTTATTTTCAGACTAAGAGCATAAATACAAATGAAACAGTAGCACAGGGAAGTGAAAATAGCATAGCAGTTAGAGGCCAAAAAAAAGAAAAAAAAAAGAATTCCTGGTTGTGACTGTGACATTTACTGTTTAGTTATCATTAGGTGAATCTTTTATTAGCACAAATATATTTAGTGGCTTTCTTTACAAAAATCTTATGAACTTATGTTTGTACGATTTCTGTACCAATAGTTATCAAAACGCCAGGTCAATTTCCCACGAACTAGTTTTCCTGCATGCGTGCTTATTTGCTGTTGTTGTGTCCAACTCTTTGCAACCCTATGAACTGTATCTCCTCAGTCCATGGGATGCACCAGGTAAAAATACTGGAATGAGTTGTCATGTCTTTCTCTTGGGGATTTTCCCAACCCAGGGATTGAACTCACATCTCCTGCATTTCTTGAATTGCAGGTGGATTTTTTACCACTGAAATACCAATTATCTCTATTGCTTTATGATAATCATATCTTATCCCAATGTATTAATTATTTTTCTAAAGATAATTGATTTCCTTAATAAGCATAGTATATAATTATTGGAAATTTATATAAATAAGTCTGAAACTTATTTCATTATATTTTAGAAAACATAAGACATTTTCTTATATCTATATGTATACATAACTCATATAAAAAAGCTTGCAACAATTTCTAATTTTTAAAGACTATACATGCTGGAAGATAGGTAGGATAAAAATCTAGTTTAACTATTTATTTTACATGTTGAATATATAGGTGAATTCAATTTTTATCAAAGTAGGAAGCCAGGTAATTTTTAAAACATATCAGGGCTTTGTGAACACAAACATATTGTCAATTGGTTTGTGTGACCCATATAATACATATTTAGGCAAAATAAAGAAATTATGTGTGTTTGTATCTTCTCAACTGAAATTATGCTGTCTATCTTTATATCCTCAGAGCATTTTGTTTTAACTCTTTGACACATAACATGGTTGCCTTATTTGAGGTATATATATACATATATGTATATATATACACATATATATGAATTTATGTATAAATATATAAAATTTATATATAAATACAATTATATATATATATATATATATATATATATACATAATCAGTCATAAGGCTAAGGCTATTGGTTGGATAAATAAGCTAGTATTTCTGATAATCACTAGCAAGGAGATAAGAGGTATTGGTGTTTCTTGTGGTAAAACATGGGCAAAAGATGATTTTGTTTTATGATGGAAAGTGGTAATTATAGTTCTTGCTCATAAAATCATCACTGTTTTCAAATGTATTGAAAATTGTGGGAAGAAAAGACTATTTTCTTGGGGCTCCAAAATCACTGCAGATGATGACTGCAGCCATAAAATTAAAAGACAACTGCTCCTTGAAAAAAAAGCTATGACCAACCTAGACAGCATATTAAAAAGCAGAGACATTATTTTGCCGACAATGGCCCATCTAGTCAAAGCTATGTTTTCTCCAGTAGTCATGTATGGATGTGACAGTTGGACTATAAAGAGAGCTGAGCACTGAAGAATTGATGCTTTTGAACTGTGGTGTTGGAGAAGACTCTTGAGAGTCCCTTGGACTGCAAGGAGATCAAACCAGTCAATCCCAAAGAAAATCAGTCCTGGGTTTTCATTGGAAGGACTGAAACTAAGCTGAAACAAAAATATGTTGGCCACCTGATGTGAAGAGCCAACTCATTAGAAAGATCATGCTGCTGGGAAAATGAAGGCAGGAAGAGAAGGGGGCAACAGAGGACGAGATGGTTGGACAGCATCACCAACTGCATCTGTATGAGCTTGTGCAAGCCCTGGGAGATGGTGAAGGAGAGGGAAGCCTGGAGTGTTGCAGTCCATGGAGTTGCAAAGAGTCGGACATGACTGAGCAACTGGACAAATGGGGGAAATGTAAATTAATGTCTAAAGAGACCTGGTAAGTTTGTTGAACCAATGAATATAGTAAGTTTCTTTCTTTGTACTTTTGGATGGTCATTATTTGTTTTGGTGTGAGTTAAAACAGTAACTGTTGAATAGAAACTACATGATTATTAACAATCAATTGAGTGTGGGGAATAAAATACTTGGGAACACAATACTTAGAAATAGTCAGCCCTACTAGTGGTACAGTAATAATAGTTAAACCTAGGCTCTCCAGGGTAAGAACCACTGGAGGAGAGAAACTATCTTGCATATTTTTTCCTCATTAAGTCCAGCACAGTTTCTTACACACAGAAGGGGTTCTACATAAACTTCTTTGATCAGCTAATGTTTCTCTATGAAACAGCATGACTTTCATAGAATAGAGTATTCAATATGTAAAAATATTTATCAGTTAAATGAAATCAATAATTTTACACTTGTAAGGCTAATATTTCTCAGTTTATTAACTCTGGATCAACATTTAAATAATGTTCACAAAACAAACCTATAATATTTAAGCTGTAAAGTCACTTGCCAAAATCTCATACTGATATTTCTTATTTTTTAAATAAATGAACTCATGTAGGAACAGCTTAATCCTTGATGTCAAGCAATGCTGCATTTTTCCCATAAATAATTTTAAATATAATTTCCCCTTGGATCTTAAAAGCACTGCAATGTGTCATATTGAATAAAATTAACTCTGCTTCCAAAAATAATGATACACTTCATGTAGCCTGAGAATAATATGCCATAGATTAATTCAGTTACTCTTAGAACACATAAAAATTCAACCAGTACAAGAAATGAAAAGTTTCAACTAATTCAAGAAAAAGAAAATTTTTCTAAAGAAAATTCAACCAATTCAAGAAAAGAATTATAATTCTAAAGTTGATTCAGAAGGTACAATCTACTCCAGGTAAAATTATTGCAATGGTATTTATAAAGTATTAAAATATTTTCAAGTTGAAATACATGACGAGGAAAATCAAGAAACATGATTATCAGTATTTTATTTTTTAAAAGGCTGTTTATATGCCATATTAATATAATGATTTCCTATAGCCATTGGAAGTCTGTCTATAACAGGAGTCCATTGTTAGGAACAAGACTGCACAGCAGTATGTGAGTAGCAGGTGAGCAAGCAAAGTTTCGTCAGCTGCTCTCGATCACTCACAATACCATCTCAACCACCCTTTCTGCTGCTTGCATTACCATTTGAACAATCCCCCTACCCCTCATTTATGGAAAAACTGTCTTCCCCCAAATTGGACCTTGGTGCCAAAAAGATTGGAGACTACTGGTCTATAGGTATAATGGAACAACATTAAAAGGTTATTTCTTTCAGATGTATATATGGTGTGTGTGTGTGTGTGTGTGTGTGTGTGTGTGTGTGTTAGTCATTCAGTCATGTCTGACTCTACCCTCCCTGGACTATCTAGCCTTCCAGGCTCCTCTGTTCATGGGATTCTCCAGGCGAGAATATGGAGTCAGTTGCCATGCTCTTCTCCAGGGTATCTTTTGACTCAGGGGTTGAACCTGGGCCTCCTGCATTGCAGGCAGATTCTTTACCATCCAAGCCCCCAGGGAAGCCCTATATATGTTGGATGTGTACATAAATCAAACACAATTTCTATAATGGGATAATTATTATCATGTTTATATTTTGTTTATATTTCTAGCCTTTTACATTTCACAATGCTAAAGCATATGCAACTTCATACTGAAACATGTCTATTATCATATGTGAAACAGATCACCATTCCAGGTTCCATGCATAAGACAGGGTGCTCAGGGCTAGTGCACTGGGATGACCCTGAGGGATGGGATGGAGAGGGAGGTTCAGGATGGGGAACGCATGTAAACCCATGGCTTATTCATGTCAATGTATGAAAAAAACCACTACAATGGTGTATAGTAATTAGACTCCAATTAAAATAAATAAATTACAAAAAATAAATAAATAACAGAATCCTATGAGGTGGTCACAGTAATTCCTTTCTTTTTTTTCTTTTTTAAAGTTAAGAAATGAAATTCCCCTAAATGTAACTTTCAGCACATTTCAATCAGTGCATGTTCAATCATTCAGTGATCAGTCATGTCCAACTCTTTGTTACCCCTGAACTATCACCCACCAGCCTCCACTGTCCATAGAATATTCCAAGTGAGAATACTGGAGTGGGTTACCATTTCCTATTCCAGGGGATCTTCCAAACCCAGGGATCAAGCCTATGTCTCTTTCATCTATTGCACTGGCAAGCAGTTTCCTTACCACCATGCCATCTGGAAAGCCCTGAATACTCAACTACAAAGAAAGGAACTAAAGTCACAAATCATATCTACTAGATTGCAGCCAGGCGCTCATTTATACATTTATTTTCCTTGAGGTATAATTGATATACAATACTGTGCTAGTTTCATGTGTCCAGCATAGAGATTCAGGCTTTTTGTTTTGTTTTGTCTTTTTTTAGATTGTAACCCATTATAGTCTATTACAAGATATTGCGTATAGTTCCATGTTCTATAGAATCAATCCATGTTCCATATTTACTTTTTGGATAGTCATTTCTGTTAATACCATACACCTAATTTGTCCCTTCCATCTCCCCTTTAGTAACTTAATTGTTTGCTATGTTTGTTGGTCTCTTTCTGCTTTGTATATATATTTACTTGTACTTTTTTTTTTTTTTAGATTTCACATATAAGTCATATCCTATAGCATATGTTGTTATCTGTCTCTAAGCATAATATTCCCTACATCCATCCACATTGCTGAAAATGGCAATAATTCATTCTTTCTATGGCTGAGTAATATTTCATGATGGTATATATATTGTTGTTGCTATTCAGTCTATAAATCATGTCGAATCTTTTGGCCCCATGGATTGCAGCACACCAGGCACTTCTGTCTGAAGTTTACTCAGATTCATGTCCATAGAGTTGGTGATGCTATCTAACAAATTCCTCCTCTGCCACCCCATTCTTCATTTGCCTTCAGTCTTTCCAATTGAGGCACCCCTTTGCATCTAGTGGCCAAAGTATTAGAGCTTCAACTTTAGCAGGAGTCCTTCCAATCAATATTCAGGGTTGATTTCCTTTAGGATTGAGTGGCTGAATCTCCTTGCAGTCAAAGGGACTTTCAAGAATCTTCTCCAGTACCACATTTCAAAAGCATTGATTCTGGAAAAGCTCAGTTTTCATTACAATCCCAAAGGCACTCAGCCTTCTTTATGGTTCAACTCTCAACATCCATATATGACTACTGAAAAAACAAAAACAAAAACATATCTTTGACTATAACAACTTTGGTTAACAAGATGGAGTCTCTCTCTCTCTCTCTTTTTTAATAGTCTGTCTAGGCTTATCATAGTTTTCCTTCCAAGAAGCAAATGTCTTTTAATTTTGTGGCTGCAGTCACCATACACAGTGATACTGGAGCCCAGTGCAGGGGGGGGGGGGGTGTGGACCTGTCACTGCTTCCACTTTTTTCCTTTATATTTGCCATGAAGTGAGGGGATGGTATGGTGAGATTTTTTTTTTTTTTTAATTTTAAGTTTCAAGCCAGCTTTTTTCACTTTCTTCTTTAACCCTCACCAAGAAGCTCTTTAGTTCTTCATTTTTCTGCCATTAGAGAGATATTATCTAAATGTTGGATGATGTTGATATTTCTGCCTGCAATCTTGATTCCAACTTCAGATTCATTCAGCCTGGCATTTCACATGATGTAATCTGCCTATAACTAAAATAAGCAGAATGACATTACGCAGCCTTGCCATTCTTCTTTCCCAGTTTTGAATCAGGTAGCAGTCCCATTTTCAGTTTTAACTATTGCTTCTTGACTCACATACAGGTTTCTCAGGAGAAAAGTAAGGTGGTCTGGCACTCCCACTGCTTTAAGAATTTCCCAGTTTTTGGTTTTTGATGGTACACACAATCAAAGGCTTTGGCATAGTCAATGAAGCAGAGTAGATTTTTATTTTTTTCCTGAAATTATCTTGCTTTCTCCATCATGCAACAAATGTTGACAATTTGATCTCTGGTTTCTCTGCCTCTTCAAAACACAGATTGTGCATCTGAAATTTCTCAATTTACATATTGCTGAGGCCTAACTTGAAGCATTTGGAGCATAACCTTGCTAGCATGTGAAATGAACATGATTATGCGGTAGTTTGAGCATTCTTTGGCATCACCTTTCTTTGGGATTGGAAAGAACACTGACCTTTTCCAGTCCTGTGACCACTACTGAGTTTTTCAATTTTGCTGACATACTGAGTGCAGCTCTTTAATAGCATAATCTTTTAGAATTTGAAATAGCTCAACTGGCATTCCGTCTTCTACTTAGCTGGCATCCCATCTTCTGTACTAGCTTTATTTTTATTAATTCTTCTTAAGATTTGCTTGATCTCATACTTCAAGAGGTCTGGCTCTAGATGAGTGACCACACTATCATTGTTATCCAGGTCATTAAAACCTTTTCTTGTATAGTTCTTCTCTGTATTCTTGCATCTGTTTTTAATCTCCTCTGCTTCTGTTAGGTCCTTAATGCTTTTGTCCTTGATTCTGCCAATTCTTGAATGAAATTTTCTCTTGGCACTTCCAGTTTTATTGCGGAGTTCTGTAGTCTTTCCCATCCTATCATTTTCCTCTATTTACTTGCATAGTTCATTTGAAAAGACCTTATCTTATCTCTCTTTAGTATTCCCTGGAACTCTACATTCAGTTGGGTACATTTTTCCCTTTCCCCTTGCCTTTCACTGCTCTTATTTCTTCAGCTATGTGTGAATCCACCCCCCAATCCAGTAAACCACTTTTCTTTCATGCAGTTCTTTGGGATGTTTTTGATCACTGCCTCCTGTAAAATGTTGTGAACCTCCATCCATAGTTCCTCAGGCACTCTATCCAACAGATGTAATCCATTGAATCTATTTGTCACTTCAACTTTTTAACTGTGAGGGATTTGACTTAGATCATACCTGAATGACCTAGTGGCTTTCCCTACTTTATTCAATTTAAGTCTGAATTTTGCAATAAGAAGCTGAAGATCTGAGCCACAGTCAGCTCTAGGTAATTTTTGCTAACTTTACAGAGCTTCTCCATCTTTGGCTGCAAAGAATATAATCAATATGATCTTGGTATTGACCATCTGTTCATGTCCATGAGTAAGGTCATCTGTTGGGCTGTTGGGAAAGGGTATCTTCTATGACCATTTGTTCTCTTGGCAAACCTCTGCTTGCTTTTGTCCTTCATCATTTTGTTCTCCAATGCCAAACTTTCCTGCTAACCTAGGCATCTCTTGAATTCCTAATTTTGCCTTCCATTCCCCTGTGATGAAAGGGACATCTTTTTTGGTGTTAGTTCTAAAAGGTGTTGTAGGTCTTCATAAACTAGTCATCTTCAGCTTTGCCAGCATCAGTGGTTGGGACATACATTTGGATTATTGTGATGTTGAATGATTTGTCTTGGAAATGAAACTAGAACATTCTGTCCCTCTTGAGACTGTACACAAGAACTGCATTTTCAAATCTTTTGTTGGCTATGAGGACTACTCCATTTCTCTAATGGATTATTGCCCACTGTAGTAGATAGGCTGGTCATCTGAATTAAATTTCCACATTCTCATCCATTCCAGTTTACTGATTCCTAAATATAGATGTTCAATCTTGCCATCTGCTTCTTGGTCATGGCCAATTTATCTTGATTCGTAAGCCTAGCATTCCAAGTTCTTATGCGGTATTGTTCTATATAGCATTGGACTTTACTTTCACCACCATACATATCCACAGATGGATGTCATTTCTTCTTTGTCCCAGCCTCTTCATTCTTTCTTGCACTATGAGTAATGTCCCCCTGCTCTTCCCTAGTAGCATACTGGACAGTTTCCAACTTTGGGGGTCATCTTCTGTTGTCATATCTTTTTTGCATTTTTATACTGCTTATGGGGTTCTCATGGCAAGAATACTGGAGTGAGTTGCTATTTCTTCTTCATACATTTTGTCTGAAGTCTTCACTGTTGCCAGTCCATCTTGGGTGGCCCTGCATGGAATGGCTCATAGCTTCATTGAGTTACACAAGCCCTTTTGCCACAACAAAACTGTGATCCATGAAAGAAATAAATATAACACATCCTAATCCAGTCATCTATTGATAGGTACTGGAGTTGCTTCCTTGCCTTGGCTGTTGCATATAGTGCTACAGTGAACCCTGGGCTACATATATGTTTTATAATTTAAATTTACCCTTTTTTTCAAATATATATTCTCAGGAGTTGAATTGTTGGAGGATAGGGTAGTTCTAGTTTTAGATTTTTTAAAGGAAACCCCATACTGTTTTTCCACGTGGGCTGCACCAGTTTACATTCCCACAAAAAGTGTAAGAGGTTTCCATATTCTGCGTGTCCTCTCTAGTTTTAGTTATTTATAGACTTTTGATGATGGCTGTTCTGATTGTTGTGAGATAATAACTCACTGTGGTTTTGAAATGCATTTATCTAAATATTAGTGATGTTGTACATCTTTACATGTGCCTGTTAGCTATCCATAGTTTTTGGAGAAATGTCTATTTTGAAATCCCCAGTATGCATTAGTTGGCATGTTTTATATTAGCTCACAAATTTTGTATGCTGCTGTTTTTGCATTTGTTTTTCTGTCTGCTGCTCTGATTGGGTGATTTCCATTTTTCTAACTTCCAGATAACTTATGCTCTTCTCTGTCATTTAGTCAACTATTCATTGCTTCTAGATTGCTTTTTGTCTCAGAAATCAAATTATCTGATACTAGTATGCATTTATATCACTAACCTTTCTTAATTCAGTTAGCATTTTGTCACCTTTTGAATTCAAGGTCTTGTAGACTGATGATCTCTGCTTCATTATTTATTCTTCCAGAGGATTTCTCTTGCTTTTTTAAGCTGGGAATATCCTCTGTGCATTTTCACTTTACTTAACTTCCTGTATGTCTCTAAATTTAGGAGAATTAGTTATTCTTGTTTTGAAAGGGTGTTTTTATGTAGAAGCATTCCTATGTAGGAGCATCCCTATGTAGAATGTGTGGGTTTTTTAGTACAAGGGCTGATTTCGATATGGATACAAGACATATCTTTCCTCAGGGTGTGTTGGTCACTACCCCTTCATAGGAGATGTGATTGGTATTGTAGAATCTAAAACCTGTACAGAATGTGTTCCATGGCTGTTGCTGCCTTATCAGGGGCAAGGTCTGCTCCTCCTTTGAAGTAATAGAAGTCCTTAGGTTTGGGCTTGATCAGGCTCTATTTCCCTTGAATGCATGCCCTGCCTCAAAGGAGGGAAATGTTGAAGCAGTTGAGGCCTATGAGCTCACAGAGGTCTAAAGCATCACCTGTGTAGGCATTCATGGTTCTACCTAGATGTGGCCCTAGCTTACTTCCCTTATTGTTGTAGTTGTACTAGATCTAGCACAAGATTTTGGCATGCAGTGGGTCAGGCTGGAGCATACACTAGGCTGGAGCTCGTGTTTGGGGAGTGTGGTTGCAGGAATTGAAGTGGTATCACTGGTAGCTGCTAGTGGCCTGGGCTATCCCTGTTGAAGTCTTCTTCCAGGACCTGTCTGTCACATATCTACCACAAACCTTTGGCATGGAGTAGGTGGGACTGGTTTGTTCACTAGTTTGGGAGACAGACCACAGACTGCTGGTCATGATGGCTCTGGCAACAGCACCCAAGTATGTGCTGACAGCAGTGTTTGCCATTCTACAAAGATAACACCCCAGTCCCCTAGGTTATCTCTATTTGCTAGATTGAATCTTCTTCTAAGACCCACAACCCCCAAACACACATCCATAAATGACTACTGGAAAAACCATAGCTTTGAACATATAGACTGTCAGCAAAGTAATTCTTCTGCTTTTTAATATGCTGTTTAGGTTTGTCATAGCTTTTCTTCCAAGGAGCAAGTGTCTTTTAATTTCGTGGCTTCAGTCACCATCTGCAGTGAGTTTTTAGTTCAAGAAAAATAAGCTCTGTCACTGTTTCAATTATTTGGCCATCCATTTGCCATGAAGGGTTGGGACCATAAGCCATGATCTTAAGTTTTGAATATTGAGTCAGTATACAATATTTATCTTTATCTTTATGACTTACTTCATTCTGTACAATATGCTCTAGATTCATTTATCTCATTAGAACTGACTCAAATGCATTTCTTTTTATGGATGAGTAATATTCCATTGCACATATATGCCACCTTGCTTATCCATTCATCTGCCAATGCACATCTTTCCACTTTATAGGTATTGTAAATTGTGCTGCAATGAGATTTGGGGTATATGTGTCTTTTTCAGTTTTGGTTTTCTCAGGCTATATGCCTAGGAATATATTCCCAGGTCATTTGGTAGTTTTATTCCTTGTATTTTTTTTAAGGAATATCCATACCATCTCCTATAGCAGCTGTATCAATTTACATTCCCACCAATAGTGCAAAAGTTTTCCCCTTTCTCCACATCCTTTCCAGCATTTACTGTTTGTATACTTTTTGATGATGGTCAGTCTGACTGATGTGAGGTAACATCTCATTATAGTTTTGATTTGCACTTCTCTAATAATGAGTGATGTTGAGCATTTTTCATATGTTTGGTAGCCATCTGTATCTTTTCTTAGAAGAAATATCTATTTTGGTAGCTTTTCAACTTTTTAATTATCTTTTTATTATTATTATTTTTTCTGGTATTGAGTTGTATGTGTTGCCTGTATATTTTATAGATTAATCATTTATTGGATGTTTCCTTTGCTATTATTTTCTCCTATTCTGAGGGTTTTCTTTTCACCTTGTTTATAGTTTCCTTTGGTGCACAAGATTTGTTTAATTAGGTCACACTTGTTTACTTTTATTTTCATTGCTCTAGGAGGGGAGTCATAGAGGATCTAGCTTTAATTTAAGTCATCGAGTGTTCTGCCTATGTTTTCCTCTAAAGTTTTGTAGTTTCTGGTCTTACCATTAGGTCTTTAATCCATTTTTAGTTTATCTTGGTATATGGTATTAGAAAGTGCTCTATTTTCATTATTTTACATGTAGTTGTCCAGTTTTCACAGCACCACTTGTTGAAGAGTCTATATTCCTTTTTGTCAAAACTAAGGTATGCAGAGATTCTTGGGTTTATCTTTGGGCTCTCTATCTTGTTCTGTTAGTCTATATTTTCATTTTTGTGCCAGTACCATACTGTCTTGATGACTGTAACTTTGTCGTATAATCTGAAGTCAGGAAAGTTGATTCTACCAGCTTCATTCTTCTTTTTAAAGACTGCTTTGGCGAATTGGAGTCTTTTGTGTTTCCATAAGAATTGTGATTTTTTTTTTTCTTTTTTTGGTTCTAGTTCTGTGAAAAAATGCTATTGGTAATTTGATAGTGATCACATTGTATCTGTAGATTGTATTTTATAGTACAGTTATTTTCACAATATTGATTCTTCCAAACCAAGAACATGGAATATCTCTCCATCTGTTTATGTCATCTTCAATTTCTTTCATCAGTGTCTTATAATTTTCTATATACAGCTCTTTAGTCTCCTTAGGTGGGTTTATACCAAGATACTTTATTAGTTTCTTACAATGGTGAATGGGATTGATTCCTCAATTCTCTTTCTGATTGTTCATTGCAAATATATAGGAAGGCAAATGATTGCTGTGTATTGATTTTGCTAAATTCACTGATTATAGTTGTTCAGTTGCTCAGTCATGTCTAAGGCTTTGTAACCCCATGGACTGAAGCACTCCAGGCTTCCCTGTCCTTCACAATCTCCCTGAGCTTTCTCAAACTCATGTCCATTGAGTCATTGCTGCCATCCAACCATCTCATTCTCTTTCATCCTCTTCTCCTGCCTTCAGTATTTCCCAGGATCAGGATCTTTTCTAATGAGTCAGCTCTTCACACCATTGGCCAAAAAATTGGAGCTTCAGCATCAGTCCTTCCAATGAGTATTCATTCAGGACTGATTTCTTTAGGATTGACAAGTTTGATCTTTTTGCAGCCCAAGGGACTCTCAAGAGTCTTCTCCAACACCACAGTTCAAAAGTATCAATTCTTCAGTCCACAGAATGCCTTTGTTGGCAAAGTGATGTCTCTGTTTTTAAATATGCTGTCTAGGTTGTCTGGGTTTGTTTATCTCTCTAAGAACCAGCTTTCAGTTACATTGTTCTTTATTATTCTCTTCTTTCTCTCTATGTCTTCTATTTTTGCTCTGATTTTTTGTTTTCTTTCCTTCTAGTAACTTTTTTCTTTAGGTATTTTATGTGCAAAGTTAAGTTGTTTATTGCAGGTTTGTCTTGTTTCTTGGAGTAATATTGTATTACTATAAACTTTCCTCTTAGAACTGCTTTTGGTATACCCCATAAATGTTGGATTGTTCTGTTTTCATTGTATATAGGAGTTTTACAATTTCCTCTTTGATTTATTTAGTGATCCATTGGTTATTTGTTGGTCAATTGATAAGCTATGTCCAGTTATTTGTGACACCAGGGAAAACAGCATTCCAGGCTTCCATGTCCTTCACTGTCTCACAGAGTTTGCTTAAGCTCATGTTCACTGAGTCGGTGAGGCCATCAAAACATCTAACCCTCTGTCACTGCCTTCTTTTCCTGCCCTTATTCTTTCCCAGCATCAAAGTATTCTCCAATAAATTGTCTCATCACATCAAGTGGCCAAAATATTGGAGCTTCAGATTTAGCATCAGTCCTTCCAATGAATATTCAGGATTGATTTTCTTTAGGATTTACTGATTGGATCTTCTTGCTGTCTAAGGGACTCAAGAGTTTTCTCCAACACCACAGTTTAAAAGCATCAATTCTTTGGTGCTCAGCTTTCTTTATGGTCCATCTCTCACATCTATACATGACTACTGGAAAACCACAGCTTTGGCTAGATAGGCCTTTGTCAGCAAAGTGTGGTCTCTGCTTTGAATATTGTCTAGATTTGTCATAGCTTTTCTTCAAATGAACAAGTGTCTTTTAATTTCATGGCTGCAGTTACTATCCTCAGTGATTTTGGAGCCCAGAAAAATAAAGTTTGTCACTATTTCCACTTTTCCACAACTATTTGCCTTGAAGTGATGGGACTATATACCATGACCTTAGTTTCTTGAATGTTGAGTTTTAAGCCAACTTTTTCTTTCTGTTATTTCTCCTGTATCAAAACATTTTTTAGTTAGTTTCTCTTGCTGTCTACCAATAGGGTGGTATCATCTACATATTTGAAATTGTTGATATTTCTCCTGGAAATCTTGATTTGAGCTTGTGCTTCAAACAGTCCAGGATTTTGCATGAGGTACTCTGTATATAAGTTAAATAAGAAAGGTGACAAAAAGCAACCTTGATGTACTTCTTCCCCAGTTTTGAACCAATCTATTGTTCTATGTATGGTTTTAACTGTTGCTTCTTGACCTACATACAGATTTGTCATTAGACCCTTAAGGTGGTCTGGTATTCCAATCTCTTTAAGAATTTTCCACAGTTTGCTGTGATCCACACAGTCCTAGGGTTTATAATAGTCAATTAAGCTGTAGATTTTTTTTCCCCTGCAGTTCCCTTGCATTTCCTATGATTCAACTGATGTTGGCAATTTGACCCCTGGTTCCTCTACATTTTCTAAATCTCACTTGTACATCTAGAAATTCTCAGTTCACCTACAGTTGAATCCCAGCTTGAAGGAATTTAAGCATTGCTTTGTTAACATGTAAAAAGATGGCCTTGTACAGTAATTTGAACACAGTTTATCATTGCCCTTTTTTGGGATTGGAATGAAAATTGACCTTTCCTAGGACTTTGGCCATTGCTGGGTTTTACAAAGTTGCTAACATATTGACTGCAGCACATTAACAACATCATCTTTTAGTTGCTGTCATATTTGTGCAGCACAAATGGCTCAGCTGAAATTCTATCAACTCCACTAGCTTGTTCATAATAATGTTTCAGAAAGCCCTCTTGACTTCACACTCCAGCATGCCTGGCTCTAGGTGAGTGACTATATCATTGTGGTTATCTCGGTCATTAAGATCTTTTTTTGTACAGTTCTTCTGTGTATTCTTGCCACCTCTTTGTTATCTCCTTTGTTTCCATTCAGTTCAGTTCATTTCATTTGAGTCACTCAGTCGTGTCTGACCCTTTGCCACCCCATGAATCACAGCCTGCCAGGACTCTGTCCATCACCAACTCCCTGAGTTTACTCAAAGTAATGTCCATCGAGTCAGTGTATGCCATCAAGCCATCTCATCTTCTGTCATCTCTTTATCCTCCTGCCCCCAATCCCTCCCAGCATCAGGGTCTTTTCCAATGAGTCAACTCTTCACATGGGGCGGCCAAAGTACTGGAGTTTCAGCTTCAGCATCAGCCCTTCCAATGAACACCCATGACTGATATCCTTCAGGATGGACTGGTTGGATCTCCTTGCAGTCCAAGTGACTCTCAAGAGTCTTCTCCAACACCACAGTTCAAAAGCATCAATTCTTCAACACTCAGCCTTCTTCACAGTCCAGCTCTCACATCCATACATGACCACTGGAAAAACCATAGCCTTGACTAGATGGACCTTTGTTGGCAAAGTAATGTCTCTGCTTTTTAATATGCTATCTAGATTGGTCATAACTTTCTTTCCAAGGAGTAAGCATCTTTTAATTTCATGGCTGCAATCACCATCTGCAGTGATTTTGTTTCTGTTAGACCCATGCAATTTCTGTCCTTTATTGGGCCTATCTCTGCATGAAATGTTACATTGGTACTTCTAATTTTCTTGAAAAGATCTCTAGTTTTTCCCCATTCTATTGTTTCCCTCTATTGCTTTGCATTGATCACTTAAGAAGGTTTTCTTATCTCTCCTTGCTATTCTTTGAAACTCTACATTTAGTTGTTTATAGCTTTCCCTTTCTACTTTACCTTTTGCTTCTCTTCTTTTGTCAGTTATTTGTAAGGTCTCCTCAGACAACCATTTTGCCTTCTTGTGTTTCTTTTCATTTAGGCTGATTTTCGTCACTGCCTCCTATTCAGTCTTATGAATCTCCAACCATATTTCTTTGGGCACTCTTGTCTATCAGATCCTTGAATCTATTTGTCACTTGCACTGTAGAATAATAAGGAATTTGAATTAGGTCACACCTGAATGTCATAGTGGTTTTCCCTAGTTTCTTCCCTAATTTAAGCCTGGATTTTGCAGTAAGAAGTTGAATATCTGAGCCAAAGTCAGCTCCAGGTCTTGTTTTTGCTAACTGTATAAAGTTTCCCCATCTTTGATTGCAAAGAATATTTCAGTATTGACCACCTGGTAATATTCATTGTAGGGTCTTCTCTTGTGTTTTTGGAAGAGGATATTTGCTATGATCAGTGTGTTCTCTTGACAAAACCATGTTAATTTGTCATTTTGTTCTCTAATATGAAACTTGCCTATTAATCCAGGTATGTCTTGATTTCTTACTTTTGCATTCCAGTCCCTTATGTTGAAAAATACATCTCTTTTTGATGTTAGTTCTAGAAGGTCTTGTAGGCCTTCATGGAACTGTTTGATTTCAGCTTCTTTGGCATTTGTGGTTGGGCACAGATTTGGAATACTGTGGAATATTTTGTTTTGAAAACAAATTGAGATCATTCTTGAGCTTTTGAGACTGCACCCAATACTGAACTTCAAACTCATTTATTGATTATGAGTGCTACTCTACTTCTTCTAAGGGATTCATGCCCACAGTAGTAGGTATATTCATCATCTGAATTAAATTTGCCCAGTAACATCCATTTTAATTAATTGATCCCTAAACTGTTGATGTTCACTCTTGCCATCTCCTGTTTGATCACATCAAATTTATCTTGATTCATGTACCTAACATTCCAGGTTCCTATGCAATATTGTTCTTTACAACATCAGACTTTACTTTTACCTCCAGACACTTCAACAGTTGTATGTCATTTGGCTGAGCCCCTTCAATCTTTCTGGAGCTATTTCTTCACTCTTCCCTAGTAGCATCTATGATACCTACTAAACTGGGAAGCCCATCTTACAGTGTCCTACCTTTTTTGCTTTTTCATACTGTCCATGGGGTTCTCAAGGTAAGACTACTGAACTGGTTTGCCATTTTCTTCTCTAATGTAACATTTTTTTTGTCAGAACTCTCCACCATATCCGTTCATCTTGTGTGGCCCTTCAAGGCATGGCTCATCATTTCATTGAGTTACACAAATTTGATCCATATGGTCACTTTGATTAGTTTTTGTTTTTTTGTTTTCTTGTGTGGCTGTGTTTTTCATTCTGTAGGACATGTTATTAAAGTTCTTGCTTTCTCTGTTTGATCTCTGATAGATGAGGATATGAGGCTTGTGTAAGCTTCCTGATGGGAGGGACTGGCTCTTCAGAAAACTGGGTCTTGCTCTGGTGGGCAGGGCCATGCTCAATAAATCTTTAACCCACTTTTCTGCTGGTGGGTGGACCTGTGCTCCCTCCCTGTTAGTTATTTGGCCTGAGGAAGCTCAGTCCTTGTCTGCAATCTCTATGATATGACTACAGGTTCTATGGTACAGCTGATGGTGACCTCCCCCAAGAAAATTTATGCCAACATTCCAGGCAGTGCCCCTGTCCCCACATTAGGCCACTGTTGACCCTGCAATTTTGGTGTTCTCATGGGAAAAAAATCAGCACACATCCTTCTACTCCACCAACTTGACTGATAAAATATCTGCAAGGCTCCTCTTCCTACGAAATTCTCCAGGCAAGAATTACCCACTGGAGTGGGTACCCATTCCCTTCTCCAGAACACCTTTTTGACCCAGGATCTAACCATGATTTCCTCTATTGCAGGCAGATTTTTCACCATCTGAGCCACTTGGGATGTCCCAATGGTCATTTAGTAACATTGTTTACTCTCCATGTGTTTGTGTTTTTTACAGCTCTTTTTTTTTCCCCCTTTTTCCTGCTATGGATTTCTAATCTCATAGTGTTGTGGTCAGAAAAGATGCCTGATATGATTTCAATTTTCTTAAATTTACCAAGGCTTGGTTTGTGACTCTAGGTTTGATCTGTCCTGCAGAATGTTCCATGTGCACTTGAGAAGAAAGTGTATTCTTCTGCTTTCAGGAGGAATGTCCTATTATGTCCTATCTATCTTGTCTAGTGTGTCATTTAAGGCTTTAAATTAACTCATTAACTTTCTGCCTGGAGGATCTGTCCTTTGGTGTAAGTGAGGTGTTAAAATCCCCCACTATAATTTTGCTAATGAGGATTGACCTTTTATGATTGTTAGCATTTGCTATATATATTGAGGTACTCCAATGTTGGGTGCATATATATTTTCAGTTTTTATTGTATCTTCTTGGATTGATTCCTTGATCATTATATAGTGTCTCTCCTTTTCTTGTTGACTTCTCAGCTACTGCAGTGGTAAAGAATCCACCTGCTAATGCAGGAGACACAAGAGACATGGATTCGATCCCTGGGTCAGGAAGGTCATCTGGAGGAGAAAAATGGCAACCCATTCCAGTATTCTTGCAGGAAAAATCCCGTGGGTGAAGGAGCCTGGTCACAAAGAGTCCAACAGGACTGAGCAACTGAGCACACATACTCCTTTCTCTTATGAAAGTCTTAACTTTAAAGGCTATTATTTTTTGTATGAGCATTGTTACTCCAGCTTTCTTTTGATTTTCATTTGCATGGAATAGCATTTTACATCCCCTCACTTTCAGTCTGTATGTGTTCCTGAGCCTGAAATGGGTCTCTTATAGAATATATATATATATATATATATTATATGTATATATGTGTGTGTGTGTGTGCGTGCACGCACGTGTATAGTCTTGTTTTTGTTTCCATTCCAATCTATATCTTTTGGTTACAGCATCTAATCCATTTACACTTAAGGTAATTATCCATATGTATGTCCCTATTGCCATTTTCTTAATTGCTTTACGTTTGTTTTTGCAGGTCTTTAATTCCCTTCCTCTTTTGTTCTCTTCTCTGTGGTTTGATTTAGTGTTGTGTTTAGGTTTCCTTTCTTCTTTGTGTATCTATTGTAATTTTGGGGTTTGCTATGCATGTGAGATTTTGATTTAGCAGTCGATATATGCAAAAAGTTGTTTTAAGTTGCAGGTCACTTTTCTACCTAGAGAAGTTATTCTAGTATTTGTTGTAAAGCTGGCTCAATGGTGCTGAATTCTCTTAACTTTTACTTGTCAATAAAGTTTTAATTTATCTTTAATATCTAAATGAGAGTTTTGGTGGGTAGAATATTCTTGGTTGTAGGTGTTTCCCTTAATCACTTTATATACATCTTGCCACTCCCTTCTGGACTGTAAGTGTGTATGCAGAAAAATCAGCTGATATCCTTATGGGAATTCCCTGGTATGCTTTCTGTTGCTTTTCCTTTGTTAATTTTAATAATATTTTATTTTTCTTTTGTTAGTTTGATTAATATTTGTCTTGGCATGCTTGTCCTTGTGTTTATCCTGTATGGAACTCTCTACATTTCCTGTACTTGTATGATTATTTCCTTTCCCATGTAAAGGAAGTTTTTGATTGATAATTTCTTCAAGTACTTTCTCTTTCTGCTTTTCCACTTATGCTGGGGCCCCTATAATTCAAACATCAATGTGTTTAAAGCTGTCCCAGAGGTCTCTGAAACTGTCCTCAATTTCTTTTCTTTCTTATTTTTTTTTTCTCTTTATTCTGTTCCTCAACAGTGGTTTCCATCACTCTTGTTTTTCAGGTCCCTCATCTGCTCTTCTGCCTCAGTTATTCTGCTATTGATTCTTTCTAATGTATTTTCCATGTCAGTTATTTTATTTTTCATCTCTGCTTATTCTTTCATTTTCTTGATCTTTGTTAATCATATCTTGTTTCTTCTTGATTTGTTCCTCCATTCTTATTCAGATATCTTGAATAATCTTTACTATCCGTGCTGTTTGTTTTTCAGACAGGTTGCCTAGCTCTTCATTTAACTGCTTTTATAGTTTTTTTATCTTTCTTCTTTGTCTGCAGTGTATTTTTTGTCTTCTCATTTTGTCAAACTTACCATGCTTTTGGTCTCCTTCCTGCAGGGTGCAGGATAGTAATTATTTTTACTTCCCTTGTCTGCCCCCTGGTTAGTGAGTTTGGTCCAAAGTCTTGCAACACTGATGCCTATCCATTTTATAGGAGTTTTAATTTGTGCTTACCAATGTTTGCCTTAGATAGTGAGCAAAATTGTGAAAGTGTTGCTCAGTCATGTCTGACTTTTTGTGACCCCCTGGCCTACCCATGGAATTCTCCAGGCAAGAATATGGGGGTGGGTTGCCAATCCCTTCTCCAGGGGATATTCCTGACCTAGGGGTCAAGCCCAGGTCTCCTGTAGTACATGTAGATTCTTCATCATCTGAGACATCAGGAAATCCCCAATAATGAGTGCAGCCTCGTCTTTTCTCTTTGGATGTCACTGACCTGTCTAGAGTGGGGTTCCCTCCCTAGTTGTTGAAGGAGAAGCCCCAAGATATGTTTCTTCACTGTGATACACATCAATGGTATGAAGTAGGTGGGGTTGGAATATTTGCACTAGGAATGAAGCCACTGGGTATTCCTTCTTTGGACCTGTTCACCATGAATGTGCTTTGTTTCGTCACTTTTCACCTTTTGTGTGAGCTTCCAAATGTCATTGCTGCTGGCACTGCTCTCAGTCCCACTATAGCAGTAGTAATTGGCCCTGATGTCTCAGACATTATATTCACCAGGCAACAAACATAGTTTCACTGAAGTCAGGTCTAGTGATTTCAGTAATCATGGATCTGGACCTGCTTTGGGTGCTATCAGGAAAGGTCAGACTCTAGCCTGGCCCAATCTCCATCTGCATGTGCCCACAAAGTCTACAGTTGCTCAAACTAGGCCCATCTTTGGTGTGGAAGCATGCATTGTCAATTCAGATTTTCAGTATGCACTAACTTTACAAAGCCAGTAACAGGGATGTCAATTCATAGTTTGTTCAGCTACAAAGAGGGATTTCACTTCTTCCTTAATTGCATGTCCCTCTGGGACTCAGCTGTAGTTTCAGCCCCACTTCTGTATATGGGCATCCATGGGAGTCTCCCCCTAAGCCAGCTCTGAAACACATGTGACCACTTTTGTGAGAAAAATGTGCAGAGGTGTTGCAGTGGCAGGGTCGTACGTGCCCTGATGATAATGAGCATGTAGGGAAACCAGTGGCTATAAGCATGAGAGAGCCAGCATCAGCTAGATTCTTTTCAGCTCTTGGCCTTGAGCCTGAGAGAACCTACCAGTTTTTTAAAATAAACTTTAATAGAATGTATATGTATTTATATGTATTCTATATTTGGCTTCTTTTATTCATCATTATGCTTGTGAGATTTTTTTTTTCCAGAGTAGCAATATTCCTCTCTTAGCTTGTGGTTCAAAATACTGACTTAAATAACAGCCACATATTTCTCACAGTTCTAGAACCAAGAATTCCAAGATAAAGGTACCCACTGATTAGGCTTCTGGTGAAAACCTTCTTCCTGGCTCCTTACTGTCACTTTCTTCCTATTTCCTTATATGGCTTTTCCTCTCTACTTGTGCACATGAAGGCTTCTTTGGTGGCTCAGATGGTAAAGCATCTGCCTGCAATGCCAGAGACCCAGGTTTGATCCCTGGGTTGGGAAGATCTCCTATAGAAGGAAATGGCAACCCACTCTAGTGCTCATGCCTGGAAAATTCCATGGATAGAGGAGCCTGGTAGGCTACAGTCCAAGTGGTCCCAAAGAGTCAGACAAGACTGAGGAACTTCACTTCACATTCACTTTGTGCACATGAAGAGATTTCTCTTTCACTTCTCATAAGGTATTAACACCTTCATGAAGTCCTCACTCTTATTACTTAACCTAACCCTACTTACCTCCCAAAGACCTTATCTCCAAATTCCATTTTGGGGGGTTAGGCCTCACCATAAGAATGGGGGGAGGAAGCAGTGGCACAAACAGTCTGTCCATATCAATTTCATGATTCATTGATCTCTTTCTATTCATGAATATTTAGATTGTTCTAATAGGATTAAGTGGTAAATAGTCATTCATGGTTCATGTTCCACAATGCATGTATTCCTTTTGGTAGGAAACTGATTAATAATAAGGTCTGAGTTACTCAACTTCATTAGATAATGCCAGCTCTTAAAATTACCACTGTAGCTATTTGCAATTAATGGAATATTTATGTCTCCTCAAAATTCATATGGTGAAATTATACCCTAGAGTGTAATAGTACTAGGGGAAAGGACTTTTGTGAGATCATAGAGGTGGAGTTTTTATGAATGAGCTTAAGGCCCTTATAAAAGGAACCCCAGAGTTTACTCATCTTCTTTCTCTATTAAGATGTAGAAGATGGTATTTTGCAAGCCAAGAGAAGGCTTTCACCAGAAATTGACCTTGTTTATACACTGGGAATTTGAGAATTCCCAACCTCCAGAATTGTGCAAAGTACATTTTTGTTGTTTTTAAGCCATCATGTTTAAGGTAATTTTTAATAACAGACTGAACAAAGACACTATTTGAGTAATTTGCATTACCACCAGAAGAATCTGAAACCCCTGTTCCTTCTCGTTTTAATTTTAGCCATATTGAGAATAAATAACAGGTTTTTCACTGTACTTTGAATTTGCAATCTTCTCATAGATTTAACATATTTTTAAGTTTATTGTCATTTAATTTAGTCAGTTTCTGAGATGCTTGTTTTTGTTTGACTATTTTTGTTTGACTATCTAATTTTTTTGATGATGGTAGAATTTCTTTAAACATTGTGGATATGAGCTTTTTTTTTTTTTTCGGTTATATATAGTGCAAGGTTCTTTATCCACTCATTTGCTTACCTTCTCACTGTCTTAAAAATTATTTAGAGTAATAGAAGTTCTATCTTCTCTCTCTCTCTCCTTCCTATCTTTAATTTGACATTATTCAGGAGCAATTTAAATCAAATAATATGAATACATTTTTTATGTGTTTTCAGAGTTTTAACATCTGTGTAGACACCACTTAAATAAAAATTTTTAATATTTCCTTCATCTCAGCATGTTCACCCATGCCTCTTTGTATTCAAAACTCTTCCCTTTATCACCATGCCTGTCACCACTATAGGTAACTACTGATTTGATTTCTATCTCCAAAACCAGCAGAACTGTTTGGAGCTTAATATAGTTACATAGGCTTTTTCTGATTAATGTTTGAATGGTTTTCTTTGGTCTATCTTTTTTAAAATTCAACATTTTTTTCATCCTCCCTTTTTTATGTGTATCCTTTATTCAGTATGTAGCTGAAATTTCACAAGTCTGATTCTCAGTGCTGGTCATTAACTTAAAACATTTAGAGCATGCTTTTGTAGCTAACTTATTTTTGCTGATATAATAATTTTGAAATTCATTCATTGTTTGGATTGGATTGTTTGGATTGTTTTGTATTATTGTTTTGGATTTGATTTAGTCAAAAGAACTTTGTCTATGATTGTATGGTCTATATTGTTTTGTTTTATAGCAGACAGTTACAAGGACTGTAATCAGAGGTCCTTGTAACAACAGGATCACATTTAGAGAAGCATGAATAGTTTAGATCTTTACAAGTACTAGATATGGTCAATAGCATCAGTTTATGTGTTTGGGAAGAATATTCAGACAGAAAAATCTTGAAAATAAAACAAACTTCACATTATGGGAATTATTGCATTCTGTTAAGGGATTTGCTTTAGAAATATTGATGTTTCTTGAAATATATTAAGTAGAACTATAAATTGATGAGAGTTTTGTCTTAGATTGTTGACTTTGATAGCTGTGTAACAAATTATTCAAGGTAAAAATATAGTGACCGTTATATCATAAAAGAAATATCATGATAATCTAGACAGAGTGTGATTAAACCCTAACCTAAGACAGTAAGAATGATTACTAGGGAAGATGCTGTTAAAATAAAAAAAAAAAAAATATGTGACAAAGATCCATCAACAGAATTTGGCAATGAGCTAGAATTCGGCAGTGGATAATTTTGGTTGCCCACTTAAAACTCATTGCCTACATTTTCATTCTTACAAAACAGAATTGTTAGTAGTTCATTTCATTATCCTATACAAATTAAAGTAGTAGCATATACTCAGCTCCATGGGCTAAAATTTGATAGATTTATGCCAGTAATTTCAGTCCCCCACTGTACATGGCATAATTCTAATTATGAAGCATGAAGATATACCTACCAGAGTGTTTTGGGGAAATATTTTCTTATAGATTGAGAGAGAGAGAAAAGAGATGCTTAAGAAGCTAGACTTTTGATATTTACCATATCAGCATGCAATGCTAGGACATTTCTGTTCTTAATAAAATACCTCCAGAGTTTCAGTTTGCCTTTTGAAGATGTCACTTCTGAAACCATAAGTGATAGAATATACTGTCAGCACAGTTACAAAGTATTCCTAAGTTTCCTTTCATTTTTAAAGTAAAAGCAGGTATTTGAATTTTCACTCTGATGCCTTTCAAAAGAGTGATTTTCCTCTCAGATTTTTTATGTATTTTATATCATATTTTCCTGAATATATCTTGCCAAAGAACATAATCTATATCACTTAGAATTCTTCAGTTGAAAATATTAGAAATTCACTAGCTCACATATGTTAAAACATGTAAGAGAATTTCTGTTGTCGATTCTGAAATGTAACTCTAGCTTCTAAGTAGTCTAAGTTTCAACAGAACAAGAGGAAAAATTAAATAAAATGAGAATCAATGACACTTTTTTGTGTTTTTGGATAACAGGAATTTTGGGAAAACAAGAAAGAGTATTTAGGAAAACCCAAAATCTAAAAGAGAGAAAAAAGGCAAAGACACTACATTCATTTCACATCTACAGATATAGGAAACATAAAACATATCTTAATTTCTAGCCAGATTAGCAGAGATCTTCACACAAAATCCACTAAGCTTAGTACTTCTTAGCACAATATTAGCTTTTAACAAAAGTTTATAAAACAAACCAAAATATTAGATAAAATAGTCTGGAAAGACAAAAGAAGGGTCATAACCAGAATCAGATATTGCACATATGTTGGTATTGTGAGGAAAATGTTTAAAACCATAATTAATAAAGTGAAAAAGGTAAACAAAAGAAAAAGAAAACAGAAGGGCAACATAGAGAAACAGAAGGAATTTTTAAGAAAGAATCAAATCCCCTCTTTATATGTAAAATTTCAGATAGTTTAAAAATAAAGGGTTAGAGAAAGATATTCCTTGATATATTAATTAAAAGATTTTTTGAATAGCTAAATAGCTTTCAGACAGAAGCAGATCTTAGAACAAAGGAAAGAGGGACATTATGTAATAATGAAAGCGTCTATTCTTCTTGTAGACGTTATGACCATAAACACGTGTCTAACAACAGAGTGTCAAAATACATGAAGAAAAAGTGGGTATAACAGCAATAAGAAATAGGTATGTCCACTTTTATAGTTGTGGGGAGAGAGTAAATAGGCCACACTTGTGTGTTCAGGCTCTCTTGATCCATGTTTTGTAAATAATGACTGTGTAAAAGCTGAGGTCATTTATAGCACTGCACATGAGCATCATGAGGAATTTCTTTGGTCACATGACAATATGTAAAGCACTCCTGCAGGAGCTCCACCCATAAAGCAGCAGGGATTGCTGCTGCATCACGGCTGTGTTCATTGGGTCAGATATGAGAGAAGAGAATATAGCATGAATACTGTTATGGCTGCTGCATCAGCCAAGAGAGAGGTTGTGTGTGGTTGTGGACTTTATGTTACATCTGCTGCTATGGCTGTTGTGCCAATCAGAAGTGGATAAACATGTCAACAGTTCCTGTGGCTCCTCCTGTCTTCTTCTGACCTCTTAGCTTGTGCCTTGCCTACCCCCAGTTCAGCAAACAGTGTGGAGGGTGTGAACAGCAAGACAATGGGTGCCGTGAAGAGGATGGAAAGCAATACCATAGTCCACACCTTCAATGCATTTCTTTCAGTAATTGATTGATCAAATAGGCAGTGAATAGGACAGGATACAGTTGACCTCAGTGGCACCACCAATCAACTTGATCTAATTGACATCCTATGAAACACTGTTCTTTACAGCAGTGGACTTGACTTTCACCAACAGACACATACACAGTTGGATACCTTTTCCACTTTGGCTCAGCCTCTTCATTTATTCTGGAGCTTTTTCTCCACTCTTCTCCAGTAGTATACTGGACACCTACTGACATGGCTGGTTCCTCTTTCAGTGTCATATATTTTTGCTTTTCATAGTGTTCATGGGGTTTCAAGTCAAGAATGCTAAAATGGTTTCCTATTCCCTTTTTCACAGAAGACCTATACAAAAAAAAAATGTTTCAATAACCTGAAAACCAGAATGGTTTGGTCACTCACCTAGAGCCAGATATCTTGGAGTGTGAAGTCAAGTAGGCCTTAGGAAGCATTACTGTAAACAAGCTGTGGGGGTGATGGAATTCCAGCTAAGCCATTTCAAACACTAAAAGATGATGTGGTTAAAATGTACTCAACATGACATCATATTTGGGCAAATCAGCAGTGACCACAGGACAAGAAAATGTCAGCTTTCATTTCAATCCCAAAGAACAGCAATGCCAAATAATGTTCAAACTATTACACAGTTGTATTCACTTCACATGCTAGCAAGTTATTGTTCAAAAGGCAGAGGAACCAGAGTTCAAATTACCAACATCCACTGGTTCATAAAAAAGCAAGGGAATTAAAAAAATTACTTCTGCTTCATTGACTATGCTAAAGCCTTTGACTGTGTGGATTACAACAAAATAGAATACTCTTAAAGCAATGGGAATACCAGACCACCTTACCTGCCTCCTGACCTATATGCAGGTCAAGAAGCAACAGTTAAAACTGGACATGGAATAATGGATGGTTCAAAACTGGGAAAGGAGTATATCAAGGGTGTATATTGTCACCTTGCTTATTTAACTTATATGCAGAGTACATCATGTGAAATTCTGGGCTGGATGAATCAAAAGCTAGAATCAAGATTGCCAAGAGAAATATCAATAACCTCAGACATGCAGATCCCACCATTCCAATGGCAGAAAGCAAAGAGGAACTAAAGAGCTTCTTGATGAAGTTGAAAGAGGAGAGTGAATTAAGCTAGCTTAAGACTCAACATTAAAAAAAGCTAAGATTATGGCATCTGGTAGCATCACTTCTTGGCAAATAGATGGAGAAACAGTGAAAGACTATTTTCTTGGGCTCCAAATTAACTGCAGATGATGACAGCCGCCATGAAATTAAAAGACTCCTTGGAAGAAAAGCTATGGAAAACCTAGAGAGTGTATTAAAAAACAGAGACATCACTTTGCTGACAAAGGTTCATATAGTAAAAGCTATGGTTTTTCCCAGTAGTCATGTACAGGCATGAAAGCTGGACTGTAAAGAACATTGAGTGCCAAAGAAGTGATGTTTTCAGACTGTGGTGCTGGAGAAGATTCCTGAGAGTCCCCTGGACAGCAAGAAGATCCAACCAGTCAATGCTAAAGGATTTCAATTCTGAGTATACGTTTAAAGGACTGATGCCAAAGCTGAAGCTCCAATATTTTGGCTACCTGACGTGAAGAGCTGATTCATTGGAGAAGCCTCTGATGCTGGCAAGGATTGAGGGCAGGAGAAGGGGATGACAGAAGATGAGATGGTTCAATGTCATTATTGACTCAATGGACATGAGTTAGAGCAAACTCCAGGAGATAGTGAAGGACAAGGAAGCCTGTTGTGCTACTGTCTATGGAGTCACAAAAAGCCAGACATGACTGAGTGACTGAATAAAAACAATTGACATCCAGCATTAGCAGTGTACACATGCTTCTTAAATTCATATAAAATGATTACAAGCATACACCAGATTCTGGGCAACAAAAGACACACAAACAATTTTAAAAGAATAGAAATCAGGTACATATATTTTAGATCACACTGAAATTAAAGAAGAAATTCTTGGAAGAAGAGCTTGATAATACCCACATGTATGGACTTTAGCCTCTAAATAACATATTAATCAAAAACGAGTCTCAACTGAAATTTTAAAAATGAGAAAGAAATTTTGGGTTGAATGAAGATAAAAGCAATGTTTCTACATGAAATAAAGGGGAAACTGTGCTCAAATGGAAATTTATAATACTAAATTCATATATAAAGAAAGACAAAGATCTGAAATGAATAACTTATATTTCTACTTCAGGAAACTAAACAACAGCAACAACAGAAACAGTAATTTGCAGGAAAGAAATATAGATAAATAAGAAGTTTTACCTGTTATCAAAAATATACAAAGGAAGTCAACATTAGGAGAACAAACAATATGGTTAAAGATGGGCAGAACAACTAAGCACACATCTTATCAAAGAAGTTACACAGATGGCAAGTAAACATATGAAAAACTGAAAATTAGAAAAACAAGTTATGACTACATACCAATCAAACTAGCCAAAATTTTTTTAAAAAAAAAAAGGACAAATGCTGGTTAGGATATGGAACAACAGGAGCACTCACTTATTGCTATGGGAAATGAAAAACACTATAGCCACGTTGGAAGACAGCTTGTCTGACTTTTACAAAAGTAAACTGCTCTTATTACAAGATCATGAAGTTATGCCCCTTGATATTTGCCCAAATGAATTAAAAACATATCCACACAAACATCTGCACGTGGACATCTTTACTGCATCTTTATTGAAAATTGCCAAAACTTGGAATGTGTTCTTCAGTAGGTGAATGATACATCCAGACAATGGAATATTATGGAAAAAAGGAAATATATACCAATCTGAATGCAGATTTCCAAAGGATAGCAAGGAGAGATAAGAAAGTCTTCCTCAGTGATCAATGTAAAGAAATAGAGGAAAGCAATGACTGGGAAAGACTGGAGCTTTCTTCAAGAAAATTAGATACCAAGGGAACATTTCATGCAAAGATGGGCACAATGAAGGACAGAAAAGGTCCTAACAGAAGCAGCAGATATTAAGCAGAGGTGACAAGAATACACAGAAGAACTATACAAAAAAAAAAAAAAAAACTTCATTACCCAGATAACCACAATGGTGTGATCACTCACCTAGAGATAGACATCCTGGAGTCCAAAGTGAAGTGGACCTTAGGAAGCATCACTAAAAACAAAGCTAGTGGGGGCGTTAGAATTCCAGTTCAGCTATTTCAAGTCCTAAAAGATGATGCTTTGAAAGTGCTGCACTCAGTATGCCAGCAAATTTGGAAAGCTCAGCTATAGCCACAGGACTGGAAAAGTCAGTTTTCATTCCAATCCCAAAGAATGTCACCGCGAAAGAATGTTGAAACTACTTCAGTCATACCCATACCCTGGCCAGGCACCATAGTAAGCATTTGCATGAGTTGTTTTATGACATGAGATCCTGGTAAGGAACACTGAACTAATAAGCCACCACAAACAAGAAGGTCAGTTTTCATTTCAGTCCCAAAGAAAGGCAATGACAAAGAATGCTCAAACTACTGCACAATTGCACTCATGTCACACACTAGTCAAGTAATGCTCAAAACTATCCAAACCAGACTTCAACAGTAAGTGAATCGTGAACTTCCAGATGTTCAAAATGGTTTTAGAAAGACAGAGGAACCAGAGATCAAATTGCCAACATCCATTGGATTATTGAAAAACAAGAGAGTTCCAGAAAAACATCACTTTCTGCTTTACTGACCATGCCAAAGCCTTTGACTGTGTGGATCGCTACAAACTGTGGGACATTCTTAAAGAGATGGGAATACCAGACCATGCTGCCTGCCTCTTGAGAAGTCCATACACAGGTCAAGAAGCAACAGTTAGAACTAGACATGGAACAACAGACTGTTTCCAAATCGGGAAAGGAGGAAGTCAAGGCTTACATGGTTTCCCTGCTTATTTAACTTATATGCATAGTACATCATGAGAAACACTGGGTTGGATGAAGCACAGGCTAGAATCAAGATTGCTGTGAGAAATATCAATAACCTCAGATATGCAGATGACACCACCTTTATGGCAGAAAGCAAAGAAGAGCTAAAGATCCTCTTGATGAATGAGAGTGAAAAAGTTGGCTTAAGACTCAACATCCAGAAAACAAAGATCATGGCATCTCATTCCATCACTCCATGGCAAATAGATGGTGATGCAGTGGATACAGTGGCAGAATTATTTTTTGGGAATCCATAATTGCTGCACATGGTGACTGCAGCCATGAAATTAAAAGATGTTTACTCCTTGGAGAAAAGTTATGACCAACCTAGATGGCATATTAAAAAACAGAGACATTATTTTGCCAACAAAGGTCCGTCTAGCCAAGGGTATGGTTTTTCCTGTAATTATGTATGAATGTGAGAGTTGGACCGTAAAGAAAGCTGAGCACTGAAGAATTGATACTTTTGAATTTTCGTGTTGGAGAAGACTCTTGAGAGTCCCTTGGACTTCAAGGAAATCCAACCAGTCCATACTAAAGGAAATCATTCCCAAATATTCATTAGAAGGACTAATGTTTAAGTTGAAACTCCAATACTTGAGCCACCTGATGCAAATAACTGACTCATTTGAAAAGCCCCTGATGCTGGGAAAGATTGAAGGTGGGAGGAAAAGTGGACGACAGGGGATGAAATGGTTGTATGGCATCACTGACTCAATGGCCATGCATTTGAGTAAACTCCAGGAGTTGGTGATGAACAGGGAGGCCTGGTATGCTGCAGTCTATGGGGTCACAAAGAGTCTGACAGGACTGAACTGAACTGAACCTGAAGAGTTCAGGAAAAGGTTAAATGGAGAAATCACATGTTGGACCACCTCCCAGGATCCTTTGCTCTGGCATCCACCACAAGGCATGCACCACCAGGAAGGACTCTGGGTCAGAATGATTGGCTAAAGACACACAGAATCTAATCCCATCACAATAAAACTTGCAGAGTTGTTCTCCTGGGTTCCCTTGCCCTAATGCTCTCCACCCGGGCACCCTTTCCCAATGAAATCTCTTGCTCTGTCAGCACATGTTTCTCCTTGGACAGCTCATTTCTGAGTGGACATATGGTAATGTATATGTTTCTATGCTTCTTTTTCAGGTTGTCACTCCTTTCCCTTCCCCCACTGTGTAGATAATTCTAAGATTTCACATTTACTGTTCTGCTATAAATTACTCTCAAAATGGACATAAAATTTCACGCTCCAATGATTGAGAGTTATATATTCATACATGATCTAGCCAATGTTCAGTAATTTTCTATAAACCCTCCCCTACTTTTTATTATTTAGGAAAATTTTGTTTGTAATTAAAATAATAATGTCTAATATTTATAGAGTTTCAGGAAGCATTCTCTACACTTTCATTCAATTATTTCACTTTTATTCACAACCATCTCACAAGGTAGGTGCTATGACTAAATCCATATTAAGGATGAGGATACAGAGTCTCAGACAGGTTAAGTAGCTTACCCAAAGCACACTAATAAATATATAATAGGAAAAATATGTGTATTCATTTAGTATCACCCCAGAGACGACATTCTTAACTACTGTGTCCTATTTTATTTTTTAGTTTGCTTAGACTATTTATTACAAATGGATTTTGAATTTTGTCAAGTGTTTTCTTAATATTTTTAAAATTGTTTATTATAATTAGAGGCTAATGACTTAACAACATTGTGGTGATTTTTTCACACATTTACATGAATCAGCCACGGGTGTAAATGTGACCCCCACCCCAAACCCCACTCCCTGTTCCCTCCCCATTCTGTCCTTCTGGTTGTCCCAGTGCAACAACTTTGAGTGCCCTGTTTCATGCATCAAACTTGCACTGGTCATCTGTTTCACATACAGTAATATACATGTCTCAATGCTATTCTCTCAAATCATCTGATCCTTGGCTTCTCCCACAGAGTCCAAAAGTCTGTTCTTTATATCTGTGTCTCTTTTGCTGTTTTGCATATAGGGTTGTCATTACAATATTTCTAAATTTCATATATATACTTTAATATGCTGTGTTGTTATTCTTCTTTCTGACTTACTTCACTCTGTATAATAGTCCCCAGTTTCATTCACCTCATTAGAACTGACTCAAACGTGTTCTTTTGATGGCTGAGTAATATTCCATGGTGTATATGCACCACAACTTTCCTATCCATTAGTTTGCTGATGGGCACCTAGGTTTCTTCCATATCCTAGGTATTGTAAATAGTGCTGTGACGAACATTCGGGTACATGTGTCTCTTTCAGTTCTGGTTTCCTTGGTGTATATGCTCAGTAGTGGGATAGCTGGGTCATATGGCAATTCTATTACCAGTTTTTTGAGGAATCACCACATTGTTCTCCATAGTGGCTGCAATATTTTGCATTTCTACAGTGTAAGAGGGTTTCCTTTTCTCCACACCCTCTCCAGCATTTATTGTTTGTAGACTTTTTGATAGGAGCCATTCTGACTGGCATGAAATGGTACCTCGTTGTTTTGATTTGCATTTCTCTGATAACGAGTGATATTGATCATCTTTTCATGTGTTTGTTAAACATCTGTACGTCTTCTTTTAGACATACAGATGGCTAAAAAACACACGATATACAGATGTTTAACAAACACATGAAAAGATGATCAACATCATTCGTTATCAGAGAAATGCAAATCAAAACCACAATGAGGTACCATTACACTCCAGTCAGGATGGCTGCTATCCAAAAGTCTACAAGCAATAAATGCTGGAGAGGGTGTGGAGAAAAGGGAACCATCTTACAATGTTGGTGGGAATGCAAACTAGTACAGCCACTATGGAAAACAGTGTGGAGATTTCTTAAAAAACTGGAAATAGAACTGCCATACAACCCAGCAATCCCACTGCTGGGCATACACACCGAGGAAACCAGATCTGAAAGAGACACGTGCACCCCAATGTTCATCACAGCACAGTTTATCATAGCCAAGACATGGAAGCAACCTAGAGGCCCATCAGCAGACGAATGGATAAGGAAGCTGTGGTACATATACACAGTGGGATATTACTCAGCCATTAAAAAGAATTCATTTGAATCAGTTCTAACGAGATGGATGAAACTGGAGCCCATTATACAGAGTGAAGTAAGCCAGAAAGATAAAGACCATTACAGTATACTAACACATATATATGGAATTTAGAAAGATGTTAATGATAACCCTATATGCAAAACAGGAAAAGAGACACAGATGTATAGAACAGATTTTTGGACTCTGTGGGAGAAGGCAAGGGTGGGATGTTTTGAGAGATCAGCATCAAAACATATATATTATCAGGGGTGAAACAGATCACCAGCCCAGGTTGGATGCATGAGACAAGTGCTCAGGCCTGGTGCACTGGGAAGACCCAGAGGGATCGGGTGGAGGGGGAGGTGGGAGGGGGGGATCAGGATGGGGAACACATGTAAATCCATGGCTGATTCATTTCAATGTATGACAAAACCCACTACAATATTGTAAAGTAATTAGCCTCCAAATAATAAAAAAAAAAAAAAAAATTAAAAAAAAAAGAAAAAGAAAAGCAAATCAAATCGAATAAACTAAAACCAAAACACTGAAAAAAAACAAAAACATCTGTATGTCTTCTTTTAAAAATTGTCTATTTAGTTCTTTGGCCCATTTTTTGATTGTGTTGTTTATTTTTCTGATATTGTGTTGCATGAGCTGCTTGTATACTTGTGAGATTAATTCTTTGTCAGTTGCTTCATTTGCTATTGTTTTCTTGCATTCTGAAGGCTGTCTTTTCACCTTTCTTATAGTTTCCTTCGTTGTATAAAACCTTTTGCATTTAATTAGGCCCCATTTGTTTATTTTTGGTTTTATTTTCATTACTCTGGGAGTTGGGTCATAGAAGATCTTGCTGTGATTTGTCAGAGTGTTTTGCTTATGTTTTCTCTTGGAGTTTTATAGTTTCTGGTCTTACATTTATATCTTTAACCCATTTTGCATTTATTTTTGTGTATGGTGCTATTAAGTGTTCTAGTTTCATTCTTTTATAGGTCAGTTCAATTCAGTCATTCAGTCATGTCCGACTGTTTGTGACCCCATGGGCTACAGCACAGCAGGCTTCCCTGTCCATCACTACCTCCCCAAACTGACACAAAATCATGTCTGTCAAGTCAGAGGTGGTTGACAAGTATTCCCAGGACCAATTTTGATGAGATTATCTTTTCTCCATTGTATATTTTTGCTTCCTTTGTCAAAGGTGTCCATAGGTGTGTGGATTTATCTCTGAGCTTTCTATTTTATTCCATTGGTCCATTTCTTTTTTTGTCTTTGTGCCAGTATCATGCTGTCTTGATAACTGTAGCTTTGTGGTTTTTTGTTTGTTTGTTTGTTTCATTTATTTTTATTAGCTGGAGTCTAATTACTTTATAATATTGTAGTGGTTTTTGCCATACATTGACATGAATCAGCCATGGATTTACATGTGTTCCCCATCCTGATCCCCCCTCCCGCCTCCCTCTCCATCCCATCCCTCTGGGTCTTCCCAGTGCACCAGCCCTGATCACTTGTCTCATGCATCCAACCTGGGCTGGTGATCTGTTTCACCCTTGAAAGTATACTTGTTTCAATGCTATTTTCTCAGAACATCCCACCCTCGCCTTCTCCCACAGAGTCTAAAAGTCTGTTCTGTACATCTGTGTCTCTTTTTCTGTTCTGCATATAGGATTATCATTACCATCTTTCTAAATTCCATATATATGCACTAGTATACTGTATTGGTGTTTATCTTTATAGTTTACTTCACTCTGTATAATGGGCTCCAGTTTCATCCATCTCATTAGAACTGATTCAAATATATTATTTTTAATGGCCGAGTAATATTCCATTGTGTATACATACCATAGCTTCTTTAACGATTCGTCTGCTGTTGGGCATCTAGATTGCTTCCATGTCCTGGCTATTACAAAGAGTGCCGCGGTGAACATTGGGGTGTATGTGTCTCTTTCAGATCTGGTTTCCTTCGTGTGTATGTGCATAAGTGGGGATTGCTGGGTCATATGGCAGTTCTATTTCCTGTTTTTCAAGAAATCTCCACACTGTTCTCTGTAGTGGCTGTACTAGTTTGCATTCCCACCAACAGTGTAACAGGGTTCCCTTTTCGCCACACCCTCTCCAGCATTTATTGCTTGTAGACTTTTGGATAGCAGCCATCCTGACTGGAGTGTAATGGTACCTCATTGTGGTTTTGATTTGCATTTCTCTGATAACGAATGATGTTGATCATCTTTTCATGTGTTTGTTAAACATCTGTATGTCTTCTTTGGAGAAATGTCTGTTCAGTGTGGATTTAATCTGCAGCTTGTACAGTTGGTGAGAAGTTTTGGGTCTTCTTCCTTTGTCACACTGCCCCTGGGTTTCAATTATGGTTTTATTTCCAACTCTGCTGGGTTTTGCTCCTGAGGCTGACCTGGAGGACTTGGGTTTGCCCCAGGGATGCCAGGTGTGGAGGTGATGCAGCTTCTTGGATCGGTGGACCTCTGACAGCACCAGGTACCCAGGGGAATTGACAGCTAAGACAGCAGGAAATACAGTGCTTTAGAAGGTCATGAAAACCAGTATTGGCCAATGCACTCCAGTATTCTTACCTGGAGAAACCCCCTGACAGAGAAGCCTGGCAGGCCACAGTCCACAGGGCCACAAAGAGTTGGATGTGACCAAATTGACCCCATATGCATAGACACCGACTTTTTTTTGCCTGTGGCAGCTCTGTCCCAGTGAATGTTGGGCATGGAGGTGGAACAGCTGCTTGAGTCATGGGAACCCTGGCACCGCCAAGTGTGCAGGGACACAGGCTGCTTCAGCCACAGGAGTTGTGGCCTATCAAAGTCTCTTTTCAAACTTCTAGTAGCTGGTGATAAGAAGGCCTCTTTGGCTAGACTTTCTTGATAGTTCTGCTCGTCCAGGCACTTAGAGGGCTCCCTTGCCTGGGGTCTTTCTCTGTTGTTCAGCACATCAGGCATGTAAAGGGGCACCCTGCGTGGAGTCCCACTCTGTTGTTCCTCACGTCATGTGCTTGATGGCCCAGCCTCTCTATTGTTCAGCTGCCAGATGTGGACATGTGGGGAAGGAGAGTCATGGTTATGGCTCCACCCCCTATGCATGACTCAGCAGTATCACCCTGCTTCCATGGCTGTCTGGCTTTCCTCCACAGGCATTTCCTACCACAGTCTCATCCCTCATGTCCCCTTGGCCCATCTTTCTGCACTCAACTGCAACCCTCACCCTGGGATTGTTCCACAATCCCTACACTCCAGCTTCCACTTGCTCTACCTTCTAGGGGACTTACATCCCTGTCTGGGGCATGTACGGCTGTGGGAAGGACTGCCTGATTCTCATTCCATTTAGGCTGCCACAGATTAGCTGCTTCACTCTCAGCCTTAAAATGTTTCTCCTCTGACACAGATAATTGCCCCAATGTGGGGATCAGATCCCTACTTCAGTTTCCCCATCCGTCAAGAGCAGGTCCAATCCTAATAACACTCCAGTTTTTCCCCATAGTTCTTATGTCCTACTGAGTTTTGTATGGTTCTATGTATTATTTTCTGGTGGTCAGGTACTCCTGTCTGCTCTCAGCTTCTCCATTTTTATTAAAATCTAAAAAGCTGTACCAATATTTTATTATCCATGATGAGAAAACTGACACTAGGAAGATTCCTGTATTTTTGGCTCATTTGTCATAAATTAATTGATCATAAAAGAGTTTATTTCTGGACTCTTCTATTCCATTGATCTATGTGCCTCTTTTCATGATAATTCAGTACTGTTCTGATTACTGGGACATTTTCTCTCTCCTTCAATTATGAATGTGTTAATTTTGTCAGGTAGAGAATTCTGGGTTGTATTTTTTTCCTTTAAGTATTTCAGACATATCATGCCACTCCCTTCTGGCCTGCAAAGCATCTACTGAAAAAACAAAAAAAAAAAAAAACAAAAATCTGATAGTCTGATGGGGATTCTGCTGTATGTGACTAGTTGTTTTACTCCTTTTTGCTTTTAAAATTATTTCTTTATCTTTAATTTTTGTCATTTTAATTATTATTGGTATATATCTTGACACAGATATCTTGGTGTTCGTCTTGTTTGGGACTTTCTGTGCTTCCTGGGTCTGGATATCTATTTCCTTCTGTAAGTGAGGGATGTTTTCACCTACTATTTTGTTAAATAATTTTTCTTCCCCTTTATCTCTTTTCTATGTGGGACTCATACATGTGAATGTTAGTATGCTTGACATTGTTCCAGAAGTCCCTTAAACTCACTCATTTTTATTTATTCACTTATTTATTTATTTATTTTTACTATTTTAATTGGTTGATATCCACTATTTTTTCTTCCAGATTTTTCATATATTCTATATCATCCATTTTGGTATAATTTCCCTTTAGTATATTTTTCATTTCAGTTATTGTATCTTTCAGCTTTGGTTGGTTCTTTCTCATATATTCTAAGGAGTGGTGAGTTAAAGTTTTCACTGAGTTCCTCTATTCTTGTCCCAAGTTAATTAACATATCAGTGATCATTGCTTAGAACCCTATCAGGTAAATTACTTATCTCTCTTTCACTAGAGTTTATTGCTGGATTTTTATCTGGTTCTTTCATTTGGAACAGATTCCTCTTTCTCATCATTTTCTTTGGCTTTTTGTTTGTTTGTTTTGTTTTTTTTCTATGAATTAAACTAAGCAGTCACCTGCCTTGCTATTGAAAGCCAAGATGCTTATATATAAGAGTGTTCCCTGTGTAGACTGCCATATGCCAGGTAGCTTTCACAGGTCAGTTAGGGCTGGATCAGACATGGGCGAAGATGGGGAGCAGACTGGTGGTGAACTGGGCTGAAATCACTGTCAGGATGATTGAAGCTGGAATGGGCAGTTTTCACAGAGTACACCAGGCCAGGTTGGGGTCACATTAATGTGATTGCTAGAGTGAGGCTGGGTCATGCTGGCTTAGACTTGGCATACTGGTTAGCTAGACCACCAGGCCCTTGTCAAGCTGTTGTCTCCGTTCTGGGACTTGGAATGAGTGACTGTGCCTATGAATCCTTTAAGAACACAGTTTTGATTTCTGATAGCCCTCAGCTATCCTGGATGTACACTCCATTGATTGTCAAAGTCAACTTTGATAGGGGGTATCTGATGTGGGGCTCAAACTAACTGCTTCTTAGAGAAGACTTTCACCTTTGTGATATCCCCACTCATTTGAGGGTCACTGTGCTGGAGTTGTGTGTCTTGACTTGATAGCTTGTCTGCCCCTTCTATATAACTCAATGTGGCTTTATGTTTATCTTAGGTTTTAGAATGCTTAGTTTTAAGCCAGATTTTTCACTCTCCTCTTTCACTTTCATCAAGAGGGTCTCTAGTTCTTCTTCACTTTCTGCCATAAGTGTGGTGTCATCTGCATATCTGTGGTTATTGATATTTCTTTCAGCAATCTTGATTCTGGCTTGTGCTTTATCCAGCCTGGCATTTCACATGATGTAGCTGCACAGAAGTTGAATAAGCAGAATGACAATATACTGCCTTGACATACTCCTTTCTCAATGTGGAACTAGTCCATTGTTCCATGTCTGCTCCTAATTGTTGCTTCTTGACATGCATATAGATTTCTCAGGAGGCAGGTAGGGTGGTCTGGTATTCCCATCTCTTTAAGAATTTTCCACAGTTTCTTGTGCTTCACACAATCAAAGACTTTGGCACAGTCAATAAAGCAGAAGTAGATACTTTATTTGGAATTTTCTTTCTTTTTCCATGATCTAATGGATGTTGGCAATTTGATCTCTGGTGCCTCTGTCTTTTGTAAATCCAACTTGAACCTAAGGAAGTTCTCACTTCACATACTGTTGAAGCCGAGTTTGGAGAATTTTAAACATTATTTTGCTATCATGTGATATGAGTCCAATTGTGTGGTAATTAGAATATTCTTTGGCATTGCCTTTCTTTGTGATTGGAATTAAAACTGATTTTTTTTCCAGTCCTGTGACCACCGTTATTTTTGCAAAATTGCTGGTATATTAAGTGCAGTACTTTAACAGCATCATCTTTTGAGTTTTGAAATAACTCAGATGGAATTCCATCACCCTCACTATCCTTTTTCTTAGTGATGCTTCTTAAGTCCCACTTGACTTCACATTCCAGGTTTTCTGACTCTAGGTAAGTGATCACACCATTATGGTGTGGAATTAGAGCTAATATGATGGAGTAGTAGGACATGCACTTATTCTCTTTTGTGAGAATTCCAAAATTACCACTCATTGCTGAACGACCATCAACAGAAGAATGTTTGATCCCACTAAAAATGATACCCCCACACCCAATGCCAAAGGGGAAGCCCCAGTGAGATGTAGGATGTGTGAACTCATGTTTAGAATCAAACCCCATACCACTAGAGATGCTCGGAGGACTCAGACAAAACCTTGTGCACAATAGGACCCAGGGAACCTACAGAGACTGAGTTAGACCTGCATTTGAGTGCTTGGGTGTCTCCTTCAGAAGCAAGGGTTAGCAGTGGCCACCCAAGGGGACACTTGCAGGAGACTTGGGAAGCAGGGTGTGTGGCATGACTCCTCTTGGAGGAGGTTGGCACTAGCCCCACAATAGAGTCACTGAGCTGATGATCCAGATACCGCAGAACAATTATATCAAAGAAATTCTCACACTGTTATGAAAGTTCTAGAATGCACAATAGGTTTCCCAGTCTAGGCTGCTGTCAAAGGGACTGAGAACCCCCAGGGTATTTGACTTTGGAGTTCAGTGGGATTTGATTACAGAACTTCCAAAGGACTGGGCAAGCAGACCCTTGGAGGGTACAAAAAAACCTTGTGTGCACCAGTACCAGGAGAAAGGAGGAGTGACCCGACAAGTCTGACCAAGCCAGACTTGCCTATGAGTTTCCAGAAGTCTCTGGCATAGATATGGGTTAACAGTGGCCTGCTGTGGGGTCAGGGGCACTGAATACCACAGCACTGGCATAAGTTATTTTGAAGGATGTAGCAATCACTGCCATTACATCTATCATAGTTTGGCCACAATTCAACCCATAAACAGAAAATTGCATTAAAGAATTACTGAGCATGACCCCTCCCATCAGAACAAGACCAAGATTCAGCTATAGACAGTCCCTCCTATCAGGAAGCTTCCACAAGCTTCTTCTCCTTACCCATCAAAAGGCAGACAGAATAGAAACCACAATTACGGAAGACTAACCAAACTGATCACTTGGATCATAGCCTTATCTAACTTAATGAAACAATGAGTCATGCCATTCAGGGCCCCAAAAGACGAATAGGTCATGGTGGAGTGTTCTGACAAAACGTGGCCCACTGGAGAAGGGAATGGCAAACCGATTCAGTGTTCTTGCCTTGAGAACCCTATGGACAGTATAAAAATGCAAAAAGTGACACTGAAAGATGAACTCCCCACGTTGGTAGATACTCAATATGCTAATGGACAAGAGTGGAGAAATAACTCCAGAAAGATGAAGAGATAGAACCAGAGTGAAAACAACACCCAGTTGTGGATATGGCTGGTGATGTAAGCAAAGTCAGATGCTGTAAAGAACAATATCCTATAGGAACCTGGAATATTAGGTCCATGAATCAAGGTAAATAGGAAGTGGTCAAACAGGAGATGGCAAGAGTGAACACTGACATTTTAGGAATCAGTGAAATAAAATGGACTAGAATAGGCAAATTTAATTCAGATGACCATTGCATCTACTACTATGGGCAAGAATCCCTTAGAAGAAAGGGAGTAGCCCTCAGAGTTAACAAGAGTCTGAAATAAAGTACTTGGATGCAATTTCATAAATGACAGAATTATCTCTGCTCATTTCCAAGGTGAAACATTCAATATCACAATAATCCAAGTCTATGCCCCAGCCACTAATGCTGAAGAAGCTGAAGTTGAACGATCCTATGATGATATACAAAACCTTCTAGAAATAACATTCAAAAGAGATGTCCTTTTCATTATAGGGGACTAGAATGCAAAAGTAGGAAGTCAACAGATACCTGGAGTAACAGGCAAGTGTCCTTGGAGTACAGAATGAAGCATGGAAAAGGCTAACAGAGTTTTGCCAAGAGAATGCACTGACCATAGCAAACACCCTCTTCCAACGTTATAGGAGATGATTCTTCACATAGAAATTACCAGCTGGTCAATACTAAAATCAGATTGATTCTGTTTTTTTGCAGCTGAAGATGGAGACACTCTTGAAGAAAATAGGGAAAACCACAAGGCCATTCAGTATCAGTTCAGTTCAGTGGCTCAATTGTGTCTGACTCTTTGTGACCCCATGAATCGCAGCACGCCAGGCCTCCCTGTCCATTACCAACTCCCGGAGTCTACTGAAACTCATGTCCATTGAGTCGGTGATGCCATCCAACCATCTCATCCTCTGTCATCCCCTTTTCCTCCTGCTCCCAATCCCTCCAAGCATCAGAGTCTTTTCCAAAGAGTCAGCTCTTTGCATGAGGTGGCCAAAGTACTGGAGTTTCAGCTTCAGCATCAGTCCTTCCAATGAATGCCCAGGAATGATCTCCTTTAGGATGGACTGGTTGGATCTCCTTGCAGTCCAAGGGACTCTCAACAGTCTTCTCCAACACCAAAAGCATCAATTTTTTGGTGCTCAGCTTTCTTCACAGTCCAACTCTCACATCCATACTTGACCACTGGAAAAACCATAGCCTTGACAAGGTGGACCTTCCAAGGAGTAAGAGTCTTTAATTTCATGGCTGCAGTCACCATCTGCAGTGATTTTGGAGCCCCCCAAAATAAAGTCTGACACTGTTTCCACTGTTTCACCATTGATTTCCCATGAAGTGATGGGACCAGATACCATGATCTTAGTTTTCTGAATGTTAAGCTTCAAGCCAACTTTTTCACTCTCCTCTTTCACTTTAATCAAGAGGCTTTTTAGTTCATCTTCACTTTCTGCCTAAGGGTGGTGTCATCTGCATATCTGAGGTTACAGATATTTCTCCTTGTAAACTTGATTCCAGCTTGCACTTCTTCCAGCCCAACGTTTCTCATGATGTACTCTGCATATAAGTTAAATAAGAAGGGTAACAATATGCAGCCTTGACATACTCCTTTTCCTATTGGAACCAGTCTGTTGTTCCATGTCCAGTTCTAACTTTTGCTTCCTGACCTGCATAGAGGTTTCTCAAGAGGCAGGTCAGATGGTCTGGTATTCCCATCTCTTTTAGAATTTTCCACAGTTTATTGTGATCCACACAGTCGAAGGCTTTGGCATAGTCAATAAAGCAGAAAAAGGTGTTTTCCTTGAACTCTCTTGCTTTTTTGTTGATCCAGAGGATGTTGGCAATTTGATCTCTGGTTCCTCTGCCTTTTCTAAAATCATCTTGAACATCTGGAAGTTCATGGTTCACGTATTGCTGAGCCTGGCTTGGAGAATTTTGAGCACTACTTTACCAGCATGTGAGATGACTGCAATTGTGCGGTAGTTCGAACATTCTTTTGGATTGCCTTTCTTAGGGATTGGAATGAAAACTGATATTTTCCAATCCTGTGGCCACTGCTGAGTTTTCCAAATTTGGTGGCCTATTGAGTGCAGCACATTCATAGCATCTTCTTTCAGGATTTGAAATAGCTCAATTGGAATTCCATCATCTCCTCTAGCTTTATTTGTAGTGATGCTTTCCAAGGCCCACTTGACTTCAGATTCCAGGATGCCTGGCTCTAGGTGAGTGATCACACCATTGTGATTATCTGGGTTGTGAAGATCTTTTTTGTACAGTTCTTCTGTGTATTCTTACCACTTCTTCATAATATCTTCTGCTTCTGTTAGGTCCATACCATTTCTGTCCTTTATTGAACCCATATTTGTGTGAAATATTCCCTTTCTATCTCTAATTTTCTTAAAGAGATCTCTAGTCTTTCCCATTCTGTTGTTTTCCTCTATTTCTTTGCATTGATTGCTGAGGAAGCCTTTCTTATCTTTCCTTGCTATTCTTTGGAACTCTGCATTCAAATGGGAATATCTTTCCTTTTCTCCTTTGTTTTTCACTTCTCTTCTTTTCACAGCTATTTGTAAGGCCTCCTCAGACAACCATTTTGCCTTTTTGCATTTCTTTTCTATGGGAATGATCTTGATCCCTGTCTCCTGTACAATGTCACAAACATCCATCCATAGTTCACCAGGCACTCTGTCTATCAGAACTAGTCCCTTAAATCTATTTCTCACTTCCATTGTATAGTCATAAGGAATTTGATTTAGGTCATACCTGAATGGTCTAGTGGTTTTCCCTACTTTCTTCAGTTTAAGTATGAATTTGGCAATAAGGGATTCATGATATGAGCCACAGTCAGCTCCCGGTCTTTTTCTTTTTTTCTGACTGTATAGAGCTTCTCCAACTTTGGCTGCAAAGAATAGAATCAATCTGATTTTGGTGATGACCATCTGGTGATGTCCATGTGTAGAGTCTTCTCTTGTGTTGTTGGAAGAGGGTGTTTGCTATGACCAGTGCATTCTCTTGGCAAAACTCTATTAGCCTTTGCCCTGCTTCATTTTGTATTCCAAGGCCAACTTTGCCTGTTACTCCAGGTGTTTCTTGACTTCTTCCTTTTGCATTCCAGTCCCCTCTAATGAAAAGGACATCTTTTTTTCAGTATTAATTCTAAAACGTCTTGTAGGTCTCCATAGAATCGTTAAACTTCAGCTTCTTCAGCATTGCTGGGTGGTGTATAAGCTTGGAT
The DNA here is from genome assembly GCA_020226075.1 of Hydropotes inermis. Classification (NCBI taxonomy): domain Eukaryota; kingdom Metazoa; phylum Chordata; class Mammalia; order Artiodactyla; family Cervidae; genus Hydropotes; species Hydropotes inermis. Next base: position 4,057,636 of record CM035286.1, on the reverse strand, counting down.
TACCATGATATTGAATGGTTTGCCTTGGACCTGAACAGAGATCATTCTGTCATTTTTGAGATTGCAACAAAGTACTGCATCTCAGACTCTCTTGTTGACTATGATGGCTACTCAATTTCTTCTATGGGATTCCTGCCCACAGTAGTAGATAGAATGGTCATCTGAGTTAAATTCACCCGTTCCAGTCCATTTTAGTTCACTGATTCCTAGACTGTCAACATTCACTCTTGCCATCTCCTGTTTGACCACTTCCGATTTGCCTTGATTCGTGGACCTAACATTCCAGGTTCCTATACAATATTGCTCTTTACAGCAGCGGACCTTGCTTCTATCACCAGTCACATCCACAATTGGGTATTGTTTTTGCTTTGGCTCCATCCCTTCATTCTTTCTGGAGTTATTTTTCCACCTATCTCCAGTGGCATATTGGGCACCTACTGATATGGAGAGTTCCTCTTCAGTATTCTATCATTTTGCCTTTTCATATTGTTCATGGGAGAACATTCAAGTATAATCTAAATCAAATCCCTTAAAATTATACAGTGGGTGTGACAAATAGATTCAAGGAAGGACTTAGATCTGATATAGTAGCTGAAGAACTATAGATGTACAGGTGGTGGTATCAAAACTATCCCCAAGAAAAAGAAATGCAAAAAGGCAGAATTATTGTCTGAGGCAGCATTATAAATAGCTTAGAAAACTAGAGAATTGAAAGGCAAAGAAGGAAAGGTAATATATATCCATCTGAATGAAGAATTCCAAAGAATTACAAGGAGAGAAAAGAAAGCCTTCCTCAGGGATCAATACAAAGAATTGAGGGAGAAAATAGAATTGAAAAATCTAGATATATCTTCAAGAAAGCTAGAGCTGTCAAGGGACCATTTCATGCAATGATGAACACAGTAAAGTACTGAGACAGTATGAACCTAAAAGATGCTGATGATAATAAGAGGTGAAAAGAATACACAGAGGAACTACACAAAAAGATCTTAATGACTTAGCATGCACACAGGCATTTTATTGAAAATTTGAAGACAGTTCTTTTTGTGACAAATTTATGAGATCTATGATATGAATCCATGAGAATTGAAACTCTTTCTTACTTAAGAGAATATCTTCAGTGACAAAAATATTGTTTGGACCATGGAACACAAATCCCAATGAAATACAAATAGAATTGTAAGTGAAAGAAATGGAATGAATGATAGCAGAACAATAGGAATGAGAGCAACCTTCTTAAATCAAATTAGAAAAGTTACTAGTTTAAACAAAGATGTCTGGGAGAGTGGTAATAACATATATTTCTAACATATCTTTGATTATAAAGTATTTTAATGCCCTTAATCATTTTACTCTCACAAAATTATTATGAGTTATTAATTATTGCTCTATTTTTAAGTTAATAAAGCTTTTTACTTAAAATTAGAACTTGGATTCCATCATATCTTGTTTGCTTCTGATTAGTCCTTTTATTTTCCTCCACTTATAGTATGGATACTCTATATTTGCATGGAGAATAGACTCAAGTTATGGAATAAATTTAGTCAATTTATAAATGAGAAATTTATTGATTTGCTAAGCAACCAGGCTCTTACAGATATACTAGATGGGTTTCTGTGATGTTGGAAAAAATGTCATGTCCAATAATATACTTTATTATCGATTTTACTTTTTTTTTACCTCAAATATTGTTGCTGCTCAGTCACTCACTTGTGTCGTACTCTGTGTGACCCCATGACTTGTTGCAGTCATACAGCAGGCTTCCCTATCCTTCACCATCTCCCAGAGCTTGCTCAAACTCATGTCCATTGAATCAATGATGCCATTCAACCATCTCATCCTCTTCTTCTCCTGCCTTCAATCTTTCCAAACATCAGGGTATTTTCTAATTAGTTGGCTCCTTGCATAAAGAGGCCAGAGCATTGGAGCTTCAGCTTCAGCATTAGTCCTTTAAATGAATATTCAGGATTCATTTCTTTTAGGATTGACAGGTTTGATCTCTTTGCAGTCCAAGGGACTCTCAAGAGTCTTCCCCAACACCACAGTTCAAAAGCATCAGTTACTTGGCACTCAGCCTTCTTTATGGTCCAACTCTCACATCCACACATGACTACTGGAAAAACAATAGCTTTGAATCCATGAAACATTGTGAGCAAAGTAATGCCTCTGCTATTGAATAATGATCTAGGATTGTCATAGCTTTTCTTTTAAAGAGCAAGTTTCTTTCAACTTCATGGCTGCAGTCACTGTCTGTAGTGATTTTTGAGGTTTGAAAATAAAGTCTGTCACTCTTCATTGTTTCCCCATCTATTTGCCATGAAGTGATGGGACCGGATGCCATGATCTTAGTTTTCTGAGTGTTGAGTATAAGCCAGTTTTTTCACTCTCCTCCTTCACTTTCATCAAGAGGCTCTTTAGTTCTTCACTTTCTGCCAAAAGGGTGGTGTCATCTCCATATCTGAGGTTATTGATATTTCTCTTGGCAATCTTGATTCTGGCTTGTGCTTCTGGCACTTCATATGATGTACTCTACATATAAATTAAATAAGCAAGGTTTAATATATTGCCTTGACATACTTCTTTCCCAATTTGGAACCAGTCCATTGTTCCATGTTAGGTCCTAACTGTTGCTTCTTGACCTGCATACAAATTTCTCAGGAAGCAGGGATGGTTATCTGGTATTTCCATGTCTTTAAGAATTTTCCACAGTTTGTTGTGATCCATACAGTCAAGGGCTTTGACGTAGTCAATGAAGCAGAACTAGATATTTCTCTGGAATTCTCTTGCTTTTTTTCTATGATACAACAAATATTGGCAATTTGATCTCTGGTTCCTCTGCCTTTTCTAAATCCAACTTGAACATCTGAAAGTTCTCAGTTCATGTATTGTTGAAGCCTAGTTTGGAGATTTTTGAGCATTCCTTTACTAGCATGTGACATGAATGCAATTGTGTGGTAGTTTGAACACTCTTTGGCATTGCCTTTCTTTGGGACTGGAGTGAAAACTGACCTTTTCCAGCCCTGTGGCCACTGTTGAGTTTTCCAAATTTGCTGGCACATTGAGTGCAGCACTTTAAATATAGCTTCTACTAAATTTTGTCTCTGGGATATAACTGAGGACTATTACCATGAACTTTATGAAAAACAATAGGCTTGTGCTGAAGTAGTGGAAAGTAGCCAGTTTCGCTTCCCTTTCTTCACATTTTAAATGTGGCCCTTTATCTTTACACCCCAAAGCCTCCCCCAATCCTTGTGCTGCAGTGTTCTTAACTCAAAGGATTTTGACTGATAACCTTGATTATGACCTTTTGTCAGCTGCATTCATATTGGATATATATACTGTTACTGGGGTTTGTGCAGTTGGTACAACTATTTAAGAGAAAGTGCTATTGATTTTTTTTAATGGGCCTTTCAGAAAATGTAATAGATTTCTTACTACCACAGCAGTGTTGCCTCTAATTCAATCAAGTCTTCAGTCATTCTAGAGTGAACAATGAGTAGTTAGTATGTACTGAAGTGATCCACTGAGGTTTGACAAGATATATAGTCAGAAAGAGATGATAACTACTTCAAAAATTTTATGAAAAATTAGGATATTGTTTATTTTAATGGATAACAAAGAGGAAGAAAAAGGACACACCAAGTGGGAGGAAATTCTATGAATAAAAATATGGAACTAAAAAGATGGTTTATTTGGAAGGAAATAAGTATTAAAAAATATCCAATTGTCAGAAAGCCTGATGTGTGGCCATATTGAAAGCACAAAACTATCCATTTGATATCTTGCATTAAACTGTGAGAGTTACTGACATGAGTACCCATATCCATAACTCACAGTATTATGATCATCACTCATAATACTTTGTAAGGGAGAGCACTGGAAATAAATCACTAAAGACATAATCCTTTCAAGAGGAAATCATTTTTTTTTTTTTTATATTTCATGTTAAAAAAAAAGATTTCTCAAATTGGGGATTCTAAAACAATGTTTTGTCTTAAAAACTCCTGTTTGACTAAATTTATAATTTTCTGTATTACACATACTTCCCAGACTAAGAGAGAGTTTTGAGGAATTTTATATTTATAGAAAACTTTCATATTTTTAAATTCCATATATATGCATTAGTATACTGTATTGGTCTATATGCAAAACAGAAAAAGAGACACAGATATACAGAACAGACTTTTAGACTTTGTGGAAGAAGGCGAGGGTGGATGTTCTGAGAGAACAGCATTGAAACAAGTATACTATCAAGGGTGAAACAGATAGCCAGCCCAGGTTGGATGAGACAAGTGCTCAGGGTTGGTGCACTGGGAAGACCCAGAGGGATGGGATGGAGAGGGAGGCGGGAGGGGGGATCGGGATGGGGAACACATGTAAATCCATGGCTGATTCATGTCAGTGTATGGCAAAAAAACACTACAAGTAAAATAATAATAATAATAATAATAAATTCACTACAAATTAAAAAAAAAAAACTTTCAGTGCAGAGTGTCTCACATATGGGTGTATGATTTATGTAGAGGTTCTTCTGAAAGCCAGTAGACTACCAATAACATGGAACTGTTTTACAAACAATTTAGGAAGCTACACTCTCACAAGCAAGCAGCACAAAAATGCACTTCATGGAGGAAAAAAATGCAAAAATAAGGTTTTCCTACCATATTTTGTTTTCTAGTATTAGCTTACAAAATTATATGTTTTTATTGTAATAAATGTGGATAACTACCATGGTGAGCTGCATGGGACCCTATTAAACAGGAGGAATGATCAATTAGTCAGATTTCTTTGTGACAAGAATCAGTTTATCCAGTCCTCTTGCACTACATTTTAAAAAGAGAAAATTCAATCAAATAGCTTAAAATGAAGTAGTTCAGAATCAGGGTGAGCACAAACAATGAAGATACATAAGAAATAGGAGACCAAGGCTTTGGAAAGTTCACAAAACAACAAAAGGTCTGCAAGAAGATCAAAATGATAAAAAAAAACAAAAATAAAAATAAAATAAAATACCTTAGGTGAAATAACAATGTTTAACTCAATGATCCTAAGATCTACTATGGGAGCAAATTATATTACATCCATAGAGAATCAAACAACTTTTGACTTCTATAACCCAATATTCAATACATGGTTTTCACCTTACAGTGAGTTGACTGACTGGAGACATTTTGATTAGATATTATAAAGGGAAATTGCTCCTAGAATGAAGAATTATGAAATAAATAATCTGGAGGGAAATAATGTCTCTTGATTTCCACTGTGACCTGGATGAGAATTGGTTAATGTGTAAAATACACAGAAGTGACAGAAATGTAAATAAAGTTGAGGAGCCATGAGACAATTGTCATCCCATTAATGCAATTAAAGTTAGCAAGAATTAAGATTTGGAAGTTAGAAAATAAAATCTTAAGCACTGTTGGCAGATGTAGAGAGTAGATAGGGTTTGGAATAATGTAAAGAATTTGAAAAGTGTGATGTAAATGAGGAATTTCAGCAATAAAGGTGGTAAATATAAAATTGTTTTATTGAATAACATCTGTTAGATATCATGCTAGATTGGGAAGGAGGTTAAAAATGTACAGATGATTCTCAGAGAAGAATATTTCAAGAGGAGAAAATGAGACATCAATTATTCATACAGCTAATTTGAAACACAGTCCTTGAGTAGAAGATGATATCTGCAAAGTGAATAACTAATGTAAAGTTAGAGAATGAACCATGAACTTCCAGATGTTCAAACTAGATTTAGGAAAGGCATAGGAACCAGAGGCAGAAGAATCAAATTACCAACATCTATTGGATCATTTAAAAAGCGAGAGTTCCAGAAAAAATATCTCCTTCTGCTTTATCAATTATGCCAAAGTCTAACTGTGTGGATCACAAACGAACTGTGGACAACTCTTAAAGAGATAGGAATGCCAGACCTCTGACCTGCCTCCTGAGAAAGCTGTATGCAGGTAAAGAAGCAACAGTAAGAACTGGGCATGGAACAGCAGACTGGTTCCAAATTTGGAAAGGAGTATATCAGGGTTGTATATTGTTACCCTGCTTATTTTACTTGTGTGCAGAGTACATCATGAGAAATATTGGACTGGATGAAGCACGAGATTGACAGGAGAAATATCAATAACCTCAAATATGCAGATAACACCACATTTATGGCAGAAAGTGAAGAAGAACTAAAGAGACTCTTGATGAAAGTGAAAGAGGAGAGTGAAAAAGTTGGCTTAAAACTCAGGATTCAGAAAGCTAAGATCATGGCATCCAGTCCCATCACTTCAAGGCAAATAGATGGGGAAACAATGGAAACAGTGACAGACTTTTTTCTTTTTTACTCCAAAATCACTGCAGATTGTGACTGTCTCCATGACATTAAAGGATACTTGCTCCTTGGGAGAAAAGTTATGACCAACCTAGACAGCTTATTAAAAAGCAGACATTACTTTGTCAACAAAAGTCCGTCTAGTCAAAGCTATCATTTCTCCAGTTGTCATGTACAGATGTGAAAGCTGAGTGCTGAAAAACTGATGCTTTGGAACTGTGGTGTTGGAAAAGACTCTTGAGAGTCCCTTGGACTGCAATGAGATCCAACCAGTTCATCATAAAGCGAATCAGTCCTGAATATTCACTGGAAGGACTGATGCTGAAGCTGAAACTCTGATATTTTGACCACCTAATGTGAAAAGTTGATTCACTGAAAAAGACCTTGATACTGGGAAAGATTGAAGGTGGGAGGAGAAGGGGACGACAGAGGATGAGATGGTTAAATGACATCACCGATTCAATGGACATGTGTTTGAGCAATCTCTGAGAGTTGGTGATGGACAGGGAAGCCTGGTGTGCTGCAGTCCATGGGGTGGCAAAGAGTCGGACATGACTGAGTTACTGGACTGAACAGAACTGAAGATAGAAAGTGAAAATTTGGCCTAACAGAAAGAACATTTTAAGAGGCAGAGTCAGACACAGAAGAAGGCAAGAAAGACATGCTGGTCCCATAAAGGGAAGTAGCTGTTGCATTTTCACTTGAAACTGGAAATTGGAAGAAAAGAACTGTGGTTGGGCAACTGCAGAAATGAGTTTCTCACTTGCAGGCAAGTAATTGCCAAAAAAAAAAAAAAACAACAACAACCAACCAAACAAACAAAAAACACATGTAATTTAATTTTTGACAGTTTTTTTCCTGTCTTAATAATATATAGTTGTTTTAAGTGAAGTAATATTTGAAAAAATATAAAACTTTTGCCAAGTTAAAGTTGCATTTATAAAATATAAAGGAAAATGTAGAGAGATGTGCCATAGCAAAAAAGAAAGAAAGAAAAGGAAAAAATGCCATTTCAAAAGAAAATAACAAAAAGAAAGTAACAAATGATACTGTTTGAAATCTCAAAGAGAAAGACTCATGAAATTAAAGTAATTATTTAATGCTACCTTTAAATGGATATTGGTATTCTATATATTTATATAATGTATTTGAACCCTTGGATATATTCTCATTTGGGAGGAATTTAATGCCACACATTAATTATTCTGAGGACAAATGAATTGCCACACGTATGTGGTAAGTCTGGAAAAGCAAGTGTTTTTTTTTTTTTTTTTTTTTTGTCTTACCAGATTTTGTTACTAATATTAAGTTATTATGGATCTCTAATGTAACTTTTAATTTCACTATACTCAATCATAAGCATCAAGATAATCTTCTCTTACATGTGTGGAGCTACAACTGAATGAGTAGTTTTAGTTGAATTTGCCTTTTAGTGGTATCATAAAACATAATTGACTGGCTGTAGATTTAACGGGTTAGATTACAGAAACTTTTTGGTGTGTGGTGGGGCCACGTGAGGTAACTTACAGGGAGAAAGGAGACCTGATCTGGGACTGAGCTAAGAAATAGGCTGTTTAACTTTGGATAATCATTTATGCTTAATTTTCTAATCCTTAAAATAGTATGAGTGATATTCAAGGAAGCTTGTAATTTTATAAAATACTGAACAAATATTGTGTGTGTTTGTTGTTGTTGTTGTTTTTCTTGACAGGTAAATACAAACTTAATGTTGTCTTGTATCATGTTTTGGAAATAGCTAACCTTGGTGAAAAATCTGACCTCTGAAATCTTAATCTCAAAATTAACTTGCTGACTAAAATCACACAGACACACATGATAGATACCCACATATACACATGTACACATACAGATATGTATGTATCTCTACAGTTCAGTCACTCAGTCGTGTCCAGTTATTTTTGACCTCATGAACTGCAGCACGCCAAGCCTCCATGTCCATCACCAACTCCCAGAGCTGACGCAAACTCATACCCATTGAATTGGTGATGCCATCCAACCATCTCATCCTCTGTTGTTCCCTTCTCATGCCACCTTCAATCTTTCCCAGTATCAAGGTATTTTCCAATGTGTCAGTTATTAGCATCAGGTGGCCAAAGTACTGGAGTTTCAGCTTCATCATCAGTCTTTCCAATGAATATTAAGAACTTATTTCCTTTAGGATGGACTGGTTGGATCTCCTTGCAGTTCAAGGGACTCTCAAGAGTCTGCTCCAACACCACAGTTTAAAAGCATTGATTCTTTGGCACTCAGCTTTCTTTATAGTCCAATTCTCACATCCATGCATGACTACTGGAAAAAGCATAACTTTGACTAGATGGACCTTTGTTGGCAAGCAATGCTCTGCTTTTTAATATGCTGTCTAGTTTGGACATAACTTTTCTTTCAAGGAGAAAGCATCTTTTAATTTCATGGCTGCAGTCACCATCTGCAGTGATTTTGGAACCCCACCCCTCCCCCCCCCCCCACTGCCCGGGGAGGGGGGGAAGTCTGTCACTGTTTCCATTGTTTCCCCATCAATTTGCCATGAAGTGATGGGACCAGATGCCATGATCTTACTTTTCTGAATGTTGAGGTTTAAACCAATATTTTCACTTTGCTTTTTCACTTTCATCAAGAGTCTCTTTAGTTCTTCTTCGCTTTCTGCCATAAGTTTGGTATCATCTGCACATTTAGGCTTATTGATATTTCTCCTAGCAATCTTGAGTCCAGTTTGTGCTTCATCCAGTCCAGCATTTCTCATAATGTACTCTGCATATAACTTAAATAAGCAGGGTGACAATATTGCTTTCCTGTCTATTTTCCAGGCAATTACGGGACTGGATGCTATGATTTTAGTTTTCTGAGTGTTGAGTTTTAAGCCAACTTTTTCCCTCTCCTCTTTCACTTCCATCAAAGACTCTTCTGTTCTTCTTGGCTTTCTGTCACAAGGGTGGTGTCATCTGCGTATCTGAGGTTATTGATATTTCTCCCAGAAATCTTGATTCCAGCTTGTGCTCCTTCCAGCTCAGCGTTTCTTATGATGTACTCTGCATATAAGTCAAATAAACAGGGTGACAATATACAGCCTTATACTCCTTTCCCAATTTGAAACCAGTCTGTTGTCCCATATCAAGTTCTAACTGTTTCTTCCTGACCTGGATACATATTTCTCAGGAGGCAGGCCAGGTGGTCTGGTATTACCATCGCTTGAAGATTTTTCAACAGCTTTTTTTTTTTTAAATCTACTCAGTCAAAGACTTTGGCATTGTCATTAAAGCAGAAGTAGATTTTTCTGCAGCTCTCTTGATTTTTCAAAAATACAACTAATGTTGGCAGTTTGTTCTCTGGTTCCTCTGCCTTTTCTAAATCTAGCTTGAACATCTGGAAGTTCATGGTTCACCTACTGTTGAAGTCTGTCTTGGAGAATTTTGAACATTAGTTTGCAACCATGTGAGATGAGTGAAACTGTGCAGCAGTTTGAGCATTCTTTGGCATTGCATTTCTTTGGGATTAGAATGAAAACTGACATTTTCCAGTCCTGTGGCCACTGCTGAGTTTTCCAAATTTACTGGTACATTGAGTGCAGCACTTTCACAGCATCATCTTTGAGGATTTGAAAGAGCTCCACTGGAATTCCATCACCTCTGCTAGCTTTGTTTAAAATGATGGTTCCTAAGGCCCAGATAACTTTGCATTCCAGGATGTCTGGCTCTAGGTAAGCGATCATGCCATCCTGATTATCTGTGTTGTGAAGATATTTTTTGTATAGTTCTTCTGTGTATTCTTGCCACGTCCTCTTAATATATTCTGCTTCTGTTAGGTCCATATCATTTCTGTCCTTTACTGTGCCCAACTTTGCATGAAATTTCTCTTGGTATCTGTAATTTTCTTGAAGAGATCTCTAGTCTTTTCCATTGTATTGTTTTCCTCTATTTCTTTACATTGATCACTGAGGAAGGCTTTCTTATCTCTCCTTGCTATTCTTTGGAACTCTGCATTCAAATGTCTGTATCTTTCCTTTTCTCCTTTGCCTTGCACTTCTCTTCCTTTCATATCTGTTTGTAAGGCCTCCTCAGACAACCATCTTGCCTTTTTACATTTCTTTATCTTGGGGATGTACTTGATCATTGCCTCCTGTACAATATTATGAACCTCTGTCCACAGTTCTTCAGGCATTCTCTCCATCAGATCTAATCCCTTGAATCTATTTGTCACTTCCACTGTATAGTTATAAATGATTTGATTTAGGTCATATATAAATGCTGTGGTGGTTTTCCCTTCTTTATTCAATTTAAGTCTGATTTGGCACTAAGGGCTTCATGGTCTGAGCCACTGTCCACTCTTGGTCTCATTTTTGCTGACTGAAAAGAGCTTCTCCATCTTTGGCTGTGAAGAATATAATCAATCTGATTTTGGTATTGACCATCTGGTGATGTCCTTGTGTAGAGTCTTCTCTTGCGTTGTTGGAAGAGGGTGTTTGCTATGACCAGTGTGTTCTCTTGGTAAACTCTTAGACTTTGCCATGCTTCATTCTGTACTCCAAAGACAAATTTGCCTGTTACTCCAGTTATTTCTTGACTTCATACTTTTGCATTCCAGTCCCCAATAATGAAAAGGATATCTTTTTGGGGTGTTATTTCTAGAAGGTATTGTAGGTCTTCATAGAACCTTTCAACTTCAGCTTCTTCACCATTATTGGTTGGGTTATAGACTTAGATTACTCTGATATTGAATGGTTTGCCTTGGAATGAAGAGATCCTTCTGTTGTTTGTTGAGATTGCATCCAAGTACTGAATTTCAGATTCTTTTGTTGACTATGATGGCTACTTCATTTCTTCTAAGGATTCTTGTCACAGTAGTAGATGTAATGGCAATCTGAGTTAAATTCATCCATTCAAGTCAATTTTAGTTTGGTGATTCCTAAAATGTCGATGTTCATTCTTGTCATCTCCTGTTTGACCACTTCCAATTTGCCTTGACTTATGGATGTAACATTCCAGGTTCCTATGCAATATTGCTCTTTAGAGCATCAGACCTCGCTTTCATCACCAGTCACATCCACAACTGTGTGTGTGTGTGTGTTTTGCTTGGGTTCTTTCTTTTCATTATTTCTGGAGTTATTTCTCCACTTATCTCCAGTAGCATATTGAGTGCCTGCTGATCTGGGGAGTTCATCTTTCAGTGTCCTCTTTGTCTGTCTTTTCATGCTGTTCATGGGGTTCTCAAGGCAAGAATACTGAAGTGGCTTGCTATTTTTTTCTCCAGTGAACCACGTTTTGTTCAGCACTCTCCACCATGACCCATCCATCTTCGATGACACTATATGGCATGGCTCATGGTTTCATTGAGTTAGATAAGGCTGTGGTTCATGTGATCAGTTTGGTTAGTTTTCTGTGATGTGGTTTTCAGTCTATCTGCCTTCTGTTGGATAAGGATATGAGGCTTATGGAAGCTTCCTGATGGGAGAGACTGAGGGGGAAATGGTTTTGTTCTGCTGGGTTGGGCCATGTTCAGTAAATCTTTAATCCAATTTTCTTTTGAAGGGCGAGGCAGTGTTCCCTCTCTGTTATTTGACCTGAGTCCAAATTATGGTGGAGGTAGTGAAAATAATGGTGACCTCATTTAAAAGTCCCCATGAACTTAGTGCTACACTCAGTGCCCCCAACCCTGCAGCATGTATTTATGTATACTATATATTTATATATAAATTTTATGATTCTAAATTGTGTAAGACTAGATTTTCCTTCAAACTGAGAAATTACCATTCAAATTGAGTAACTCTTTCTGCTTCTAGCTGAATTTTCATAATGATAGTATACTGTTTATATACACTGTGATTATACCAGATATCTCAGAACTGATACTATTTCAAATGTGTCTTCCTATTGTAACACAATATGCCATGTAGTCCAACAGAATGTGGTTCACTGGAGAAGGGAATGGCAAACCACTTCAGTATTCTTGCCTTGAGAACCCCATGGATAGTATGAAAAGGCAAAAACAGAGGAAACTGAAAGATGAACTTCCCAGGTCAGAGGATGCCCAATATGCTACTGGAGATAAGTGGAGAAATAACTCCAGAAGAATGAAGGGATGAGGCCAAAGCAAAAACAACACCCAGTTGTGGATGTGACTGTTGATAGAAGCAAGGTTCAATGCTGTAAAGAGCACTATTGCATAGGAACCTAGAATGTTAGGTCCATGAATCAAGGCAAATTGGAAGTGGTCAAACAGGAGATGGCAAGAGTGAACGTCGACATTCTAGGATTCAGCAAACTAAGATGGACTGGAATGGGTAAATTTAACTTAGATAACCATTATATCTACTACTGTGGGCAGGATCCCTTAGAAAAAAATGGAATAGCAATCATAGTCAAAAAAAGAGTCCAAAATGCAGAACTTGAATACAATCTCAAAAACGACAGAATGAACTTTGCTCATTTTCAAGGCAAACCATTCAATATCCTGATATTCAAGTCTATGCACTGACCAATAACACTGAAGAAGCTGAAGTTGAATGGTTCTATGAAGACTACAAGGCCAATTAGAACTATAACCCAAAAAAGATGTCATTTTCATTACTGGGGACTGGAATGCAAAAGTAGGAAGTCAAGAAATACCTGGAGTAACAGGCAAATTTGGCCTTGGAGTACAGAATGAAGCAGGGTAAAGGCTGCCAAGAAAACACATTGGTCATAGCAAAAACCTTTTTCCAACAACACAAGAGAGAATTCTACACATCGACATTACCAGATGGTCAACAGTGAAATCAGATTGATTATATTATTTGCAAGCAGAGATGGAGAACCTCTATACAGTCAGCAAAAACAAGACCAGGAGCCGACTGTGGCTCAGATAATAAACTCCTTATTGCCAAATTCAGACTTAAATTGAAGAAAGTGGGGAAAACCACTAGACCATTCATATATGACCTAAATCAAATCTCATCATCTCTGTATGATGATACAGTGGAAGTGAAAAATAGATTTAAGGGACTAGATCTGATAGACAGAGTACCTGATGAACTATAGACGGAAGTTTGTGACATTGTACAGGAGACAGGGATCAAGACCATCCTTAAGGGAGGGGGGTGGAATCTAAAAGGGAAAATGGCTGACTGAGGAGGTCTTATAATATCTGTGAAAAGAAGAGAAGTGAAAAGCAAAGGAGAAAAGGAAAGATATTCCCATTTGAATGCAGGGTTCCAAAGAATAGCCAGGAGAGATAAGAAAGCCTTACTCAGAGATCAATGTAAAGAAATAGATGAAAAAGGCTGTATATTGTCACCCTGTTTACTTAAATTATATGCAGTGTACACCATGAGAAACACTGGGCTGAATGAAGCACAAGCTGGAATCAAGACTGCCAGGAGAAATATCAATAACCTCAGATATGCAGATGACACCACCCTTATATCAGAAAGTGAAGAACTAAAGAGCCTCTTGATGAAAGTGAAAGAGGAGAATGAAAAGGTTGGCTTAAAGCTCAACATTCAGTAAACTAAAATGATGACATCTGGTCCCATCACTTCCTGGCAAATAGTTGGGGAAAAAGTGGAAACAGTGACTGACTTTATTTTGGGGGGCTGTAAAATCACTGTAGATTTTTATTGCAGCCATACAATTAAAAGACGCTTACTTCTTGGAAGGAAGTTATGACCAACCTAGACAGCATATTACAAAGCAGAGATATTACTTTGTCAATAAAGATCTGTCTAGTCAAGGCTATGGTTTTTCCAGTAGTCATGTATGGATGTGAAAGTTGGACTGTAAGGAAAGCTGAGGGCTGAAGAATTCATGCTTTTGAACTGTGGTGTGGGATAAGACTCTTGAGAGTCCCTTGGACTGCAAGGAGATCCAACCAGTTCCTCCTAAAGGAAATCAGTCCTGGGTGTTCTTTGGAAGGACTGATATAGAAGCTGAAGCTCCAATATTCTGGCCACTTGATGCAATGGGCTGACTCATTTGAAAAAACCCTGATGGGAAAAATTGAAGGCAGGAGGAAAAGTGGACAACAGAGGATGAGTTGTTAAATGGCATTACCGACTCAATGGACATGAGTTTGGGTAAACTCTGGGAGTTGGTGATGGACAGGGAGGCCTGGCTTGCTGTGATTCATGGGGTCATAAAAAGTCGGACACAACTACATGACCGAATGGAACTGAACTGATGCCATGAAGCATTTCCACAATGATTGACTTAAGCAACCTGACCATGATATTTCCAGCACATGTAAATCTACCTTTTATTCACTTAAGGCAGCTATTTATGTTTGTGTAAGTGTTATTGTGGTTTCACACCATGTGTTTTAATTCATTATAACTAGACAGCCAAATCTTTATTGATCAAAATAGGAACCATTATAATAAACACATTTCTACCAATAAAAAATAAGTTGATTTATTTCTGTAACATAAAAATCCATGCTTAGGGATTCAGTGAAATCTTGGAAAGCATTTTCTGCATCTTGCTGGTTTTCTCTGCAACATGTTTTTTGCATTTTCTCTGCAAAATGTTGTCAAGTTGTCTGAAGAAGTGGTAGTCAGTTGGTGAGAGGTCAGGTACTGAATATGTTGGATGAGGCAAAACTCCATAGCCCAACTCATTCAACTTTTGAAGCATTGGTTATGTGATGTGCAGTCAGGCATTGTCATGGAGAATTATACCCTTTCTGTTGACCAATACTGGCTCCAGGCATTGCAGCTTTTGGTGCATTTCAATTATTTGCTAAGCATACTTGTCAGATGTAATGGTTTCACTGGTATTCAGAAAGCTGTAGTAGATCAGATGGGCAACAGTCTGCCAAACAGTGATCATTAGCTTTTTTTGATGAAAGTTTGGCTTTGAGAAGTGTTTTGGGTCTTACCTCAGAGCAACCACTGAGCTGTTCATTGCTGGTTGTCATATAAAATCCACTTTTCATAACATATCACGATGTGATTGAGAATGGTTTGTTGTTGCACAGAATAAGAGAAGATGACACTTCAAAATGATGATTTTTTTAAAAAAATTTTCAATCAGCTCATGAAGTACCCACTTACTGAGCTTTCTCACTTTTCCAATTTGTTTCATGTCAAACGACCTTAGAATGGTCAACGTTGAGTTCTTCAGTAACTTCTTGTGCAGTTGTAGAGGACCAGCTTTGATGATGGCTGTCAGCTGGTTAGTAAATTCTGATGGTTGGCCATTACACCCATATCTTCAAGGCTCATTGCTTCTTTTCAAAGTTTCTTGAACCACCACTGCACTGTATGCTTGTTAGCAGTTCCTGGGCAAAATGTCTTGTTGATGTTGTGAGTTGTCTCCACTGCTTCATGACCCATTTTGAACTCAAATAAGAAAATTAATCAAACATGCTTCTTGTCTAACCTCATTTTTCTAGTCTAAAATAAATATAAAATAAACAGAAAGTAATGTCATTAGCAAAAAAAAAAGAAAGAAAACAAGGGAGAAATGTGCATTAAAATGATATATGGCATAACCACATTTATTAAGAGTGGTGGCTCAAATAGTAAAGAGACTGCCTGCAATGCAGGAGACCTGACTTAGATCCCTGGGTTGGGATGAGTCCCTGGAGAAGGAAATGACAACCCACTCCAGTATTCTTGCCTGGAGAATTTCATGGACAGAAGAACTTGACAAACTACAGTCCATGGGGTCACAAACACTTTCAGTTTCACTTTTCCATTCCATTATCAAACAGCAAATTTCAACAGTGCAAAAACCGAAATTAGCTTCGCACCTATCTAGTAGAAGCTAGAAGTGAGAAGCATGCCAACTACATTCTCAACATGCTCTGAGAAGCGTATTCTGGGTAAATAATTTTGTTTATTTTACTCTAAATTATGATAAAAGTCAATGTTTAAAATCTTTCTGAGAGTTAAGTATGTTATACATATGAGACTATTTAAAAAGTCTATTCCTACCACATAAATTAGTAAATAGTAAAAATAAATTTCAATCTTCCTTTATGGTTGTGTCAAACAAACAGAAACATTAATTTGAGATAATTTTATTATATATGACTTAGAAGAAAAAAGAAAAAAAAAACATAAGGACAAGGCTTTAAGTGTTTTACAAAATATGAAACTTTGATAATTAAATAAATCAAAGGCTATAAATTTGTTTCAAAAGTATTTCTAGCAGTTTAAATCCCCTGTCACTAAGTTCATTTACTAATAACTTCTTATAAAATATTGTTGTTTAATCATTAAAGAAATCTTGGATATGGAGAGATATATCTAATAGCACTCCTATTTCTTAGGTTGAGATTTGTTTTTGTTTTTTTTTAATAATAAATAGCAGCATGTCATGCAACAATAAAACAAAAACAAAGGACAGAAAGAGTATTTCTGTATAGTACTTAAAAGTAATTTGGAAAGTCATAGGTTCATCATATAAATGATGGCTTCTGAAATTTGATTATTAGAATTTAATAAAAATTAATAGTTTTCCAATAGTCATTTTAAAGCATTCATCCATAGAAAGAATTCTAGACACAAGACTTGAGTTTAGTGTTCCACAAATTGCCTATTGTTTGTCACTCAATCATGTCCAACTCGCTGTGACCCCATGGACTGTAACTCACCAAGCTTCTCTGTCCATAGAATTCTCTAGCAAGAATACTGGAGAAGGTATCTGTTCCCTTCTCCAAGGAATTTTCCTGACCCAGGGATCAAATCTGGGTCTTCTACTTTGGAGGCAGATTCTTTACCATCTGAGCAAACAGGGAAGCCCATATATTATTTTAAAAGTATGTGGAATAAATGGCAAACATTGAACTACATAGCTTGATTTAGATTCCATAATCTTTGAAGGAATCATGAGCAAAATATTACTATGCTTATGACACTTAAGTGGTGTTTTTGAATTATAAAAACGGTCTCCATTTTGCCTTCCCTGATTGTATTGACAATACCCGTACAATTTCAAGATACTTGATTTTAAGGGAAAATGTTTTGCATCAACACTATTAGATCCAAAGAAAAAGTAATATTTATAAGGGCATACATGCTAAAATGACCTTTGTTTAATATTTAAATACAAGACAAAAGGTGTTGATAAAAGAGTGTTCACTATTTTCTTTGTAAGATGATTTTTACTTTTAGAATAAGTAATAACCATCATGTTATACATAATAATCGTGTTTTAATGTGTCATTGGGCTCCAAAGAAATGAAATCTTTCTTTTCCACATTCTCATTTTCTCATTTTTTTTTCTTCTTATTCTCAGACCACTCTCTGTGCTAGATGTGTGTGGGGAAATATGATATTGAAAATTGTCTATCAGTCATCAGCTAAACATTTAGAAAGAGACCTTCACATTTCCTAGTGACAGACTACATAATTTATCATTTATCTGTGCGCTCTTGAGTAATGCATAATTCCCCACAATGGGCAATCAGTAACTCAACTGGCCTTGATAACTTGCTAGGGTATTATGAGAAATTCTTTCTCACATTTTGAAGGGTACCATAATGCTATGTGTTTTGAATTTGGGCATTAAAAAAGGTAAAATTGTTTACATTATTCCTTTAATCTGGCAGTACATTAAAAACAAAAATGGGGGAGACACATGTATACCTGTGGTCAGTTCATGTTAATGTATTGCAAAAACCATCACAAAATTATAATAATCCTACAATTAAAATAAATAAATTAGTTAAAAATTAAAATAAAAACAAGAAAATAACTTGGCCACTTTTCCACAAAGATCCACCTAGACACTCACAAAGCCTTGGTTTTTACCCAATGCTTCTGTCAGTCTTCAACAAATTAAATATTGAGCTTGAATTCTTGGTGTTTAGTCCCTGATTGTAACTAAAAAGGTCTGCAGTCACTCCCTGACCACACATATCCTGATTGTCATCATCTTCTTCTTGTATTGTCTTGCTTTTCTTGTGACAAATTCTGTGTGAATGAAAATGAAAAGCAAAACCAAAAATTAAATGAAAGAAAATAGGAGAGGGCAAGCATTATCTACTTTGTTGACTTTTTTAAAAAAATCACAGACCAATCCAGTGAGGCATACAAAGTTTGAAAATATCACTACAAATACTGAATAAATGTTGTCTCATTATTTTGTCTCTCACATTTGAAGGCATTTGGTATGAAGAATGACATGTGAAACTAGATTTAATACAGTTCCTCATTCTAGTTATGTTGCTGATTGCCTTAGTAAGAAAACAGATGTTTTGCCATGATAAAAATGTTTTACATCATGGCCTATGATCATTTTATTTTCCCACGGGGGAGGGGGGATCTTGTATATATTGACAAAGTCTTTACATTTTCTAAGCTATCTTTTGAACCATTTTAAGTGCATTACATTAGATTAGCTAGGAGGCATGGTATGGTAAGATCTATAAACTACTTTCTGTGGTCCTTGTGTGTGTAATAATTTGATTCAGTTGTGTCTAACTCTGACCATATATACTGTAGCCCACCAGGCTCAGCTGTCCTTGGGAGTCTCCAGGCAAGAATACTGGAGTGAGTTGCCATCCTCCTCTGGGGATCTTCCTCACACATGGATCCAACCCATATTTCTTAAGTCTCCTGCATTGGCAGGTGGCTTTTTACCACTACTGCCACCTGGGAAGCTGTTTTATGGTCCAGTTTGTCTGATTTTCATGTCAAGCTTAAAATGATGTGATTTCACTTCTTTCTCTTGAAATCTCCTTATTTTGGTTGCAAAACCACAAAAACATTAGTCTTAGGAAAAGAGTATAAACCTCGACCTAATGTGGGGGCAGAAAAATGGAGTGGTGCAAATGATTAAATGTATGCTAATCACAATTTAGGAGTGATTACCTTTAGAAGAGGGGAAATTTCCCAACATTCTAAATGCAATCAGAAATCTCTATATTTTAATTTCTTAGTTAGAAAACCATAGAACTTATTATAAATAACAAAATGGTGGCAGAATACTTATCAAGAAAGCAATTTTATTTTTTAAATTTTATTATTATTATTGTTATTTAATTTATTTAATTGGAGGCTAATTACTTTACAATATTGTAGTGTTTTTTTTTTTTTTTTTTTTTTTGCCATACATTGACATGAATCAGTCATGGGTGCACATGTGTTCCACATCCTGAACACTCCTCCCACCTCCCTCCCCTTCCCATCCCTCTGGGTCATCCCAGTTCACCAGGCCTGAGCACCCTGTCTCAAGCATTGAAACTGGACTGGAGAACTCTTTCACATATGATAATATATATGTTTCAATGCTATTCTCTCAGATCATCCCACCCTCACCATCTCCCACAGAGTCCAAAAGACTGTTCTATACATCTTTGTCTCTTTTGCTGTCTCACACATAGTTATTGTTACCATCTTTCTAAATTCCATATCTATGCATTAGTATGCTGTATTGGTGGTTTTCTTTCTGGCTTAATTCACTCTGTATAATAGGCTCCAGTTTCATCCACCTCATTAGAGCTGATTCAAACATATTACTTTAATGGCTGAGTAATATTCCATTGTGTACATGAACCACAGTTTTCTTATCCATTCATCTGCTGGTGGATATCTAGGTTGCTTCCATGTCCTTGCTATTATAAACAGTGCTGTGATGAACATTGGGGTACACATGTCTCTTTCAATTCTGGTTTCCTAGGTGTGTATGCCCAGCAGTGTGATTGCTGGGTTATATGACAATTTTTTCCCAGTATTTTAAGGAATCTCCACATTGCTCTCCATAGTGGCTGTACTAGTTTGCATTCCCACCAACAGTGTAAGAGGGTTCCCTTTTCTCCACACCCTCTCCAGCGTTTATTTTTTGTAGATTTTTGGATAGCAACCATTCTGACTGGCATGAGATGGTACCTCATTGTGGTTTTGATTTGCATTTCTCTGATAATGAGTGATGTTGAGCATCTTTTCATGTGTTTGTTAGCCATCTGTATGTCTTCTTTGGAGAACTGTCTGTTTAGTTCTTTGGCCCATTTTTTGATTGGATCATTTATTTTTCTGAAATTGAGCTGCAGGAGTTGCTTGTGCATTTTTGAGACTAATTCTTTGTCAGATGCTTCATTTGCTATTATTTTCTCACATTCTGAAGGCTGTGTTTTCACTTTGCTTATAGTTTCCTTCTTTGTGCAAAAGCTTTTAAGTTTAGTTAAGTCCCATTTGTTTATTTTTGCTTTCATTTCCATTACTCTGGGAGGTGGGCCATAGAGGATGCTGCTGTAATTTATGGTGGAGAGTGTTTTGTCTATGTTTTCCTCTAAGAGTTTTATAGTTTCTGGTGTTATGTTTAGGTTGTTATTCCATTTTGAGTTCCTTTTTGTATATGGTGTTAGAAAGTGTTCTAGTTTCATTCTTTTAAAAGTGCTTGACCAATTTTCCCAGCACCAATTGTTAAAGAGATTGTCTTCCCCATTGTATATTCTTGCCTCCTTTGTCAGAGATAAGGTGTCCATATGTGTGTGGATTTATCCCTGGGCTTTCTATTTTGTTCCATTGATTTATATTCCTGTCTGTGTGCCAGTACCATACTGTGTTATTGACTGTAGCTTTGTAGTAGAGCCTGAAGTCAGGCAGGTTGATTCTTCCAGTTCCATTCTTCTTTCACAAGATTACTTTGGCTATTTGAGTTTTTTTTTTTTTTTTTGTATTTCCATACAAATTGTGAAATTATTTGTTCTAGTTCTGTGAAAAACACCATTGGTAGCTTGATAGGGATTGCATTGAATCTACAGATTGCTTTGCATCATATACTCATCTTCACTATATTGATTCTTCCAATCCATGAACACGGTATATTTCTTCATCTATTTGTGTCCTATTTGATTTCTGCCATCAGTGTTTTATAGTTTTCTGTATATAGGTTTTGTTTGTTTGTTTGTTTCTTTAGGTAGATATATTCCTAAGTATTTTATTCTTTTTTAGATGAAGGAAAAAACACTGATTTTTACTTCAGTTCTAGCATTTACCTTCTGTTGTTTCTTTTCTATTGGAGTTTAATTGCTTTAAAATGTTGTGTTAGTTTCTACTATACAACAAACTGAAGCAATTATATATATGAATATTTGTATATTCCCTATTGAGCCTTCCTCTCCTACCCCTCATCTCAACCCTCTAAGTCATCACAGAACTCTGAGCTGAGCTTCCTGTGCTATTAAGCAGTTTCTCCACTAATTATTTTAAACATCACAATGTATATAATGCAATACTATTCTCTCAATTCATCCCACCTTCCTTTTCTCCCTCTATGCCCAGAAGTCCATCCTCTATGTCTGGGTCATTATTCCCGCCTGCAAATAGATTCAACAGTACCATTTTGCTAGATTCTGTATATATATACAAAAGTATACAATATTTGTTTTTCTCTTTCTGACTTACTGCACTCTGTATGGCAAACTCCATATTCATCCACATCATAACAAATTACCTAGTTTCATTCCTTCTTATGACTCAGTAGCATTCCAATATATATAGGTACCATATCTTTTTTACCCATTCATCTGTTGATGGACAATTAGGTTGCCTATGTCCTGTCTATTGTTAATAGTACTGCAATGAATACTGGGTTACATGTTTCTTTTTAAATTATGGCTCTAACTCCATTTTTTTTTTTTTTTTTTGCTCTTTTGTATGACATGATGTAAAAGTTTTATAGTCCATATGCATAAAACAAATCTAAATTTAAGTAGATACCTCAGGGTTACAGGGCTTTCCTCATAGCTCAGTTGGTACAGAATCTGCCTGCAATGCAGGAGACCCTGGTTCAGTTCCTGGGTCGGGAAGATTTGCTGGAGAATGGATAGTCTACCCACTCCAGTATTCTTGGGCTTACCTTGTGGCTCAGCTGGTAAAGAATCCACCTGCAATGTGGGAGACCTGGATTTGATCCCTGGGTTGGGAACATCCCCTGGAGAAGGGAAAGGCTACCCACTCCAGTATTCTGGCCTAAAGAATTCCAGGAACTATAAGGTCTATGGAGTTGCAAAGAGTCAGACATGACTGAATGACTTTCACTTTCAGTTTCATTCAGGGTTACACTTATGTGACAATTAAAAAAATGTGGTAGAAATAGCAATATTAGTGTTAAATATATTCTAAGTGTATCAGGATGAGTCACTTTGCTACTGTCAGCATTGAGGTAGGCAACCAAGTGATTGAAGTTCAGCTGTAGAAATCTCCAGACAAAATAAAGGCTTGTGAGGTAGGAGGTAGTGCATTCTTTTTTTTTTTTTTTCCCTCAAGGATGTCTGTTTAGGATTAAGTTGGATTCTAAATAACAACTAGAGAGAGTAGGAAAAGACTGGGTAAGGATTTTGTTTTGTTTTGTTTTGTTTCAGAATTCCATCTAAGGAGAGAGATGTCCATTGCAGTATTCCAGTCTAGGTAAATCAAGAAATCAGTACAAAACTGATATAAAAGATTGATGGACATGTTTTGGGGGATGAAATTGGGGAATATATAATAAGTAAGTGAATCAATGACCAGGACCTTACTCCAGGGTGTCTTATGTGCTCTTGAAAAAGCAAGACTACAAGAGCATTCACAACTGAGGGCAGTTAGAACTCCTTTTCCATCTCCTAGTTTGCCTGCAATGCATTCACTATCTGAGTGAGGCTGAGTCTCCAAGTGGAATTTCTTCAGTGAGTGCAACTCCTCATTTTTGAGAAACTTATTCAGGAAAATGCTTTTCAGAAGTGTTCAGTTCCTTATGAACACAACTGCTTGCCAGAAATTCATAACTCAAGAGTCTGTGCTTCACAATTTATTTTATAGAGATTATGCACTGGTGGCCTATTGGCCAAATCCAATCTTTGGAATTGCTTTGTTTACATGTTTACAGTGCTTTAAAACATTTTGAAATAATTCCTATTTTTTGTTAAATAATTCCTATTTTTAAAATCAGATAAATACGTGGATGTCAGGCTCTTGGTGAGAAATTGGTTACAGTTACAGTGTACTTACATTTCTACATGAAAAGAATCAAAGTAATATAAATTAATATTCTCTACTTAAGCATGAGCCCCATCATCCACCTAATCTGTTTTGCATATTTATATTAATTTATCTACTAGGCACTTGGGCCTTTGGTTTTTCAACTATAAGCTTACCAATATTTGCTTCCTACTTCTTTTCTTTATATTCCCTGGTAAACCAGAAATATTTCCTGTGCATTTCCTTGATTCTTCAAATCTTAAGCTTTGACTATTAGAGAAAGAGGGGCTTTCCAGGTGGTGCCAGTGGTAAAGAATTCTCCTGTCATGGACAGGGAAGCCTGGTGGACTATGGTTTTAGGGTCAAAAGGAGACATGACTTGATCACTCCAAAGGGCAGGCAGTCAGCTCACCTTGACCTTTTGCTGGACTCTCTTTGATAGATACAATTGGCATTTGTATCAAGAAGGGTGGTAGTGATGTGGGAAGTACATTGCAAACTCAATGGAGATGATTTCTTAGAAATAAAATCACACAAATTCTTGTTAACTCAAATGGAGCCAGACTGTCACTAATTAAATTGTTTTCTCTGTGAAAAGTTCTACTCCAAGAGCCCTTCATCTCCTAAAAACTCTTATTTGAAGCTGTTTAAATGGCAGTCTTGGGTATATCCCTATTAATGCAATGTGGAAAACCTTATATTATGACATTTTACTAAACTAACTACAGTGAGGATAATGCTAGAGGCAGAGCAGTTATCCAGGAAAAGAGAATCAAAGACACTCTTTTCCACCCAGCTAAATTCTGTGTTCTTGCTAATTTTTAAATATATTTAACATTATTTTTTGTACTTTACCTATAAGTAGACAAGCAAGTGAACAAGGCAAGATCATACATACACACACAAACCTGCAAAGTCATAAGAATAGTTATGAAAACTTGATCACATATTAAATGCTATGTATGGTGATTATATGGAATTCCCAGTAGCTCAGCTGGTAAAGAATCTGCCTGCAATGAAGGAGAGCCTAGTTCTATTGCTGGGTTGGGAAGATTCCCTAAAGAATAGGCTACACACTCCATTATTCTTGGGCTTCCCTGGTGGCTCAGACAGTAAAGAATCCACCTGCAACGTGGGAAACCTGAGTTTAATCCCTGGGTTGGGGAGATACCCTGGAGAAAAGAATGGCTACCCACTCCAGAATTCTTGCCTGGAGAATCCCCATGGACAGAGAAACCTGGTGGGCTACAGCCCATGGGATTGCAAAGATTGGGACACAACTGAGCAACTTTCACTTTCTTTCACTTATGGTGATTGTATATGCTTTACACGTTTTAAATATGTTATTTCTATAAACCATTCTATTGTCTGTATACTATAATCACCTTCATTTTATAGATGTAGAAACTGAGCCCTGAAAAGATTATATAATCTCCTTTACACTGTGCAGCTGTTATATATTACAATCAAGGTTTAAATACTTACATTCTGATTCTGGATCAGGACCTCTCGACCACTACCCACATTGTTACAAATACTTCTGGTATACTATTTATTTAAGCACTATAAAGATCATATACAGAAGGTTGTTGAAAAGTCCAGAGTGGATAGGTAACTTGCCTCCTAGAAGCAGAGTTCTAAAGTCATGATTACTTATGTAAAACCCATTATCTTTTATCAATTCCTCAATACCCCGTTCACAGTAACACTTGTTCAGTCACCAAGTTGTGTCCAACTCTTCATGACCTCATGGACTACAGCATGCCAGGCCTCCCTGTCCCCCAGCATCTCTCGGAGTTTGCACAAGTTCATGCCCATTGCAACTACAGACAACTTCAAAACTCATCCGTGACACTATTAAACATATACCATAGGCAATATATTCATTAAGCCTCAAAGTAATGAACTATTGAGAACAGGAAGCATGAGTTCCATGTGAGAAGTTTCAAGGCAAAGGCTGACCTGAAAGTCTTCCTTCAAGGCAATGGCAGGGCTTGTATATTCTGAAAGGAGAATGTTTGGTATCCCTTGTAATAAATCCTTTATAGTAAACCCAGAATGCATAAAATATGTACTTTAGAATATAATATGGCATGTTCCAGAGCCAACAATAATTGAAGTCTGGATCTTTGTACTCTTCCTTGAGAAACAATTTGCTCAATCTGGCAAGGTGTTGGGCATTTTAAAAGGCCATTAGATGCTTAACATCTAAATGTGCTAGTTTTAAGGCACCAGTCTGGAGTCAAACTCAAGTAGAGACAAATTCCAGGTTAGAGTTGATACTGAATATAGTGCTCATAGTCCAAGATGCTGAATGATTTTGAACAAGGTGATAGTTTCTTGAGCATCTTACATTTTTTGTTATGTTCTCAATTTGTGACTCGATAACACCTTAGAATACTTTTCCTCAAAAGAGATACTTAGGGAATTATTTCCTGAGATGTAGTTATGGACTGTATTAGTTCTAAAAAGCAGTTGTCTATACCTGCTCTAATTGAATTCCACCCCTATTAAATAAGATCATTTTTTAAATTGCCAAGAACCATTTTAAAATGAAATTTACTTATAGCCTTTCTATTACAATCCAAACAATATCGCTGCAACTACAAAAGTATAGATCATATAATGAATTGAATCACACTGCTTTTTTGTTTGTTGTCAAAATTTAAATCATGGTTTGTAATTTAATTATGTGATTCTAAAATGCATGATGATTTGATGGTATTCATTTGCCTTTAAATAAAATCACGCTGATGAATATATATTAGAAATTAGTTACTTTCCAAATTTATGCAGCTCTCTTAGAATCCAATTTGTAGCAATTAAGCCAACAATACTGACAAGAAGAGTTTAAAAGATAGAGCAAATTCTAGAGAAAGTAATAGGGAGGTACATAGAGCTCAGCTGAGCTGAGT
This sequence comes from Hydropotes inermis, assembly GCA_020226075.1. NCBI lineage: Eukaryota > Metazoa > Chordata > Mammalia > Artiodactyla > Cervidae > Hydropotes > Hydropotes inermis. The sequence goes on along the minus strand of CM035286.1, from coordinate 4,031,499 downwards.
TTAATCAGGCAGCTTGAAAAGGTGATTAATATGTGGAGGCAAAAGAAATAAAATATCCTACTGAGGTACATAGTTATGTATGGATGTGAAGGTTGGGCTATAAAGAAAGCTGAGCAGCAAAGAATTGATGCTTTTGAGCTCTGGTGTTGGAGAAGACACTTGAGAGTCCTTTGGACAGCAAGGAGATCCAACCAGTCCATTCTAAAGGAAATCATTCCTGAATATACATTGGGCGGACTGATGCTGAAGCTAAAACTCCAATACTTTGGCCACCTGATACAAAGAAATGACTCATTGAAAAAGACCCTGATTCTGGGAAAGATTGAAGGGAGGAGAAGGTGACAACAGAGAATGAGATGGTTGGATGCATCACCAATTTAATGGACATGAGTTTGAGCAAACTCTGGGATGTGGTGATGGACCGGGAAGCTTGGCATGCTGCAGTCCGTGGGGTTGCAAAGAATCAAACACAACTAAGTGACTGAACTGAACTTAGGTACATACCATCTGAACCAAGCAATATACTAGATACTCCCTCTAAGCCAGGGACCAAGTTAGGAACAAGAATTTTGAAGATGCTGTGCCTGATGTCTGGAAGAAGTTTTTGTCTTTGAATTGCATTTGTCCTTATTAGAAGACATCTGCAAAATTATTTTCCCTTATCAGCTTTGTCACTTGATGGAAAAGGAAAACTTGGCACTCTATTCTGCCTTGCCTGACTTACAACTGGAGTTCCTGTTAGCTTTCTAATTTACTTGGCACTAAGCAAGTTTCCTCTGGCAAAAAGTGAGTGACTCAATGTTTGGAATGCAACACATCAGCAAAATCTAGATTGAACCTTGAAATCACTTTGATTCAGATAAGAGACACCTGTACCTGAGAGAAAATTACTTATTATAAAAGATAATACTCTCTAAAACAGAGAAAACCAGGTAAGGAGCTCTAAATTAGCTTGAGAAAGAGAACTTTCATTGTAGATACTATTGATGTGTTCTGGAAGATGACCTATAAAGAAAATACATTTAAAAGAAATATTAGTAGAAGTCCTGCAAGAGTACAGATTACATTTTTAAAAATCCTACTAATGTTACTTATTATTTAATTAAAACAAATTATTAAATTCTTATAGACCATATAGACTGGTATATATCTGTCTATCTAGAGAGGTAGATTTATAGACAGATACAGATCTAAATGTTTATGTCCTATAATATAACTAAATTGATTTTGGCCAGCTGGTATTTAAAACAGAAGGTGAGAAATAGGGGAAATTACTACTCTTTTAACTAATCGATTATTTAATCAATCTGTCTATTTATCTGTTTATCTTCTACTCATTCTTTCAGTTAAATATATTTTATTGAAAGCATACAATATCTGTGTTGAGGATAATGAAGCAGAATAAAATCAATACTCTTTCATGAGACATATAACTGAGAAGGGGATAATATGTAAACAGTAATTTGCAATACAAACATGTCTGTAGAACTCCATTCTTTATGTTAAGCAGGAAAATGAAATTGTCTTGTTGCAAGAGAGCCTATCTAAGGCCACTTCTGCATTAGCATTCAACTTCTGCGTATAATCTCTTACATATATGCCCTCACAGAGACACTAGCTTCAGCATCATCTTTTAAAATTCTTAATCAGTATGGCAAGATAGTTGATAACTGTTATTTCTTAATGCTGTGGATTACAATATGCTGCTGCTGCTAAGTCGCTTCAGTCCTGTCTGACTCTGTGCAACCCTATAGATGACAGCCTACCAGGCTCCCCCATCCCTGGGATTCTCCAGGCAAGAACACTGGAGTGGGTTGCCATTTCCTTCTCCAATGAATGAAAGTGAAAAGTGAAAGTGAAGTTGCTCAGCTGTGCCTGACTCTTAGCGACCCCATGGACTGCACCCTACCAGGTTTCTCTGTCCATACAATATGATGTATAATAAAATTTCAATCAAGTTAAATATATATATGAGGAACATATAGATTTGGCTGAGACTATGAATTGCTTCACATGAAGTTACAAGAAATATGTAATTATAGGTACTCTCGGGCAGTGGATCTGCTCCATGGAATACAGCGACTCCTAGGTGGCAGATCTATCCTAGGGTAGCCAGCAAGTCCTGAATGGCCGATTGGCTCTAGGTTGGCAGTGGCAGTGGTGAGGCTGGGGTGCTTTCCACTCCTGGATGTCCTCCACCCTTCCCCAGATCCCCTCTCCAGCCACTCCAGCAGAGTCATTGCCTCCACCCCCAGCCTCACATTGACCAATACCCAATGGCCAGTGAAGGTTTACATGCTCAGTGAGGACCACCAGTGGGACAACCAATGCACCAGGCATGTAAGCAAGCTACTCTGAATGGTTGAAGGCCATGTTCATGCTAGGTAGGGCCTGACAGAACATGGTCCACTGGAGAAGGGAACAGAAAACCACTTCAGTACTCTTGCCTTGAGAACCCCAGGAACAGTATGAAAAGGCAAAAAGATATGACACTCAAAGATGAAACCCTCAGTTTGGTAGGTGTCCAACATACTGCTGGGAAAGAGCAGAGAAATAACTATGGCAAGAATGAAGACAATGAGCCAAATCAGAAATGATGCCCAGGTGCGGTTTTATCTGGTGGTGAAAGAAAATGTCAAATCGATAAAGAACAATATTGCATAGAAACTTGGAATGTTAGGTCCATGAAAGTGAAAGTCACTCAATTGTGTCTCTTTGTGAGCCCATGGACTGCATAGTCCATGGAATTCTCCAGGCCAGAATACTGGAGTGGGTAGCCTTTCCCTTCTCCAGGGCATATTCCCAACCCAGGTATTGAACCCAGCTCTCACATTGCAAGCAGGCATATTCTTTACCAGCTGAGCCACAAGAGGAGCCCAAGAATACTGAAGTGGATAGCCAGCATATCTTCCTGACCCAGGAATCACACCAGCCCATCAATCAAGGTAAATTGTGTATGGTAAAACAGGAGAGGCAAGAATGAACATTGACATTTTAAGATTCAATGAACTAAAGTGGATTGGATGAATTTAACTCATATGACCATTATATCTACTACTGTGGGAAAGAACCCCTTAGAAGAAATGGAGTAGACAACATCTAAACAAAAGAGTCTGAAATTCAGTATTTAGATGCAATCTCAAAAACAACAGAATGATCTGTTCATTTCCAAGGCAAGCCATTCAATATCACAGTAATCCAAGACTATGCCCTGGACAGTAAGGTTGAAGAAGCTGAATTTGAATGGTTCTATGAAGATCAACAAGACCATCTTGTAGAACTAACACACAAAAAAAGATTCCCTTTTCATTATAGGGGACTGGAATATAAAAGTAGGAAGTCAAGAGATACCTGGAGAAACAGGCAAATATGGCCTTGGAGGACAAAATAATGCAGGTCAAAAACTAACAGTTTTGCCAAGAGAATGAACTGGTCATAGCAAACGATCCTTTCCAACAACAAAAGAGAAGACTACACATGGATATCACCAGGTGGTCAATACCAAAATCAGATTGATTATATTTGGAACTCTGAAAAGACTTTGCAACTAAAGATGGAGACGCTCTATACAACCAGCAAAAACAAGACTGGGAGCAGACTGTGGCTAAGATCATGAACTCTGTATTGCCAAATTTAGACTTAAACTGAAGAAAGAGGGAAAATCACTAGACCATTCAGGTATTACCTAAACCAAAGCTTTTACAATTATACAGTGGAAGTGACAAATAGATTCAAGGGATTGGGTCTGATAGAGTGCCTGAAGAGCTATGGACAGAGGTTTGTGATGTTGTACAAGAGGCAGTGATCAAGACCATCCCTAAGAAAAAGAAATGCAAAAAGGCAAAATAGATGTCTGAGGAAGCCTTACAAACAGCTAAGAAAATAAGAGAAGCTAAAGGCAAAGAAGAAAAGGAAAGATATAACAAATTGAATGCAGAGTTCCAAAGAATATCAAGGAGAGATAAGAAAGTCTTTCACAGGGATAAGTGCAAAGATATAGAGGAAAATAACAGAATGGGAAATACTAGATATCTCTTCAAGAAAGTTAGAGATACCAAAGGAATAATATTTCGTGCAAAGATGGGCACAGTATGGGAAGGAAATGATACAAACCTAACAGAAGCAGAAGATACTAAGAAAAGGTGTCAAGAATACACAGAAGAACTCTACAAAAATAAAAAATATCTTCATAACCCAGATTAACCACGATGGTGTGATCATTTATCTAGAGCCAGATATGCTGGAATGAGAAGTCAAGTGGGCTTTAGGAAGCATCACTTGGAGCAAAGCTAGTGGAGGTGATGAGATTCCAGTTGAGCTAATTCAAATCCTAAAAGATGATACTGTGCAATTGCTGTATTCAATATGCCAGCAAATTTGGAAAACTCAGCAATGGCCACAGGACTGGGAAAGGTCAGTTTTCATTCCAATTCCAAAGAAAGGCAATGCCAAAACATTTTCAAACTATCACACAATTGCAGTCATTTAACACCCTAGGAAAGTAAAGTGCAAAATTCTCCAAGCCAGGCTTCAACAGTACATGAACTATGAACTTCCAGATATTCAAGCTGGATTTAGAAAATACAGAGGAACCAGAGACCAAATTTCCAACATCCATTAGATCATTTAAAAAGCCAGAGAATTCCAGGAAAAAAAAAAATCTATCTCTGCTTTACTGACTATGCCAAAGAATTTGACTATGTGGATCACAACAAACTATGGAAAATTCAAGAGATGGGAATACCAGACCATCTGAACTGCCTCTTGAGAAATCTGTATTCAGGTCAGGAATCAACAGTTAGAACTAGAAATGGAACAACAGACTGGTTTGAAATAGGGAAAGGAGTATATCAAGGCTGTATATTGTTACCCTGTTTATTTAACTTATATGCAGAGTACATCATGGAATACACTGGGCTGAATGAAGCACAAGCTGGGATCAAGATTTCCAGGAGAAATATCAATAACCTCAGATATGCAGATGATACCACACTTATGGCAGAAAGCAAAGAAGAACTAAAGTGCCTCTTGATGAAAGTGAAAGAGGAGAGTGAAAAAGTTGGCTTAAAACTCAGCATTCAGAAAACTAAGATCATGGTATCTGGTCCCATCACTTCACGGCAAACAGATGGGAAACAATGGACACAATGACAGACTTTTTTGTTTTGTTTTTTGGACTCCAAAATCACTTCAGATGGTGACTGCAGCCATGAAATAAAAAGATGCTTACTCTTTAGAAGGAAAGTTATGAGCAACCTCGACAGCATGTTAAAAAGCAGACATTACTTTGCTAACAAAGGCCCATCTAGTCAAGGCTATGGTTTTACCAGTGGTTATGTATGGATGTGAGAGTTGGACTCTGAAGAAAGCTGAGTGCTAAAGAATTGATGCTTTTGACCTCTGGTGTTGGAAAACACTCTTGCAAGTCCCTTGGATTGCAAGGAGATCCAACCAGTCCATCCTAAAGGAAATCAGTCCCGAATATTCATTGAAAGGACTGATGCTGAAGCTGAAAATGCAATACTTTGGCCACTTGATGCGAAGAACTGACTCATTTGCAAAACCCTGATGCTGGGAAAGATTGAAGGTGGGAGGAGAAGGGAACAGCAGAGGATGAGATGGTTGGATGGCATCACCAACTCGATGGATATGAGTTTGAGTAAACTCCAGGAGTTGATGGTAGACAGGAAGGCCTGGTGTGCTGCAGTCCATGGGATCACAAAACATTCAACACACCGGTGTGACTGAACTGAACTGAACCACATTCTTTCCTTTTTTTTTTTTTTTCTTTTTGTTTTTTAATTTAAGGTTAATTGCTTTGTAGAATTTTGTCATTTTCTGTGAAACCTCAACATGAATCAGCCATATATATACAGATATCCCTTCCCTTTTGAACCTCCCCCCCATCTCCTGCCCCATCCCACCCCTCTAAATTGATATACAGCCAATCCTCAGAGTGGAAGAAAGCAATAGTATATTCTTAAACTCTTACTAACATTTTCATTATTGCATCATCATCATTACCATCAAGTTTTTTTTCTTGGGGAAAATTAAAGTCACAGTTCTTTAAAATAAAAAACCAATAATTCTAGTCTCTGGTTTTTGTTATCAGAAGAATACTTTTCAATGGATGCTACATACACATTTCTTACAGTATATAATCTAAGAATTTTTTAGGGTACTTTCTTTTCCCCCAATGGTTACTCTTGTCCCTAGACTCTTATCAGTTTTTTCTTCTATGATGAAGGGAAGATAAATTCCCTGTTTGTTGTTGTCATTTTTCAGTCTCTAAGTTGTGTCTGACTCTTTGAGACTCCATGGACTGCAACACACCAGGCTTTTATGTCCTTCACTATCTCCTGGACTTTGCTCAGACTCATGTCCACTGAATCAGTGATACCATCCAACAGTTTCATCTGTCTCTCTCTTCTCCTATTACCCTCAATCTTTCCCAGCATCAGGGTTTTTTCCAATGAGGTGGTTCTTCACATCAGGTGGCCAAAGTATTGTAGCTTCAGCTTTAGTATCAGAACTTTCAATGAATAATCAGGTTGATTTTCTTTAGGATTGACTGGTTTGATCTCCTTGCTGTCACAGGGACTCTCAAGGTTCTTCTCCAGGACCACAGTTCAAAAGCATTGATTCTCTGGTGCTCAGCCTTCTTTATTGTCCAAATCTCACATTCACACATGACTACTACACAGGCTTTTGTCATCATAGTGATGCCTCTGCTTTTTAATATGCTGTCTAAGTTTTTCATAGTTTTTCTTCCAAGGAGCAAGTATATTTTTATTTCATGGCTGCAGTTACCATACTGTGTTTTTGGAGCACAAGAAAATGAAATCTACCACTTTTTCCATTTGTCTCCATATATTTGCCATGAAGTGATGGGAGCAGATGCCATGATCTTCGTGTTTTCGAGTTTTGTCATTTTTTTTCACTTTCCTCTTTCACCCTCATCAAGAGGCTCTTTATTTCCTCTTTACTTTCTGCCATTAAAGTGGTATCATCTCCATATCTGAGGTTTTTGTTATTTTTCCTGGAAATCTTGATTTCAGCTTGTGAGTCAAATGATCTTTCAGATCTAGTCCCTTGACTCTATTTGTCATTTCCACTCTATAGTCATAAGGAAATTTAATTAGCTTATACCTAATTGCCTAGTAGTTTTCCCTGCTTTCTTTAAGTCTGACTTTTGGATTAAGGATTTCATGGGCTTTTCCATAGTCAGATACCAGTCTTGTTTTTGCTTAGAGTATAGAGTGTCTCCATCTTTGGCTGAAAAGGATATAATAAGTATAATGCAATATAATAATCCATCCGATGATGTTCATGTGTAGAGTCATCTTGTGTAATGCTGGAAAAGAGTGTTTACTATGAAAAGTGTGTTCTCTTTACAAAACTCTGTTAGCCTTTGCCTTGCTTCATTTTGTCCCCCAAGACCAAACTTGCCTTTTACCTTATGTATTTGTTGACTTTCTACTTTTGCATCCCAATCCCGTATGATGAAAAAGACATTTTTTTTTTTTAATTGGTGTTAGTTCTAGAAGGTGTTATAGGTCTTCATATATCCATTTGATTCAGGTCCTTTGGAATTCGTGTTTGGGGCATAGACTTGGATTACAGTAATAAAAATCCCCTGTAATCATTTGATACTATGTTTAGGATATTTCAGTTACAAATATTACATATATTTATTTATTTATCTAGGATTTTCTCAAGAAGACTGTCAGTGCAACTCTAAAGTTTGTTTTCTCAGAACTAGGACAATTTGATTACCTGATTTGTTGTAGGAGCTGACCCACTGGTCTTATTTTTTTTACCCCAAAGTCATTTTGCTGCCCTCCTGATATTAGGTATTAACTCATGTGACTGTCTTTGAAACCAACAAAAACGTGATTGATATATTGGTTTTCTCACCCAGAATATGTATGTATGTATGTATGTATGTGTGTATGTATGTATGTAGTTTTCTGATCTTCTGACTAGTTAAATAATTGGCTGATCATCTTGTTAAAATCACATATGGTCAGGTCCCTGAATAGAATCTTGAGGCATGTGGAAAGCCTTTGACTATATCTTAACTCCTATTATCTCCTATGGCAAAAAACAAAAAGTTCCATTTTATCTGTCATAAACATCCATTAATATTCAAATAAGTCATAAATTTTCACATTTATTGAAAAATGGCTTCTCTGTACTTAAAATATTCTTCCTTCTTTTATTTGTTCATATTATTTTTTCATGATCTAGCTCAAAAGTAATCTTTTCTGTATAATTTTCTTTAACTCACTCTTCATATGCTCATTGAAAGAGAAACAGGAATTACAACATTTTTATATTGAATTGCCATGATTTATGGTATACTGTTGGTGATGATTTGGTCCACAATCCCAGTCATGTAACTGCTGTAAATTCAATCTTGCTAAGGTATGTTTTTCTCCCTACCTTGAAATTTAATTTTCAAATATCATTACTTTCATTATTGGAGAGTCCAGGATGAGATGTTTTGGTTGATGGATGTTCCCCAGGATAAAAAATTAAGAAGTCAGGAAACATTTACTAACTTTTAATTTCCAATCAGTGTTCATGTGAAAGAAAGCATCTATCTCTAAGTAAGTATATGGAAATCCGGTTAAAAATTTAAAAAGTGAAAGCATTCCAATGATCTCTTGCTTTGTAACAATGAGGAACTTGTGTACCATTACTAAAGATAGAGGAACTATAATTAAATGAGTGACAATGCAAAATAAAACACTGTAGGAAACTGAGAATGTGAGTCTGTCCTGTTTACCAGTCTAATAATAAAGTTTAGCATAATTTGGAGGAAGATATATAATCCTCACATCTTCCCTGGTGGCACAGAATCTGCCAGCAATGCAACATAGTTTGATTCCTGAATTTGATCCCCAGGTTTGATCCCTGGGTCAGGATTATCCCTTGGAGGAGGGGATAGCTATTCACTCCAGTATTACTGCCTAGAGAATTCCAAGGACAGAGAAGCATGGTGGGCTACAGTCCTTGGGGTTGTAAAAGTGGCGGACATGACCAAGCAACTAACATTTTCACATATATTCCTCACTTCAATTTGGCAACTAGAGAAGATCGCTTATAGCAACGTCAACATAGATAATATTGAAAGGGAGTGACATCAGCAGAAATTGCTGCAGAAGAACTGATACAAATACAAGAAGTCAAGGTCACATGGCCAGAAAGCCTTAACAATGAAACTGGAGAATCATCAGATAAAGTATAAAGGAATGTCATTTATGATTTACAGGGACTTATGTGATCTACTGCCTAAATGACAATGATTGATATTGTGGGTTAAGAGTATGATAACTACATGTCTCAGTCTTCACTAGTGTTATGAATTCGATCTGGTTTAGCAGTTGCCCTGGATTTTTCATTTTTTGTTGAATGTTATTAAAATAAGCTGAGATGCATTAAATGTATTTAAAAAAAACTGAAGTAAATCCACCTTGATATTTCGATTTCTGCCATGGCCTTATATATTACCAGGTGAAATAAAACATTTGCAATAACAATAGTGCTTAATTTAACATATGGTAAAATCTGAATGATTACTGGCAAGAACTTTCATCAGACACAAGATAATTTGCACCTTCTTTTTAAGGACAGTATATAAGACACCCTTTGATCCACCAAGCTTTCATTAGAAACATGTGGCTAGAAACAGCTAACTTCTCACATTGAGTAGTGGTAGATAAGGTATTTGATGATGCTGACTTGCTTACCAACCTGATGTCCTAAGGCTCATACCATGGTAACATGAAATGCTTGTAGCCACCAGGCTGTCATTAACTGAGTTAATGGGAAACATAAGGAAATATACACCAAGAAAGAGACAGAGCAGACCAGCTGTAAGGGAGTTAGTGAACATTTTTGGCATGTGTTTTTAGCATGTCTGATACAAATCTATGTCACAAAATAAACCTGCACTTGTTATTCTTGTTTTAGTTTTGAATGATTTTGACTTTGCAATAAATTCAGAAGAATAAGCTAGAAAATTATAGTCTATTTTTATGGAAAAATAAGTACTGAATTTCTATTTGAATAAGATGTATAAATATGCAAAATATTTGTTAATATTTACCATCTTCATGGAGCTTTAAAGTATGTTTAAATATTACCCTATGAAGTATGATATTACATTATTTTTAATTAATTTATTTTAATTGGAGGATATTGTTTTGCAATATTGTGATGGGTTGTTTTTTGCCATATATCAACATGAATAAATTAAATAATTGTTCTAAATTAATGTCATTTATTTTTTCTTACTAAGTGAATTGATGGCAATTTTAAATAACATCAGAGATACTTCAAATAGGAAATCAGTTGATTCCAATAATGGCTCAAAATTTTTACAATTTGATTTTCTCCAAAATAAAATTTTAGAAAATTTATTTTATTTGAACTAGAACATGAGACATTACTGTGAGTACTCTTGTAAACATCAGATTATTCAAGATTAAGATAAAAAATTAACCTTTGACTTTGCAGTGATAATATGTATGTAACTTTAGTGTAGCATACAATCATGGCAAAAATGTAATTTAAAAATTAATAAATATATACTTGGAATAGGATACAGTACGCTATTCATTTAAAATGTCCAAATAAGCTTAGACATTCTTCCAGTTGGAATAAAAATGTAACATATGCTTATTAATATTGCAAACATATATTTTCACTTAACCACAGAGTTAAAATAGCACTGGTATGATATAAAATGGATTTAAAAAAAAAATCTTAAGTGTGACAGATATGAACATGTGCTTTCTGTTTTTCTCACATAATTAAAAAATTAAATATTTTAACATGGATTTTGAACAACTTTTATTAATAAAAAAATCTTAGATGTTTTTGTAGCTTTAAGTATCATCTCTTATTCTATGCAACAAGATGAAGTGTTTCTCTATCAGATTATGACATGTGACAAAAAGTGGATTTTATACAACTGGCAATGATCAGCTGAGTAGTTGGACCAAGAAGAAGCTATGAAGCACTTTCCAAGGCCAACCTTGCACAGAAAAAAGGTCATGGTCACTATTTGCTGGTCTGCTGCCTGTCTGATCCACTACAGCTTTCTGAGTCCCTTCAAAACCATTACATCTGAGAAGTATGCTCAGCAAATTGAAGAGATGCACCAAAAATTGCAATGCCCAATTTTCTCTTACAACAATGCCCAACCATACATCATACAACCAATACTTCAAAAGTTGAACAAATTGGGCTACAAAGTTTTGCCTCATCCACCATATTCACCTGACCTCTCACCACCTGACTACCACTTCTTCAAGCTTCTCCAATGATTTTTTGCAGAGAAAATGCTTCTGCAGCTAGCAGGAGGCAGAAAAATGGTTTCCAAGTGTTCATTGAATCCCTAAGCACAGATTTTTACACTACAGGAATAAACTAACTTATTTCTCATTGGCAAAAATGTGTTGATTGTAATGATTCCTATTTTGATCAGTAAAGATGTGTTTGAGCCTAGTTATAATGACTTAAAATTCATGGCTGAAACCACAACTACATTTGCACCTACCTAGTAGCAAGAGTATTTGGATTTTTTAAATTCTTTCTTAGAACTACTATTTTATTTTGATAAGGTTATTCCTTTAAGATAAACTCAATATATAATATTTTATTATTTCATGTTAGATATAAAGATAATTCATTTAATGAGTTGTTTGTGTTAAATTATTTGCTGAGACATACTGGAAAGGATGTACAAGTCAATATTCATGTTGAGATGTTTAAATAGTTCAAAGCACAATGTTAGACTTGAGACTATCTTCCACTATACAGAATTTGCTGCTTACAAGGTAGCTGAGCACTTGTAGAGAAGGAATTAAAAATATTATTGTCAAATTATAAAAAAGAAACAACTGGACATTATTTAAAATAAAAATTTGAAATCAACTAGAATAAATTATTGAAAAAGTTTTTGAAAACTATGAGACAATAGTTTGAACAATATGTTTTCCAGGGAAACAGAGTCATACAATTATAGAAACAAATATAGCTCAGGAATCAATTTTAAGCTGAGCTATATTTGTTTCCATAATTTTATGACTGGAATTTTCCCCTGAAAAATGTACTGTTCAAACTATTGTCTCACAGTTTTCAAAACTTTTTCAAAAATTAATTCTATTTGATTTCATATTTGCATTTTAAATAATGTCCACTTGATTCTTTTTTTATAGTTTGAAAATCTAATTATATGAGACAAACAGAAAGCACATGCTCATATTTGTCACACTTAAGATTTTTTAAAATTCACTTTAATCATGTCAGTGCTATTCTAACTCTGATTAAGTGAAAATATACATTTGCAGTATTAATAAGCACATGCTACATTTTTATTTCAGCTGGAAGGATGTCTCAGCTTATTTGGACATTTTAAATGAATGGTGTACTGTATTTTATTCCAAGTATATATTTATCAATTTTACAATAATATTTTTACCATTAGTCTATGCTATACTCAAGTTGCATCCATATTATCACTGCAAAGACAAAGATTAACTTTTTTATCTTAATGTTGGACAATCTGATGTTTACAAGAGCACTCACAGTAATGCCTCATGTTCCAGCTTCAATAAAATAACTTTTCTAAAATTTTATTTTGGGAAAAAAATAAAAATTTTGAACCATTGTTGGAATTGAATATGGTCAACTGACCATTGGACAATGAGGGGGATAGGGTACCCATCCTCCTTGCAGCAAAAAATCCACATATAAATTTTGGAGAACAAGATGGCACAGGAGTAGTTGGATGTGGAGTACATATCTTTCCATGTATACTCAGGAATAAACCTTCAGACACAGAAGTGCATGCAGAACAGCAGCTAAGAGCAGATAGGAGTACCTGACTAGCAGAAAATAATATATAGAACCACACAAAACTAGGTAGGTTGAAGAAACTAGAGAGAAAAACAGTAGTTTTAGTAGGACTGGGCCTGCCCTCGGTCGGCGGGGGAACTGAAGCAGGGGCCCCATCCCCACACGGGGGCCATTGCCTGAGTTAGAGGAGAAACATTTAAGGCTGAGAGTGAACAGATGATCTGCGGCAGCCTAAATGGAATGAGAATCAGACAGTCCTTGCTGAAGCCATACATTCCCTGGACAGGGACGCAGGTTCCCTGGAAAATGCAGCTGCTGGGAGCTGGAGTTTAAGGATTGTGGAGCAATCCCAGGATGAGGACTGCTGGTGACTGTGGGTTGATAGATTGAGGTATGTGAGGGAGGAAATTGTAGTGGGAAATGCCTATGGAGAAAAGCCAGGCAGCCATGGTAGCAAGTGATTCACGCATAGGGAGTGGAGCCATCACCATACCTTCTCTGAACACACATGCCAGAATCGGCACCTGAATAATAGAAAGGCTGGCCCATCAAATTCCTGATGCACTGGACTACAGAGTAGGACCCCCACCAGGGGGCTCCTTTAAGTGATTGATGCACTGCACTACAGAATAGGATCCCATGGTGGGGGGCAGGGGATGCGGGGGGGATGCTCTATCTGTCTGACCCTGCAGAGCTGCAGAGAAAGGTTGACCCAGAGGCCTTCTGATCTCCAGTCACAAGAGGCTTGGAAAAAGACTGATAGGCTCGAACTCCTTTGGCTAAGGCAGTCGTGTTCCTGCACACTTGGCACCACCCAGGGTCCCCACAAACCAAGCAGCTGTGCCCCCTTCATGTCCAACTCTCACAGGGGCAAGAGTTGCCAAAGGCAAAAATGACTTCTGTCTATGCATGCAAGGTCACTTTGGTCATGTCCAACTCTGTGGCCCTATAGACTGTAGCCTGCCAGGATTTTCTGTCAAGAGGTCTCTCCAAGAAAGAATACTGGAGTGTATTGACCAATACTGGTTTCCATACCCTTCTAGAGCATTATATTCCCTTCTGCCCTAGCTGCTAACACCCCTGAGTACCTGGTGCTGCCAGAACCCCTGAGTCCCAAACAGCTGCACATCCTCCACACCTGGACCTCACAGGAGCAAACCTAAGTCCTCCAGGGCAGCCTCAGGAGAAATCCCCTGTGGATGACCCACATGCAGAGTTGGAAATAAAATCACAGTTGAAACCCAGGGGCAGTGTGGCTTAGGAAGAAGACCCTAAAACTTCTCACCAGCTGAACAAGCTGCAGATTAAATCCACATGATCAACTAGGCAGACTCTGTGTCTATGGAATATATAAAAAGACATTGAGAATTCCCATAAAAGAAAATGCACTAGTTTTGAAAGCTGTGGACACTGGAGGCAAGAACACAATGGAGGAGGACCAGATTAGAATCTGAGCTGCCCCCACAACAGGTCCAGAGACCAGCACAGGGTGGAGGGCATCCTAGGGAGGTGAGGTGGACTGTGACTCCCAGCAAGGGAAAGAAATCTGACAGCAGTGACACAAGAAAAACATTTTTTATTCTTATGTTTTGACTTGTTCTGTAGATTCTTTTTTTTTTTTTTTTTGTCTTTCCCTATTGCAGTTACTGATTGTATTGGCACCATGAAATCTAATTAAGCTTTTGAGCTTTTTTCTTTTCTACCTCAATCATAATTTTTTATTGTGGTTATAAACCTCTGCCACTATGTTAGATATTTGCCCTTTTGTGGGGTTCTCCTTTTTTTTTTTCTTTTCTCTTTTAAATAATTTTAAGTTATAATGTTTTTAAATCTGTTTTTATTTTTTCTACATTTATTCCTTTGTTTGCTTTTCCTATTGTTCTTTTTCCTTTGCAGTTAATCTCTAATGTACATAAATCTTTTTTATCTACCTCTATTTAACTTTGCATATCTATTCTTTCCTTCCTTTCCTCCCAACGTGCTTGTTTGTGTTATTTTCATTGCTTTATTCCCCATTTGGCACCTTGCATTGGTTTCGTTTTCCAATTTGTGCTTTAGTTAGTTTTGTTCTTAACTGGTAGATATAATTTTTGGTTTCTTTTGTACTTTATTTTTGTTGGACTGTTTTGACTTTGCTTATGGGTCTATATCTATATGTGTATATACAGTCACAATTTTTATTGTTGTTATAAACCTCTGCCTTTACATTGGGCTTTTGTAATTCTGTGGAGTTTTGTTTGTTTGTTTGTTTCCACTTTTTTTTCTTTTCTCTTTTTAATGATTTTAATTTTTAATGTGTTTAAACCTGTTGTCATTTTCTGCATTTATTCCCTTGTTTGGGTTTTCTGCTGTTCTTTTCCCCTTGCAGTTAAACTTGAATGCATATAAATCTTCTTCATCTATGTCTATTTATCTTTGCATGTCTGTTATTTCTTTCTTTTCTTTATTTTCCTCTCAAAATATTTGTTAGTTTTGTTTTCATTGCTTTATTCCCCCACTTGGCATCTTGCTTTAGCTCTGTTTTCCAGTTTTGTTCATTAACTGGTAAATATAATTTTTTATTTCCTTTGTTTCCCAGGTCAATCTACTGTACTTTATTTTAGTTGGACTGTTTGACTTTGCTTATGGGTGTATATGAATATGTGTATATTCCATTAGTTTAATTATTGTTTGCCTGCTTTGTAACTGCCTTTTGTCTGGAGTTCACCTTTGGATTCTCATTTTTGAATATTATTTTAATCTCACGTAACGCCACAACAAAACACTGTAGAATGATCATTCTTGACCAAAAATCAAGCCCTGAGCCTTTGGAGTGGGATCACTGACTCTAAGACCCTAGACTGCCAGAGAAATAACCCTAAGGAGTATCAGATAGCAAGAACTCACACAAAGATCACTTGAATACATGGCCTGGCATCACCCAACCACCAGGACCACACTTTGCAGGATGCCTCGACTAGACAAAAAACAACAAAAATGCAAGCTCAGTCATCAGCAGACAGGGTTGTCACCTCACTCAGCCTTGCCCATCAGAGGAAAAGCAAAGCAAACAAAATTCAGCACAAATCTCTGCCTGTCTGAAGCTTACACAAGTCACTGGGCCAAACAGAAACCAGCAGGCAGAAACCAAAAGGAAGAAAGAATTCAAACAGGAAGCCTGGGAAAAGGAGACCTCAAACACAATACGTTAAAAAAAATAATAATAATGAAAAGGCAGAGAAATAATACACAAATGAAGTAACAAATTTGAAACACAAAAGTCCAAGTAAATAGAGAAGAAATAGACAAGCTACCTGAGAAAGAATTCAGAATAATGATAGTGAAGATGATCAAAAACCTTAAAAATAAATGGAGAAAATGCAAGAATCAATGAACAAAGATCAAGAAGAATTAAAGAATAAACATACAGAGACAAGCAGCACAATTACTGGAATTGAAAATACTCTGGAAGGAATCAATAGCAGAATATCTGAAGCAAAAGAATGAATCAGTAACTTGGAAGATAAAATGTTGGAAATAACTTTTGAAGAGCAGAATAAAGTAAAAATAATGAAAAGAACAATGAACTATAAGGGTCCCAGAAGAAGAAGAGAAAAAGAAAGGGTGTGAGAAAAATTTTGGAGATTATAGTTGAAAATTTCCCAACATGGAAAAAGAAATAATCAATCAAGTCCAAGAGGCACAAATAATCCCATACAGGATAAATCCAAGGAGCAATATACCAAGACACATATTAAACACACACTAAACACAAAGAAATTATATTAAAAGCAGCAAGGGAAAAGCAACAAGTAACATACAAGGGAACCCCCATACATTTAACAGCTGATCTTTCAGCAGAAGTTCTGCAGGCCAGAGGGAATCGCAGGAGATATTTAAAGTACTTAAAGCAAAAAATCTACAACCAAAATTACTGTACCCACAAGTATCTCATTCAAAATTGATAGAGAAATCAAAAATTTTTCAGACAAGCAAAGTTAAGAGAATTCAGTACCACTAAACTAACTTTACAGTAAATGTTACAGGGACTGATATAGTCAAGAAATACAAGAGAAGACAAAATGATATACAAAAACAGCCACAAACAATTTAAAAAATGGCAATAGGAACATATATATCAATAATTACCTTAAATGTAAATGTATTAAATGCTCCAACCAAATGCCACAGATTCGATTAATGGATACAAAACAAGACTCATATGTATGCTTTCTACAAGAAGCCCACTTCAGACCTAAAGATACATATAGACCAAAAGTGAGATGATGGAAAAATATATTCAATGCAAATGGGAAGCAAAATAAAGCTGGAATAGCAATCCTCATATCAGACGAAATAGGCCTTAAAATAAAGAAGTTTGCAAGAGATAAGGAAGGACACTACATAATGATCAAGGGATCAATCCAAGAGGAAGACATAACAATTGGAAATACCTATGCACCCAACATAGGAACACCACAATACATGAAAGAAACACTAGCAAATGTAGAAGGAGAAACTGTCAGTAACACAACATTAGTTGGAGACTTTAACACCCCACTCACACCAATGGACAGATCATCAAAATAGAAAATTAATAAGGAAACACGTCTTTTTTTGTTTGTTTGTTTTTCATTTATTTTTTAGTTGGAGGCTAATTACTTTACAATATTGTAGTGGTTTTTGTCATACATTGACATGAATCACAAGTCTTAAATAATACATTAGATGAATTGGATCTCATTGATATCTTCAGGACATTCCATCCAAATGCAGAATAATACACCTTCTTCTCAAGTGCACATAGAACATTCTCCAGGATATGCCACATCTTGGGTTACAAATCAAACTTCAGTAAATTTAAGAAAATTCAAATCACATCATACATCTTCTCGGGGCGGGGGGGGGGACTATAAGAAACACAAACACATGGAGATTAAACAATACAATTCTAAATAAACAACAGGTTACTGAATAAATCAAAAGGAAATTAAAAAAAAGTTCTAGAAACAAATGACAATGAAAACACCACAACTCAAAACCTATGGGATGCAGCATAAGCTGTTCTAAGAGGGAAGTTTATAACAATGCAATCCTACCTCAAGAAACAAAACAAAACAAACAAAAATCATCAAAGAGACAACCTAACTTTGCACCTAAAACAACTGGAAAAAGAAAAACAAACAAACAAAAAAAAAAAGCAAACAAACAAACAAAAATAAGCAGAAAGAAAAAAATCATAAAGATCAGAGTAGAAACAAATGGAAAAGAAATGAAAGAAGCAATAATAAAGATTAATAAAACTAAAATATGGTTCTTTGAGAAGATAAGCAAAATTGAGAAACCTTATCCAGACTCATCAAGAAAAAAGTAAGAATCAAATCAAAATTGAGGGAGTTTCAAACAGAGGACATATATGTATACCTATTGCTGATTCATCTTGAGATTTGACAGAAAACAACAAAATTCTGTAAAGCAATTATCCCTCTATAAAATAATTTTAAAAACTTAATAAGTAAGCAAAAAAAAAACCCACACAATTTACATTCAGCCTCCATCTAAATGGTTCCTCCAGTGTTTACATTCTGCATCCATATATTCAACTACAGTGCTGTAGTATTTACTCTTGAAAAAACAAAAATGCATATAATTAGATGTGCACAGTTCAAATCTATGTTGTTAAATGGCCAACTGTACACCAAAATAAGTCTCCAACTTATGTTATATTAATATTTGGATAATAACATTTGATAGAATGTTAATAATTAATATATAGGAACATGTAATTTAGATAAGCAGCATGATATTTAATACATAGTTGACTTCTTGCTGTTAAGTCATTAAATTGTGTCTGATCCTTTTGAAACCCCATGAACTGTAGCTCGCCAGGCTCCATTTTCCATGGGATTTCCCAGGTAAGAATATTGTAGTGCATTGCCATTTCCTTCTCCAGGGTACCTTTCCAAACCAGGGATTGAACACAAGTCTCCTGCATTGGCAGACAGGTTCTTTACCACTGAGTTACCAGCAAAGCATAGTATTTAATTTTTAAAAGGAATTTTATTTTTAAAAATAGTTTTTAATAGAACTATTTGAAAATTTACTGATGATAATTATGTCAATTTGACTCAATAAATTAATACATTTCATGACTGTATGTGTGTCTATACATGTATCTGTGTGTGTGTGTAGTTGCTTTCACTATCAATATGTTCACGTTTGGAAGATAGATTACATAACCACCTTAGATCTACGTATCAGAGAAGACAGTGTTTAATGGTGAAGCAGAACCAAGGACAAGAGGCATTTACTTACTTTTATTGTTATCCTGGAGAAATATGGGTTTCATATGTTTGGAAATGTCTCTCTTCTATTATTTCTCAAAACAGATTCCATGGTACAGTAATCATTTCATTCTTAATACTCAAAAACAAAAACAAAAAACAAAAGTAAAAAAGCTCACCCACAATGATTACAAACTGAATTATCAAAAGTTAAATGTGAATTGTTGTACTCTGATAACCCATTCGGTGTTTATCTATTCATATTATTAAGAGACACTGGATGGTGTCACCTATGTATTATATGAAACTAACTGCTGTCTAAAAACCATTAAGACACTGCTGAATCAGATTTGACTTAATAACTGGTTTTGGTTACCAAATGCTATTTTTTTTTTTGCAAGACGAGTACACTGCTTTTGAATAAATGTCTTATGAGAGAAATATTGAGGAGGGCACAGCAATCCACTCCAGTGTTTTTGCCTGGAGAACCCCAGGGATAAAAGAGCTGGGGACTGCAGTCCATGGGTCACACAGAGTCAGACACTGCTGAAGTAATGTAGAGCACACACATATGAGAAAAATATTAGATTAAATATCCATCAAGAACTCACAAGATTATTAAAATTTTTTTTTAGCCCTGTCCTAAGAATATCATGGATAGAGTTTTGTGACATTGTGCAGGAGATAAGGATCAAGACCATCCCTAAGAAAAAGAAATATAAAAAAGCAACATGGTTGTCTGAGGTGGCCTTAAAAATAGCTATGAAAAGAAGAGAAGTGAAAAGCAAAGGAGAAAAGGAAAGATATACCCATTTGAATGCAGAGTTCCAAAGAATAGAAAGGAGAGATAAGAAAGCCTTCCTCAGTAATCAATGTAAAGAAATAGAGGAAAACAACAGAATAGAAAGACTAGAGATCTCCTCAAGAAAATTAGAGATACCAAGAGAACATTTCATGCAAAGATGGGCTCAATAAAAGACAGAAATTGTATGGACCTAGCAGAAGCAGAACACATTAAGAAGAGGTGGCAAGAATACACAGAAGAACTGTAAAAAGATCTTCATGACCCAGATAATCACTGGGTGATTATAATTATAATCACTATGATGGTGTGATCACTCACATAGACCCAGACGTCCTGGAATATGAAGTCAAGTGGGGCTTAGAAAGTATCACTAAGAACAAAGCTAGTGGAGGTGATGGAATTCTAGTTGAACTTTTTCAAATCCTACAATATGATTCTGTAAAAGTGCCGCACTCAATGTGTCAGCAAATTTGGAAAACTCAGCAGTGGCCACAAGACTGGAAAAGGTCAGTTTTCATTCTAATCCCAAAGAAACGCAATGCCAAAGAATGCTCAAACTACCACCCAATTGCACTCATCTCACACACTAGTAAAGTAGTGTTCAAAATTCTCCAAGCCAGGCTTCAGCAATACATGAATCATGAGCTTCCAGATGTTCAATCTGGTTTTAGAAAAGGCAGAGGAACCAGAGATCAAATTGCCAAACTTTCGCTGGATCATAGAAAAAGCAAGAGAGTTCCAGAAAAGCATCTATTTCTGCTTTATTGACTATGCCAAAGCCTTTGACTGTTTGGATCACAATAAAATTGTGGAAAATTCTGAAAGAGATGGGAATACTAGACCACGTGATCTGCCTCTTGAGAAATCTGTATGCAAATCAGGAAGCAACAGTTAGAACTGGACATGGAACAACAGACTGGTTCCAAATAGGAAAAGGAGTGTGTTCATTGGGAGGACTGATGTTGAAGCTGAAACTCCAATATTTTGGGCATCTAATGGGGAGAGCTGACTCATTTGAAAAGACCCTGATATGGGAAAGACTGAATGCAGGAGGAGACAGGGACAACAGAGGATGAGATGGTTGGATGGCATTACCGACTCAATGGACATGAGTTTGAGTAAACTCTGGGAGTTGTTGATGGACAGGGAGGCCTGGCGTGCTGCGATTCATGGGGTCGCAAAGATTCGGACACAAGTGAGCAACTTAACTGAACTGAACTGAAAAATATCATCCATCGAAATTTTACTTTCTGGGAACTTAGTCCAAAGTGATGTTTGAAAAGAAGCATTGAATTTAAGAAATATCTATATCTATCTATCTATCTATCTATCTATCTATCTATACATACATATACATATATATAATTATATACATGTATAGTTATGTATATATTTCATGGCATTTAATCAAAGGAAGGAAGCTCTTGGATTTGGTATTTTCACTTCAATGTAAAAAATGAGGTGGCTTGATCACTTGTCATATTATAAATTCATGCTTGTTGTCAAAACAAAGAAGAAACCATGATTGATTAGTTAACAGTTGTGCTGTTTCACTGAGAATAGTATCTTATTATTCCAAGGAGGTGGGGAAGAAACCCCTACACCTAGTTGAGAACTATTTAATTCTAAATGTCTTTGAGACCTCTTTTGCCTTTTAAGTAGTGTATTTAGCATGATATTCACAATTTATATGTGATTATTCATTCAACAGAAACTCAGATAAGACTCAGACCAGAACATGAATGAAGATAAAAATTCACTTTGTTATAAGGACACTGACTGTAAATAATAAGCTAACAACATGATCATTGCTAATCAAGATAAGAAAAATTGTTACTTAATATTGAATTCTCATCATCCTCACAGCCCTTTCATATTTTAAAGTTTGAAAAGAAATGAAGAATGTTATCCTGATCAAAGAAAATGAAAGGTGAATCAAGGTAGATACTATGTTTATATATTCATTCAAAATTTAGGCTAAATTATCTTTTAGTTAATGTGGACTAAAAACTAAATAGTATATAATTTTTGATGTCAAGGAAGTCAATTTTTCTTTTTGAGGCCATGTTAAACAAATAAGTTATAATGAAATTATGTTCAGCTTTACATTATATAATGTAACAAAAATTGGACCATATTATTTTAGGCCAGGGACTCACCAATATTTTCTTCAAATAAAAATCACTGAAGGAATCTGTTCAGAATGTAATTTTCTGGATCTACAACTAAATTGTATAATCAGTATATGCAGGGTGATAAACTGTACCAGTTTTCCTGGGAATAATGGGTTTCCTGGAATGTGAAAATGTCATTGCTAAAACCAGGCTGAAATCATCACTTTATTGAGCTGGGACTGAAGAATGTTACTCTGAGTCTAACTTCAGGTAATTTTGATGCAGGATATGTGATAGCTAAGATGAATACATAGTGAGGGGAAATTAAATGACTTAAGGTGATGAGTAAAGTGTAAAACAGATTTATGTAAATTAAATGTTTTATATAAATTTAAATCTTTATTTAGCAACAGTGAAAAGAATACTTTGTAATCATATCGGTGAAGAATTGTGCTGGAGCTGTTAAAAAGCTAGTAGGCAAAACATGATGGAATTGCAAGTTAAGTTAGTGGAAATGCTAAAGCGGATCAGTATCCAGTGATACATCCAACTCAAAATAAATTTAACAATTTTGAAAATTAAGCACATGTAGAGAGCCATGAATTATTGTTTTATAAATTGGTGACGGTATTAAAAATTGGCACATTATTCAATTCTTGGAAAACAGAAGATGGTTTTTGAAGAATGATGAAAGATAGTTTGATTTTGGATATGTAGATTTTAAAGAGTAGTGGACTTATGATCTGTTTCACCTGCTCGGGCCTGGTGCACTGGGAAGACCCAGAGGAATTAGGTGGAGAGGGAGGTGGGAAGGGGGATTGGGATGGGGAACACATATAAATCCATGGCTGATTCATGTCAATGTATGACAAAAACCATTACAATATAAAAATAATAATAATAATAATAAAATAAAATATGATTAATCTGTCAAAAAAAAGAGTAGTGGACTTACTGAAATGAGTAAATGTCTTTCTATGATATATGTGGAGTCCCCTTGCCACCACTTCAGGGCTCATTTTATTGACTAGAAAGAAAAAAAAATCTGCATTCCTTACAGAATAGCATAATAGCAGATATCCTGGGCAAAGGTGAGCTGCTTAAATATATATATATTCACATTTTGTTATTTATGCTTGTTTTATGAAAATCCACAATCAATGAAACAGTGCTTAATTTATCAAAATGCTTGATTTATTTTAATTTACTTAAACCCTTGGTGGTGATTTAGTCACTAAGCCATGTCCAACTTTTGTGATCCCATGGACTGTAGCCTGCCAGTCTCCTCTGTCCATGCGATTCTCCAGGCAAGAGTTGCCATTTTCTTCTCCAGGGGATCTTCTCAACTCAGGAATTGAACGCAGGTCTCCTGTATTGCAGGCAGATGGCTTACCAACTGAGCTATGAGGAAAGTCCACTTAGACCCCTAATCAGTGACAAAATAACAGACTATTTTGAGTATCACCTATTATTCACCAAGCAATTTAAATATACTCTGCCATTTTTATGGCATTATGTCAGGCTTAGTCACTAAGTCGTGTCCAACTCTTGTGACCCGATGGACTGTAGTCCACCAGGATCTTCTGTCCATGAGGATTTCCTAGGCAAGGATATTGAAGTGGGTTACCATTTCCTTCTCCATAGTATCTTCCTGACCCAGGGATAGAACCTGGGTCTCCTGCACTGCAGGCAGATTCTTTACTAACCAAGGAAGCCTTCACTATGTCATTTAATCCCTATCAAACAATATTGAATTGATAATACTTTATCTTTAGGGTAAGATAAAGAAACTGATGTCCACATATATCAAAAAAATTAGTCCAAGATTAGTCCAAATGTTAGATCAAGGGTTTTAGCCCATGTCTTGGAACTCCAGGGCATTTGATTTTACATTCCACACTTGACTTAAAAGTATCTCTACCCCTAGAATGTGTTTTTTTATATTAAATCCAAATTTATTAAAACATTATAAAGGATCTCAAATATTAGAAAGTTTAAGTATCATTTTGGAGAATAATCCACTTTTAGCTCTAATAGAAAGGCTTTATATATACCAATGATCATGCTAAGAAAAATCATAAATGTTAGTTACAATTTATAGATGATGTAAAGAAAGAAACCAAAAAAAGATTTAAATAAATGTTAAGATATTACATGACCATGGCTAACAAGGACCATAATCATTCAGTATTAAGATTTCAATGTTTTTCCAACTTATCTAGATTCAATATAGTCCCAGTCAAAATATCAACAAATTATTGTATAATTCTAAAGTTTATATAGGAAGTCAAAAGACCCCAACATACATTCAAAGGAAATAAAGTAGAAGGATTGACTCTGACTGACTTAAACCTACAGTAATCAAGACAATGTAGCATTAGTGAAAAGAGATACAAACAGAAAACAAATAAATAAACTTATAAATATAACCAACAGAATCTTTATAAAGGAGCAAATGCAATTCATTTTAAGAAGAATAGTCTTTCAACAAATGAGCTGGAACAGATACCCACACACAAAACAAATTAAAATGAATCTAGACATTTTATACATTTTAACAACAATTAATTAAAAACATGTCATAAATATAAAGGTAAAATACTGAACTACACAATTCCTAGAATGTAACATATGAGATTATCTAGGAGATGAATTCAACAATGTCTTCTACATACCAACAAAAGTATGACTCATGAAAGAAAAAAATGATCATTTTGCAAAATTCATCAAAGTCTATACTCACGATTTCTAAAATGTTATTGTGTTTGAATAAAATGTTTACAAAGAAGTATTCAAATATAAAAAGTATAAGGGCTTTAGGGTATTAGTTTTACCAGGAAAGGAAAAGATATCATACACTGGTCATAATTTTAAATGTGTCTATAAAATTTTGCTTAACATTTGACTCCTGATGACAAAAAAGAAACTTGTGCTTAGTCTGAACAGTATGTAAACTAACAGTTCCTTTTAACTATTTCTTGAATTTTCAAATGTCTAAAGTGTTCTGTAACATTATTAGTATAATGTTGTTGTTGTTTAGATGCTAAGTCATGTCTGACTCTTTTGTGACCCTGTGGACTGTAACCCACCATACTCCTCCATCCATGGACTTTCCCAGGCAAGAATACTGGAATGGGTTGCCATTTCCTTCCCCAATAATATAATAACAACTAATAAATAGTAAAGAAAGCATTGTAGAATATCTATGTCAGCCTTAGAAATTCCACATTGCCTATTGTCAGATTGTCTGACTCAGGAATCTACATATTTAATGAACTAAAGTAATATGAAAACTCTTTTATAGGGCTTCTGCTCTTTATTTTATTTGGGACCAGCAGACCTGTAAGTATTCTTTCATACTCAAAATTTCGGTAATATTTTTTGTCAGTATTAGACTACGTTTGCGATAAGGGGGAAGGAGAAGAAGAATTTTCAGGGAGCTGAATGCATGAAGGGATAGGTTATCCTATTGAGGAGAGAGGAATTCAGAAAATATCAAAGACAGAATGACCTTTTTCAAGAGAAGGATCTGTGTTAGGCAAGTACTTGATTACTTAGGGGAAACAAAAAGTGTTATATGAATGCAAATTATCTCATTCCTAAATTGACTCCTTCTACCATTGTTTTCTCTCATCCTTCTCTTCTGAGACCACCATTAATGCAGGTCACATTACTGAACTGAGAAACGAAGGAGTAGAACTAAAACACTGCTTCTCCCCTGGGTAAATAGCATAGCACTCAGAATGCACAAAAGCTTCAAGGTATTTTTCCCTCCACATCTCCACTTCCATTCCCATAGCTCATATATTTTCATGTTTTTCAAAAAGTCACCGTTGTAGAATCAATTATTTGACCATTACCAGTTAGACTGGTGTGGTGTGAAAAGTAAAGATATTTTAAACAAGTGGAGAGTTGTGCTGATAGCCAGGTGCTTAGAGATTTTCTTTGTATTATTTTGACCATTTTCTATGTTGAAACTCCATGGTCAAGTTTCTTTCATTTTGAATCCTGAAAGTATCTCAAAAATGTGTGCATGCTGCACAATAGGTTTAGGTGCAATTGTCCTGTCATGTACAGCCTTCCTACCTGGTAAATTGCAGTGGGGATTTTATCCACAAATCTAAAAACTGTTTATTGATAAATTTTGGTTACACAGTTATCTTTCAATACAGATCCCATTAGAATCAAATTTACATAATACTGAAATGGATGCAGCGTGCTTTTTCTAATTTATTAGGAAGTGGACTATGAAAGGGCAGTATATTCATAGCTAGGTTTAGAGAAATAGGGCCACCTTTAGAGAATAGCTTAGGAAACTCATTCTAATTCAGTTTTCTTGATTCTCTACAAATTGTGAAGTATCATCTTTTCATGTATACAATTCTTGAATTCATTCATGTGTTCAACAAGTATTTATTAAGTATATACTGTATTTAGGGAGGGGTTCCCAGGTGGCTCAGTGGTAAAAAATTCACCTGCCAATGTAGGAGTGACAGGAGACACAGGTTTGATCCTTGGGTTGGGAAGATCCCTTGGAAGAGGAAATGATAACCCACTTCAGTATTCTTGCCTGGGAAATCCCATGGACAGAGGAGCCTGGTGAGATACAGTCCATGGAGTTCCAAAGAGTCAGATACTACTTAGTGACTGAGCACACAGGCATGCACACATATTGCAGGAACTGTGAAAACTAAGGAGGTATATCAGTGAATAAAATAGACAGGTTCATTTGTTTGTGGATTTTGCAAACATCACACTGAGAATAAGCAAATACACATAATTACAAGTGTGATAATCTGTTTATAGAACATAATTCAATTCAAGGAAATCAGAACTTAGATTTTATACTAGCTCTGTCACTAGCTAAAATATGTATCAAACATGAAAGAAAAATCTACTTGAATTGTTGTTCAGTCATTAAGTCATGTCTGACTCATTGTGACCCCAAGGACTATAGAATGACAGGCTTCTCAGCCCTTCATTGTTTCTCAGAGTTTTCTCAAATTCATGTCCATTGAGTCAGTGATGCCATCCAAGCATCTCATCCTGTCACTGCTTCTCCTTTTGCCTTCAACCTTTTCCAGCATTAAGGTCTTTTCCAATGAGTCAGCTCTTTGCATCAGGTGGCCAAAGTATTGGAGCTTCAACTTTAGCATCAGTCCTTCCAATGAATATTCAAGGTTGAAATCCTTCAGGATTGATTTGTTTGATCTCCCTGCAATCCAAGGGATTCTCAAGAGTCTTCTCCAGCACCACAATTCAAAAGCATTAATTCTGTGGTGTTCAACTTTATTTTTGTGGTTCAACTCTCATGTACATGACTACTGGAAAAAGCATAGGTCTGACTATATGGACCTTTGTCAGTAAAGTGATGTATCTGATTTTAATACACTGTCTAGGTTTGTCATAGCTTTCCTTTCAAGGAGCTAGTGTCTTTTAATTTCATGGCTGTAATCACCATCCACAGTGATTTTGGAGCCCAAGAAAATAAAATGAGTCACTGTTTTCACTTTTCCCCTTCTATTTGTCATGAAATCTACTTGAATAAATTTATGTAAAAAAAAAAAAATGTCCTTAATGGGTCCTATGTGCTGGTAGCTGCTTTAGCAACTGGGGTTGCAGTGGTGAAAATGCCCCTGACTTACAGTGTTATGTTCTATTGAAGACATTCATCTTTAACAACTGAGCAAATACATAATGAAAATCTCATGGACTGTAGCCTGCCAGGCTCCTCTGTCCATGGAATTCTCCAGGCAAGAATACTGGAGTGATTAGCCATTTTCTTCTCCAGGGGATCTTCCCAACCCAGGAATTAAACCCGGTCTTCTGCATTGAAGGCAGATTCTTTACTTTTTGAGCCACTAGGGAAGTTCTCAAATAAAATTAATCCTATAAAGAATATCAAAGTAGGCAATGGTTTAGAGACATATATAGAGAGAATAGGCTATTTAATATAGAGGGCTCAGAGATGGTCTCATTTGCACAGAAATTTGAATGAAATGATCAAGTCAAAGTCAACAGATTTCAGGGGCAGTGCATTATGAACAGAGAAAACAGTGAATGTTGAAGATCTTGAGGTTTGAGTGACTTCATGGTTTTAAAGAAACTTCATGAAAGCCACTGAGGCTGCAACTAAGTGATCCAGCAGGGTTAAAAGGAGATGGCTTTATTTAAAAGGGCAGGCAGAAGGTAGAATTGTATGGCTTTAACAACCAAGGTAAGATGTTTCACTTTTATTCCAAATGTAATAGAAAGTTTTTTTAATGTGTAGAACATCAGTTCCTACAGAATGAAATAATCTCATTAATGTAAATTTAGTTGTTACTCAGTAGCACAGCAATGACAGCAGGAAAAATAGTTAGAAGCTCTTCTTGTAAACCAGGTAATATCTTGATGAGAATGGGAAAGGTGAAAATGGAAAAATGAGGTCAGATTTGTGATATATTTTTATGATAAAAGCCATAGGATTTGTTGATGAATTTACATATGGATGGAATAAAAGAAAAAGCTGAGTCTCAAGTTTTCAACTTAAACCAATGTTCAAATGAGGTGCTACTTACTGAAATGAGGGACAAAAGAGTGTTGTAAAAGTGTTGTACAGTGAATTTTGAATTTTATCTATTCCCATTCCTAACATTGTGCTTAGTATTTAAGACTTGTTGAATGAATAAGTGAGTGAATGAATTCTGGACAATGTGTTATGACTAACAATAGCAAATAAAAATCAGATTTACACAATTGCCTGAAACAACTAAAATGCACAAAATACACATAACAATGGTTCTCAGGCACGGACATCAAGCAGCACTGGACAGTGATTTCTGATACAAGGTAAACAAGCAGATTAAGGCTAGCTCATCATCCCAAATTACTGCCTAGGTAGGGTTTGAAGGTTGTCGTTTCAAACTGGGGAAACCAGAAGGAGCCTATTGGTCTTAGTGGGTTGAGAAAATTGTTGAGTCTGGGGAAACTGAGACAACCATAGTTTTCAGGAAAGAATACAAAAGAAAAGAAAGCAATATGGGAGAGCTTTGAATGTTTGCCTTTTCAAATATTTAACTGAGTACTAATGAGAACATGGATATAAGTAACCAAGACTGGAGGAAGAATCACCTGAATCAAAAAGAGGGAAAAAGTTTCAGAGTTCATAGATAGCCAGTAACTACTGTTTTCTCACAAGTCCTTAAATAAAAACTCACAGTCCAAGCAACTCCTATTATATCATTTCAGAAATAATCAAACAACTTTCTAGGACAACTAAGTAAGATGCATTTTTCTGTTTCTTTTAGTTCTTAGAGACTGTCATTCCCTATAGCTCTCAATATTCCAATTTACAGTTGAAAAATTTGGGGCTCAGAGATGTTGAGTGGTTTACCAAGATTGTACAATTAGAAAATTTTCCACAATGGGTTTTAACCCAGGGTTTCTAAGTCTAATTTCTAGAAGCAAGAAACTCCATGCTTTTTTTTTTTTTCTTCTGTATCTGTTGGTGGTGGTGATTTGTTTTTCAAACAAAGAAAAGTCAAACTGCTAATGAACAGTAGTTTTATTTCTTCTTTCTTTCCTTATTTTAGACTTTAAGCCAAATTTCAGCTGAAATTGTACATATTGAAAAAAAAAAAAAAGACAACTGAACCAAAATCATTGTAAATAAAAGTGACAGTCTCTTACAATTCATAGAGAATGTGAGTGTATTGATTATATAATTGCAGTCAAAAATAATCAATGAAGAAGTGTTAAACTATTGTCAAAATGCTTTATATTACAAACCAGGAATTCTGTCAATATTCCCAAATGTAATATTTGAAAAGGACTTCATGATATACAAGCAATGGGAGTGGAAAACTCATCATCAAAGATAATAGCTTAGGACCAACATCCTAAAAAAGTTCCTATTTTCAACATTATATGAATCTAACTTAAAAACAAAGTATTTTACACAATGAATCAGTCATTTGTTTCACTAAACCAGTTTGAATTAATGTAATTTTACTTATAAAGTCTCTCTCATAAATCTAGGGGATGCAATTGATTCTTATCACCTGGGAGCACCTTAAAAGGTACCTGAGCACCTTAAAAGGAAGAAAGGATAACAATACTATGAAAGTGTTCTTGCAGTTTTAAGATTTTTGAATCATATATCTAATATTAATTTTAAAAATAAAAAGCAAATTTATCTTACTTTATTTATCAGTAAACTTTCCAGTTGAGCTATTACAAATCCTAAAATGATGATGCTATGGAAGTGCTGTACTCAATATGCCAACAAATTTGGAAAACTCAGCAGTGGCCATAGGACTGGCAAAAGTCAGTTTTCATCCCAATCCCAAAGAAATGCAATGCCAAAGGATCTTCAAACTACCGTACAATGGAGCTCATTTCACACACTAGCAAGTTAATGCTCAAAATCCTTCAAGCTAGGCTTCAATAATATGTGAACTGAGAACTTCCAGATGTACAAGCTGAATTTAGAGAAGGCAGAGGAACCAGAGATCAAGTTTCCAACATTCATTAGATCATAGAAAAAGTATGAGAATTCCAGAAAAACATCAACTTCTACTTCATTGACTACACTAAAGCCTTTGACTGTGTGGATCACAATAAATTGTGGAAAATTCTTCAAGAGATGGGACTATCAGACCACCTTACTGGCCTCCTGAGAAACGTGTATGTAGGTGAAGAAGCAACAGTTAGAACAAGACATGGAACAATGGACTGGTTCAAAATTGGGAAAGGAGTACATTAAAGCTGTGTATTTTCACCCTGCTTATTTAACTTATATGCAGAGTACATCATGAGAAATGCTGAGCTGTATAACTCAGAAGTTGGAATCAAGATTGCAGGAAGAAGTATTAGCAACCTCAGATATGCTGATGATACCACTTTAGTGGCAGAAGGCAAAGAGGACTAAAGAACCTGTTGATAAGGCTGAAAGAGAGAGTTAAAAATCTAGCTTAAATCTCAGCATTGAAAAACAAACATCATAGCATCTAATCATATCACTTCATGGCCTATAGAGGCAGGGGGGATGGAAACATTAACAGGTTTTATTTTCTTGGGCCTGAAAATCACTGCAGACAGTGATTGCAGTCATGAAAATAATTGACACTCTCTCCTTGGAAGGAATGCTATGACAATTTTTGACAGCATATTAAAAAGCAGAGACATCACTTTGCCAATGAATGTTCATACAGTCAAAGCTATTGTTTTACAGTAGTCATATATAGAAGTGAGTTGTACCATAAAGAAGACTGAAAATTCATACTTTCCAACTGTAATACTGGAGAATACTCTTGAGAGTCCCTTGGACACCAAGGTCAAATCAATCAATCCCAAAGAAAATTAACTCTGAATATTTTTAGAAGTTTTGATGCTGAAGTTGAAGCTTCAAAACTTTGGCCACCTGATGCAAAGAGCTGGCTCACTGGAAAAGACCCTGATACTGAGAAAAAAATGAAGGCAGAAGGAGAAGGGGGCGATAGAGAATGAGATGGCTGGATGGCATCACTGGCTCAATGGATATGAGTTTGAGGAAACTCTGTTAGTGAAGGAAAGGTAAGCCTGGTGTGCTACATTTCATGGGGTTGCAAAGAATTGGATAAAATTTAGAAACTGGAAAACAACCAATGTATTTTTTGCCTACTAGGTGCTGAACACAATGAAAAGTCCTGGTGAGAAGTAAACAAAATGAATTTCAGTACTTATCTTTGAAGATTTGGGGGAAACAAACAGAAAAATTACAAGAAACATGAGATAAAATATATTTAGACAATGAAAGTATTCCATCGAGGTTATAGTATACACATGTCATCATGTATTTGTCCAAATCCAGAGAATGTACAGCATTCTGTGAACTTTGGGTATGTTAGGATTTTGGGTGATTATGATATCTCAATATAGTCACATCAATGTAACAAATGTACTACCCTGTTGGGAGATATTGATGATAAGAAGGCTCTGTAAGTGTGAGGGAAAGGAGAATATGAGAAATCTCTGTACCACCCTTTCAATTTTTCTGTGAAACTAATGTTTCTCTTAAATAAGTAGTCTTAAAAATGCCATATTTAGAGGATTAGTCTTGACCTCCCTCTTGAGAAACCTGTATGCAGGTCAGGAAGAAACAGTCAGAACTGGACATGGAACAACAGACTGGTTCCAAATAGGAAAAGGAGTACATCAAGGCTATATATTGTAACCCTACTTATTTAACTTATATGCAGAGTACATCATGAAAAATGCTGGGCTGGAGGAAGCATAAGCTGGAATAAAGATTGTTGGGAGAAATATCAATAACCTCAGATATGTAGAGGACACCACCCTTATGGCAGAAAGTAAAGAAAAACTAAAGAACTTCTTGATGAAAGTGAAAGAGGAGAGTGAAAAAGTTGGCTTAAAGCTTCACATACAGAAAACTAAGATCATGGCATCCAGCCCCATCATTTCATGGCAAATAGATGGGGAAACAGTGGCTGACTCTATTTTTGTGGGCTCCAAAATGACTGCAGATGGTGACTGCAGCCATGAAATTAAGACATATACTCCTTGGAAGGAAAGTTATGACCAACCTAGATAGCCTATTAAAAAGCAGAGACATTACTCTGTCCACAAAGGTCCATCTAGTCAAGGCTATGGTTTTTCCAGTGGTCATGTATGGATGTGAGAGTTGGACCATAAATAAAGCTGAGCATGGAAGAATTGATGCTTTTGAACTGTGGTGTTGGAGAAGATGCTTGAGAGTCCCTTGGACTACAAGGTGATCCAACCAGTTCATCCTAATGGAAATCAGTCCTGGTTGTTCATTGGAAGGACTGATGCTGAAGCTGAAACTCCAATACTTTGGCTACCTGATGCAAAGAGCTGAATCATTTGAAAAGACCCTGATGCTGGGAAAGATTGAGGGCAGGAGGAGAAGGGGAAGACAGAAGATGAGATGGTTGGATGGCATCACCGACTCAATGGACATGGGTTTGGATGGAATCTGGCAGTTGGTGATGGACAGGGAGGCCTGACGTGCTGTTGTTTGTGGGGTTGCAAAGAGTCGGACACGACTGAGTGACTGAACTGACTAAACTGATTATGATGAAACATACAGTTGTGGATCTAGTCTCTTGTCCCTAAAGATTCAGGTCCCACTCTCTTTTCCTCTACTTTCCTGGGCGGTTCAACTTTGTGGACTGCATCAGTGAGAGCCATTAGCTAGAGACGTGAGAGAAGAAAACAACTGAAGTCAATGTATTTATTCTTCCTGTCTCAATTTTGCTGAGTTTCTGCAGAGTTACCACCATGGCTTAGTCCTTGTTGCTGTTGTCTTATAGATCTAATGATAATCCATGGTTTCCTTAAGTCATAGGATGGAAAGGATAAGCCACTAATTCTAATACTAGGATGTTGTATTATATACCATTTAACTTTCCCTAAATCTTATCTACATCACTAAAACTAGTTTCTTTATTAAATTCTCTTCAGTTATCAAGTATCAGTATGCTATCAGTTTTCTGCTCCACCCTAAGACTAAAGGCATGTACAAAGTGACATGGGCAAATAAGTGAGACACATGAGTGAGGACCTAGCAAATTCTGATGAATCAGTAGACCTCTAAAATCCCTGTAGTACCTATGAAAGAACATGATGAATCCTTAAAATGTGAGAGTTACTTAGTCTTTCACAAGGCCTCAATGCATCAAATGTCATACTTTGTTGGAAGAGAGATAATTGTAAAAATTAAACCTTGTATGTAGTGCATTTGAAATGTAATTAGCAACCCATATTCTTATATAAACGTAAAGAGCAAGCTATCTTCTACTAAGCTATATGTCTGTAAATATATTTTAAAAATAAATTAAAAGGTGATCCTTGTGGTAGCACCACCTGACACAGGCTAAGACTGGACAATGTTCATAGAATTAACTACCATAGTTATCTACAGAGGGACATTAATTTTAGCACAGTGAGGGAAAGAGTGAAAATATGTTGATCCTAATTCTGAAAATTGTCCTAATTGACTTATTCAGCCACACAGAGCAAAACTGGATTCATTTAATATTAGAGAATAAGAACAGATGGGGAAATATTGTTGGGGTAACAAGAGCTAGGTACCATTCAGGGAAAAGAATCATTCTTTCAGGAGGTAAGCAGGCTTTCCCAATCATGGCCAATAGACTGAAGTGCAGAAATAGACATGGCTCCTGTTGATGAGTGTGTATGTGTATGGGGGCAGTGGTAGGGGGGAGTGGGTAGGGATTATGGTGTGGATTCTAGACTAGGTAGTAGAAAAGAAAATTACTCATATCAAGGAAAGAAAGCTGGTAAAAGTCCAATGCAGGGCTGATCTAATATTGAAGTGAAGAAGTAGATAAGGAATGGTAAACACTAATTCAGTTTGAAAGATGACACTATTCTCCAGGATCAAGATATCAATAATAGGAGCTAAGATTTGGTAGTCACCAAAGGGTGAGATGGAAAACTAGTGTCTGGGTATATTAGATGTAAAATTCTTATGACTGGAAAATGAGGCAGAAATTATAACCACTTTGCTTCTGTTGGAGTGGATCAAAGAACTTTAAAGACAAGCCAAGTTCCCAGGTAGGGGACATGGTACAAGACAGTACACACCACCAGTAAAGAGATAAACTCAAGAATTTGTAGGCACTAATCTAATCACTTTGATGGACATGCTTCTTTAATGCTTGCCTCATCTGGAGGACCGTAAGTTTTATTTACATAAGACAGTGACTTTGAGTCAATTAGAAAGAGAGACTAACAAAATTATCCAATGAATAGATCTATGATGGTGACAATGAATTTTCTTTGTAAGGAGTACTTCTGTTTATTTTGTGTGTAGGTATTCTAACCCTACATTTCAGTCTCCTTATTCTGGACACAGTATGATGGCTGAAGAGTACTTCCAGAACAGACAAATGTCTACATTTCAGTACAGGTAAATATTTATTTTAATGAAATATGTCAAAAAGAAGAATAGGATGAGTAACATGAAAGGACTGACTTTGAAATAAATTATTCAACACACATATACACAAACTACTTTTCTAAACATAAGCAGATGTGCTCAATGTAAATGACAACAGTTAGCTAAAAATTGTAAATCATACATATTGTGAATTTAAACCCTGTGACTAAGAGAAATGTCTCTGTCCTGATAATGTTGATGTTCTAGTCTTCCTTTCAGTAGCTTTCTTTTCTAATCCTCACATTTTCAACAATGTCATCTGCTTCTGTGTCATGACTTCTCTGTAAAGGTCCTTTGACCAATTGCTGAGGATTCTCAGCCTTTCTGAAGCCTTCAAATTTCCTGTTTGGAATAACTTTTAACAATATACAGGTTCTTCAGCAATATTTTCATAAGTTCAGGTGTCTTTGTCACAGAACATGTGTGCAAATATTCTGAAGGACTCTGCCTGTGCAACTGTTACTCAGTCTATTCACTGTACAGATATCAAATGATATTTCTCCTAAATTGAATACTATTTCTGTGTCTGTGCTTCTGTGTAGAAGGTGTGTGTTTTCAAGAATGTTATCTCACTTCTGGAAGTTTGTTTTCAAATATGTGCAGTGAGACAAATATTATTTACCTTATATGTTTCTATGCAGATATGATTGTAGTACAGAATATGAGGAGGGTATCATAACTAATAGGAAATGAGAAATGAACACCAGTTGTCATTGTCACATCTATTAATAACATAGGATGTTTAACACCTGGAACCAGACATCTTGAAATGAGAAGTCAAGTGGGCCTTAGAAAGCATCACTAAGAACAAAGCTAGAGGAGGTGATGGAATTCCAGTTGAGCTTTTTCAAATCCTAAAAGATGATGCTGTGAAAGTGTTGCACTCAATATGCCAGCAAATTTGGAGAACTCAGCAGTGGCCACGTGACTGAAAAAGGTCAGTTTTCATTCCA
This sequence comes from Hydropotes inermis, assembly GCA_020226075.1. Taxonomy (NCBI): domain Eukaryota; kingdom Metazoa; phylum Chordata; class Mammalia; order Artiodactyla; family Cervidae; genus Hydropotes; species Hydropotes inermis. The sequence goes on along the minus strand of CM035286.1, from coordinate 3,995,527 downwards.
ATCCTAAAGAAAGGCAATGCCAAAGAATGCTCAAACTACCACATAATTGCACTCATCTCACATGTTAGTAAGTTCAGTTCAGTTCAGTCACTCAGTTCTGTCTGATTCTTTGCGACCCCATGAATCGCAGCACGCCAGGCCTCCCTGTCCATCACTAACTTCCGGAGTCTACTCAAACCCTTGTCCAATGAGTCGGTGATGCCATCCAACCATTTCATCCTCTGTCGTCCCCTCCTCCTCCCACCCCCAATCCCTCCAAGCATCAGGGTCTTTTCCAATGAGTCAACTCTTCGCAAGAGGTGGCCAAAGTACTGGGTTTCAGCTTCAGCATCAGTCCTTCCAATGAACACCCAGGACTGACCTTCTTTAGGATGAACTGGTTGGATCTCCTTGCAGTCCAAGGGACTCTCAAGCATCTTCTCCAACACCACAGTTCAAAAGCAGTGAATTTTTGGTGCTCAGCTTTCTTCACAGTCTAACTCTCATATCCATACATGACCACTGGAAAAACCGCCTTGATCAGATAGACATTTGTTGGCAAAGTAATGTCTCTTCTTTTTAATATGCAGTCTGATTTTTTAACGTTTTCCTTTTTTTCCATTTATTTTTATTAGTTGGAGGTTAATTACTTTACAATATTGTGGTGGTTTTTGTCATACATTGCCATGAATCAGCCATGCTGTCTAGGTTGGTCACAACTTTCCTTCCAAGGAATAGGTGTCTTTTAATTTCAAGGCTGCAGTAACCATCTGCAGTAATTTTGGAGCCCCAAAAAATGAAGTCTGACACTGTTTCCACTGTCCCCCCAACTATTTCCCATGAAGTGGTGGGAACATATGACATGATCTTAGTTTTCTGAATATTAAGCTTTAAGCTAACTTTTTTTCCCTCCTCTTTCACTTTTATCAAGAGGCTTTTTAGTTCCTCTTCACTTTCTGCCATAAGGGTGCTGTCATGTGCATACCTGAGGTTGTTGATATTTCTCCTGGCAATCTTGATTCCAGCTTGTGCCTCTTCCAGCCCAGCATTTCTCATTATGTACTCTGCATGTAATTATTTAAATTACATGACAAGGGTGACAATATACAGCCTTGAGGTACTCCTTTTCTTATTTAGAACCAGTCTCTTGTTCCATGTCCAGTTCTAACTGTTGCTTCCTGACCTGTATACAGGTTTCTCAAGAAGCAGGTCAGGTGGTCTGGTATTCCCATCTCTTTCAGAATTTTCTACATTTTATTGTGATCCACTCAGTCAAAGCCTTTACCATAGTCAATAAAGCAGAAATAGATGTTTTTTTCTGGAACTCTCTTGCTTTTTTGATGATCCAGCAGATGTTGGCAATTTGATCTCTGGTTCCTCTGCCTTTTCTAAAACCAGCTTGAACATCTGGAAGTTCATGGTTCACGTATTGCTGAAGCCTGGCTTGAAGAATTTTGAGCATTACTTTACTAGTGTGTGAGATGAGTGCAAATGTGCAGTAGTTTGAGCATTCTTTGGGATTGCCTTTCTTAGGGATTGGAATGAAAACAGACCTTTTCCAGTCCTGTGGCCACTGCTGAGTTTTCCAAATTTTCTGCCATATTCAGTGCAGCACTTTTACACCACCATCTTTCATGATTTGAAATAGCTCAACTGGATGCTAGAAAGAGCAATATTGCATAGGAATCTGGAATATCAGTGAACTAAAATGGACTGGAATGGGTGAATTTAACTCAGATGACCATTATATCTACTACATATTTGTAAAGTAATGCTCAAAATTCTCCAAGCCAGGCTTCAACAGTCCATCAACCATGAACTTCCAAATTTTCAAGCTGGATCTAGTAAAGGCAGAGAAACAAGAATTCAAATTACAAATACCCACTGGATCATGAAAAAAACAAGAGAGTTCCAGAGAAACATCTATTTCTGCTTTATTATCTATGCCAAAGTCTTTGACTCTGCGGATCGCAACAAACTGGAAAATTCTTAGAGATGGGAATACCAGGCCATCTTGCCTGTCTTCTGGAAGAGGATACCCACTCCTGTGGGTCAACAAGCAGCAGTTGGAACCCTGAATGGAGCAACTGACTGATTCAGGATTGAAAAAGGAGTACAACAGGGCTGTCTGCTGTCACCCTGTTTGTTTAACCTATACACAGAGCACATCCTGAGAAATGCTGGGCTGGATGGGTTAAAACTGGAATCAAGATAGACAGGAGAAACATCAACAACCTCAAATATGTGGATGATACCACTCTAATGGCAGAAAGTGAAGAGGAACTAAGGAGTCTCTTGGTGATGGTGAAGGAGGAGAGTGAAAGAGCCAGCTTAAAACTAAATATTAAACATTTAAGATCATGACATCCAGCCCCATTATTTCATGGCAAATAGAATGTGAAAAGATGGAAATAGTGACAGATTTCCTCTTCTTGGGCTCTGAAATTACTGAAGAGGATTACCACAGCCATGAAATCAGAAGACAATTTCTTTTCATCAGGAAAGCTACGACAAACCTAGATAGTATGTTGAAAAGCTGAGACATTACTCTGCCAACAGATGTCCACATAGTCGAGTCTGTGGTCTTCCCAGTGGTCACATACTTGTGAGACCTGGACCATAAAGAAGGCAGAGTGCCAAAGAATTAATATCTTCAAACTGTGGTGCTGGTGAAGACTCCTGAGAGTCCCCTGGACAGCAAGGAGATCAAACCAGTCAATCTTAAGGGAAGTAAACTCCAAATACTCCCTGGAAGGAGTGATGCTGAAGCTCCAGTATTTTGGTCGCCTGATGTGAACAGCAGACTCATTGGAAAAGTCCCTGCTTCTGGGAAATATTGAGGGCAGAAGGAGAAGAGGGCATCAGAGAATGAGATGGATGGATAGCATCACCACTGCATCACCATGAACTTGAGCAAACTTTGGGAGATGGTAAGGGACAGGGAGGCCTAGTGTGCTGCAGTCCATGGGGTTGCAAAGAATCGGACACGATTGTGTGACTGAAAAACAACAATAAAAATTAAACTAGACCAAAGTCACAGAGCTAATTTGAAATAAAATTCTTATTCAATCATGGTATACTGGTCCAAAGCACACACACTTAACCATGATAGTATGGATCATTTTTAAAATTATATTTAAGTGTGAAAGTTTTTCACAGGCTAGGCAGACCATTTTTTAAATTGAACAACTGAAAGATGTCAAGAGTCAATAGCGGCCCGCCTCATTTGTGCTCATCCTCCCTACATTCACATGGATAATTCAGAGAATTTCAGCTAGAAATGAATCTTTTCTTGTATACAGACATTTCAGTAACTTAATCATATCAGCAGAACTTCCTCAAAAGCACTTAAATTAGATAATTAACACCAATTTTTAATTAAATTAAATCAGTATTTAATATACTAGACATTTTTAAACTTCACTAAGAGAAGCTCAAGAATAAAAATTTTACATTTTATTATTTTCCTTCTAATATTAAAAGTTTACTTTCATTTATGCTTTCATTGGAAATTATGTAACTTTAATCTTGAATCAAGGACTTGGTCATACGTCTAATATTATACCATGAGAATAACCCTTTCTAGTTGGTAACTTATCACCTAGTTGATTAATAAAATGCATTTTTCCCAATTCCACAATAATCTATGGAACTAAAAGTTATGAGAATACACTGATAGGTTGTTTAAGAATAGTGGTGCAATTAAAAATATTTTAATTGGAAGATAATTAATTTACAATATTGTGATGGTTTTCCCATACATTAACATGAATCAGCAATGGGTGCACATGTGTCCCCCCATCCTGAATGCCCTCCCACCATACTCCCCACTCTATTCCTCTGGGTTGTCCAAGAGTGCTGTACTGCTTCATGCATCTAATTTTCACTGGTCACCTATTTTACATATGGTAATATCCATTTCAATGCTATTCTCTCAAATCATCCCACTCTCACCTTCTCCTAGAGTCCAAAATTCTGTTCTTTACGTCTTCGTCTCTTTTGCTGCCATGCATATAAAGTCATCATTACCGTCTTTCTAAATTCCACATATAGGTGTTAATATAAGTATTGGTGTTTCTCTTTCTGACTTACTTCACTCTGTATAATAGGCTCCACTTTCATCCACCTCATTAAAACTGACTCAAATTTGTTGTTTGTTTGTTTGATTGATTATAGTTGAATAATATTCCATTACTGTGGCCTGTCTCAGGGACAAGGGCTCTGGCTGAAGCAGACCTGGGCCATGCAGCATGCTGCATAAGCCCTCTTGAAGGAAGTTGCCATTAGCCTCACCTTAGAGCTGCTGAGCAGATGACCCACAAATTGCAGAACAATTATACCAAATAAATTCTCATGCTGTTAAGAAAGTTCTAGGACCCACAATAGATTTCCCAACCTGGGAATCTGGAAAAGGGACTGAAAACCCTCAGAATTTGACTTTGGAAGCCCAATGTGATTTGATTATAGAAATTTCACAAGACTGGAGAAACAGACTCTTGGAGGGCACAGATAAAACCTTGTGCACAGAAGGAACCAGGAAAAAGGAGCTGTGCCCCCACAAGAGACTAAGTCAGACTTGCTTGTGAGTTTCCCAGAGTCTCTAGTGGATCTAGAGTTTGGTCTCAGGTCAAACAACTGGGAGGGAACATAGCCCCACCCGTTAACAGAAAATTGGTTAAAGATTTACTGAGCATGGTCCCACCCATGAGAACAAGATCCAGTTGCCCCCACAGTCAGTCTATACCATCAGGAAGTTTCCACAAGCCTCTTATCTTTATTCAACAGAGCACAGGCAGAATGAAACCCACAGTCACAGAAAACTAATCAAACAGATCACACGGGACACAGCCTTGTCTAACTCAATGAAACTATGAGCTGTCACATGTAGGACCACCAAGATGAATGGGTCATGGTGGAGAGTTCTGACAAAACATGGTCCAGTGGAGAAGGAAATGGCAAACAACTTTAATAGTAAAGCTTGAGAACTCTATGAACAATATGAAAAGGCAAAAAGATAAGACACAGAGAGATTAACTTCCCAGGTCGGTAAGTGTGGGCACCAATATGCTACTGGAGAAGAATGGAGAAATAGTTCAATAATGAAGAGACAGAGCCAAAGCAAAAACCAACCAACCAACCAACCACCAGCACCACCACCAACAACAAAAACAATTAGTTGTGGATGTGACTGGTGATGGAAGTAAACTCCAAAGCTGTAAAGAATAATATTGCTTAGGAACCTGTAATATTGCTTAGGAACCATGAATCAAGGTAAATTGAAAGTAGTCAAACAAGTGACAGCAAGAGTTAACATGAACGTTTTAGGAATCAGTGAACTAAATGGACTGGGGCCTATTATACAGAGTGAAGAAAGCCAAAAAGAAAAACACCAATACAGTATACCAAAACATATATAAGGAATTTAGGAAGATGATAACGATAACTGTGTATGCTAGACAGCAAAAAAGACACAGATGAGTAGAAAAGTCTTTTGGACTCTGTGAGAGAGGATGAGGGTTGGATGGTTTGGGAGAATGGCACTGAAACATGTATATTATCATATGTGAAAAGGTTCACCAGTCCAGGTTTGATGCATGATGCAGGGTGCTCAGGGCTGGTGCACTGGGAAGACCTAGAGGGATGGGATGGGAAGGGAGGTGGGAGGGGAGTTCAAGATGGGGAACACATGTACACCCATGGTGGATTCATGTCAATGTATGGCAAAACCAATACAATATTGTAAAGTAATTAACCTCCAAATAAAAATAAAAAAAATAAACAAAATGGAATGGAATGGGGTACTTTAATTCAGATGACCACTGTATCTACTACTGTGGGCAAGAATCCTTTAGAAGAAATGGAGTAACCCTCAGAGTCAATAAAAGAGTCTGAAATAAAGAACTTTGGAGCAATCTCAAAAATGACAGAATGATCTCTGTTTGTTTCCAAGGCATATCATTCAATATCACAGTAATCCAAATCTATGCCCCAAACACTAATGCTGAAGAAGCTGAAGTTGAATCGTTCTATGATGAGCTACAAGACCTTCTAGAACTAACACCAAGAAAAGATGTCATTTTCATCATTGGGGAATGGAATGCAAAAGGAGGAAGTCAACAGATACCTGGAGTAACAGGAACATTTAGCCTTGAAGTACAAAATGAAGCAGGGCATAGGCTAAGAGTTTGGCCAAGACAATGCACTAGTCATAGCAAACACCGTCTTCCAACAACACAGGAGACATCTCTAAACAGGGACATCACCAGATGGTCAGTACCAAAAGAGATTGTTTTCTTTACACCCAAAAGTGGGGAAGATCTATCAGTTCATTTCAGTTCACTCACTGAGTCATGTATGACTCTTTGCAACCCCATGAACCACAGCATGTCAGGCTTCCCTGTCCATCAACAACTCCCAGAGTTTACTCAGACTCATGTCCACCGAGTTGGTGATGCCATCCAGCCATCTAATCCTAGGTCATCCCCTTTTCCTCCTGTGTCCTATCTTTCCCAGCACCAGGGTGTTTTCAAATGAGTCATCTTGTGGCATTAGGTGGCCAAAGTATTAGAGTTTCAGCTTCAACACCACTCCTTCCAATGAACATCCAGGACTGATCCCCTTTAGGACGGACAGTTTTGATCTCCATGCATTCCAAGGGACCCTCAAGAGTCTTCTCCAACACCACAGTTCAAAAGCATCAATTTTTCAGCTCTCAGCTTTCTTCACAGTCCAACTCTCACATCCATACCTGACCACTAGAAAAACCATAGCCTTGACCAGATGGACCTTTGTTGGCAAGTAATGTCTCTGCTTTTTAATATGCTATCTAGGGTGGTTGTAACTTTCTTTCCAAGGAGTAAGTGTCTTTTAATTTCATGGCTACAATCACCATCTGCAGTGATTTTGGAGTCCCCAAAAATAAAGTCAACCACTTTTTCCAATGTTACCCCATCTACTTGCCATGAAGTGACAGGACCAGATGCCATGATCTTAGTTATCTGAATGTTGAGCTTTAAGCCAACTTTTCCACTCTCCTCTTTCACTTCCATCAAGAGGCTCTTTAATTCATCTTCACTTTCATCCATAAGGGTGGTGTCATCTGCATATCTGACGTTATTGATATTTCTCCTGGCAATCTTGATTCCAGCTTGTGCTTCTTCCAGCCCAGTGTTTCTCATGATGTACTCTGCATATAAGTTAAATAAGCAAGGTAACAATATACAGCCTTGGCATATACTCCTTTTCCTATTGGAACCAGCCTGTTGTTCCATGTCCAGTTCTAACTGTTGCTTCCTGACCTGCATACAGGTTTCTCAAGAGACAGGTCAGGTGGTCTGGTACTCCCATCTCTTTCAGAATTTTCTACAGTTTATTATGATCCACACAGTTAAAGGCTTTGGCATAGTCAATAAAGCATAAATAGACGTTTTTCTGGAACTCTCTTGTGTTTTTGATGATACAGAGGATGTTGGCAGTTTGATCTCCGGTTCCTCTGCCTTTTCTAAATCCAGCTTGAACATCTGGAAGTTCATGGTTCGCGTATTGCTGAAGCCTGGCTTGGAGAATTTTGAGCATTACTTTACTAATATATGAGATGAATGCAATAGTGCTATAGTTTGAGCATTCTTTGGCATTGCCTTTCTTAGGAATTGGAATGAAAATTGATTTTTTTTTCCAGTCCTGGGGCTACTGATGAGTTTTCCAAATTTTCTGACATATTGAGTGCAGCACTTTCACAGCATCATCTTTCAGGATTTGAAATTTCTCAACTGATATTCCATCACTTCTACTAGCTTTTCTCGTAGTGATGCTTCCTAAGGACCACTTGATTTCACATTCCAGGATGTCTGGTTCTAGGTGAGTGATCATACCATCGTGATTATCTGATGATGATCTTTTTAGTAAGTTCTTCTGTGTATTTTTGCCACTTCTTAATATCTTCTGCTTCTGTTAGGTCCTTACCATTTCTGTCCTTTTGTGTGCCCATCTTTGCAAGAAATGTTCCCTTGGTATCTCTAATTTTCTTGAAGAGATCTCTAGTCTTTCCCAGTTTATTATTTTCCACTGCTCTTTGCTTTGACCACTAAACAAGGCTTTCTTATCTCTCCTTTCTATTCTTTGGAACTCTGCATTCAAATGGGGGTATATTTCCTTTTTTCCCCCTTTGCTCTATACAGTTAAGTAGCTCTATAAAGTTAGCAAAAACAAGAACAGGACCTGACTGTGGCTCAGATCATGAACTCCTTATGGCAGAATTCAGATTTAAATTGAAGTAAGTAGTAGGGAAAACCACTAGACAATTAAGATATGACCTAAATCATATACATTAAAATCATACAGTGGAAGTTAAAAATAGATTCAAGGGATTATATCTGATAGAGTGCTTGAATAACTATGGACACAGCTTCATGACATGGTACAGGAGGAAGTGATCAAGATCATCCCCAAGAACAAAAAATGAAAAAAAAAGAAAATGGTTGTCTAAGGAGGACTTACAGATAGCTGAGAAAAGAAGAGAAGCAAAAGGCAAAGGCGAAAAGTAAAGATATTCCCATCATAAAACAGAGTTCCAAAGAATAGCGGAGAGAAATAAGAAAGCCTTCCTCACTGATCAGTGCAAAGAAAGAGAGGACAACAAGACAATGGGAACGTCTAGAGATCTCTTCAAAATTAGAGAGACCAAGGGAACATTTCATAAAAAGATGGGCACAATAAAGGACAGAAATGTTATGGACCTGACAGAAGCTGAGGATATTAAGTGGCAAGGAAATACAGAATACTATACAAAAAACATCTTCATGACCTGGATAACCACAGTGGTGTGATCACTCACCTAGTGCCAGACATCCTGGAGTGCAAAGTCAAGTGTGCTTTTGGAAGCATTGCTGTGAATGAAGCTAGTGGAGGTGATGGAATTCCAGCTGAGCTATTTCAAGTCCTAAAAGATGATGCTGTTAAAGTCCTTCACTCAATATGTCAGCAAATTTGGAAAACTCAGCAGTGGCCACAGGACTGGGAAAGATCAGTTTTCATTTCAATCCCAAAGAAAGGCAGTGCCAAAGAATGTTCAAACTACTGCACAATTGTACTTATCTCATACACTAGCAAATGCTCAAAATTCCCCAAGCCAGGCTTTAGCAGTACCTGAACTGAGAACTTCCAGATGTCCAAGTAGGATGCAGGGAAGTCAGAGGAACCAGAGCTCAAATTGCCAACATCCGTTGGAGCATAAAAAAAGCGAGACTTGCAAAAAACAACTATTTCTGCTTTATCGACTACACCAAAGCCTTTAACTGGTGGATCACAAGAAACTGGAAAATTATTAGAGATTGGAATACCAGACAATTTTACCTGCCTTCTGAAAAATCTGCATGCATGTCTAGAAGCAATGGTTAGAAATGGACATGGAACAGACCAGTTCCAAATACGGAAAAGAGTATGTCAAGGCTGTTTATAGTCACTCGGCATATTTAACTTATATGCATAATTCTGCGTTCTCAGTTCAGTCACTCAGTCATGTAGGACCCTTTGCAACCCCATGAACCACAGCACTCCAGGCCTCCTTGTCCATCACCAAATCCTGTAGTGCACCCAAACCCATGTCCATTGTGTCAGTGATGCCATCCAACCATCTCATACTTTATCGTCCCCTTCTCCTCTCGACCTCAATCTTTCCCAGCATCAGGGTTTTCCAAATGAGTCAGCTCTCTGCATCAGGTGACCAAAGTATTGAAGTTTCAGCTTCAACATCAATCTCTCATTTAGGATGGACTGGTTGGATCTCCTTGTAGTCCAAGAGACTCTCAAGAGTCTTCTCCAACACCGTGGTTCAAAAGCATCAATTCTTCAGTTCTCAGCCTCCTTTATAGTCCAACTCTCATATCCATATATGGCCACTGGAAAAACCATAGCCTTTACTAGATGGGCCTTTGTTGGCAAAGTAATGTCTTTGCTTTTTAATATGCTGTCTAGGTTGGTTTTAACTTTTCTTCCAAGGAGCATGCATCTTTTAATTTCATGGCTGCAATCACCATATGCAGTGATTTTGGAGCAAAAAAAAAAAAAGTCAGCCACTCTTTCCACTGTTTCCCCATCTGTTTGCATTGAAATGATGCGACCCAGTGCCATGATCTTAGTTTTCTGAATGTTGAGCTTTAAGCCAATTTTTTCACTCTCTTCTTTCACTTTCATCAAGAAGCTCTTTAGTTGTTCTTCACTTTCTTCCATATGCATAGTGCATCATGGGAAATGCAGGACTGGATTAAGCACAAGCTGGAATTAAGATTGACAGGAGAAATACCAATAGTTTCATACATGCAGATGACACCACCCTTATGGCAGAAAGTGAAGAAGAACTAAAGAGGTTCTTGATGAAAGTGAAAGAGGAGAGTTAACAATCTGGCTTAATACACCATATTCCAAAAACGAAGATCATGGCATCAAGTCCCATAACTTCATGGTAAATAGATATGGGAAACAATGAAAACAGTGATATATTTTGTTTTCTTGAGCTTCAAAATTACTGCAGTTGATGACAGCAGCCAAGGAAAGAAAAGATTCTTGCTCTTTGGAAGGACAGTTGTGGCAAATCTAGACAGCACATTAAAAGGCAGAGACATTGCTTGGCCAACAAAGGTCCACCTAGTCAAAGCTATGGTTTTTCCAGTAGTTATGTATGGCTGTGAGAGTTGAACTATAAAGAAATCAGAGTGCCAACGAATTGATGCTTTTGAACTGTGGTGTTGAAGAAAACTCTTGAAAGTCCCTTGGAGTGCAGATAGATCCAACCAGTCAATCCTAAAGGAAATCAGTCCTGAATATTCCTTGGAAGGACTGATGCTGAAGCTGAAGCTCCAATACTTTGGGCATCTGATGTGAAGAATTGACTCATTGGAAAAGACCCTGATCCTGGGACAGATAGAAGGCAGGAGGAGAAGGGCAAGACAGAGGATGAGATGGTTCGATTGTATCACCAACTCAATGGACATGAGTGTGAACAAGCTCTGAGAGTTGGTGAAGAACAGGGATCCTGGCATGCTTCAGTCCATGGGGTCACAAAGAGTTGTACACAACTGAGCGACTGAACTGAACTGAACTGAATATTTCATTGTGTATGTGTACAACAACTCTCTTATTCATTCCTCCACCAGTGGATATCTAGGTTGCTTCCATGTTCTAGCTATTGTAAACAGTGTTGCATGATCATTGGGATACATGTGTCTCTTTCAATTCTGGTTTCCTTGGTGTGTGTGCCCAGCAGTGGGATTGTTGTGTCATAGTCCCAGATTTTAAAGCAATCTCCACACTGTTCTCCATGGTGGCTCTATCAATGTACATTACCACCAAGAGTGTAATAGGGTCCCTCTTTCTCCACACCCTCTTCAGTAAGTAATAGTGGTGCTTTAACTAGTCCTTATGTATGAATAAGGGGTGGTTTGCAGCCTTCAAGATGACTCCCAATGATTTCTGTCTCCTGTTATATGTGCCATGGTATAATAGAATATTAAAACTGGAGTCCAATTGGCATTGGCATTGCTAGCTCATATCCATAATTCTGAAGATAATCCATTAGACACATGATGGGATGGAGAAAAGCACACTGGAATACTAATTAACATTTTTAAAATATATAGTAATTTGCCATGACAAATTGTGTCAACAGAATGGACAGCTGAAAGCACAGAAATATCAGGGTACTATTGTTATATAACTTTGCAGTATTCATTCAGCTTACTTACTTTTATGAAATGATACCCTAAATGCTTATATAACATGAGGCATACCTGGATAGATATGTCTCCTGATATAGATCTTTATAAGTATTACTTATCAGGTTTTATTTAAGCAGGACACAATAATTAGAAATAGCATATTTTATTCAAGTATCTATAGTAACTCATGGAGGAGGAATTGATTAGTTCACAACTTTTGACAAGAGGACCATATGCTGATAATAATGGATCTGGTATTAGATTACATAGCCTAATGTACACATAAAAATACTGTTTGTTGTTTAGTTTCTAGGTTGTTTCTGACTTTTTGTGATCCTATGGACTGCAGTGAACCAGGCTGCCCTGTCCTTCACTATCTCTCAGTTTGCTCATACTCAAGTCCATTGAGTCAGTGATGCTATCCTACCATCTCATCCTCTGCTGCCCCCTTCTCCTTTTGCCTTCAGCTTTTCCTAACAATGGGGTCTTTTCCATTGAATCAACTCTTCACATCAAGTGACTAAAATATTGAAGCTTCAGCTTCAGTATCAGTCCTTGTAATGTGTATAAATATTGATTTCCTTTAGAGTTGATTGGTTTGGTTTCTTTGTTGCCCAAGGGACTCTCAAGAGCTTTCTCTAGCACCACAATTTGAAAACACCAGTTCTTTGGTACTCAGCCTTCTTTATGGTTCAACTCTCATCTGTACATGACTACTGGAAAAACCATAGCTTTGACTAGATGGACCTTCATCATCAAAGTGATGTCTCTGCTTTTTAATATGTAGGGCTTCCCTGGTGGCTCAGACAATAAAGGATATGGGAGACCTGGGTTCGATTCCTGGATTGGGAAGATCCCCTGGAGGAGTGCATGGCAATCTACACCAGTATTCTTGCCTGCAGAATCCCCATGAACAGAGGAACCTGGTGGTCCATAGCTATAGGATGGCAAAGCATCCAACATGACAGAGCGACTAAGCATAGTGATTTTGGAGCCCAAGAAAATAAAATCTGTCACTGTTTCCACTATTTCTGCTTCTATTTCCCATGAAGTGATGGGATCAGTGGGTGATCAGATCAGATCACCCTTGTCAAGAGGGTTTTAAGTTCCTTTTCTCTTTCTAGCAATACAGTGGTACCATCTGCATATTTGAAGTTGTTGATATTTCTCCCAGCAATTTTTATTCCAGCTTATGATTTATCCAGCCAGGCATCTTTTTTTCTTCTCTTTTTAAATTGGAGGATAATTGTTTTATAGTATTGTGTTAGCGTCCTGCCATACATTAACAGGAATTAGCTACAAGTATACATATGTCCTCTCCCTCCTGAACCTCCTCCCATTTCCTACCCCACCCACCCCTCTAGGTTGGAACAATGGATTGAGCTTCCTGTGTCACACAGCAAATTCCCACTTGCTATCCATTTTACATACAGTAATCTATATGTTTCCATGCTAGTCTGTCAATTTGTCCCACCCTCTCCTTCCCATACTGCACCCACAAGTTTCTTCTCCAGGTCTGGGTCTCCACTGCTGCCCTGCAAATAGGTTCATACAACTGCTATGAAGAACAGTACAGATATTCCTTTAAAAACTAGGAATAGACCTACCATATGACCTATCCGGGCATTTTGCTTGATGTAAACTTCATATAATGTAAATAAGCAGTGTGACAATCTGCAGCCTTGTCATACTCCTTTCCCAATTATGAACCACTCCATTGTTCCACATCTGTCTCTAACCATTGCTTTTTGACTTGCACACAGGTTTTGCAGGAGAAAGTAAGGTGGTCTCATATTCCCATCCCTTTAAGAATTTTGCACAGTTTGTTTTGATCCACATAGTCAAAAGTTTAGCATAGTCAATGAAAGAGAAATATATGTTTTTTTTTTTTTTTCCCGAAATACCCTTGTTTTCTCCATGATCCAATGAATGCTAGCAATTTGATTTCTGGTTCTTATGCCTTTTCTAAACTTAGTTTGCACATTTGGAAATTCTCAGTTCTTATACTGCTGAATCCGAGCTTGAAGGATTTTAACCTTTGAATCTAATCATCACTTCCACTGTATTTGGCATGTGCTTTGATTTAGGTCATACATGAATGGCCTAGTGGCTTTCCCTACGTTCTTCAATTTAAACCTGAATTTTGAAATAAGAACTCAAGACCCATCCATCTTGGGTTGCCCTGCATGACATGGCTTATAGCTGCATTGAGTTATGCAAGCCCATTTGCCATGACAAGGCTGTGAACCATGAAGGGGACACATAAAAATAGACATGTACAATTTGTATTTTTTTTTCCTTCAGTAACAAGTTGATGGGAAACTATAGTAAGCATGGCTAAAAATATTCTCTCTGTTCAAATATAAATCATTTTTCTATGTACTTTGATCCTTTTGGTGTTTTTCATACCATCCATATTTATCCTTCATCCAAGCTGGACAGGTCATTTTCATATACTATATACTTTAGTTGAATGTCTGCTTAATCAGTTATTCAGCATGACACTTGAATATTGGCTTTATCAATTTGATTTAGATAAAGTTTTTCCTGGGTGTTTTACTTATTATTTCAGGAACAGTTTAGCTTTCCCCCTGTAGGAGGACTGCTCTCTAACCATAGTCTTCTATGTCAGCATCCATTGTAGAAGACAAGGGTTATAACAAAGCAGGTTCTTTCATTAATTTTTTATAAGGCTAAAATTAAAAATCTCATAGAAATTTAAAATTCACACATGCCAAATTTTATCCCATTATCAGTTCAGTTCAGTTGCTCAGTTGTGTCCAACTCTTTGCAACCTCATGGACTACAGCACGCCAGACTTCCCTGCCCATCACCAACTCCCGGAGTTTGCACAAACTCATGTCCATCCAGTCGGTGATGCCATCAACCCATCTCATCCTCTGTCATCTCCTTCTCCTCCTGCCTTAAATCTTTCCCAGCATTGAGGTCTTTTCCAATGAGTCAGATCTTCACATCAGGTGGCCAAATTATTGAAGTTTCAGCTTTGAAATCTATCTGTCCTTCCAAGGAATATTCAGGACGGATTTCCTTTAGGATTGAGTGATTGGATCTCCTTGCAGTCCAAAGGACTCTCAAGAGTCTTCTCCAACAGCACAGTTCAAAAGCATCAATTCTTCAGTGCTCAGCTTTCTTTATAGTCCAGCTCTCAATGAACAATTATAATTGTTCAAAGACAAATTCAGACACACAATTGATCAGAAACACTGAAATGAATATTCAAATCAGTGCAGCTGGTAGTTATCTACAGGGGATAATCAATTGAACACAACCAGACAATTTTTTTTCCAGACAAAATTTATTTGCATTCCTATACCTAAGAGCATAGTTTTTAGCTCTATCAGCTTTCTGTAGAAAAACTGATAGTACTACCAGTTCCATCAGTTTGTGACGGCTTAAAGATTAATAGGTGAATTTTCTAGATAGCACATTTTCTAAGTGTGCTATAAAAGATATCTAATAATCTTCCTTGATCATTTCAAACTCTTTTGCTATTTTTCTTAGAGAACAATGAAAAAAAATGCCATGACACTTATTTGGTACTATCAAAATATCCCTCTGGCAGCAGCAATGCAGAGAAGTTAATTGTTTCACTATTTTATATATACTGCAATCTATGTTGCCCATAGGGCATACTTAGAACACAAGTCTATTTTACTACTGTATTTGCAAGTGTTCTATTTATTTCCTCTGTAGTAATTATTTCAAAGCATTGAAGGCACTATTCACTACTGATAATTTTGTGCTTTGGAGATCTTAGCATCCTCAACCTTTCCCCAAATTACCCTAAAACATCACCGGTATTGAAGATTACATCTTAGTCATATGGTACCTTCTTGATTGTACTTCATTCTTTTTCCAACTTTTTTTTTTTTTTGCTTGTGTCATTGTATATTTTCTCCTAATCTAAACTTGACAGATTAAGTTTAGTGTTGGTCATTGGTGAAAGGCTTCCAATTTGTTTGTTTATTGGAGCTCTATTTTCCAGGAGCAATAATTCCACAGATTTACCTATCAGTAATGAAGTTTGGTTATACACTTTCACCTTTGTGTTCCTTTGTACAATGGATATCACCATTCACCATAACCAACTTCAAGGTCTGGATATGGACACAAGTATTCTTAGTTTGTTTGACTACATGTATTTCTTTTCTGTACAGAAATATCAGCAATCACTTTCCCTTTAAATAAAAGAATTACAAATAAGCAAAGACTAAGTATCTCCACAAGCCCCACTAGGGTAAAAGAACCAGAGAGCCAGAACTAATACATAACTTATCATATTAGTTTCTGGCTTGGTCTCCATATACATGACAATTTCTCCAGCATGCTAGATGGGAAGAATTCAACATTGTGCTAATGAAATAAACACAAGGGGAAGAAAACTTTTTTTTTTAAAAGAATAAAATATGAAAGAAAATAAAAATTAGAACAATTATGCACTTCTTTGAAATAGGGTGATAAATGCTCCTTTTTCTTCCAATGGCAACTGACAGGTTAGCCTGGAATAAAGAATATTTAAAATATCAATATGTACTAGAAATTCATGTGCAAAGCTGACATCTTGTTGAGCATAGTTCCTGCTGAATGGTTTTCTTCCTTTGGGTAGCCTACTTTCCCCAAATCATGTATTGCATAGTTTGCTTGGTATTAGATTGAATGCATCCAGTTCAGTTGCTATGAAAAGCATGTCTAGGTTTAAATATCTTTTTCTTAGCAACTGGGACATTAAAATTTTTAATAAGAGTAGGGTGGGGGAAAACTGCTTAATTAAAATGCTCTGCATATTCAGATCAACATTCCTTGTTAAAAAGGATTTTTCCAATACCTCTCAGAAAATGGGGAAGAAAGCAAGAAAAAGTTTTCTAGGAAGATGGTGCTGAAGAACCTATTTGCAGAGCAGGAATAGAGACACAGACATAAAGAAGGGACTAGTGGGCACAGCAAGGGAGAAGGGGGATAAATTGAGAGAGTAACACTGACATATATACCCTTCCTTGTGTAAAATAGATAGCTGGTGGGAAGCTATTGTTTAGCACAGGGAGCTCAGCTTGGTGCTCAGTGACGGCTGAGGGGAGTGGGATAGGAGATGGGAGGAAGGCTCACGAGTGAGGGGGATATCTGTATACTTATGACAGCTTTTCGCACAAGCTAAAACAACATTGTGTATAAATTATACTCCAATTAAGACAAAATGTTTTATGGCAACTATATTAGAGATGTGATAACTAAGAGGCAAATGTTCTTTTCTACCTCAGATATTGGAGCATGTTTTAAAATATTACCTACCTCTTTCCTATACAAAATTGATGGAGGGGTGTCTAAGAAGTATAGTGACAGAAGTATAACATGAATACCTACATTATGGAGAAAAAGAAAAGAATGACTATTCCCTCCAAAGCCTAAGACAGAGCCAAAATCTAGGGTATAGATTTTTGTTTAATTTAAAATCTTTAATTGCTGCATTGTAAATACACATTTGTACCCAGAACATGAAGGAAATGAAAATAAATATTTTCTTATGAGACACTTGAGAGACAGAGAAAAATAGTAAGGAGGGGTGCTTCATAAAGATGAGGATTTTGTGTTAAATAGGAAGAATCTGATGATGAACTTCAGCTATATTTGCTCTCTACTTTTTTTTTTTTTTAAATTTAAAGGGAAAAATAAGATGACTTGCTTTTGTTTGTGTTTTTCTGTTTGGAACATGAGAGGTTTATGGGAGTCATCTTTTCCCAACACCAATCTGAATTTAGACAGTTTCTAAAACAGATTTTGGAAAGCATATGGTGATAGAATAGAATGATGTGGAAGTTACTGAAATATGCTTGCATCTGAAATCTGGTCAAGGATAGAGAAATATTTACACATATTTATAAGATGGGAGAAAAGAGGGTAGGAGCAGCAAAAATGTTTTTAAGGTAGGCAAGGGTGCAACTTTTCCATGTTCAGCGAACTTCATGAATACGGAGAAGGAGGCAGAATTAAGAAAATATATGGTGAATTTACTCACATAAGTAAGCAAAAAGAGTCATGTGTGTTTGGATTAAATAAACCAATGTAAATCAATTAAACTCTTCTCCTGTATTAAGACTACCCCTCTTAACAGATATTTGCATGGTTGGACACTGGGAAAATTGATATCAAATTTATCTTAAAATATGATGCATTATTATTAAATAAAATATAACTCCATAGAATCACATAGCAGTTAAGAACAGAGTAAATTATTTGATATCATAATTTGATATTTTCTTTTCAAAGTTAGCTTCTATTTGTTTCCTAATTTCTTTAGCTTTATACTATACAGTTATTCACACTATCTGAAAATCAATTTGCATTAGAACCTTGAGAAACTGAAGCTGACTTTCCCGTAACCTTAGAACACAAAGAAAAGAGTGATTCTTTAGACAGGTTTGCCCAGTGTAAACTTTTATTAACTTAGAGGAAATGCTGGGTTTGACTGTCTCCTTTTTGACAAACAATTCCTACAACCTCATTACAGATACATTTCCCTCACAAACTCAGCCTCTCTGGCTGTACTGACACCAACAAATACACCACTTCAAGGAAGTGCAGGCATTTTCTACATCTTTTCCTGGATGCTTCAGAGCTATGAGTCTTGGGGATGTCCTGGCCATTAGAAAGCTTGCCAGGTGATGAAGGGCTCTGGCCCTTATCTGGGAAATTAGGGTCCTGTGATTTTCCAGACAGAGTCTTTAAGAGTCTCAGAATTCAATAAGAAATGGGAGAGGGAGGCAGCTTTTGCTTTGTCTTAAAATATTCTTTAATATATGTTAAATAAATAATTCTTTAATAATGGTACTTTTGAAGTAAGTGAAGTTGCTCAGTCATGTCTGACTCTTTGCAACCCCATGGACTGTAGCCTACTATGCTCCTCTGTCCATGGAATTTTCTAGGCAAGAATACTGGAGTGGGTTCCCATGATATGCATCATTCTACAAACCTAACTTGCTCACTGTTTATTTTTCTTTTTTCCAAGTCTCTTTAATTTTGTGATTTACTCAGTTTAAAGGTACCCTTATAATACAATGCTTCTCTTTGCTCATTTCAATTCAAATTACATCTTAATTATATATAATGATTTACTAAAACCATCTTACATAAAATGGAATTTAGACTGTTTCTAATATTTTACTACTAATAAACAATGTTTTATATGAACACCTTTGTGACTATAAATCTCTACTTACTTCCTTTATTTGAACCTATGGGACAACATAACCACAAAGTGCTTTCTAAAAAATGTCCTCTAGTCACTAGTTATAACACTTAATTTTATCAATTTTGAGATAAAAAGTTTTCATATACCCAGACCTTCACAAAGACTCCTTCCAACAATATTATATACTGATGATTAACTATTCTGCTATCAGATTACTATATCAAGTTAGAGTCTATTAGAAAATTGCACAATGTATCTTGCACAACATAAATTCAGAATTTTTAATGAAATTAATTTATATCCAACAGGTGATATGTAAAATTCTATTAAACTGCAAAACCACTACTTATACTTTTTTATTTTAACTCAAAACTTAAAAATACAATTGCTTCCCATCAGTGATGGTAGAATTTATCTTCACTTCAGTTCAGTTCACTTCAGTTGCTCAGTCGTGTCTGATTCTTTGCGACCCCATGAATCGCAGCACGCCAGGCCTCCCAGTCCATCACAAACTCACGGAGTTTACCCAAACTCATGCCAATCAAATCGGTGATGCCATCCAGCTATCTTATCCTCTGTCCTCCGCTTTCCCTCCCACCCTCAGTCCCTCAAAGCATCAGGGTCTTTTCCTAATGAGTCAACTCTTCGCATGAGGTGGCCAAAGTATTGGAGTTTCAGCTTCAGCATCAGTCCTTCCAATGAACACCGAGGACTGATCTCTTTCAGGATGGACTGGTTGGATCTGCTTGCAGTCCAAGGGACTCTCAAGAGTCTTCTCCAACACCATAGTTCAAAAGCATAATTTTTTAGCACTCAGCTTTGTTCACAGTGCAACTCTCATATCCATACGTGACCACTGGAAAAACCATAGCCTTGACTAGACGGAGCTTTGTTGGCAAAGTGATGTCTCTGCTTTTTAATATACTGTCTAGGTTGGTCATAACTTTCCTTCCAAGGAGTAAGTGTCTTAATTTCATGGCTGCAGTCACAATCTGCAGTGATTTTGGAGCCCCCCAAAATAAAATCTGACACTGTTTTCACTGTCTCCCCATCTATTTCCCATGAAGTGATGGGACCAGATGTCATGATCTTAATTTTCTGAATGTTGATCTTTAAGCCAACTTTTTCACTCTCCTTTTTCACTTTCATCAGGAGGCTTTTTAGTTCCTCTTCACTTTCTGCCATAAGGGTTGTGTAATCTGTCTATCTGAGGTTACTGATATTTCTCCTGGCAATCTTAATTCCAGCTTGTGCTTCTTCCAGCCCAGTGTTTCTCATGATGTAATCTGCATATAAGTTAAATATGCCAAATCTCCAAAACAAAAAAAGCCTTCCATTCTCTGACTATCCCCTGGTTCTAGGAAAGTAGCAAACATATTAAAATCTTTGTTGTTATTTAGGAAGAATTCTCATGCAGAAATCTGGATATATCTGATCTTAAAAATAGCAGAAAAGGACAAGGGAATGATAATTCTAAAGTCTCATTATTAACTCCATGTGCAATGACAGATCAGTGTTGCAGAGGGACTCTGGTTTGTTTATATAGACAATAGGGTTTACGTACCTCTATTTGTACAGTAAAATTTTCAGACTTATCTACAGCACAAACTGCTATATGAAGAAGAGATTATGCCTTCTAGACAATATCTACAAAATTAAAACAGCAAAACAACCTGTGGTTCTATTGGGGAATGGGAACAAACCCATCAAATCAGAATGTAACTGTGCAAACAAGACCTTTGGCTTTAATGGTCCACTTTTTGCTTTGTTTTTCACCTGTTTATTTTGGCAACATATTAAGATATTCTGGAATGTCTCACTTGCTCCTGACTATTTGCATACATGGCCCCCTTCATAAGCCATAAATGGGGGAATACACTTAACAAAGTCATAATTGAAGATCTCATTTATTGAGAAAGAACAAAGTAGATTTTGTTTCTGTTTATTTTTCATTATAGCAGCACTAAATTACCTTTCCACCACTGTTAATTTTATTATGTACATATAAGTATGAAATACACACACACACACACACACACACACACACACACACATATATATTTGTGGTCCTGTATATTTTATTACTTGCTACTATTTCATTAGGTCTTGTTTCTTCTCACAGGAAGCAGCACATGTTCTTCTCCATTGACCTAAAAGCTGCAAAAGTAATTTTCCATCACCTGAAGATCTTCAAAACTAGTAGGCAACATTTCCAGTCAGGCAGGTAATTGTAACCAGTTCTAGCTGGCTCTCCAGATTGAATTTTGCTGATCTTGCAGTACAAAAAATTATTTGCAGCTGTGGACAATTAGCAAACTCAGTAGACCAGGCAAAAGTGCAGCCCTCTTCTGCACAATTCCACTGCCAGCTCTACTTTGACAGCTATATAATTACATGGACCATAAATTATGCTCAGTAATCACCTTGTTTATAATTTCATTCCCTGTAAATTAGTAATGCAATGAAATGAGATTTCATAATCACCAGATGCATAGTGAGCTGTTTACCAGAGTCTGGCAATGGCTAATAGGCAACCCCTTCCCAAGGAGAGGTGGGCTGCTTCTGGTTGATCAGAAAGTTGACAAGCGATCCAGTACTCTGAGCTCCAGGCTGCCAATGACATTCAAGCAACTCCCGGATGGAAGCTGTATGATATATCAACAGCTATGAGAAATGACACCCTGTTTGAGAGGGAACTTTTACTTTTTTAATTTCACATACAGCAGCTCCATTTATTGCATCTATAATTTGCATGTTACTTAATGAGTGCATGTAGAGATTCCTCAAGAATTCACCTTAAATGTAATGATGATGGGCTTTTAAAGTGTTCTGTAAAGAATTTGCCTCACTATAGGAGAGTAGGTGATCTGTTTTTATAACATGGGGATAAAGTAATTGAGCAAGAAATGTAATTATATTTCTCAAGGTTATTTTTTTTTTCCACATGAAATATATATATATATATTTTTTGGGGGGGAGTCCTCTGTCTCATACTCAGATACCATGCAAAAGAAAGAAATAAGAATTTTAGCAATGAAAATGCTTACCATGTTTGTTCAGGGGTTTCTACAAATAACCCACCTTCTGATACAATTTCCCACTATTTCATAATAAAATAATGACAAATCATATATTCTTAGAACCAGTAGCATGAAATTATGAATTATGAATTATGCACTTTTATGGGAAATATGAAAAAAATGATAAGCCCATACAAGTCATTTGCAAGAGATTTATTAGAACTTGAATGATTACTGCAACAAGAGTTGTGCTGCAAGTAAAAATACTATTTGTCGTTGCTTCTAACAAGAGTTGGGAATGGAAAATGCATGAATCTAGAAGCTTTAGTTACCTGCATAAATGTGAGTTGGTTATGGAATACCTATTTTAATTACCATTTGATTAAAATTAGTCCTAGTTAGGAAAGGAGAAAGTGGAAAAAATAAAACTGTAGTCTGAAGGTTAGTATTGCAAATGCCACCAAATGCAAACAAGCAAAGGAGAAAATATCTGGTTGAAGGACGTGTATTGAGGGTAACTATCTGAAATGTGAAATATGTTTTTAAATATTTCTTGTTTTGATGCATCCTTTCATATTTTCTGAACTTATGGGCAAGTCACATCTTTTATCCTTTCACTAGAGACATCTCTATATGGCAACATTTTCCTCAGATAAAAACATTCTTAATTAAATAAACTTATTCCAAGGTATTAGAGACATTCCTGGGACTTCTACTCCATTTCTAAATGGCTGTTTCCTTCAATGACAAACCTAGAATGTAGAGAACAGCAGCTAATGTATCATCTTTCTTTACTGTGATAGTTGTAGTGACTTTTCAAAGATGTAGAACACTGTAACTCCTTTGAAAGTCATGACAAATGTTCCAAAAGCTGATACGTATATGTAGAGGTGTGTGTGTGTGTCTGTGTGTGTGTGTGTGTCTGTGTGTCTGTGTGTGTTTATTTATACCACCTACCTTGGTGGCAGCATCAGGCAAGCTAGGGAATATCACCAAGAGATCAACTAGTTTAACTAGTTTCTGGTCAACACTGAGAGCTTAAAACTAACTATCCCTTCTATAGATAGGTAATTTTCAATTGACTTGCCATTGATAAGATTTGAACTTTGTATAGATTTTACATTTAAAATAATAGATTGACACTCAAACATCTGTCCTCAGTCATCAGTCACTCTTCTGATAAAAATGAGCATTTCTAAGAATACTGTCATAAATAAGGATATTCATTAAGAAACATAATAAGTTATCCAATTAAAACAAGGCTTTAAATTGCAACTTTCATTGCTATTGTTGCCATAAATAGCTTCAGAGCTCAGTGAGAAATAAAAGTTCATAATCAATACAACTTCTATCACTGCCATAATGTAGCTAGAATCATAAATATATTGCTAACTAAATTTTTGTAATTGAAAAAAATTGAAAATTAAATCAAAATTCACAGAACCCATCTTTTACATCTAAAGTAAATAAAAGGAAGTAAAAATAGTAAAAAGAAAGTAATAACACTCAACCTTGTGAGACAAATACTGTACAAAAAATCTTACAAGGTATTGTCTAATAGTAAAGAAATAAACTAATGAAAATTGAAAGTAAGCAATAATAATTTGCAGAAATTACTTCCTCATCATTTCAGGCCTGTCATCCTCACTAATCACCATCAGACATTAGTACTGTATAGAGAAAGGTAATTAATTTAAATTAATTTCAGTAATTTATAATGCATTTTTTATGATTATGGTCTGAAAGAAAAGGATCTTGAGGTGGTAGTGGACCAGATGGGAAGGAGTGAATTTAAATATTGAGGAAAAATAAATACAATATATTTATTTGTTTAAGCTACTTACTTGCTAGAAATTGGCATCATTATTAGAATTTGTCATTTAGTTTTCTTCTGATGAGAGAAAAGCAACAATATTAATTATCACCAACATTTAAACAATTAATGATTAATGAAAAGCAAATTTAAAACTCTATAAATGTATGTGCTAAAACACAAAAACAGTAGCCCAAGTTAGGGCCATCTGCCACTGTGAATTAAGAATGAGAAAAAGTCCTCTTTTATCTCTTGTGCTGGCCTTGGAATAAGAAAGAAATGAATATGATTCAAATATTGTAATCTTATTAAGCCAGGGCAATCATACAAGTCAAAATTCCCACCACCAATGCCCACATTATTTTATATATTAACTCCAACAAGGCAGTATGAACTTTAAAATTTAAGATGTAAGTGGAAACATTCACTGGCTATAAAACCCTTTACTAGGCCCCAGTCCCAGCCCCAAGCTGATTAAAAAAAAGAAGAAGAAGAAAAAGAAAGAAAAATCATTAAATGGTTAAATACCAGAACCTACAACTGTCATTTTTGTTAATCTGAAATTCTGAAAGAAAAACTAAAACAAAGAATCCATCTAATGTTTCAAGTGAGGCTGAAACTAACATAGTCACAGTATACTTGATCAAGTAAAAGATCCATAGGAAGCAGTGTATTTAACAAAGAGTCTAGAAAGATATGACAGGACAAAAATACTAGAGCAAATGATAATAGAAATGAAAGGAAATGGAAATAATGAAATAAAAAGGCAATCAAGGTGAAAAAGGAATTAGTTCTGGAGGAATTTGCTTTTTCTAGGAAATTAAACAAAATTTCTCAAAGCTACCTTTGTACAGGGATTAGGGAAATCACAAAATATATGAAACTATATTTAACAAAGAAATATTAAGGTAACAAACTAATATTAAAACACTAAGAAAGCAATTTGTTCATAGTAAATTATACCAGAGCTAAATAATAGAGTGAAAAGGGTCTTTTCCAAGAAGTCCACTCTTTGAACCAGATGGACAAAGTATTGGAACTTCAGCTTCAGCATCAGTCTTTCTAATGAATATTCAGGGTAAATGTCCTTTAGGATTGACTGGTTTGGTCTCCTTGATGTACAAAGGACTCTCAAGAGTCTTCTCTAGCACAATTTGAAAGCATCAATTCTTCAGTGCTCAGCTTTCTTTATGGTCCAACTCATATCTGAACATGAATACTGGAAAACAAAAACAAAAGCATAGCTTTGACTAAACGGACCTTTGTCAATAAAGCAATGCCTCTGCTTTTTAATATGCTATCTAGATTTGACATAACTTTTTGTCCAAGGAACAAGCACCTTTTAATTTCATGGCTGCAGTCATCATCAGCAGGGATTTTTGAGGCCAAGAAAATAATGTCTTTCACTGTTTCCATTGTTTCCTCATCTATTTGCCATGAAGTGATGGGACAAGATGTCATGATCTTCATTTTTTGAATGTTGAGTTTTAAGCCATGTTTTTCACTCTCTTTTTCACCTTCATTAAGAGGCTCTTAGTTCCTCTTTACTTTCTGCTATTGGGGTAGTGTCATCTGGGTATCTGATGTTACTGATATTTCTCCTGGCACTCTTGGTTTCAGGTTGAGCTTCATTCAGACTGGCATTTCACATGATGTACTCTGCATATAAGTTAAATACACGGTGACAATAAACAGCCTTGACGTACTCCTTTCCCAATTTTGAACCAGTCCATTATTCCATGTCTGATTCTAGCTGTTGCTTCTTGACCTGCATACAGGTTTCTCAGGAGGCATATAAGGTGGTCTGGTATTCCTATCTCTTGAAGAATTTTCCATAGTCTGTTGTGATCCACATAGTTAAAGGCTTTACTGTAGTCAACAAAGCAGAAGTAGGGTTTTTTCTTTTTTTTTTTTTTTTCTGGAAT
Organism: Hydropotes inermis; assembly: GCA_020226075.1. Taxonomy (NCBI): domain Eukaryota; kingdom Metazoa; phylum Chordata; class Mammalia; order Artiodactyla; family Cervidae; genus Hydropotes; species Hydropotes inermis. The sequence continues at coordinate 3,969,875 of CM035286.1, read as the reverse complement.
TCTCTTGCTTTTTCTATAATCCAATGGATGTTGGCAATTTTATTTCTGGTTCCTATGCCTTTTCTAAGTCCAGCTTGTATATCTGGAAGTTCTAGGATCATGTACTGTTGAAGCTTAGCTACAAGGATTTTGACATTACCTGGCTAGCATGTGAAATGAATGCAATTGTGCAGTAATTTGAACATTATTTGGCATCGCCCTTCTTTGGAATTAGAAAGGAAACACAATTTTCCCATCCTGTGGCCACTGCTGAGCTTTCTAAAATTTCTAGAATATTGAGTGCAACACTTTAAGAGCCTCATCTTTTAGAATTTGAAACGGTTCAGCTGGATTCCATCATCTCCACTAGCTTTGTTTGTAGTAATGCTTCCTAAGGTCTACTTGAACTTACACTTCAGTATGTCTGGCTCTAGGTGAATGATCACACCATTGTGATTATCCATGTCATTAAGACTTTTTTGTGTGTGTATAGTTCTGTGATTTCTGGACATCTCTTCTTAATATCTTCTGCTTTTGTTAGCTCCATACCATTTTTGTCCTTTATTGTACCCATCTTTGCATGAAATGTTCCCTTGGTATCTCTAATTTTCTTGATGATATCTCTAATCTTTCCCATTGTATCATTTTACTCTATTTCTTTGCCTTGATCACTGAGGAAGGCTTTCTTATCTCTTCTTGCTCTTCTTTGGAACTCTACATTCAGATGGGTATAACTTTCCTTTTCTCTTTTGCCTTTTCTTTCTCTTTTTTCCTCAGCTATTTGTAAGACTCCTCAGACAACCATTTTTCATTTTTGCATTTCTTTTTCTTGGGGATTTTTTGGCCACCGTCTCCTATACAATGTTACAATCCTCTATCCATTTTTCTTCATGCATTCTGTCTACAAGATCTAATCACTTAAATCTATTTGCCACCTCCTCTGTGTAATCATAAGGGATTTAATTTAGATCATACATGAATGATCTAGTGGTTTTCCCTACTTTCTTCAATTTAAGTCTGAATTTTGCAATAAGGAGCTCATCATTTGAGCCACAGTCAACTTCTGGTCTTGTTTTTGCTGACTGCCAAATTTTAGAGTCTTATATTTTTTTGTACATAATGTTGATGGGATTTACCTGTTGTTAATGGAAAGGATAAGGAAGGATACATATACTCTATCTTTCTGAAAGCAGAAGCCTGAACATATTTCTGAAAGTTTAATAAAGACACAGATCTAGCAAATAACTGTATGGATACCAAGGGGGAAGGGAAGGTGGGATGAATTTGGAGATTGTGATTGACATATATACACTGCTATGTATAAAATAGATAGCAAGTGAGAACCTAATTTACAGCACAGAGAACTTTACTTAATGCTCTATGGTGATGTAAATGGGAAGGGAATCCAAATGAGATATGTGTATATATATATGTGTGTGTGTGTGTGTGTGGCTTTGCTGTACAGCAGAAACTAGCACAACATTGTAAAGCTACTGTTCTGCAATAATTTAAAAAAAAAGATGAAAAGTGGATGACAGAGTGATAATTGACTTAGTTTATTATGGAAAGCCAAACTCAAGTGCCTACAGAGGTTTTTAACGAAAAGTAAAAATATCAAGTACTGGCATGAGTGCAAATAAGAGCTCTTGTAAATCACATACTTTGCTGGTGGGAATGCAAAATGATACAGATGTCTTGGAGAAAATTTTGACATTTGCTTAAAAATCCAATTTGGCTACAAATTGTGAGCTCATGTGACCTCCCTCCTCACATTTGGTTAATTTGCTAGAGCAAATTACAGAATTTAGTAAAATAGTTCACTTACATTTACCAGTTAATCACAAAAGGATGTGATAAAGATGAACAGCCAGATGGAAGGGACAGGAAGGGACATAGACCTTCCATATCTTCTCCGAGTGCTCCAATCTTCCTGTGCTTTAATGTTTTCACCAGCCCAGGAGGTCTCTGAATTCACCCCTTTTTGTGTTTTAGCTGTCCCATTAAGAACAGCTTCATTCCATAGGCATGATCAATTAAATCATTGGCCACTGACATTGTTTTGACACCTGGCTCCTCTCTGCTCCCTGGAGGTCAAAGGGGTTAAAATTTCTAGACTTCTTTTCATGTGATTGATGCAATCCAAAATTCACCTTTTTAGCATAACATAAGGTATCTGCTATTATCACTTAAATCCCAAGGGATTTAGAAGTTCTTTACTAGAAACTGGATGAAGACCAAGTGTAATTTTTTTCTTATAAATCACAATATCATAGCTGGACATAGGAAAGAAAAGAAAACTAAAACAAGGATAAACAAAGAGAGAATTTAAGAATGATAGTCCAAGTATAATTCCCAGCACTGAAGAACCTGAGTTTCCATATATCTATGTATTACTGTCAATAATAGAAAATGAAAAGAGAACCGCAGCAAGGCATAATGCACTGAAATTGTTAAGCAAAAGGGAGAATATTTAAAGTCTTTCATATGAGAACAATTTTAAAATAAAATAAACAAAACATGTGCCCAAATTGTATTGGTTCGCTCAAGAGTAGCACACAGCCTCTTAAGAAAAAAACACTATTTTGAGAGTGCTGATGATTTTTTTTTCTATAGCTTATGATTACATATCCAGCTAAATGAGTAATTGAATTCTAATGTTTATGATTAATTGAACAGGAAACAAAAGCATCCATGAAACAACAAATCTAACAACATTAAAGAGGATTTCAATGATTATATTTTTAAAGTGATTTTATATATATATATATGTATATATATATATATATTAGTCTCATATTACACTGATACTGTGTATCCCTAGTGTGCAACCATTTAAGTAGGAGGTTGTAGAACTTCAGAGAAAAATACACAGGTAAAGTCTTTGGAACAATGATATTATCTAATACAATTTGCCATTTGGAAAATAGAATGTGGATTTTATTAGACAGGTGGGGAATAATTATTGATAGGTATATAGAAAGATAAATTAAAATTAATTTGAAAATTAAATAAAAAATTAAATTAAAGCAAGATTAAAGAAAAATAGTTCTTATATGCAACTTTTTTGTTTAATTTTACTTCCTTACTTTTTAGGTTAAATTTTCAGTGTCCCTTTATTTCCATTTAAATTCCACAGTGTTCACGCAGGAACTACTCTGTGACAGACAAAATGCTCTCGTTTTATTTAATTGTTTATCCTTATATATTATGTATTCTTTTCTTTAAACTTTTTACTTTATGTTGGAGGATAGTTATTTTGGAGAAGGACGTGGCAGCCCACTCCAGTGTTCTTGCCTAGAGAATCCAATGGACAGAGGAACCTAGAGGGCTACAGTCCATAAGGTCAGAAAGAGTTGAACATGCCTAAAGTGAAGCACTCTTCTTTCTTCTTCATAGTAGATTAACAATGTTTTGTTAGCTTCAGATGTACAGAAAGTGATTCAGTTATATATACACATGTAACTATTCTTTTAAAAATTATTTTACCAATTATGTTGTTATATAATATTTAGCAGAAATATCTGTGCTGTTTCTGGTCTTACATTTAGATCTTTAATCCATTTTGAGTTTATTTTATTGTATGGTGTTAGAAAGTGTTCTAATTTCATTATTTTACACATGGTTGATCAGTGTTCCCAGCACCATTGTTAAAGAGATTGACTTTTCTTCATTGTATATTTTTGCCTCCTTTGTGGAAGATGAAGATAAGGTGTCCATATGTGTGTGGATTTACCTCTGGGCTTTCTTTTTTTTTTTTTTCCCCATTGAAAAAATTCAATATACGTTTATGATGAAAATTCTCCAGAAAGCAGGCATAGGAGGAAAATACCTCAAGTTAAAGCTATATATGACAAACCCACAACAAACATTATCCTCAATGGCAAAAAATAAATAAATAAATAAAAGCATTTCCTCTACAATCAGGAACAAGACAGAGGTGCCCACTCTCACCACTACTATTCAACATAGTTTTGGAAGCCCTAGCCACAGAAATCAGAGAAGAAAAAGAAATAAAAGGAATCTCGACTGGAAAAGAAGAAATTAAACTCTCACTGTTTGTAGATGACATGGTCCTCTACATAGAAAACCCTTAAAGATATCACCAGAAAATTACTAGAGCTCTTTACTTCTTTTCATGCTTTTTGTTTCCCTTTATTTTAATCTGCAGGAGTTTTTTGTTTGTTTGTTTGTTTGTTTTCTGCAAGAGTGTTCTGCAGTGGTGTCCTGGAAGATAGGACACCATTCTGTCTTCCAGGTGACTTGTCTGTTCTACCTCAGTTCTTCTGCTATTTATTCTTTCTTGTGTATTCTTCATTTCAGTTATTGTATTATTTATCTCTTTTGTTTGTTCTTTAATTCTTCTAGATTTTTTATAAATATTTCTTGCATCTTTTTGGTTTTTCCTTCCATTCTTTTTCCAATGTTTTGGACCATCTTCATTATCATTTTTCTGAATTAGTTTTTCAAAAGTTTGCCTATCTCCACTCTACTTAGTTATTCTTCTGGATTTTTCTCTTGTTCTTACATCTGGAACATATTCTGATGTTTCTTGCTGCCTCTCTGTGATTGTGTTTTCCAGGCTACAGAATTATAGTTCTTCTTGTTTTTACTGTCTGTTCCCTAGTGTATGAGACCACCTAGGAGGCTTTTGCAGACTTCCATGTGGAAGAGAATGGTGATGCATGGAGCTGGGTCTTTCCCTTTTGTGAGCAAGGGCCTGATCAGTAAATCTTTATTCTGCTTTTCTGTTGATGGGTCTGACTGCTTGTACCCTGTTAGCTATTTGGCTTGAGGTGACCTGTCACTGGAGCCTACAGACTGTTTTGTAGAGCTAATGGTAGCCTCCAGGAGGGCTCACACCAGGTAGTATTTCCCAGGACTGCTGCAACCAGTATCTTTGTCCCTGTACTGAGCCACAGCTACTGCTAGCCTCTATAGCCCTCTTGAACACTATCAGATAAGTATGCCCTGGGTTTCCCAGGTGGCACTATTGGTAAAGAACCTACCTGCCAATCTAGGAAATGTATGAGATGTGGGTTCAATCCCTAGGTTGGGAGGATCCCCTGGAAGAGGGCATGGCAACTCACTCCAGTTTTCTTGCTTGTGGAATCCCATGGACAGAGGAGCCTGGTGGACTACAGTCTATAGTGTCACAAAGAGTTGGACATGATGAAGCAACTTAGCATGCATGCATGCATGCATGTCTGGCCTAGTATCTTTTAGGGTCACTCCTTTATCTTCCCCTGGGTCCCCTCTAAGAAATTTGTGTTTGCCCTCTAATACAGGAGTTTATGATTCACCCTGTCCTACAATCAAATCACTCTGGCCTTTGAAGTTAGGTTCTCTGGGGACTCCTCTTCCTGGACAGGCACCCTGGACAGGGACAGAAGTCCCATGGAATGTATTGTGACTCGGAGCTAAAGCATGGGAGTTGGAGAGCAATCCCAAGGTGGGAACTGCTGTCGACTGCAGGTAGACTGATTGAAGGAATGGGAGGAAGGATATCTGCAGCAGGGAATGCCTTTGGAGGAAACCAGGTTGCCATGGAGGCAGGATGCAATTGCTGAGTTAATGCAGGGAGTGGAGACATCACTATATACTCTCTCCCCACATGCTGGCACATGCAGCTGTGCAATAGAGAACTCCAGTGAGGGTGACATTTGAGCATTTACTGTGCTGAGCAACAGAGAAGGACCTTAGCCAAGGCTGCCCTTTGTGCAATCAATAGAAAAGGACCAGCTGTGCAAATCAGTAAAGCACCAGCTGCCAGAGGCTAAAAGAGAGTCCTAATGAGCCATATTTTCTGCACCCATGGCTGCTGGCTTCACTGTGCACCTGGTGCTGCCAGAGTCGCCTCAATCCAAGCATCATGCCATCTCCATACCAAGTCATCTCTGGGGAAGACTCAAGTTCTCGAAGGCAGCCTCAGAGGATGAACTCTTGGAGATGACCAACATACAGAAGAGGGGATAGAGTCACAATTGACCTCTGGACTGACTGGATCTCCTTTCTGCCTGAGGGACTCTTGAGTCTTCTCCAGCACAATAGTTCAAAGCATCAATTCTTCAGTGCTCAGTTTTCTTTATGGTCCAACCTTCACATCCATACACGACTACTTTAAAAAACATAGATTTGACTATACGGACCTCTGTCAATTAAGTAATGTTTTTGCTTTTTAACATGCTGTCTAGGTTTGTCATACCTTTTCTTCCAATGAGCAAGCGTCTGAGCATGGCCCTGCCCAAACAGAGCAAGAGCCAGTCTTCCCCACAGCCAGTCCTTCCCAACAGGAATCTTGCACAAGCCTCTATCCTCATCCATCAGAGGGCAGACAAAGTGAAAACTACAAAAAAACTAACCAAAACGCTCACATGGATCACTCTCTTGTGTAACTGAATGAAACTCTGAGTGATGGCATGTAGGGCCACCCTAGATGGATGGGTCATGGTGGAGAGTTTTGAAAAAATGTGGTCCACTGGAGAAGGAAATGGCAAATGACTTGAGCATTCTTGCCTTAAGAATCCCATGAACAGCAGAAAAAGGTAAAAAGATGTGCCCCCTCCTGGTCAGTAGGTGTTCAATATGCCACTGGAGAAGAGCAGAGAAATAGCTCCAGACGGAATGAAAAGGCTGAGCCAAAGTGGAAAACACAGTCAGTTGTGGATGGGTCTGATGACAAAAGTATAATCTGATGCTATAAAGAACAATATTGCATAGGAACCAGGAATGTTAGGTCCATGAATCAACATATATTGGAAGTGGTCAAACAGTAGATGGCAAGAGTGATCATGGACATTTTAGGAATCAGTGAAATAAAATGGATGGGAATGGGATAATTAAATTTAGATGACCATTGTATCTACTACTGTGGGCAAGGATCTCTTAGAAGAAATAGGGTAGTCCTCATAGTCAACAAAAGAGTCCAAAATGCAGTACTTGAGTGAAATCTTTAAAAAATGACAGAAACATATCAATTCATTTCCAAGGCAAACCATTCAATATCACAGAAATTCAAGTCTATGTCCCAACTACTAATGCCAAAGAGGTTGAATGTTTCTATGAAGACCTACAAGACCTTGTAGAATTAATATCAAGAAAAATATGCCCTTTTCATCATATCGGACTGAAATGGAAAAGTAGGGAGTCATGTGTCACGTAGGTAGCTTGGCCTTTGAGTACAAAATGAAGGAGGGCAAAGTCTAGCAAAGTTTTGCTAAGAGGGTGTTTGGTCATAGCAAACATCCTCTTATAACAAAACAAGAGACGATTCTGGTGACATGGATGTCACCAGATGGTTAATAGCAAAATAAAATTGATTGCATTCTTTGGATTAAAAGATTGAGAAGCTCTATACAAGTCAGCATAAACAAGACTGGGAGTTGACCATGACTGACATCATGAGATCTTTATTGTAAAATTCAGACTTAAACTGAAGAAATTAGGGAAAACCACTAGGTCATTCAGTTATGACTTCAATAAAATCCTTTATGATTATATTGTGAGACAGACAAATAGATTCAAGGTTTTAGGTATGTTAGAGAGAGTGCCTGAAGAAACTAGCCTGGAAGCTAGTTATTGTGCTGAAGGAGGTGACCAAAATCATCCCCAAGAGAAAGAAATGCAATCAGACAAGATAGTTTTCTGAATAGGTCTTATAAATTGCTGAGAAAAGAAAGGAAGCAAAAGGCAAAGGAGCAAAGGAAAAGCATACCCATCTGAATGCAGAATTTCAAGGAAGAGCAAAGAGAGATGAAAAGTCCTTCTTAAGTGAACAATGAAAAGAATTACAGGAAAATAGTAGAATGAGAAAGAGTAGAGATCTCTTCAAGAAAATTAGAGATACTAAAGGAACATTGCATACAAAGATGAGCACAATAAAGAACAGAAATGGTATGGTCCTTACAGAAACAGAAAATATTAAGAAGAGGTGTCAAGAATACACAGAAGAACTGTAAGGGGGGGGGGGAGTCCTAATAACCTGAATAACCACAATGGTGTGATCACTCACCTGGAAGCAGACATCCTGGAGTGTGAAGTCAGGTGGACCTTAGCAAGTATTACTATGAACAAAGCTAGTGGAGGTGATGAAATTACATCTGAGTTATTGCAAATCCTAACAGAAGATGCTGGTAAAGCACTGCACTCAAAATACCAGCAAACATGGAAAACTCAGCAGTATTGACAGGACTGGAAAATTCCATTTTACTCCAGTCACAAAGAAGGACAATACCAAAGAATGTTCAAACTGCCACACAATTGCACTCATTTCACATGATAGCAAGGTAATGCTCAAAATTCTTCAAGCTAGGCCTCAACAGTATGTGAGTCAAGAACTTCCCAATGTATATGTTGGATTTATAAAAGGAAGAGGAAACAGAGATAAAATTGCCAACATCCACTGGATCATAGAGAAAATGAGGGAATTCCAGAAAATAATTTATTTCTGCTCCACTGACTATGCTAAAGTCTTTGGCTGTGTGGATCACAGCAAACTGGAAAATTCTTAAAGAAATGGAAATATCAGACCACCTTACCTGTCTCCTGACAAACCTGTATGCAGGTCAGGAAGCAACAGTTAGAACGAGACATGGAAAAACAGACTCCTTCAAAATTGGGAAAAGAGTATGCTAAGTCTGTATATTGCCACCCTGCTTGCTTAACTTATATGCAGAGTATATGATGCAAAATGTTGTGTTGATGAAGCACAAGCTGGAATCAAGATTGCCAAGAGAAGTAACAATAAACTCATATGTACAGATGACACTATCCTAATGGCAGAAAGTGAAGAGAAACTAAAGAGTGTCTTGATGAAGGTGAAAGAGGAGAGTGAAAAACCTGGCTTATAACTAATCATTCAAAAAATTAAGAACTAAGACCTCAGCATCTGGTTCCATCACTTCATGGCAAAAAGATTAGGAAAAAAAAAAAAATGGAAACAGTGACAGACTTTACTTTCTTGGGCTCCAAAATCATTGTGCATGGTAGCTGCAGCCATGAAATTAAAGATGCATCCTCCTTGGAAGAAAGGCTATAACAATGCTACACAGCCTATTAAAAAGCAGAGAGATAAATTTGCCAACAAAGGTTTGTATAGTCAAAGTTATGGTTTTTACAGTGGTCATATATGGATGAGAGATTTGGATCATAAATATGGCTGACCCCCCAAATAATTGATACTTTCAAGTTGTGGTGCTGGAGAAGACTCGAGAATCCCTTGTAGAGCAAGGAGACCAAGCCATTCAATCCTAAAAGAAATTGACCTTGAATACTCAGTGGAAGGACTTATGCTGAAGCTTAAGCTCTAATACTTGGGCCACTAGATGAGAAGAGCCAGCTCATTGGAAAAGACCCCGACACTTGGAAAGATTCAGGACAGAAGGAGAAGATGGCATCAGACGATGATATGGTTGGATGGCATCACCGACTCAGACATGAGTTTGAGCATCCTCTGCAAGACAGTGAAGGTCATGGAAGTCTGGTGTGCTGGCTGTTCATTGCATCCCAATGAATCAGACACAACTGAGAGACTGAACAACAACAATAAGTACATGGAAGTGATTTAAATGTTAATTAACAGTAGAATGGATAAAGAAGTTGTACATATATACAATGGAATATTATTCAGCCATATAAAGGATGAAATAACTTCATTTTCAGCAACATGGGTAGACTTAGAGATTGTCATACTGAATGAAGAAGTCAGAGAGTGAATGGCAAATATCAGGTGATATCTCTTATATGTGGAATCTAAAATAAAGGCTACAAAACAGAAATAGAGTTATAGACTTAGAAAATGAATTTATGCTTTCTGGTGGATAAGGGATTCAGAGTGGTAAATTGTGATTGACATAAATTACCCATTTGGATGATAGGTAAACTGGGATTGAGATTTTGAGATTTACATAAGCACATTAATATATATTCAATCCTCTATTGGCCCTTATGGGGAAAAAATCTTAAAAAAAGCTGGAATTATGTCTATGTAGATATGTAGATATGTGTATGTGTGTGTGTGTGTGTGTATAATGCATTTACTTTGCTATACACCTAAAACTAATACAACATTGTAAATCAACTGTACCCCCAATAAAATTTAAAGAATTAAAATAAATAAATAATATTTATTAGAAGAGATAAATTTACAATCTAAGATGATTTGTTGGAAAGCAAAAGTAAACACATGATGTGTCATTATGAGAGGCTCTATATTCCTGTAATAATGTATTCAAGATGGAGCAAGTCATAAAATCAAGCAGACTATAGACTGATAAACAAACAAAACAAAATAATGACAATGAGTCAGGTTTCCAAGCTGAAATAAATGGGAGAAAATATTTGACAAATACAAGAATATATGAAAATGGAACATAGGCTTTCCTGGTTTCATAAGTCTTCTGCTAGATACATTTTTCCATTTAAATTAATTATTTTCCTAAATATAAGGAACAATTATGTATGATGCAGCCTGTGTTCAAGAAGCCCATTAGGCTTTCTTCATTGGATAATACATACCTCCACCTGTTGCTTCAACAGCTGAGCTCAAGTTGATTTGAAAGTGTGGGAGCTCAATGCATCCTAGCTCAATGTTCAGTTCAGTTCAGTTTAGTTCAGTCACTAAGTCGTGTCCAACTCTTTGTGACCCCATGAATCGCAGCAGGCCAAGCCTCCCTGTCTGTCACAAACTCCCAGAGTCTACTCAAACTCATATCCATAGAGCTCAGTGTAAAGCAACCTAAATCACAATGATGAAATCAAGCTTAAGGGTATTTTGGCATTGGATTTTGGGCAATATTGCTTATTTGCTGTTAGCCATCCCATGTTTCCAGGTGCTTGTTATAGTGTAAAATTTCCCCCAGTTCCTAAGATTTTATACAAGGCCCTAAAGTAAGAAGTGGACTCCTGGGTCTCATATGGCCCTCAAAGACTTACAAAGGTGTGTAAGGAACAAAAGGATTCTCTCAAGAATGAGAAGTAAGTGGATTGGTTGATTAAAACCTCTTTGTTGGTAAAGAAAAAAGTGTTCAGTATTCTCAGAAAGAAATGCTATGCATGTTGTAGATCAGTGGAAGTTTTTTCACTGGTTCCACCTCTTCCATTTTTCTAATGAGGGTTTTTACTGAAATACTGTTATTTTATTTTTGTTTCTGTCAGATGTATATATTAAGTACAAGTGAAGTTATCATTTAGCCTCTTTCTGCCAGCAAAGAGTATAAAACCTATACTTATCTCATATTTTCCTACTACATGTCAAACCTACAGACTTAACCATTATTTCTTCTGAGAAAAATATTATCTCTTAAACTTTTCTCACACCTACCACTAAGAGTTTTTGTTTTTTATATATATATTTATATATATATATTTATATATATATATAAATTAGAGGACAATTTTGTTTATTAGGGGATATATGTCCCCTCCCTTTTTAGCCTTCCTCTGCCCCTCGTTTCACCCCTTTAGGTCATGGCAAATGCTATACTGAGCTCCCTGTGTTATACAGCCATTTCCTGCTAGTTATATCTTTTACACATGATAGTGTATATATGTCAATATTACTTTCTCAATTTGCACTACCCTCTCCTTCTCCCACTGTGCCTACAAGTCCATTGTATTCATCTGTGTCTCCATTTCTTCTCTGTAAATAGGTTCATCAGTACTATTTTTTCTAGATTTCATGTATAGGCTTTAATATAGTTGTTATTCTCTTTTTGATTTACTTTACTCTGTATAAAAGGCTTTAAGTTCATCCACCTCACTAAAAATGATGCAAATTCCTTTCTTTTTATGGCTGATAATATTTCACTGTATATATGCACTACAGTTTCTTTATGAGTTAATCTGTTGATGGGCATCTAGGTTGCTTCCATGTTCTGACATTGTAAATAGTGTTGCATTGAACACAGGGGTACATGTGTCTTTTTAATTGTGGTTTTCTCAGGATTTGTGCCCAGTACTGTGATTTCTGGGTAATATAGTAGTTTTATTCCTAGTTTGTTAAGGAATCTCCATTCTGTTCTCCATAGTGGCTCTGCCAACTTACATTCCCACCATCAGTGAAGTAGGGTTCCCTTTTCCCTACATCCTCCTCAATATTTATTGCTTGTAGCTTTTTTGATAATGGTCATTTTGGTGATTGGTGTGAGGTGATACCTCATTGTAATTTTAATTTGCATTTTTCTAACAGTAAGCAATGTTGAACCTCTTTTCATGTGTCTATTGGTCATCTGTATTTTCTTTTTAGAAATGTCTCTTTAGGGCTTCTGCCAATTTTTTGATTGGGCTGTTTGGTTTTCTGATATTGAGCTATATGTTTATGTATTTTGAAGATTAATCACTTGTAAGTTACCTTATTTTTCATTATTTTCTCTCATTCTGAGGCTGGGCTTTTAAACATCTTTATAGTTGGTTTTGTTGTGCAAATGCTTTTTAAGTTTAATTAAGTCCCATTTGCACAATTTTAATTCCTATTACACTAGAAGGTCAAAGAGGAACTTTCTGTGATTTATGTCAAAGACTGTGTCTAAATTTTCTTCTAAGAGCTTTATAATTTCTAGCCTTAAATTTAGGTCTTTAATTCATTTTGAGTTTCTTTTTGTATTGTGTTAAGAAGGGTTCTAATTTCATACTTTTAAATATAGCTGTCCAGTTTCCACAAAACCATTTAGTAAAGAACCTCTCTTTCCCCTGTTGTATATTCTTGCCTTCTTTGTCAAAGATAAGGTGCTCATAGGTGCCTGCGTATATTTCAGGGCTCTATTCTGTTGAGTCAGCTTATATTTCTATTTCTGTGCCAGTACCATACTGTTTTGATGACTGTTGTTTTGTAGTAGTCTGAAGGCAGGAAAGTTGATTCCTGTAGCTCCATTTTTCTCTCTCAAAATTGCACTAGCTATATGGGGTCTTTTGTGTTTTCACACAAATCATGAAAAATTTTGTTCTAGTTCTGTGAAAAATATGATTGGTAGATTAATAGGAATTGCATTGAATTGGTAAATGGCTTTGAATAATATGATCATTTTCAAAACATTGACTCTTCTAATCTAAGAACATAGTATATCCTTTTATCTGTTTGTGTCATCTTTGATTTCTTTAATAAGTGTCATACTTTTCTGCATACAGGTCTTTTGTCTCCTTAGGTAGATTTATTCTTAGGTACTTTATTCACTTTGTTGCAATGGTGACTGGGATTGTTTTCTTAATTTTCTCTATGAATTTTCACTGTTAGCATGTAGGGACATAATGGATTTTTGTGTATTAATTTTTAATTCTAACACTTTACTATATTCATTGATTAGCTCTAGCACTTTTCTGGTAGCATTTTAAGGGTTTTCTATGTATAAAATCACTATGAGCCATCCCTTGTGGAATTGTCCAAGATGAACAGGTCATACTGAAGAGTTCTGACAAAAGGTGGTCCACTGGAGGAGCAAATGGCAAACCATTCCAGTATTCTTTCCACTAGAACTCCATGAACAGTATGAAAAGGCCAAAAAGTATAACACCAGAAATTGAGCCCCACAGGTAGTAAGGTGTTCAATAAGCTACTAGGGAAGAGCAGAGGGCAAATACTAATAGCTACAGAAAACATGAGGCAGTTGGACCAAAATGTAAACAGCACTCAGTTGTTGATATATCTGGTGATTAAAGGGAAGTCCAATGTTGTAAACAACAATACTGCATAGGAACATTAAATGTTAGGTCCATAAATCAAAGATAATTAGGTACCAACAGGAGATGGCAGGAGTGAATGTCAACCTCTTAGGAATCACTGAACTAAAATGGACAGGAATGATTAATTTACTTCAGATGATCATTATATTTACTGCTATGGGAAAGGATCCCTTGAAAGAAATGGAGCAGCATTCATTCAACAAAAGGGTACAGAATGTAGTACTTGAGTGCAATATAAAAAATGATAGAAAGATCTTGATTCATTTCCAAGTCAAGCCATTTAACATCAGAGTAATTCAAGTCTATGTCCCAACAAATAATGTTGAAGAAGCGGAAGTTGACTGATTCTATTAAGAACTACAAGACCTTCTAGAACTAACACCAAAAAGAAAAGTCCTTTTAATCATATGGGATTGGAATGCAAACATAGGAAGTCAAAATATACCTGTAGTAAAAGGCAAGTTTGGCCTTAGGGTATAGAATGAAACAGGACAAAGGGTAACACAGTATTGTCAAGAGAATAGGCTGATCATAGAAAACACTATTTTTCAACAACACAAGAGACGACACTACACAAGGACATCACCATAAGATCAATACCAAAAACATATTGATTTTATTCTTTGCAACCAAAGATGGTTGTTCCCCTGTGTGTGTGTATGTGTGTGTGTGTGTATACATACAGGGGGAAAAAAGAAACAAAGACTTGAAACTGTCTGTGGCTCAGGTCATGAGCTTCATATTGAAAAGTTTAGAGTTAAAAAAAGTAGAGAAAGCTACTAGGCCATTCAGATGTGATCTAAATCAAATCCTTTAGGATTATACAATGGAGGTGATGAATAGATTCAAAGGATTATTTCTTCAGACAGTATGCCTGAAGAACTATGAACAAGAGGTTCATAGCACTGTACAGGAGGCAGTGATCAAAATTATCCCAAAGAAAAAGAAATGCAAGAGAGAAAGGTGGTTGTCTTAGGAGGTTTTAAAAATAGCTGGGGAAACAAGAGAAGCAAAAGGTATGGAAGAAAGGGAAAGATATAACCAACTGAATGCAGAAATTCAGAGAATTACAGCAGGTAGAGAAAAGAAGGTCTTAAATAAAGAATGCAAAGAAATAGATGATACCAATAGAATGGAAAATACCAGCGATGTCTTCTAGAAAACTGGAGATATCAAAGGAATATTTCTGCAAGGATGAACACAATAAAGGACAGAAATGGTAAGTACTTCACAGAAGCAAAATAAATTAAGAAGAGATGGCAGGGATAAATAGGACTACACAGTAAATGTCTTAATTACCCAGATAACGACAACAATGTGGTCACTCACCTAGAATCAGACATCCTGGATGTGAAGTCAAGTGGCCTTAGGAGCATTGCTATGAACAAAGCTAGGGGAGCTGACAGAATTCCAACTGAGCTAATTCAAATCCTAAAAGATGATCCTGTTAAAGTGCTGCACTCAATATGTCAGCAAATTTGGAAAATTCAGCAGTGGTCACAGGATTGGAATAGGTCTTTTTCTTTTTCTTTTTTTTCCAAACTCAAGGAAAGGTAATGCCAAAGATTTTTCAAACTAACATAAAATTACACTCATTGCACATTCAGTAAGTTTATGCTTAAAACTTTTCTAGCTAGGTTTTAACAGTATGTAAATCAATAATTTTGAGATGTTCAACATTCAAACAACTGAAATCATTGCATTCAGTCTCATCACTTCACAGCAAACTGAAGGAGAAAAATATAAACCATGACATATTTTATTTCTTGGGTTCTGAAATCACTGTGTATTGTGATTTAAGCCCAGAAATTAAAAGATGCTTGCTCCATGAAAGGAAAGCAGTAACAAACCTAGTCAGCATATTAACAAGCAGAGACATCATTTTGCTTACAAAGGTCTGTATAGTCAAAGCTGTGGTTTTTCCATTAGTCATGTATGGATGTGAGAGTTAGATCATAAAGAAAACTGAGTGCTGAAGAACTGATGGTTTTACTTATTTATTTATTTTCTTTTTCTTTTTTTCCCCCTATTTATTTTTATTAGTTGGAGGCTAATAACTTTACAATATTGTAGTGGTTTTTGTCTTACATCGACATGAATCAGCCATGGACTTACACGTATTCCCCATCCCAGTCCCCCCCCACCTCCCTCTCCACCCGATCCCTCTTGGTCTTCCCAGTGCACCAGGTCCGATCACTTGTCTCATGCATCCAACCTGGGCTGGTGATCTGTTTCACCCTAGATAATATACATGTTTCGATGCTGTTGTCTCTAAATGTCCCACCCTCGCCTTCTCCCACAGAGTCCAAAAGTCTGTTCTGTACATCTGTGTCTCTTTTTCTGTTTTGCATATAGGGTTATCGTTACCATATTTCTAAATTCCATATATATATGCATTAGTATATTGTATTGGTCTTTATCTTTCTGGCTTACTTCACTCTGTATAATGGGCTCCAGTTTCATCCATCTCATTAGAACTGATTCAAATGAATTCTTTTTAATGGCTGAGTAATATTCCATGGTGTATATGTACCACAGCTTCCTTATCCATTCGTCTGCTGATGGACATCTAGGTTGCTTCCATGTCCTGGCTATTATAAACAGTGTTGTGATGAACATTGGGGTGCACGTGTCTCTTTCAGATCTGGTTTCCTCCTGATGGTTTTAAATTGTGGTGCTGGAGAAGATGCTTGAGAGTCCCTTGGACAGCAAGGAGATCAAACAAGTCAACTTTAAAGGAAATCAATCCAGAAACTTCTTTAAAAGGATTCATGCTGAAGCTGAAGTTCCAATACGTTGGTCACCTGATGTGAAGAGCTGACTCATTGGAAAAGTCCCTGATGCTGGGAAAAACTATATGCAAACGAAAGGAGAAGCAGAAGATGTGATAACTAGATAGCATCAATATTCAATGGGCGTTAATTTGAACAAATTTCAGGAGCCAGTGAAAAACAAAGAAGCCTGGAGTGCTCTAGTCTATGGGGTCACAAAGTGTTGGACCCAACTTAGCAACAACGCACACACACACACACACACACACACACACACACACACACACATGCACAAGGATACTATCATGTTATCTGCAAACTACTGAGTTTTACTTTTTTTTTTTTTCAATCTGGATTCCATTTATTTTATTTTTCTTCTTTGATTGCCATGACTAGCGCTTTCAAAAGTATATCAAATAATAGTAGCAAGTGTGGACATCATTGTCTTGTTTCTTACCTTAGAATAAATTATTTTTGTTTTTCAACATTGAAAATATTGTTTGTGGTGGGTTTGTCATGTTGGCCTTTATTATGTTGAAGTAGGTTTCTTTGTATACTTCTTGGAAATTTTAAAATCCTAGATGGAAGTAGAATTTTGTCAAAAGCTTTCTCTGCATCAATTGAGATGATTATATTGTTTTCCAACTCTCAGTTTTTTAATATGATTGATTTATATATATTGAACTGTTCTTGCACCTCTTGGATAAAGCTGAGTTGATCACAGAGTATGATCCTTCTACTGTGTTGTTGAATGTTGTTTGTTAGATTTCTGTTGGGGATTTTTACATCTATTTTCATCTGTAATATTGGCCTAAATTTTTCTTTTATTTTATATCTTTGTCTGGTTTTGGTATCAGGGTGATTGTGATCTCATAGAATGAGTTTGGGAATTTTCCTTCCTCTAGAATTTCCTAGAAGAGTTTAAGCACTATAGGTCTTAGCTCTTCCCTAGACATTCAACAGACTTTGACCATGAAGCCATTTGGCCCTGGGAATTTGCTTATTGAAAGATTTTTTTTTTTAATCACAGCTTTGATCTCAGTTTTGTAATTCTTCTGCTCATATTTTCTTTTTCTTCCTGATTCAATCTCAAAAGGCTATAATTTTCTAATAATTTGTCCATTTCTTTCAGGTTATCTATTTTATTGGCATACAGTTGCTTGTAGTAGTCCCATGATCTTATGTACTTCTACAATATCTTTTGTAACATCTCCTTTTTTGTTTCTAATATTATTGATTTATGACTTTCCCTCCCTTTCATGTGTCTGTCTAATGGTTTGACAATTCTGTTTATCTTCTCACAGAACCTGCCTACATTTATATTGATCTTTATGTTGTCTCCTTCATTTATTTTTCATTCATCTCAGCTCTGATCTTTATTATTTCTTTCCTTTGACTAACTTTGTTTTGTTATTGTTGTTGTTGTTGCTGTTCTTCTTCTTCTACTCCTTTTTCAAGAAGAAAAGGTTAGGCTGTTTATTTGATGCTTTTATTGTCTTGGGGTAAATTTGTATTTGCTATGAATGTTCTTCTTAGCACTGCATTCTGCATCCCAAACGTTTTGAGAACTCATATTTTCATTGTCATTTGTTTCTAGGTATTTTTTATTTCATCTTTGATTTATCCAGGGACCTCTTGGTTATTCAGGAAAGTACTGTTTAACCTCCATGTGTGTGTATATATATATAAATATATATATATATACACATATATATATATATATATAACTGTCTTCCTATGTTGATGTCTAACTTTCTAGTGTTTTGGCCAGAAAAATGCTTGATGCAAATTCACATTTTTTTTTTTAATTTACCAAAGCTTGATTTGTGACTTACTAACATGATCTATCCAGGAGAATGCTTTCTGTGCACTTGAGAAAAATGTGCATTCTACTATTTTGGCATGAAATGTCCTATAAATATCAATTATGTTCTTATGGTCCAATGTGTCATTTAGTGTTTGTGTTTCTGTATTCATTTTCTGTCTGGTTGATCTTTGTATGTTTTGAGAGGGGTGTTAATTTCCCCCACTATTATTTTATTTCTGTCAATTTCCACTTTTATGGTTGTTAACATTTGCCTTATGTATTGGGGTTGTTCCTATGTTAGGTGCATAAATATTAATAATTGCTATATCTTGCTTATGGATTAATCCCATGATCATTGTGTACTGTCCTTCCTTGTTTCTTGTAATAGTCTTCATTTTAAAATTTATTTTATCTGCTGTAAGTACAGTTACTCTCATTTTTGCTTTCCTTTTGCATGAAATATCTTTCTACATTTTCTCACTCTCAGGCTGTATTTGTCCTTAAATCTGGATTGGGTTTCTTGTTAGACATCAAATATTGGGGTCTATTTTTGGTATCTATTCTGCCAGTCTTTGTCTTTTGGTCACATAATTGAATCCATTTACAGTAATTATTGATGTATATTTTCCTATTACTAATTATTTATTCCTTTGTATTTTTGTAGGTCTGCTTTTTCTCTTGTATTTCTTGTCTAGAAAAGTTTCTTTAGCATTTGTTATGAAGCTGGTTTTGTGGTGATGAATTCTCTTAATTTTGACTTCCCATGGGATGCTAGTGGTAAGGTAGCTGCCCCCCAAGATGGGAGATGGAAGATACATGGGTTCAATCCCTAGGTTGGGAAGATCCCCTGGAGGAGGGCATAGCAACCCATTCCAGTATTCTTGCCTGGAAAATCCCATGGACAGAGGGTCCTGGCAGGCTACAGTGCATGTGGTCACAAAGAGTCAGACATAACTGAAGTGACTTAGCACACATGCATGAATATCTCTTATGTCTGTGTCAAATCTGAATGAAATTCTTCCTGGGTGGAGAAATCATGGTTGCAGCTCCCCCGCTCCCTCCCCCCTCTCCAATTAATTTAAGTATATCCTGCCTGTTTCTCATGACCTGTGGAGTTTATGTTGAACATAACCTTATGGGGCTCCTCTTACATGTTATTTGTTCTTTTTCCCTTTATGATTTTAACTTTTATTTTTCCTTTGTGTTTAACTTTCTTTAGTTTGATTCTTGACATGTTTCTCTTTGAGTTTATCATTTTCGGGACTCTGGATTGACTGGACTTGGGTATCTATTTCTTCTCCCATGTTCAAGAAGCTTTTGACTGTAATCTTCTCAAATATTTTCTCATACCCTTCATTTTCTTTTTTTCTTCTTTGACTCATCATTTGAATGTTGGTGTGCTTAATGCTGTCTCAGATGTATCTGAGACTTTCCTCATTCCTTTTCAATCTTTTTTTCCTTTATTCTTTCTGGATCAGTTCTTTCCATCACTCTATCCTCCAGCTCACTTATCAGTCCTGCTTCAGTTTTTCTACCGTTTTTTGCCTCTTAGGTTGCTGTTGTTTGTTTGTTTGTTTTTTAATTCAGATAGTGTGCTATTCATCATTCTGGTTCAGTTCAGTCACTCAGTCATGTCCAATTCTCTGTGACCCCCTGGACTGCAGCATGCCAGGCGTCCCTTTCCATCACCAACTCCCAGAGCCAATTCAAACTCTTGTCCATCACATTGGTGATGGTATCCACCCATAGCATCCTCTGTCATCCAATTCTCCTCTGGTACTCAGTCTTTCCCAGCATCAGGGTCTTTTCCAATGAGTCAGTTCTTCACATCACGTGGCCAAAGTATTTGAGCTTCAGCTTCATCAATCGTTCTGATTAATATTCAGGATGGATTTCCTTTAGGATGGCCTGGTTTTATCCCCTTTCAGTTCAAGGGACTCTCAAGAGTCTTATCCAATGCCACGGTTCAAAACCATCAATTCTTCTCTGCTCAATTTTCTTTATAGTCCAATTCTCACATCCATATATGACTACTGGAAAGATCATAGCCTTGACTAGATGGACCTTTGTTGGCAAAGTAATGTCTCTAATTTTTAATATGCTGTCTAGGTTGGTCATAGCTTTTCTTCCAAGAAGCAAGTGTCTTTTAATTTCATGGTTGCAGTCACCATCTGCCGTGATTTTTGAGCCTCCCCCCAAAATAAAGTGTGTCACTGTTTCCATTGCCTCCTCATCTGTTTGCAATGAAGTGATGGGGCCAGATTCTATGATCTTAGTTTTCTGAATGTTGAGTTTTAAGCCAGCTTTTTCACTCTCCACTTTTATATTCATCAAGAGGCTCCTTAGTTCTTCTTCACTTTCTGCCATAAGGATGTTGTCATCTGTATATCTCAAATTATTGATATGTCTCCCAGCAATCTTGATTCCAGTTTGTGCTTCATCCAGCCCAGCATTTCTCATGATGTACACTGCATATAGGTTAAATAAACAGGGTAACAATATAGAACTTTGACATACTTATTTTCTGATTAGTCTATTCTTTATTTCCTCTTGGTCCTTTTTAAACATTTCATGTATCTTTTCAGTCCATGCCTCTCTTCTACTTATCAATTATATTTTTGAGGTTTTAAAACATCTTTACTATCATTACTCGGGATTTTTTTTTTTTTTTCAAATATTGGTGTTTTTCAGTCACTCAGTGATTGCTGACTGTTTGTGATCCCATGGACTGCAGTACTCCAGTCTTCCATGTCCTTCACCATTGCAAGGAGCTTGCTCAAATTCATGCCCATTGAACTGGTGATGCCATCCAACCACCTCATCCTCTGTCATCCCTTTCTCCCACTGCCTTCAATCCTTCCCAGAATCAGGGTCTTTCCAATGAGTTAGCTCTTCACATCAGGTGTCCAAAATACTGGAGCCTCAGCTTCAGCATCAGTCCTTCTAGTGAATATTCAGGATTTATTTCCTTTATGATTGACTGGTCTGATCTCCTTGCTGTCCAAGCAACTCTCTAGAGTCTTCTCCTGTGCCACAGTTTGAAGGCATCGATTCTTTGGTACTCAGCCTTTTTTTTTTTAATTGTTCAGCTCTTATATTTGTGCATAACTACTGGTAAAATCATAGCTTTGACTATATGGATGTTTGTAGGCAAGGTAAAGTCTCTGCTTTTTAATATGATGTCTAGATTGGTCATAGCTTTCCTTCAAAAGACCAAGGGTCTTTTCATTTCATGGCTGCAGTCACCATCTGTAGTGATTTTGGAGCCCCCCAAAATAAAGTCTGTCCCTGTCTCCATTGTTTCCCCATCTATTTGTCATGAAGTGATGGGACCATATGCCATGATCTTTGTTTTTTGAATGCTGAGTTTTAGGTCATCTTTTTCACTCTCCTCTTTCATCTTCATAAAGAGGCTCTTTAGTTCCTCTTCACATTCTGCCATAAGGGTGATGTCATCTGCATATATGATGTTATTGATATTTCTTCTGGCAAGCTTGATTCCAGCCTGTGCTTCATCTGGCCTGGTGTATGAAGTATTCTGAATAGAAGTTAAATAAACAGTGTAAAAATATACAGCCTTGATGTATTTTGTACCTTTGAAACTTTCCCAATTTTGAACCAGTCTCATTTCATGCCCTGTTCAAACTGTTGCTTCCTTACCTGCATATAGGTTTTGTAAAAGGCAAGTAAGGTAGTCTGGTTTCCCCATCTCTCTAAGAATTATTATTATTATTAATTAATTTATTTATTTTTGTGATCTATGCAGTGAAAGCCTTTTGGATAGTTCGTGAAGCAGATGTTGATGCCTTTTTTCTGGAATTCTCTTGCCTTTCTCTATGATTTAACAGATGTTGGCAATTTTATCTCTGGTTCTTCTGCCTTTTCTAAATCCAGATTATTCATCTGGAAGTTCTTGGTTCACATATTGTTGAGGTCTAGCTTGAAAGATTTTGAGCATTACTTTGCTAGCATATGAAATGAGTACAATTTTGCAGGGTTTTAACTATGCACACTTTGAAGCTATCTTTGTCAAATAGATTGTTATTTCCTCTTCATTTGTTTGGTCTTGTGCTTTTGTTTACCATGTACCTTCATCTGGTGCATGTTTCTTGTTTTTTTTCATTTTGTTTAATTAATTAACTATGTTTGGGGTATCCTTTCTCCATCCTGGAAGATCATCATTCCACTTATTTGTGGATTCTGCTCCCAATGGATGGGGTTGGATCTTTTGAAGGTTTCCTGGTGGAGGAAATGGGGTCTTTGTTCTTTTGTGTGGAGCTGCTACTAATATCCCTAAAAGGCAGTACTGGTGCCCTTTGTTGTTTTGGGGGTATGTCTTTGGAGTTGGTGTAGCTTTGGGCAGCCTATCTGCTAGCAGGCCTAGCTGTGTGCATGTCTTGCTAATGGTTGGCATTAGACATCCACCACTGGAGCCACCTGACTTTTGAATGTGACATAGTTTTTGTATTGAGATAGAGGTTTTGGGGAGAGC
Organism: Hydropotes inermis; assembly: GCA_020226075.1. Lineage (NCBI taxonomy): Eukaryota > Metazoa > Chordata > Mammalia > Artiodactyla > Cervidae > Hydropotes > Hydropotes inermis. Next base: position 3,947,155 of record CM035286.1, on the reverse strand, counting down.
TTGTGCTGATTTATGGTCCGTATGGTCAGGAGTTCTCTGATGGCCCCAAATCTTTAATTCAGATGTCCCAACTTGGACATTCAGGCCTGAACCCTTACTGTAGCTACATGCCACAGAGCACAGAAGAGAAAAAGAGAGTTAGAGAAACCAAAACAAAACAGAGTAAGGAAGAAAGGAAAACAAAAAGAAAGATTAAAAAAAAAAAAAAACAGAAACAAATAGGGGAAAAGGAAGTCAAACAAACATATAAACAGAAAAAGAATGGGTGGACAAAACTCCCAGACAAGTTGTGAAAATAACACTTAATATACAAGAATAACCAAGGAAACTCACATGCTATCTAAAAGAAAAGAATAAAGAAAAGTGAGAGATTTTTTAAAAGAATAAAAACAGGAACCAAAAATGAAGAGAGTAATCAAGTCAAATAACAAATCTTTAAGTGAAAATGAATACTAAAAACTAGGCTTCCAAAAATACAAAACAACACACAAAAAAAAAACATGAAAAAAGCAATATACTGAAACAGGACTCTAAACAAAGGAAGAAAAAAAATTAATAAATGATGTAAAAATGAAAAAGGTAAAAAAAAATTCAAGAAATTGAAATAAAGAATAATAGCACAATATGAAAAAGAAGAAAAAACAAAAATATATATGTACACAGAGAGAAAGAGTGTTAGTAATAAAAATGTCCTCCTATGTCCTCCATTTTCCCTACCACACAATGAGTACCAGCCAACCTGCCTGCTCAGGAAATCCTCCAATATTTCTAGGAACATCTCTGGGTCTCCTGTGTTTGTTGTGGGTTCAGTTCAGGCTCATATCTGACCTTACTCTAGACTGTATTTGCTTTCAAAATCCACAATTGTCCCCCCACAGTCCACAGTCTCAAGCTAATTATGGGGCTTTAATCTGTTGCATCTGTAGATGCAGGAGTAAATTCCTTTCCTTTTCTTTAGCTCCTGATGCTCAATTTTGGTTTTTGCCCCACCTCTGTTTGTAGGTTGCTCTCTGGTGTCTGTTCCCACCCGAACAAGAGAGGGCAAGCATGGTGGCTTATCAGGGCTCACTAGCTCTATTGCACTGGAAAGAAGGAGGGGTATGGCAGACATAATTGGGGTGTGTGAGGAGTGTCTACTGTGGCCAAGGCCTGTGGGAAGATTCTACAGTCTGAGGTGGGTCATGCACTCTCCCATGGGAATTGACCCCAGGTTGTGAGTCCCTTAACAGAGCCAAGCTGCATAGGCTCCCAGGAAGGTGTGGGCATGACATGTTCTTGCTCACAGCTTGGTGGAAGCTGTAACCCCTGGTGTTGAGACTGCAGTGGCATATTGTCCTCCACCTCTGGCATTTGTTTAAGCTTTGGTAGCAGCCAACCAGACTGCATTCCCCGCTCTGGGATTGCAAATTGCAGCCATGGTTAGTCCTGCCTCTAGCACACATACAACAGCCTTAGCAGTGGTTGGCCAGCATGTCTACCTCTGGGGTCACATTCCACAGTCACAGTTCATTCTACCTATGACACATATGATGGTGGGGTCCCCCAGTCTGTGTGTGAGCAGTTAGAGGGTCCCTGCAACAATAATATCTTGCCTCTTTGGCAGGTTCAGGGTTTTCCTTGATCTCCCTCAGCATCATCATACTAGGCCTCTCAGAATGTCTTCATGGCAGACAATCTTAGTGCTTTCCTTGTAGTCCAACTTCAGAAGCCTAAGGCTCAGCACCCAACCCCCACGCACTATAGCAAGCATGCAAATAAGCATTTCAGATTGGGAGGTGCTGGTTGGCACTAATCTCTGTGGTGAATTCTCTCCATTTTACCTTTTGAGTACCTGTAGCTTCATTCTCTTCTAAGGTTCCAAAGCTCCCTCCATCCCCAACCATGATGGATTCTCAAGTGAGCAGAAACCTTTCCTCCTTCATAGCTCCCTCCCTAAGGAACAGGTCCCCATTCCAATTCTTTTGTCTCTCTTTCTGTTTCTCTCTTTTTTAAATGTATTTTGCCCTACCTCATTCTGTGGAGATTAGCTTGCCTTTTGAAAGTCTGGGGTCTTCTTCCAGAGTTCAGAAGGTGTTCTGTAAGAGTTGCTCCACATGCAGATTATTTTTGATATATTTGTGGGGAGGAAAGGGATCTCCATGTCTTACTCCTCCGACATGTTGAAAGTCCCTATAACAGCTTCTTAAGTATAAATTAAATAGAAAGTAGTCATCATCATTTGTTTTAGTCTGGCAAATTTGTATTTGCTTTCCCATTCTGTGTAACTGCATAATAATATACCTTGAGATATAATATTTAGAAATGTGATGAGTTGCTGTTTTCTACAGGGAATTCACCCCAATCATTCCAACATCCATTTAGCAATGCTAATTTATACACACTGAGATTAATTTTTGAATTCTTGTAATACTGCAGTGGGTTTTACTGTATTTTCACTTCAGTTCAGCTCAGTCACTCAGTCATGTCCAACTCATTGAGACTCCATGGAATGCAGAACACCAGCCTTCCCTGTTCATCACCAACTCCTGAAGCTTGTTCAAACTCAAGTCCACTGAGTCAGTGATACCATATAACCATACCATCCCTGTCTTCCCCTTCTCCTTCTGCCTGCAACCCCTCCCAGCATCACAGTCTTTGTCAATGAGTCTGTTCTTCATATCAGGTGGCCAAAGTATTGAAGCTTTAGCTTCACAATCAGTCCTTGCAATGAATAATCAGGACTGGTTTCCATTACAATTGACTGGTTTGATCTTGCAGTCCAAGGGACTCTCAAGAGTCTTCTCCAACACCACAGTTCAAAAGCATCAATTCTTCAGTGCTCAGATTTCTTTATAGTCCAACAATCACATTTATACATGACTACTGGAAAAAACCATAGCTTTGACTAGATGGACCTTTGTTGACAAAGTAATGTCTCTGCTTTTTAATATGCTGTCTAGGTTGGTCATAACCATTCTTCCAAGGAGCAAGTGTCTTTTCATTTCATGGTTGCAGTCATCATCTTCATGATATGGAGCCCAAGAAAATAAAATCTGTCACTGTTTCCATTGCTTTCCCATCTATTTGTCATGAAGTGATGGGACTGAACAACATGATCTTAGTTTCTTGAATGTTGAATTTTAAGCCAAATTTTTCACTATCCTCTTTTACATTCATCATGAGGCTCCTCAGTTCCTCTTCACTTTCTTCCATAAGGGTAGTATCATCTGCATATCTGAGGTTATTGATATTTCTCCTGGCAATCTTGATTCTGACTTGTGCTTCATCCAGCCCTACGTTTCACATGGTGTACTGTGCATACGTTAAATAAGCAGAGTGACAATATACAGCCTTGATGAACTCCTTTCCAAATTTGGAACCAGTCCATTGGTCCTTGTCAGGTTTTTAACTGTTGCTTCTTGAGCTGCATACAGATTTCTCAGGAGGCAGGTCACATGGTATGGTATTCCCATCTCTTTAAGTATTTCCCAGTTTGTTGTGATCCATAGAGTCAAAGGCATAGTCAATGATGCAGAAATGGACTTTGTTTGTTTGTTTTCTGGAATTCTCTTGCTTTTTCTATGATCCAGTGGATTTTGGCAGTTTGATCTCTGGTTCCTCTGACTTTTATAAATCCAACTTGAACATCTGGAAATTCTCAATTCATGTACTATTGAAGTCTCACTTGGAGAATTTTGAGGATTACTTTGCTATCATGTGAGATGGGTGCAACTGTCCTGTCATGTGAACATTCTTTGGCATTGCCTTTCCTTAGGATTCAAATGAAAGCTGATCTTTCCCAGTCCTGTGACCACTGCTGAGTTTTCCAAACTTGCTAGCATATTGAGTGCAGCACTTCAACAGCATTATCTTTTAGAACTTGAAATAGCTCAGCTGGAATTCCATCACCTCCCCTAGCTTTCTTGGTAGTGATACTTCCTAAGGCCCACTTCATTTTGGACTTCAGGATGCCTGGATCTAGGTGAGTGATCACACCACTGTGGTTATCTTGGTCAAGAAGTTATTTTTTGTGTCATTCTCCCATGTATTCTTGCCACCTTTTCTTAATATCTTCTGCTTCTGTTAAGTCTATACCATTTCTGTCTTTTATTGTGCCCATTTTTGCATGAAATGTTCTCTTGGTATCTCCAATTTTCTTGAAGAGATGTCTAGTCATTCCCATTCTATTGTCTCCCTCTATTTCTTTGCATTGATCACTGAGGAAGTCTTTCTCAATCTCCTTAATAATTGCTCAAAATTAAGAAAATGTTTAAAAACAGAAAAAAATGTAATCAATTTCTATTAATAACAATTATACTTAGGAAAAGTTTGTTTGTTTGTTTTGAATTGGAGGCTAATTACTTTACAATAGTGTGAGGAAAAGTTTTAAATGCACCTCATACTGTATTTTTTCATTTCCAATTGACTTGTGATGAAGTATTTACAAGCCATAAATCTTGCACTGAAGTTGTTTATCTGCTTTTTTATTTGGAAGGTAAAACTATTTATAAACTATAACAGTAATATCTGGCTGAGCTGAGACCAGGTGAGGCATTGTAGAGGACTGTAACCAGACCAGGATAAGAAGACCCTGAGTTAACTTCTTCCCACTGGCACAAGATTGCAACTAATTACAGAAATACTATCTATAAGAACAATCTGAAGATTGTCAAGAAAAGATTTTCTACAACTGTATCTATAAAGGAAAAAACTAAAGCAAGATGTACATGAGAGGAAGAGAATCTGTAAAGACTCATACCTGTTGGAAGGCAACTGACAAATTAGAGGGTTATTATGATTGCAGAAGTTTTCCCTAAGGATGAGGGGTCCAAGCCCCACATCAGGCTTCCAGATTTAAGGTCCTATATCAGGAAGACAAGCATTCAGAAGGTCTGGTTTAAAAGGCCAATGGGATTTGTGTATAGGAGAGCTATAGGAAATGGATACCTTGTTTGTAAAGAGATTTATCCTCAGAATTCCATCACAGAGGAAACAATTTTAAAAAAGCCTGAGTCAGACTCACTTCCTGATCTTAGAAAGCTTCCCAGAAAGAGAGGAGCCAACTTGGACTCCAGGTGGGAACAGAGACACTGACAGAAGTCCTTTTGGTAATCTCATTCTATCTTGAGAATACCGTTGAATACAGGAAACATTTTGGAGTCTTTTCTTTAGGCTACTAGTGCTATGGGCTTATCTGCCTATCTGCAGGCCAACATGTTAGCTCTGAATCTCAAAGGCCCTATGGAAAGCTGCACTAGGGCCTGGTCCCAACAACCAAAAGGCTCACATCAGCACATGGACCCTCAAGACTCCGCAGCCATCATCCCTGGAATACAGCCCCATTCACCAGTGTGCCAGCACCAGCCCCAAGATGCCCCCAGGCCCATGGCCAGTCAGCTCAAATCTAGGAGCAAACTGCACCAGGGGTATAAGCATGCCTGCAGTAGTCAGTCACATCACAAAAGAAGGGCCCATACAGCTCACATAGGGGGCATCACTTGAAGACTAACTTTGCTCACAGAAAGGGAGCTGTTGCTAGTCCCCAAAGGATATCTCCTACAGAAGTCTAGCTCTCAAGATGGGAAACATATCCAATATACTCAATACATAAATTGAGAATTAGTTAAAGTGAGGAGACAGATAAATCAATTCCAAATGATTTAACAAGATAAAGCCCCAGAAGAACTAAGCAATCCAATGTATCAAGGATTTAAGGTAATGATCATAAAGATGATCAATGAACTTGGAAGAAGAATCAATGAATACACTGAGAAGATTAACAAAGACTCAGAAAGTAGAAAGTAGGACCAAACAGGGAAGTATATAGCAACTGGAAAACAACAACAACAACAAATGCTAAAATGAATCAAAGACAAGTAAGGAGATAGATCAGTGAATTAGAAGACCGAAGAGTGGAGATAATAAAGCATAACAGAAAAGAGAAAAATTATTTTAAATATTGAGAATGACTTAAGATACCTCTGTCAATATTAAGAATGCTAATATTCAAACTACAGAGGTCTCAGGGGCAGAAAGAGTGATAGACATTATTTGAATAAATGATCTCTTAATATTTCCCTAACCTGAGGAAGTAAACAGAGTTTACCAGTTCTGGGAATTACAGAGTCCCAAACTAGATGAGTGAAAGAGATCTCTACCAGGAGACATTATATTTAGAATGGCAAAAAGTAAAGATAAAGAAACAATCTCAAAAAGCAGTACCAGAAAAGCAGCTAGGTACAAACAAGGGAAACACTAAGCAACAGTCAGCTGACTTTTTAGTAAAAACATTGCATGCCAGATGGGAACAGCATTATATAATAAAAATAATAAAAGAAAAAAAACAGTCTACATCTAGGGATCCTATACTCCACAAGGATATCATTCAGATAGAAAAATATATAGTTTTACAGACAAGCAAAATAAAAAAAGAATTTAAAAAAAAAAGAATTTAGCAACACTGAACCAACCTTAGAAAAAATGTTAAGGAAATTTATCTGAGAAGAAAATAAAATATACCAATTAGAAATATGTAAATTATGAAAGAAAAAGTCTACCTAATAAGGGAAAATATACAATAGAGAAAGTAGATCAACCACTTATGAGGGCTAGTAGGAAATTTAAAAGACAAAAGTGTCAAAACTATCCAGGTCCACAATGAGTAGTTAAGGGAATAACAGAAAATTATTATTATTATTACTGTCATGTCTGACTCTTTGTGATCCAATGGACTGCAGCATGCCAGGCTCCTCTGCCCTCCACTATCTTCCAGAGTTTGTCAAGATTCGTGTCCATTGAGTAGGTAAGGATGTCTAACTACCTCATTCTGTGCTACCTCTTTCTCCTTTTGCCTTCAACCTTTCCCAGCATTAGGGTCTTTTCAAATGAGTCAGCTCTTTGCATTAGGTGGACCAAGTATTGGAGTTTTGGCTACAGCAACAGTCCTTCCAATGAATGTTCAGGGTTGATTTCTTTAGGATTAACAGGTTTGATCTTCTTGCAGTCAAAGGGACTCTCAAGAGTCTTCTCCAGCACCACAATTCAAAAGCATCAATTCTTTGGCACTCAGCCTTTTTTTCTGGTCCAACTCTTAAATCCAGATTGTGTGCAGAATATTCAGAGGGGATATGGGAGAAATGAAGAGTACGTTTAGAGAAGTTTAAAGAGCTGTTCTTCACCATAGATAATATACATGTTTTGATGCTGTTCTCTCGAAACTTCCTACCCTCGCCTTCTCCCACAGAGTCCAAAAGTCTGTTCTGTACATCTGTGTCTCTTTTTCTGTTTTGCATATAGGGTTATCATTACCATCTTTCTAAATTCCATATATATGTGTTAATATGCTGTAATGTTTTTTATCTTTCTGGCTTACTTCACTATGTATAATGGGCTCCAGTTTCATCCATCTCATTAGAATGGATTCAAATGAATTCTTTTTAATGGCTGAGAAATATTCCATGGTGTGTATGTACCACAGCTTCCTTATCCATTCATCATTAGCCTCCAACTAATAAAAATAAATTAAAAAAAAAGAGCTGTTCTTCTGTCTCTGCCCCTAAGGCAAGAGCTCAACACAAAGTTATTGATTTGGTCTCCAGGTCATTCTCTTGCTTCCAAGTCCCACAGATTGACATGGATCTTTGTTTTGCTCACTGATGACTCCCAACTGTCTAGAATAGTTTCTGCTTCATGACAGGCTCAAGGTATATGTTTGGAGTCTGGAGTTGCCAAAAGCAGAAGGGGAACAGTGGGGGAAACAAGTCTTCAAGGCAGACAGCCTAGATTGTGTTGTCTGGCTCTAGCAGATTTTAGCTCTGTGAGTTGGGACATGGTGTTTAACTTCCAAAGCTTATGTGATTTTATAGGCCTGGACAGGGAAGATGCTCCATCGTGGTTCACTGGGGAGAAAAAACAATTCTGCCTGGGGCACCAGTGATCCTGTCTCTGCTGTCTGCCAAGGCTGTGCTAAGTTTCCACTCCCTGATCATCTTCTCACCTCACTCCAGAACACCAAGACCTTAGCACTGACAGTCTCCTTTGTGATCAGCTGTCCTCATTTAGGAGGAACAAGAGAGGCAGAGTTTGAAATCTGAATTCCTACTCAATTTCTGTGACTATGCAGCATAAGAAGTTTTATGGAGAAAACCCAACCTGCTATGCAGAGTGACATGCACTTCACATACTTACTTAAAAGCTGTTACTCAAATTAACATTTCCCTGATTCAAACAGTCTTGAATGGAGTCAAGTAAATGTACCCATTGTATAGGATTTGAGCCCCACATTTTACAAAAACATTCAATAACCAAACTGATAACTTCATAAAGATTTCTGAACATTAAACTAATATTTACCAAACACTTACTATATGCGAGGCACTGTTGTAGGTATTGGATCTGCATCAATTAAAAAAAAAAAGATTTCTGTCATTGTGGAGCTTATGATCTACCAGGAAAGCAGGCAATTAGTGTGGCCAATAAGTACACTGTACTGTTTTATTGGGTGACAGTGCCAAGGGACTTTTATTCTGGAATAAGAATTATGATTGTAAAAATTTTAAATATTTAGTAAATAAATATTTGTTCCTTAAATCCTGAAAGGAGTAGAATGGGGAAAACTCTGTTTTGTTTTGGAAAATTAATGCCAGTGTCCTGCCCACAGACTGCAGAAACGTCACTTTATCTTACATGCACATGTCCCAGATTTTAAAACATGACCATGTTGAACAACATTTTAATACCCTGTTTTGCATTATCTTTCTTCTGCATATGGCACACACTTGATGTCCTCTCCACCCTGCCCACCTCTCTTCCAGGCTCATGGTGAGGAAACTGAGGGTCAGAGATTTTGAGTGACTGATTCACTTAAGTCCTGCAGGAAGGTTATCAATGCAGGGGTCTGAAACCTGGATCCTCTCAGACTTACCTGTTTGGAAATCTAAAATCTCATGGGCTGGACTGAGATGAAGGCAGTAGAGAGATTATATACAGACATATACAGCTATTAGGTCTTCTTGGGTGGCACTGATGATAAATAATCTGCCTGCCAATGCAGTATATGCAAGAAACTCAGATTTGATCTCTGTGTCAGAAAGATCTCCTGTAGTAGGAAATGGCAACCCACTCCAGTATTCTTGACTGGAAAGTCTCATGAAACAGAAGAGCCTGGTGGGGTACAGTTCATGGGGCAACAGAGAGTAAGACATGACTGAGTGGCTAAGCAACAAATAACAGAATGATGTAAAATATGTCAAGAACAAAAAAAAATCAGAGAGAGAGTAAAATGCACAGTTATTAGAATGCATTCAAACTTAACAGCTCTTCAACTTAAAATAATCACATGTAAATATAGGTGATTATTTATGAACTTCAAGGTAACAAAAAACTAAAAACAAATGCAATAGATATGAACTATTAAAAAAAAGTGAAACACTAAAGATAGTCATTAAATAGCAAAGGAAGAAAACAACAGAAGTAAAAAGGCACCAAAAAGAAGTGCAAAACAAGTAGAAGACAATTTTTACAATGGCAATAAGTATATAACTATAAAAAAATTACTTCAAATATAAGTGGGAAAATTATCCAATCAAAGACATAAAGTGGCTGGATGAAAAAACAAGAAAACAAAACAAGCAAAAACAACAAGAAAAAACAAGACCCATCCATATGCAACATGCCTGAGATTCATTTTGGTTCTAGAAACACACAGACTAAAAGTGATTGGAAGGAAAAGGTTATTCCATGCAAATGGAAATGCTAGATCACAAAACAAAGCTCAATAAATTTAAGACTGAAATAATATCAAGCATCTTTTTTAGTTGCAAAGGTATGAACCAGAAATTAACTACTATGAAAACAATCAGCAGAAGTCACAAACATGTGGAGGATAAAGTGTATGCTACTAAATAATCAATGCTACCAGAAAAATCAAAGAGGAAATCAATAAATACCTGGAGAAAAATTAAAATTGGAACAAAAATATCCAAAACATATGAAATTTAGGAAAAAATATTCCAAAGAGGGAAGTTTATAATGATTGGATCCTACCTCAGGAAACAAACAAAAAATATCAAATAAAAAATATAACCAAAAATCCACAAAGATATTAGGAAAAGGTGAACAAACAAAAATCCAACATTAGTATAAGGAAAAAAATAATAAAAATTAGATCATTAGTAACTGGAGGAGGAAATGTCAATCCACTCCAGAGTTCTTCCCTGGATAATCCCTAGGACAAAGGAGCCTGGGAGACTACAGTCCGTATGGTTGCAAAGAGTTGCACATGACTGAAGTGAGCTAGCATGCATGCATACAAATGATAAATAAATGAAATAGAGTCTATTTCAACAGAATAACAGGAAAGGAGATCAAGATGGTGAAATGGAAGGACATGTAACACACCTCCACCAACAAATACATCAAAAATATAATACATCTACATGTTGAATAATTCTCAATGAATACCTACTGGACACTGACAGAAGAGTTCATGGAAGCAAAATTATAGTAAATACTATCACATAACCAGGTTGAACAAAAGGAGAAGAAAAAAAAAAAAAGGAAACAAGACATCACCTGTGCCCCTGGGGGAGAGCTATGAAAGAGGAAAGTTCCTCTTAGCCTATGAACGAACCCCCTTCACTGGCTGGGAGATCAACTGGCAAAGAAAGGGAACTTCAGAGGCTTGAAGGAGAGTGCAACATCTGGATTGCAGAAGGCAGAACAGGAAAAGACCAGCTCCTAGTGTCTTGGCCACCTTTCTGCACTCAGCCTGAGACACATGTCTACTGGTGTGGAATGGGAGTTGAGTGCTGAAACATAGGCTTCAGTGAAGAGAATCAGAGAGAGGACTGGGGCTGACTGCACAGAGACAAGCTATAGGGTCTGGAGTGTAGTCTGAGCAGTGACTGGGGGTATACATGAGGCAGAGTCTAGGTCTGCTTTAAGAACCCATTGTTAACAAATACAAAGGGATGGTGTGGCTGCCATAGCATGCTCATTCTAAACATGCTCACGTTGGGTACAGCCTCACTTCTATGAACTCAGGGAGGAAGGAAGCACCAGCAGGTTGCTCATATGTGGAGCTGAGTCAGAAATCTGAGGTGATCCCCTGGGCATGCAATTTCATCAGCAGGTCTGAAATCTGAATCACCTCCCAGTGACTGCTAGCATGGATTTGCATTTACATTACAGCAGTTTCCTAAGGTCGGTGCCTGTGGAATGTGTGAATGAAGCACTGGTGTTCCCATGGCTGGGGCAGGTTAGGTGTTAGTGGCTACAGGCTTTGCCAGCATGTGCATGTGGAGAGAGCAAGCACCTGGGCAGATTTCATACTTACTATAGTGGATCCAGGTACAAAACTGTGGTGGTCCTGGTGCCTGACTTCAGCAGATCTGTGCCAATGAATCTATCTTGGTGGCTTTGTGAGCAACTGAGGAACACCAAAGCTGGTTGCTTGCATCCCCACAGTTGAGGCAGGGTTGAACACTTTCAACAGCAGTTACTTTGTAAGCCCACACAGTGAGTGGCAGGCAAAACCACAGGGTGCAACTCCAAGTAGGCAGCTCCTGCAGAGGAAATGTCAGTAGCTCCTCTCCCAGTGGAAACACTCTAATCTCACCTACCTCACACATTCAGAAATGGATCTTTAGACTTCTATTCCAACGACTGGGGAACACAATCAGTCCCAGACAGAACTGTGACAAGCAGAGAGCAAAAAGGATGCCCCATTCAGCATTCTCTGCAGGCTTTGGTCACCACGACAAAAATCACACCCCACTAATAAGGGAATAATAACCAGCACAAACTGAGGAAAGATGTGGCAAGCATCAGTACTAAAAAAAATTAATAAATAATAACCCTCAAGCCAAAATGTTAGTCTCATATGGCCTATATATGGACACTCTCACATTAAAAATGACCCTTCAAGACCACAGTGGGGAACTGTTTCTCTGAAATTCATAGAATCAGAGAAATACAAGTAAAATAAATAAGCAGAGGAACCATTTCCAATTAAAAGATAAAGATAATTCCCCTGAAAAAACAAACAATGAAACAGACCTCTCCAATCTAACAGATCTAGAGTTGAAACAGAAGGTAATAAAAATATTGAAGGAATTAAGAAAGGTTACTAAGTGGCTCAGTGGTAAAGAATCCACCTGCCAATGTAGGAGATGTGATTATATTACTGGGTCAGGAAGAGACCCTGGAGGAGAAAGTAGCAGCCACTCCAATATTCTTGCCTGGAAAATTCCATGGACACAGGAGCTTGGTGGGCTATAACTCACGGGGTCACAAAGAGTCAGACATGACTGAGGGACTGAGCACATGATACATGGGTAGAAAAATGCAGATCCACTATTACAAAGAATTAGAAACTATAAAGAAGAGCCAATTAAAATTAGAAAACTCAATTGCCAAGATGAAAGCTGAGCTAAAGGCAATAAATATAAAACTGTATATTAAAGAATAATTGATCTGGAAAATAAAGTAATGGAAATCACTCAATGAAAACTGCAGACAGAAAGACAAATTTAAAATTACAGCCATATACTAGACCTATGGAATAATATAAAACATGCCAATCTATGTGTAATATCACAGTCCTGATGATCTTCGGGCCTGAATGAGATCCTAGGAGAAAAAAAAAACAGAAAAGAAGATTGAAAATGTATTTCAAGAATTATGGCCGAAAACTTTTCAAGTCTAAAAAAGAAGCATATCTAAGTACAGGAAGCACATAGGTTTCCAAAGGAGATGAACACAGACAGATTTGCATCAAGGTTTTATAATCAAAATGGCAAAAGTTAAAGATAAAGAGAGTATTCTAAAGGCAGCACGAGAAAAGCAAAGTTAGTGAAAAGGGGGTCCCTGTAAGTTTCCCAGTACATCTTTCTTCAGAAACATTGAAGCCAGAAAGAAGTGAAAAGAGATTCAGGGTCCTAAAAGTGAAAAACCCTGCAACCTAAAAGACTCTCCATAGAAAAATTATAATTTACAATAACAATGCTAAACATATCCTAAAAGAAATATTGAAAGGTACAGTTTAAATAGTAAAGAATCTATAGGATAAGACTGAAAATTAAATCATTTAAATCAGTACAAAGGAAAGAAAAAATTTTTGGAATCCTACAATGAACATGATGTAAAAGAGGATATAAAAATCATAAAATGTGGGAGAAAGGTGCAAGAAAATATAAACTTTTTAGAACATGTTTGAGCTCATATGGCCACCAGTCTAAAGCGAATAATTATAGTAATGGTTGAAATACTTGAAAAGCAGGCTACCCACAAATAGAAAAAAAAAAAAAAAAATCAATAGATTCACACAATAAAGAAAACCACAAAAAGAAAAGGACACAAGCACATACAAAAGAAAACCATCAAACCAGAAAGGATAAAAAAAAAAAAAAAGAAAGAAGGAAAAAGAATTCCAAAATCAACTAAAAAAGAAAGTTTAGAATGGCAATAAATGCATATCTATCAATGATTATCTTAAATGTAATTGTATTAAATGCACCAATCAAAAGTAGTAAATTACACAAGAAAATAAGAGCATGTAATATGCTACCTACAAGAGACCCACTTTAAGTTGAAGGGCAGCTATAGACTGAAAATAAGGAAATGGAAAAAGACATTTCATGCAAATGGAAATGACCAAAAAATGAGGGTAATAATGTGTATATCAGACAAAACAAACTTTAAAACAGAGACCATAAAGACAGATAAAATGGACATTATATAATGAAAAAAGGGTCAAAATAAGAGGATATCACACTCGTTAACATATATGTACCCAATATAGTAGCATCTCTGTACATAAAACAGATACCAACAGACTATAAAGGGGGAAATTGAAAATTTAGTAATGGGGGGATTCATTACCCCAGTAACATCAGTGGACACCTCTTCCATACAGAAAATCAGTAAGGCTACAGAGATCCCAAATGACAGAATAGACTTAACTGACACTTTTAGAACATTGCTTGCAAAAACAGACAAAAAAAGTAAACACAAGATGCACTTCCTTTACAAGTGTGCAAGGAATGATCGCAGGTAGAGCACAAACCGGAACACACAAAAGAACTCTTAAAATATTGAAGAGGATTATTAATTAATTAATTAATTAATTATTAAATTATTTCAAGCATATTTTCTAATCACAGTGTCAAGAAACTGGATATCAACACAGAGATAAATGAGAAGGAAAAACAAACAAAAAATGATTATACGGAGAATACATGCTACTAAAAATCCAACGTGTCAACAGAAAATCAAGAGGAAGTTTATTTTATTTTGCTAATTTTTTGAAAAAAAATTTATTGGCATATTCTTGAGGTACAATGCCATGTGTTAGTTTCAGGTGTACAACAAAGTGAATCATATGCATATACATTTACATATGTTATATATATATATATATATTCAGGCCTTTTTAAGTTTTTTTCTAAAAGAATGAATAGAATTCCCTGTGCTATGCAGTAAGTCCTGATTAGTTATCTATTCTACATACAGTAGTATATATCTCTCAGTCCTGAGCTCCCAATTTGCCCTTCTCCCTCCACTTACTTCCTGATAATCATAAGTTTGTTTTCTACATCTGTGACTGTTTCTGCTTTTTAAAGAACTTCGTGGTTTGAAATGAAATTCGCTTGGTCGTGTCCAACTTTTGCAATCAGGAATTCTCCAGACCAGACTATTGGAGTGGGTAGCCATTTCCTTTTCCAGGGGATCTTTCCAACCCAGGGATCAAACCCAGGTCTCAGCTGGATTCTTTACCAAATGAACTACCAAGGAAGTCAAAGAATGCTGAAGTGGGTAGTTTATCTCTTTTTCAGGGGATCTTCCTGATCCAGTAATTGAACCAGGGTCTCCTGAATTGCAGGTGGATTCTTTACCAGCTGAGCTACCAGAGAAGCCCATAAATATTTTTTTGTGTGTTTTAAGATTTCACATACAAGAAATATATAATATTTGTTTTTCTTAGTCTGATCTAATTCATTCAGTATGACAATCTCTGCATGCTCATTTGCTCAATCATGTCTGGCTCTTTGCAACCCCAAAGATTATAGCATGCCAGGATTCTCTGTGAGAGAAATTTTGCAGGCAAGACTGCTGAGTGGATTGCCATTTCCTACCCCATCTTCCAGATCCAGGGATTGAACATGTGTCTCTTGCAACTCCTGATCTAACATGCAAATTTTTTACCACTGCATCACCTGGGTAAACCATGCCAATCTTAGTTCCATACATGTTGCTGCAAATGGCATTATTTTGTTTTTATATGACTAATATTCCATTATACATATATGTACCACATTTTACTGATCCATTCTAAAAGAAATGAACAACTTTCTAGAAACATGTAGTCTACCAAAACTGAATCAACAGAACCAGTTTCAACAGATGAATTACTAGAAGTGAAATAGAAATGTAAGAGCAAACAACAAAGCAAAAACTCCCTACAAAGGAAATTGTAGGACTGGAAGGCTTCACTAGGTAATTCTACCAAACATACAAGAGGACATTATACTGATTCTTCTCAAACTTTTCAAAGTGACTGAAGAGGAAGGATCACTCCCAAAGTCGTTGTAGGTCACTATCACCTTGATATGAAAACTAGACAAAAACATTAATCAAAAAGGAAAATCACAGCCCAATATCTTTGATGAATATTAATGTAAAATTCTTAACAAAATGTTAGCAAATCAAGTCCAGAAATACATAAAAAATCATGCACCAGAGCCAATTTAAGTTCATTCCAGAATCACAAGGATGGTTTAACATACACAAATCAATCAATGTGATATATCATATTAGCAAAGGAAAAAAAGAAAATCCACATAATCATATAAATATAGTATAATTAAGCATTAGGAAAAAAATAAAAATCCATTCATGATGAAAACTCTTACCAAAATGAGTATATGGGGAACCTACTGCAACATAATAAAATCTATTTGTGACAAATTCACAGCCAATGTAATACTCAATAGTGAAAAGTTGACAGTTTTCCTTTTAAAATCTGGAACAGCACAAGGATGTCAACTCTCACTACTTCTATTCAACATATTATTGGAAGTCCTAGCCACATAAATCAGACAAGAGGAAAAAAAAATTTCCAAATTGGAAGGGAAGAGACAAAATTGTCATTACATCATAGATACCATTGTTGTTAGTTAAGTCACATCTGACTCTTGTGTAACCTGGTCTCCACTGTTAATGGAATTTACTAAGTAAGAATACTAGGGTTGATTGTCATTTCCTTCTCCAGGGAATCTTCCCGGACCAAGGATTGAACCCATGTCTCCTGCAGTGTAGGCAGAATCTTCACCACTGATCTAACAAAGAAGCCTGTATGTAGAAGGCATGATACTATATACAGAATATTCTGAAGACTCTATACTAAAGCTGCTAGAACTGATAAATGTATTCAGCAAGGTAATAAGATATACAATTAATATACAGGTATCACTTTCACTCTTTATACTAGCAATGAAATATCATAAAGGAAATGTAAATTAAAAAATAAATTAATTTTAAAAAATTGTTTAGAATTAGATCAACAAAATACTTAAAGTAAACCTGATCATGGAGATGAAAAAACTTAGATCCTGTGAATTTTGAAATATTAATAAAGAAAATTGAAGATGAAACAAAGAAATGGAAAGATATCCTATGATATTGGATTGGAAGAATTAATATCATTAGAAAGACCATACTATTCAAAGTAATCTACACATTTAATGCAATCCAATGAAATTACCCATTAAATTTTTCACAGAACTGGAACAAATAATCTTAAAGTTTATATGAAAACATAAAAGATTCAGAAATGCCAAAGCAATTTTGATGAAAAAGAACAAAGTTGGAAATATAATCCTTCCAGATTTCAGATAATGCTACAAACATACAGTAATCAAAACAGTGTGGTATTTGCACACACACACACACACACACAAAGACAAATGGGTTGTTGAAATGGAATGGAGAGCCAAGAAATAAAACTACAGATCCATATATGCTCTCCTAAGTTGCTTTGGTCATGTCTGACTCTGCAACTCTTTGGACTACATTCCTCCAGGTTCCTCTGTCCATGGAATTCCTCAGTCAAGAAGAATACCAGAGTGGGTTGCCATGCCCTCCTCTTGACCCAGGGATTGAACCTGTGTTTCTTATGTTGCCTGCATTGATAAGTGGGTTTTTTACCACTACTGCCATCTGGGAAGCCCTACAGTCAATTAAACTTTGATAAAGAAGTCAAGAATTTGCAATGAAGCAAGACAATCTCTTCAGCAAGTGGTGTTGGAAAAATTGGATAGCTGCATGTAAATCAATGAAATTAGATTATTCCCTAATACCCTACACAATAATTAACACAAAATATTTACAGACTTAAATATGACACTACACAATAACTTAGAAGAGAACCAAACCAAAACATTCTGTGACATAAGTCATAACAAACTTTTCTTAGTCTCCCAAGACAATAGCAATAAAATTTTAAAAAAAGTAAATAAATGGGATCTAAAAAAACATAATTTTTGCATAGCAAAATAAACCATAAACAAAACAAAAAGACAACCCACAAAATGGGAGAAAAAAATCTGACTGTGTGAAATGGGATTAATTTCCAAAATATACAAATAACTCATACAGTTTAATAATAAAACAAAACAAACAATTCAGTTGAAAAATGGACAGGAAACCTAAATAGATATTTCTTGTAAGAGGATATTCACATTGCCAAGAGGCACATGAAAAGATGATCAGAATCACTAATTTTTAGAGAAATGCAAGCAAAAACTATCATGGGGTAGTTTTTAAAAACTACAACAATCAGAATGGCAATTATTAATTATATTGTAAAAGTCTAGAGGTATGGGGTGGGGAGGGAGGTTGGAGGGGGGATCAGGATGGGGAATATATGTAAATCCATGGCTGATTCATGTCAATGTATGGCAAAAACCACTACAGTATTGTAAAGTAATTAGCCTCGAACTACTAAAAATAAATGAAAAAAAAGTCTACAAGTAGCAAGTGCTAGAGAGGGTGTGGACAAAAGGGGGTACTCCTAAAAACTGGTGCAGCCACTATGGAAAACAATATAGAGTTTCCTTAAAAGACGAAAATAGAGTTGCATATGATTCAGGAATCCCACTTCTGGGCATATATCCAGATAAAACTCTAATTCAAAAAGATATATGAACCCTAATGTGCATAGCAGCATTATTTACAATAGCCAAGACACATAGGCAACATACATGTCCATCAACAGATGAGTGAATAAAGAACATGTAGTCTATATATATGTTATATTTATACGTTAGTCTAAAAAAAAAGTGAAATACTGTCATTTTCAACAGTATTGTTGTGTTGTTCAGTCACTAAGGCGTGTCCAACATTTTGTGACCCCATGGATTGCAGCATGCCAGTCTTCTCTGTCCTTCACAGTCTCCCAGAGTTTGTTCAAATTCGTGTCCATTGAGTAGGTGATGCTATCTAATCATCTCATCCTTTGCCACTCCCTTCTCCTTTTGCCTTCAATTTTTTTCCAACATCAAGATTTTTTTAATTTTTATTTCCAATAAGTTGGCTCTTCATATCAGGTGGCCAGAGTTTTGAAGCTTCAGCTTCAACAGCAGTGTTTGTAATGGATATTCAAGGTTGATTTCCTTTAAGATTGACTGGTTTGATCTCCTAGCTGTCCAAGGGACTCTCAAGAGTCTTCTCCAGCACCACAATTCAAAAGTGTCAATTCTTTGGCACTCAGTCTTTTTTATGTCTCAATTCTCACATTTGTACATGAGTCCTGGAGAAAAAACAAACAAAAAAAAAAAAACAAAAAAACATAGCTTTGACTATATGGACCTTAGTTTGCAAAATGATGTCTCTGCTTTTTAATACACTGTTCAGCTTTGTCATAGCTTTCTTTCCAAGGAAGAATCATAGCAACACAGATGCCCCAGAGTTACTGAAGTAAGTCAGATAAAGACAAACACTACATAATGTCCCATATATGAAGGAACTAAAACATAGTTCAAATTAATTTATTCACAAAACAGAAATCTTCTCACAGACACGAATAAAAAGTTTATGTTTACCAAAATGGAAAGCGAGTGGGAAAGTGATACGTATTTGGGATTAGCCGGTGTAAGCTATTATACATAAAACAGATAAAGAGCAGTGTCCTGCTTTTTAGCAAAAGGATTTATTTCCAATATCATAAATGTGTATATATAAAGCTAAGTCATTTTGCTTTGTATCACAAGCTAGCACATTTTAAGCCAATTATATTTCAATTAAAAATTTTAAAAAGCAGAAATTCTTGATGAAATTAGAGCTAGTTCTTTGAAAAGATAAGCAAAATTAATAAATACTTAGGCAGACCTATTAATCAAAGGGGGAAAGGCCCAAATGAGTAAAATCAGACATGAATGGAGAAGTTACTGCTGACAAAGCAAAAGAATCATAAGAGATTACTGCAAACTATTGCATATCAAAAATATAGAAATGCTAAAAGTAAATGATAAATTCCTAGAAGCATTTAATACCATAAAGTGGAT
This sequence comes from Hydropotes inermis, assembly GCA_020226075.1. Lineage (NCBI taxonomy): Eukaryota > Metazoa > Chordata > Mammalia > Artiodactyla > Cervidae > Hydropotes > Hydropotes inermis. Next base: position 3,927,614 of record CM035286.1, on the reverse strand, counting down.
TAGGAAACAAACAAACAAACAAACAAAAAATAGAAAACATGAAGAGATAGATTACCTTTGACAGTACTGAATCACAAATTTAAAGGATTCCCAAAAAACAAAAGTGCAGAAACAAATATTCTTGCAGGTACATTTTAGCAAATATTGAAAGATGAGTTAATATTTATACTTCTTAAACTATTCAAAAATTTTGAAAAAGAAGAAATGCTTTTGAACTCATTCTATGAGGCCAGCATCCCTCTGATACAATAAGCAGACACATAAAATTACAGGGCATTATCACTGATGAACATGCAAAATCCTCACCTAAGTGTTAGTAAATAAAATTCATTGACACATTAAAACATCATATACCAGGATTGTGTTTCCCATGTGCTACTAAAGGCAAAGAAGCAAAGAACCTGCCTGTCAATTCATGAGACATAAGAGACATGGATTCAATGCCTGGGTTGGGAAGATCTCCTGGAGGAAGGCATGGCAACCCACTCTAGTATTCTCTCCTGGAGAATCCCATGGACAGATGAGACTGGCAGGCTACAGTGCATGGGGTCTCAAAGAATCAGACATGACTAGAACCACTTAGCAAACACACACACCAGGATGAAGTGGGATCTAACCAGGGAATGCAAATATGATTCAATATCCACAAATCAGTGGGATACACCACATAAACATATTGGAAATTGAAAATTATATGATCATCTTAACAGATTAAAAATATCTTTTCACAAATTTCAGCATTTATTTGCAATAAAAACTCTCAACAAAATAAGTATAGAATGGGTATACATCAACATAATAGAGGGCACATATGACCAACCTACAGTGAATATCATATTAATAGTGAAAGGCTGAAGGTATTTATTATAATATTTAGAACAAATAAAAGATGTCAAAATCTTTGAAATTTATGACATTGAGGAAAGAAATTGAAGACAAGACAAATAACTGTAAAGATATTCTGTGCTCATGGATTAGAAAAATCAATATAGCTAAATGTTTACTGTCAAAACAAGCTACAGATCCAATGTAATTTCTATCAAAATGTCAATGTAACTTTTAACAGAACTAAAGTAATGCTAAAATTTATGTCTTAGAATTACAATATTTTAGAATTAAAATACCCTGAATAGCCAAGATAAATGGGAAAACAAAGCTAGAGGTACATGCTGCATGGTTTCAAACTATAATACAAAGCTACCGAAATGAAGCAGGGCTGTATGACCTTTCCCCTCCCCCCACCCCAACATGTCTTTTGCCCACTTTTTGTCTGTGGAAAAGATTAATCAAAGAATAAGTTTAATCAGAGAAGTGAGAAGTGATGAAGCAAAGGAAAACAGTCAAAGGAGATTAATAATAACATTGTAGTCATTAAGCATAGTCAGGACTTTTAGTTCTTTCTCCAGGGCTATAGATAATATTCTGACTCATATCCTGTGAGCTGTCTTATAGATATCAAAGTTAATTACATGATGGCCAGATTGTACCCAAGACTTGAGTTGCCACAACTCTAGGAACTGACTGCAAAGAAATAGGAACAAGTGTATGCCAGAACAGAAGATTAACTGTAACTAAAACAACCAACACAATGCTAGTCAGACCATTGATGATCAATTGAAGATGACTGTTTCAGATGACTGAGCTGTTTCTGCATGTAACTTCCTCCCCGTCTACTCTGTCCATAGAAGCTCTCACCCTCTGTTTGTTGAGGGCTTCCCTGATAGCTCAGCTGGTAAAGAATCTGCCTGCAATGCAGGCGACCCTAGTCCTTCATCAGGGAGATCCACTGGAGAAGGGATAGGCTACCCACTCCAGTATTCTTGAGCTTCCCTGGTGGCTCAGTTTGTAAAGAATCCACGTGCAATGTGGGAGACCTGGGTTCAGTTCGATCTCTGTGTTGGGAAAATCCCCTGGAGAAGGGAAAGTCTACCCAATCCAGTATTCTGGCCCGGAGAATTTCATGGACTGTATAGGCCATGGGATTAGAAAAAGTCGGACCTGACTGAGTGACTTTCACTTCACTTCACCTACTTGTTGGTGGGGGCAGTCAGCCTTTGGACAGATGTCTGACATGCTCCTCCATTACAGTTACTGGCACCTCAAATAAAGCAAACTTTTATTTCCACCAACCTGGCCTATTTACTGGCTTTTGAGTGATAAGCAGCCAGACACCTCATGCATACATTTTGGTAACAAACAGTACAAATAAAAGGAAAGATGTCCTGTGTTCATTGATTGGAAATGTCGATATAGCTAAATGTTTACTGTACCCAAAGCAGTATACAGATTCAATGTGATTTCTATCAAAATGTCAATGGCACTTTTCAATAAATTACTTTTACTAAAGTAATTCTTAAATTTGTATTTTAGCCAAGATAAATGGGAAAACAAAGCTAGAGGTATGGTGCACCATGATTTTCAAACTATACCACAAAGCTACAGCATCAAAAATATGTGACACTGGAAAAAAGCAGACAGATTGATACAATAGAACAGAGGGCCCAGTAATAAACTTAAAGTTGTGTGGTGAATTAATCCACAACAAAGAAGGTAAGAATATACAATGAGAAAAAGACAACATTCCAAAAAATGATGTTGAAAAAGTTTGAATGCTATATGTATAAGACTCAAACTGGAATGCTTTCTTATACCATACACAGAAAAACAAACTCAAAATGGATTAAAAACTTGAATGTAAAACTTGAAACCATAACTCCTAGAAGTAAACAAAAGCAAGCTTCTTAGTAAAGTTATATGCAGAGTACATCACATAAAATGCCAGACTGGGTGAAGCACAAGCTAGAATCAAGATTGCTGGGAGAAATATCAATAGCCTCAGATATGCAGATGAATCAGCCTGAGGGCAGAAAATGAAGAGGAACTAAAGAGCCTCTTGATGAAGGTGAAAGAGGAGATTGAAAAAGCTGGCTTGAAATTCAACATTCAAAAAACGAAGATCACAGCATCTGGTCCTATCACTTCATGGTAAATAGATGGAGAAACAATGGTAACAGTGACAGATTTTATTTTCTTGGTCTCCAAAATCATTGCAGATGGTGACTGCAGCCATGAAATTAAAAGACGCTTGTTCCATGGATGAAAAGCTATGACAAACATAGATAGTGTATTAAAAAGAAGAGACATTATTTTGCTGACAAACATCTGTATATTCAAAGCTACAGTTTTTTTCAAGTAGTCATGTATGGATGTGAGAGCTGGACAATAAAAAAGGCTGAGTGTGAAGAACTGATGCCTTCAAAGTGTGATGCTGGAGAAAACTCTTGAGAGTTCCTTGGACAGCAAGAAGATCAAACCAGTCAATCCTAAAGGAAATCAGTCCTGAATATTCATTGGAAGGACTGATGCTGAAACTGAAGCTCTAATTCTTTGGCCACCTGATGAGAAGAACAAGCTCATTAGAAAATACCCTTATGCTGGGAAAGATTGAAGGCAGGAGGAGAAGGGGACAACAGAGGACAAGATAGTTGGATGACATCACAGACTCAATGGACATGAGCCAACTCTGGGAGATAGTGAAGAATAGGGAAGCTTGGCATGCTGCAGTCCATGGGGTTGCAAAGAGTCAAACATGACTGAGCAACTGAGCTTCATAAAAGGAAAAATAGATGGGATAAGTGGGAGGGGGGCATAAAATATTTTTAAAAAATGATTGGATTTTATTCTCAATCCTATAATAACCTGTTTAAATGGAGCAGATCACTGTCATAGATTTATGTGCTTATGCGATCATTATGATTTCTCCTTTGTTATTAAGATATAAGCAGGCACTGTTCTAAAAGCATTGCAGTCCTCCAGGCAACAGATGATTACTTGTTCTGGGCTGGTAGAGTTGGATGCGGTAATAAAAAGGATCTATTTAGCAGGAAAAACTGAGATGGCTTCCTAATACATCACAGATCAGATAAGATGGGTTAAGCCATTCCTCAAAATGACTACTAAGTCCCCTTTGACTCCTTTTCACTTGTGATGAACTGCTGACACTGTTTACACAGCGTTTTATTTCAAGTAGATCAATAATATTATTTCAATTCAGTTATTTCTTTTTAATATGACTGACTTAATGGAATAATCAGAAGAACCAAACACAGTCTTTTAGAAGAACTGGGTACCTCTCTTTCTGGCATACTTTCAAGCCAAGAATGATCAGAAAGCACATGACTGACTCAATTAAACATGTTTTTCCTTTAAAATTTTTGAATATATTTCCCTCTTTGGGTCATGTATGATCATTCAATAACACTGGGAACAATAATACATGGTGTCCATGTTTGCATTAGCAAACTCTTAAAGGGTTACAAACATAGCTGACTATCTAAGCTAGGACATTAGATACGGTGAAATCCTCCTTGTTTGAGAATCTTCAAGCACTGCATGCCAAGATTCCACGTTGCCATCCTCCTAACAGATTTTAATGAAACTCTTTAGTAAATTCTTTTTTTAAATATTTATTTTTTAAAATTGAGAAATGATTGCTTTGCAATATTGGTTTTATTTCTGTCATATATCAACATGAATTAACCATAGGTGTACATATGTCTCCTTCCTCTTGAATGCCCCTCCCACCTTCCACCCATTCCCACACCTCTAGGTTATTACAAAGCCCCAGGTTGAGTTCCCTGAGTCATACAGAAAATTCCCATTGGCTGTCAACTTACATGTGTTAGTGTATATGCATCCATGCTACTCTCCATTTATCTCACCCTCTCCCTCTTCTTTCCCACCCTTGTCCATAAGTCTGTTCTCTATGTCTGCATCTCCATTCCTGCTCTACAAACAAATTCACCAGTACCATTCTTCTAGATTCCATATATATGTATTAATATATATTTGTTTTTCTCTTTCTGACCTACTTCACTCTGTATAATAGGCTCCAGGTTTATCCACCTCTTTAGAACGGACTCAAATGTGTTCCATTTTATGGCTGAGTAGTATTCCATTGCACATGTGTACCACAACTTCTTTATTCATTCATCTGTCAATGGACATCTAGGTTGCTTTCATGTCTTAGCTATTGTAAATAGAGTTGCGATGAACAATGGGGTATATGTGTCTTTTTCAGTTTTGGTTTCTTCAGCATATATGCCCAGCAGTGGATTGCTTCCATGGTGGCTCAGATGGTAAAGAATCCACCTGCAATGTGGGAGAACTGGGTTTGATCCCTGGGTTGGGATGATTCCTTGGAGAAAGACATGGAAGCCCACACCAGTATTCTTGCCTGGAGAATCCCCATGGACAAAAGAGCCTGGTGGGCTACAGTGCATGTGTCTCAAAGAGTTGGACATGTCTGAGTGACTAAGCACAGTGCAGCACATAGTGGCATTATTCCTAGTTAAGATTCCTTAATCTCCATGCTGTCTTTCATAGTGGCTGCATCAATTTACATTCCCACCAGCAGTGCAGGTTCCCTCTTTTCCACACCTTTTTCAGCACTAGTTATTTGTTAATTTTTATTATAGTTATTCTGTCTGGTGTGAAGTGATATCTCATTGTAGTTTTGATTTGCATTTCTCTGATAATGAATGATGTTGAGCACCACTTCAGTATTTATTAGCCATCTGTAGTCTTCTTGGAGAAATGTCTGTTTAGGTCTTGAATATTTTGTAAATTAACCCCTTGTCAGTTATTTCATTTGCTATTAATTTCTCCCACTCTGAGGGTTGTCTTTTCACCTTGTTTAGAGTTTTCTTTTCTGTGAAAACGTTTTAAGTTTAATTAAGTCCCACTTATTTGTATCTATTTTTATATCCATTATTCTAAGAGGTGGGTCATAAAGGATCTTGCTTTGATTTATGTCATACAGTGTTCTGCCTATGTTTTCTTCTAAGAGTTTTATGGTTTCTGGTCTTACATTTAGGTCTCTAACCCACATTGAATGAAAGTTTCTGGCAAATTCTTGATGTAAGCCCTTATATCATTGTTTTGGTATTGCTTACTATAAATTCCCGTATAACTTGACTTTCAAAATACTCTTAACAAGTGACAATGAGAGGATAAGACATCAGTTAGTTTGGTGGTTCTTTCAGGAAAAAAAATAAACAAAACAAAAACCCTCTATATAAACTGTTAAAGATAGATTTTGGGTGGAGTTAGACAGTATGATTGAAAAATTTTAAATACTTCCTAGAAATTCTAAACTCTAATCTTTAAAATTCCAATCTAAGTTGACTATTAACAGTTTATTTGTTCAGTCACCCAGGCATTTCTGAGTCTTTTCATGGAAGCACATCAAGCCTCCCTGCCCTTCACCATCTCCTGAAGTTTGCCCAAGTTCATGTTTTTTGCATATTAATAGAATGAACATAGTACATGGTTTCATGCAAAGATGGGCAAAATAAAGAACAGAAATGGTATTGACCTAACAGAAGTTGAATATATTAAGGAGAGGTGGCTAACATACACAAAAGATCTATACAGAAAAGATCTTCATAACCCAGATAACCACGATGGTGTGATCACTCACCTAGAGTGATCATGGAATTCAAAGTCAAGTGGGCTTTAGGAAGAATCACTATGAACAAAACTAGTGGAGGTGATGGAATTCCAGTGGAACTATTTCAAATCCTAGAAGACAATGCTGTTAAAGTTCTGCACTCAATATGCCAGCAAATTTGGAAAGCTCAGCAGTGGCCACAAGACAGGAAAAGGTCAGTTTTCATTCCTATCCCAAAGAAGGGCAATGCCAAAGAATGTTCAAACTAACACACAACTGCACGCATCTCATACACTAGCAAAATAATGCTCAAAATTCTCCAAGCTTGGCTTCGACAGTACATGAACCACAAACTTCCAGATGTTCAAACTTTGTTTAGAAAAGACAGAGGAACCTTAGATCAAATTGCCAGCAACAGTTGGATCACCAAAAAAGCAAGAGAGTTTCAAAAAACATCTACTTCTACTTTATTGACAATGCCAAAGCCTCTGACACTGTGGCTCACAACTAACTGTGGAAAATTCTTCAAGCGATTGGAAAACCAGACCACCTTATCTACCTTCTGAGAAATCTGTATGTAGGTTAAGAAGAAAAAGTTAGAACTGAACATGGTGAAATGGACTGGTTTCAAATTGGGAAAGAAATATGTCAAAGCTGTGTATTGTCACCCTGCTTATTTAACTTACTTGCAGAGTACATCATGCAAAATGTGGGGCTAGATGAAGCACAGGCTGAAATCAAGATTGCTGGGAGAAATATCAGTAACCTCAGATACACAGATGAAACCACCCTTATGGCAGAAAGTGAAGACAAACTAAAGAGACTCTTGATGAAAGTGAAAGATGAGAGTGTAAAAGTTGGCTTAAAGTGCAATTAAAAAAAAAAAAAAACAAAACTAAGATCATGACATCCAGTCTCATCACTTTATGGCAAATAGATGCAGAAACAATGGAAATAGTGCTCCAAAAATCACTGCAGATAGTGACTGCATCCTTGAAGCAGAAAAACGCTTGCTCCTTGGAAGAAAAGCTATGAACAACATAGACTGCATATTAAAAAGCAGAGACATTACTTTGCCAGCAAAAGTCCATCTAGTCAAAGCTGAGGTTTTTTCCAGTAGCCATGTATGGACTATAAAGAGAGCTGGCAATGGAAGAACTGATGCTTTTGAATTGTGGTATTAGAGAAGACTGTTGAGAGTCCCTTGGACTGCAAGAAGATCCAACCAGTCCATCCTAAAGGAAATCAGTCCAGTATTCATTGGAAGGATTGATGCTGAAGCTAAAACTTCAATAATTTGGCCACCTGATAAGAAGAGCTGACTCGTTGGAAAAGACCCTGAGGCTGAGAAAGATTGAAGGCAGGAGAAGGAGATACCAGAGGATGAGCTGGTTTGAAGGCATCACTGAATCAATGAACATGAACTTCAGCAAGTCCTGGTAGTTGGTGATGGACAGGGAGGCCTGACGTGCTGCAGTCCATGTGGTTACAGAAAGTAGAGCTGAGTGGTCTCATTTGCTTATTTTCATTTTATTTCAATTGTTTAGGAGGTGGATCATAGAGGATCTTGCTGTGATTTACCTTAGAGTGTCTTCTAAAAATTTTATGATTTGGTAGTCCTCATTTAAAAACATTTGAATTGCTTCCTAATCCAAGGATTAAAAAAAAAAATAGTGATGTCTGAATACCAATAGGGCAGAACAACTGTGGTTTGTCACAAGGTCAGAGACAAAGAATCAAGGGATTAAACTGGGTCAACTCTGGCAAGTTCAGCAGCAAGAACTGGTCTTCCTCCTACTTTGAGTGTGTGTATGATGTAATTCAAACTAAGTAACTCCTAGACTGTATTTTTTTTTTTAAATTTCAGTTCTAGGTTTTTGAGAGAGAATCTGACTGAGATCAGAATCTCGGATTTGTTAGCTACATCCAAGGACAATACCAGGTGATACAAAAATGGCCCGTGAAAGACCTCCTTTTTGTCTTTAGAGTTTGTCCCATGAGAGAGGGAATGGTTGAGGTGGATGACCACTCAAAGTGTTGTCTCTCACAAATAAACTCTGTTCTAGGAGTTTCATTTATATTATCACATTTTTATCTTCATTATAAAATTATTTCAAAGCAGAAGAAAGTCAAATAATAGATTTTCAATAATCTTCCCAGGATAAATAGCAGAGCCAATGCTTCAGCTCCAATCTATTGACTCCAAAGTTTGCTATAGACAAGTTTTAAAAATCATCCTTTGTATATGTTAGTATGCTGTAATGTTCTTTATCTTTCTGGCTTACTTCACTCTGTATAATGGGCTCCAGTTTCATCCATCTCATTAGAACTGATTCAAATGAAACATGTACATTATCTATAGTGAAACAGATCACCAGCCCAGGCTGGATGCATGAGACAAGTGCTCGGCCCTTGTGCACTGGGAAGACCCAGAGGGATTGGGTAGAGAGGGAGGTGGGACGGGGGATCGGGATAGGGGATATATGTAAATCCATGGCTGATTCATGTCAATGTATGGCAAAACCCACTACAATATTGTAAAGTAATTAGCCTCCAACTAAAAAAAAATTAAAAAAAATAATAATAAAATATTAATAAATTCTAAAAAAAAGTCATCCTTTGTACACAGAAATATCTTCAAAGATCACTCAGGTTGGCTTAATTACTATATCCATTAAGAAAAAAAAAATTACTGCCAGAAGTCTTTGAAAGGGAAAATAATTTCCAAATCATCCATAAGAAGAGGGAATTGTCATATCAAACAATGTGCTTATACATAATTAAATAAGTTTAAAACTCTTGTTCCACTTTAGCTTAAAAAATAATCAATTTAAAAAAAATGTTTATTTCTGGCAATTATGAAAGACAGTATTGATTGAAATAAAAATAAAGACTTTTTTTATTCATGAACATCTAACGGACAAGAATCCCTGTGTTAAAATTGTACTTTAAAAATATGTATTTTACTGCTTCTAAAAATGTCTGAATCTTTAGATAGTTTGAGGACATTTTTGTCTTTAGCAGTTTTCATAATTATTCCATATTTGTGAAAGGAAATGAAAATATAGATGGACAGGCTGATGAAGGTAAATATAGTGAGAAAAAAAAATAAGCAGAAAGAGAGGGAATACATCATTTTTCTTCATATTCTAATATTAGTCTTTTTGGTTTATTTTAGAAATCATCTACACCACTTTTAACAGCTTGAATTTGGTCACTTCTTGCAGTTCAGTCCTAACTGTTCCCATGAGAGTAAACTGGATTTCAGTTAACTTAAATTTCTCTCTCAAACTGTGATTACAGTTGGTTTGTAAAATATCTCTGAGGTCCAACTGGAATCCCATTTCTATGGTGATTAGATTGGAAAGGGCAACCAGGAGTAATAAATCAAAAATGCTAAAATCATTTTTTTTTTCTTTCAAGGATTATTATAGGGCATTTTCCTCTACTTGCTATGAAGTGTTATTTCAGGAAGTTTCAAGTTTATTGTGTTTTGCCTAATACTTAGAGAAAAAATACTTTGAAATCAGTTTATTTGATTCCCTGTCTTCATTAATTTCTCAGTAATTAAAAACTGATGTCATCCCCCCCTTGAGTTTATTTATTTATTTATTTTACCCCTTTAAAAAATTATCACTTTTTCTATATTCATTAAATGTTTTGGGCAATGCTAGCGATTTGTACAATTCCAGGCAAAAAGTCAAATGAGAATATGAGAAATAGGCCAGAACAATTGTTAACAATAGTTTTCTCCCCCCCCCCCCCAAGAAAGGTTTTATTGGGACCACTGCTGCACTAGGGGGGAGTGAGAACAAAGAACGGGATCCCTTGCTTGCTGGCTTCCTGAATGGGGACAAATTTGTTCCTTATATGAGATATCTTGGGGGATGTCTAGGGGTTGGGTCAAAGGGGTGGCTTAGCTGTTTTGCCCATCCATTAGGTGGTGTTTTGTGTGTGGGGAGCACATTATACCTTGCCTTTGCTCTTGAACCCCTGGTTTTACTCCAGTCTCTGTAAAATTGGCAGTGGAGAATTTTGTTTCTTTGTATCTTTTTGTCTACATTTTTTCTCAAATGTGCATACATGCAACTATTTTTAGTCCCATCTAGCTTCTTTGAATTTTGTTATCTAACAGACACCATCCTGGTGCAAGCATTGCAGCACTGCAGGAAAAGGTCCCAGGTCCCAGCCAGTCTCATTCCTCACTGGGAGACTCTACACCCTTGTTCTTAAGGGGTAAGGGGCTGAAGGTCTCTTGCTCTGAAACTTCTTCCTGCTCAACAAGGGCAACAGATGTTAACATGTCTTAGAGGTGTAAAAGTCTCTCACTGACAGTTCCAAGGAACTATAGGGACATGGGATCACTATATGCAGTAATGGGCTGAATTCCTTGAGCTATCATGAGCCTTACATCACACTGTTGGAGTCTAAAAGACACAAACTTTACCAAAAGGTTAAACAAATAAAGTTTAAAAAGGAGAACAACACTAGTTATTAAAAGGTCTAGTAAGGGAAGGGAATAGAGTTAACTTTGGCTTTCCTTAACAGTTGACCAGACAGGGAGGCAATACCACCTCTGCCAAATTTATGAAGCCACTCTAGCTTGTTCTGGCAGAAGGTAATCAAGGGGCAGACAACTGTCAAGAACTATATCAGCCAAGAAAACAAGACTTGTCCCAAGTCCTGTTAAGGTTTCATATTTGAGCCAACCTACTACGTCATTTTACTTATCTGTTGATGGTGCTTTGTATTTTGAATAAATATGTCAGATCTTTTACTGGTTTACAGACATATTGTTCTTCTGTTGTGACCTGAGGAATTTCTGAAGGTAAAAGCTTAATCTGGACAGATGTACCCAGCTATATACCCCTTGCAGTTTGACAGCCATGGAGATAGTTAAAAGTAAGCAAAGAGTGACAAAATATCCACTTGATGAGGGTGAAAGAGGAGAGTGGAAAGGTTGGCTTGAAATTGAACAACAACAACAAAGAAGTGTCCTCTCATTGTGGCAATCATTGGTCTCCATGGGGCCGTTCTTTTCATGTTTTAAGGAGAATTTGGTCCCAGGGGTTTATTTCTGAAGGAATTGCTCCTTTGTCTGTTGTTTCAGTGGGAGCTGACTGTGTGTTGCAGGCATTGTCCTGGATTAACTTCTGCACTTGTCCTAGATAAACAACATATCTCAGGGCCTTTTTCATTTTCCTCAGACAGTAGAATACCAGTAGTAAAAAAGGCCTTGCAAAAACTATTTCAAATAGACTCAGTCTCAGACCACTCTTTTTACAAAAAAGATCTTCATGACTCTGAAAACAATGAAGGTGTGACCACTCACCCAGAGCTAAACATCCTGGAATGCAAAGTCAAGTGGGCCTTAGGAAGCATAGCTACAAGCAAAGCTAGTGAATGTGGTGGAATTCCAGCTGAGCTATTTCAAGCTTTAAAATATGATGCTGTTAAAATGCTGCACTCAATATGCCAACAAATTTGGAAAACCCAGCAGTGGCCAGAGGACTACAAAAGGTCAGTTTTCATTCCAATCCCAAAGAAGGCAATGACAAAGAATGTTCAAACTACAGCACAATTGCACTCATCTCACATTCTAGCAAAGTAGTACTCAAAATTCTTCAAGTTAGGCTTCAGCAATAGAAGAACCATGAATTTCCAGATGTTCAAGATGGATTTAGAAGAGGCAGAGGAACCAGCAATCAAATTTCCAACATCCGTTGGGTCATAGAAAAAGCAAAAGAATTCCAGAAAAAATAAAAAGAAAAGAAAAAACAAACAAACAAACAAACATCTATTTCTGCTTTATTGATTATGCCAAAGTCTTTGTGTAGATCACAACAAACTGTGGAAAATTTTTCAAGAGATGGGATTACCAGACCACCTTACCTGCCTCCTGAGAAATCTGAATGCAAGTCTAGAAACAACAGAACTGGACATTGGACAACAGACTGGTTCCAAATTGGGAAAGGAGTACGTCAAGGTTGTATATTGTCACCATGCTTATTTAACATATGTGCAGAATACATCATGAGAAATGTCAGGATGGATGAAGCACATGTTTGAATTAAGATTTCTGGGAAAAGGAACAAGAACCTCAGATATGCAGATGACACCACCCTTATGACAGAAAGTGAAGAAGAACTAAAGAGCCTCTTGATAAAAGTGAAAGAGGATAGTGAAAAAGTTGGCTTAAAACTCAACATTCAAAAAACTAAGATCATGGAATCCAGTCCCACCACTTCATGACAAATAGATGCAGAAATGATAGAAACAATAAGAGTATTTTTCTGGGTCTCCAAATCACTGCAGATGGTGACTGCAGCCATGAAATTAAAAGACGTTTGCTCCTTGAGAGAAAAGCTGTGACCATATTAAGCAGCATATTAAACAGCATATTAAAAAAAAAGACATTATTTTGCCAAAAAATGTTCATTTTGTCAAAGCTATGGCTTTTCCAGTAGTCATTTATGGCTGTGAGAGTTGGACTATAAATAAAGCTAAGCACTGGAGAACTTTTGAACCGTGGTATTGAAGAAGACTCTTGCGAGTCCCTTGGACTTCAAGGAGCTCAAAACAGTCAATCTTAAGGGAAATCAGTCCTGAATATTTATTGGAAAGACTGATGCTGAAGCTGAAACTCCAATACGTTGGCCACCTGATACGAAGAACTAATTCATTGAAAAAGACCCTGATACTGGGCAAGATTGAATGTAGAAGGGGATGACAGAGAATGGATGGTTGGATGGCATCACTGACTTGATGGGCATGAGTTTAAGCAAGTTCTGGGAGTTCATGATATACAGGGAGTCCTGACCTGCTGCAATCATGTGGTCACAAAGAATCAGACATGACTCAGTGACTGAATTGATTTGCCATGAAATGATGGGACTGTCTGCCACGATCTTCATTTTTTGAATGTTGCATTTTAAGGCAGCTATTTCACTCTCCCCTTCACCCTAATCAAGAGACTCTTTAGTTTCTCTTCACTTTCTGCCATTAAAGTGGTATAATTTGATATTTGATGTTGTTGATATTTCTCCAGCAATCTTGATTCCAGCTTGTGATTCATCCAGCTTACATTTTGAATAATGTACTCTGCATATAATTTAAATAAGCAGAGTGACACTATACAGCTTTGACCCAATTTTGAACCAATTCATTGTTCCATGTCCTTTTCTAACTGTTATTTCTTGACCGTATACAGGTTTTTCAGGAGGCAAGTATAGTGGTCTGGTACTCCCATTAAGAAATATCCACAATTTTTAATTTACACAGTCAAAGGCTTTAGCATAGACAATGAAGCAGAAGTATTTTTTTGTTGTTGGTGGTGGTTTATTTGTTTTTGTTCTCTGGAATGACCTTGTTTAATCTATGATCCAACAGATACTGGCAATTTGACCTCTCAGTCCCCTACCTTTTCTAAGTCCAGCTGGTAAATCTAGAAGTTCTCAGTTCATACATGGCTGAAGCCTAGTTTATGATCTCTCTTTGGAACAAATGACCCTTAAAGCACCTCAAAATTATGTGGAAATCAAGAGAATTTTCATTAGAATTTGATATTTCTGAAGTCTGTCAATTTTTAAAAAAAAATACCCAGTCAGATAAGATCATAGTTTTCTGTAAACAATACTCATTCCTTGAGCTAAGATTGGGATAAAAATCAAAAGTAAACATAAATCATTTAAAGCCACAGGAAATCACACAATCTTTTATCAAAAACAGCATTCCAGGACAACTTTCTTTTATTATGAGAAAGAGAAACCAAACCCTGCCTTACTTCAGCCTACTTTTTTTTTTTTTTTTACTTTACAACAGTGTATTGGTATTGCCATACATTGACTTGACTCCACCATGGGTGTACATGTGTTCTCCATCCTGAAACCCCCTCCCACCTCCCTCCCCACCCTATTCCTCTGCGTCATCCCAGTGCACCAGCCCCGAGCACCCTGTATCGTATATTGAAACTGGACTGGTGATTCTTTTCACATATGATAATTTACATGTTTCAATGTCATTCTCCCACATCATCCCACCCTCGCCCTCTCCCACAGAGTCCAAAAGACTGTTCAATACATCTGTGTCTCTCTTGCTGTCTCGCGTACAGGACTATCATTACCATCTTTCTAAATTCCATATATATGCATTAGTATACTGTATTGGTATTTTTCTTTCTGACTTACTTCACTCTATAATAGGCTCCAGTTTCATCCACCTCATTAGAACTGATTCAAATGTATTATTTTTAATGGCTTAGTAATATTCCATTGTGTATATGTACCACAGTGTATATGTACCACTTCTCCATTTGTCTGCTGATGGGCATCTAGGTTGCTTCCATGTCCTGGCTATTATAAACAGTGCTGCCATGAAGATTGGGGTGCACATGTCTCTTTCAGATCAGCTTTCCTTGGTGTGTATGCACAGGAGTGGGATTTCTGGGTATTATGGCATTTCTATTTCCAGTTTTTTAAGGGATCTCCACACTGTTCTCCATAGTGGCTGTACTAGTTTGCATTCCCACCAACAGCCTACTCTTAATCCATTTACCTAATTAAATTTATCCAAACTAAGAAAACTGTGGCCACATACAAAATTCATTTCTCAATGTTTGCCTCCAAACTTTCTACAAATTTTCTGGTTATAGTTTCTCTCTTACTCTTTATATTCAGAAATAATCAGCATTAAGACAAAATTACCCTTTATCCTTTAACAAAAAATATCTCCATCCTTTGTAACTTTCCTGAAAACACATGCCTTATTTTCCTTAAGCAAGCATGAATTGTCTTCTGTATAAGCACTCTGCAGGCTCTTCCAAATGTTCTAAGAACATATCAAGGTGGTACAAAGAACTCTAGTTTCTCTCACAAAAAAAAAAAAAAAAAAAAAGATAGACTTAGACCTGTTTAGAAATCAAAATTTCCCATGTTTTATCTTATTTGAAATGACCTGGCATTCAGTGGATTTTTATCACTTAATTTGAAATTTGCCAGAATTGAGAGAGACTGTTTTAGATGGATTTTTCCAAAACAAAATTATTCTTGCATAGTTTAATCAAGAAGTTCTCATGCCAACTACACTTACTTAAAAATTTAATTATACCTGATTTTCTTCCCTGTTGACCTATTTTATTACAAACAATATGCACTTATTGACTTCCAGTAACCCTAGGTACAGTAAAAGTATTATACTTAATGTTGATAACTCTAAAGACAGATCTCTATTAATTTAACCCACAAATTTAAGCTGTCTATAATACCAGATATTATTAAATATTTATTATTTCCCAGATCACAAGACCCTGAAATGTATTCTGGTGAGCCTCTCCTATATTTCTGAAAAAATATATATTATTCAGTTCCCTTTAAACCAATTAATTACAGATCATTTATAATTTAACTTTTACATAAATGCAAAACAAGAGATCTCATCGTTTTCCTGCTTAAATTTAAAATACCTATCCCCCTCAGTTTTGGGGACTACAGATAAATTTGGTAGTTTCTGAAAGCCCAGAGGGAATAGTTATATTGCAAAGGCAAGAGCAATATACAAACTCCTTAAACTCAGGCAATGATAGTTGCATTGCAAGAGCAATGCAAAAAACAAATAAATAAATAAATGCAAGCTCTTGTTTTTTCCTTTGATTCTTTAAAATACCACCAAGTACCCTAAGGCTGTTGGCTGTTGTATTTCAAAGCTTAAGTGCTTCACTGCACCTTCAGTGTTGGCAGGGATTTACAGGAGCAGTTGGACAGTCAAAACTGCAATACAAAGATATCAACCACAAAACTTAAAGATACAAACAATAAGTTTTCAGGATAAAGGGATTAGGACCAAAGGAGAGGGGAAGGGAGGAGGGACAGAAAGGAGAGAGATGGAGAGATATTTCCATTTTAACCCACCCCCTGTGGGTATCTATTCAGGCACCAACCTGCGCACTTCAAGAAAGGCCAGTGTATGAGGGATTACACTGTCCACTGCCCCCCAGAGTGATAAATCCTGGAAGCCAACCAGTTGTACATTATCTGTGGAACTGTAGCCCATAGGTGGGACTCTCATCAATGCATATAACAGTATATAGAAATCGGCCACTTCATCCAGCCACTACACGGTATGACGTTTGAACCTCTATCACTCTTACAGATCTCCAATCAGAGATAGCCCACTGGCCCAAGGTCTGCACAACAAGAGGCAAGATTCTATAACTTCTTCTCACCCATCTAGGTGAGCCACTGCCAGCCACAAGGAGCATGGTCTCACAAGCTAACAGGAGTGATTCTGTCGCTGCATGACAGCCTCTCTCTTGGAAAGATAGGCCACACATAAGAGAGGAAAGGGAGAGAAGTAGATTGCAAGAGAGGGGAAGGGAAAATGGAAAATGGTGACAGAAAAAGAACAAAGGGGAGGGGAAGAGCTTTTCCTGAATGAGGATCCTGAGTCCCCTCCCCCTGCCTGTGGAGGCTTCAGGCGGGCCCTGTCTTGGTGCTACGCACCAGCCTCACCCTGTTGTCAGGGCATAAATTCACAAACGTGAATGGATAACAACAGAAAACACTGTTGTCACAAGAGAATTAGCAATTTTGCACAGGAAACTTTAGGAGATGTGTTTACACTACTCTGACTGAAATCAGGGAAAAAAGTGAACAAACAAGAGGAGTTTGGTGCTTTGGAAAGTGTGGAAGCAGCTAGTGAACTCTAATCTCTTCTCTCAGGAAAAATAACTGAAATTAATGAAATTCTAGTTTAAAAAATCCAGAATTTGTCAACATATCTTCTGAAGATGGTTGGCTGATCAATATAACACAGCTATCTTTCAGAACTAGATGAATTAATGAGTGAAGAAACATATTGCAAATACATAAAATCTATTGACGAATGAAAATGGATAAACTAGTTTGAAATGAATAACTAAATAAACTATTTTGAAACAAATTATTCTAGCGTAGTTGTCTTAAATGAGTGGAGGATAGATTTTTAACATGCAGAGTTTAGCAAAAGATACAATATGCAGTAATGTTTCCTAAAGAAAATACACCTTAGCTTCTCAAATGACTTCAGATAAATAACTCCAGGTTTAAAAAAAATGCATCTTTTTTACAGCAACATATGATTTTTAGGTTAGGCTCCAGTGACAATATTCAGAATTACTGAAAATATCTGTGGTAAAGCTAGTTATAAAAATTATATAATTTAAGGATATTGTAACTTGCTTATGGCAATTCCTTCATTTGACTCAAAATACTCAATGATCTTCCCATTGGAAAAAAACTGGCAGTGGATAAAAGTTTGCTAGTTTTAAAGTGTCCAGTGAAGGAAATTGCTATTTTAATTTTGAGAAATACTGTGTTTCCTGGTGCTATTTTTATACAGTGAAGCAACAGCCTCACAGGAAAATAAGAAACAGCTTAATAATAAAATACTTTAAACTTCTATATAAAAAAAATGATATTATTCTACTACTGTAAATATATTTAGCTGTTTTGTATAAAGGAAGGAGTTTTGAATAAAGATGCTATTGATCACTTTGATAAATGGATCTTTAGAGAGAGAGTATATATAATTTTGGCAAGTTATTTGTCTAAACTTCAACAATGATTTTGATGTTTCCTTAGTATATTCTTCCTAGTTCTCTATTTTCAGTTTATGAAAACAGTTTGCAAAGCTCCTGCGTTTATCAAAGTTCCCCCAAGCAGTTGAAGGAGGTGTTATTATCACCATTTTACAGATTATGAAAATAGGGTCAAAGAAAATGTGACTTGACTAGGTCACTTAACTAGTGAGATACAGAGAAGAGGAATGACAAGATAAGCACATTATTAGACTGGTAGAGCATAAGGAATTTACCTAAAATAAAGCTAAAAAAAGAAAAAGAAGAATGAAAAAAATTAAATATCACAAAATAAATATGCATATATTTTTAAAGTAGGTCCAATATCTAACAGATGAGCTAGTTTAAGACTGCATAGAGGTCAAACCAGTCAATCCTAAAGGAAATTAACCTGAATATTCATTGGAAGAACTGGTGCTTAAGCTTAAGTTCCAATACTTCAGCCACCTGATGCAAAGAGCCAACTCATGGAAAAACTCTGATGCTGGGGGGGAAAAAAATGAAGGAAAGAGGAGAAGGGGGTGGCAAAAATGAGATGGTTAGATAGAGTCACTGACTCAATGGACATGAATTTAAGCAAACTCCAGGAGATAGTGAAGGACAGGAAAGCCTGGTGTGTTGCAGTCCCTGGGGTCACAAAGTGTCAGAAGTGATTTAGCAACTGAACAACACAGCAACAAATAATTTTTACAATGTAAGTTGCAGATTAATTATTAAACAAAATATCACTTAATTCATATGTTCATATTTTCCATAACTAAATTAATATATGATTACTGTAAGAAGATCTAAACAATAAAATATTACAAAGTGAAAAGAGCATCTCATCATCACATTTCTACCTATATATTCATATATATGGTTATAATATTGTATAGGAAGCAATGGGAAAAACACATCCCAAAGAAAAATAAAAGCAAGAAGGCAAAGTGGTTATCTGAGGAGGCTTTAAAAATAGCTGAAGAAAGAAATAAAAAGCAAGGGAGAAAGGGAAATGCGCATTCAACTAAACGCAGAGTTCCAAACACTAGCAAGGAAACACAAGAAGGCCTTCTTCAATGAACAGTGCATAAAACTAGAGGAAAACAACAGAAAAGGAAAGACTAGAGATCTCTTCAAGAAAATTGGAGGGAAAAGAGACTAAGATGGCGGAGGAGTAGGTGGGTGTGAAGTACATCTCTCTCCACAGGTACATTAGGAATACACCTTCACATGCAGAAGTACATGCAGAACACCAGCTGAGAGCGGGGAAGAGGGACTGACCAGTGGAAAAGAATATACAGAATGATGCAAAACTCAGTAGGATGAAGGAACCGGGGGAAAAACAGGAGTGTTAGTAGGACTGGACCTGCCCTCTGCGGTTGGGGAACTGAACCAGGTGTCCAATCCCCCACATCAGGGCAACTATCTGAGTCAAAGGAGAAACATTTAACATTGGGAGTGAAGCAGCTGATCTGTGACAGCCTAAATGGAATGAGAATTAGAAAGTCCTTGTCACCGCCATACATAACCCCGACAGGAATGAGGGTCCCCTGGAAGGTGCAGTGGCTGGGGGCAGCAGTTCAGGGATTGTGGAGCAATCACAGGGTGAAGGCTACTGTTGACTGCAGAGAGATGGATTGAGGGGATGTAAGGAAGATCATGGTGGGAAATGCTGGTGGAGGAAAGCCAGGCAGCCATGGAAGCAAGACAATACTGCAGAGTCATGTGTAGGGGGTGGAACCATCACTATAGCCTCTTTTTCCCCACATCGCCAGCATTGGCAGCTGAACAATAGAGACTGGCCCATCAAATGCCTGATTCACTGAACTAGAGTAGGACCCCATCCAGGGGTGTCAGTCTATATGTCTTATGCAATAAACAGCAGAGGAGGATCCCAGGCAAGAGAGCACCCTAAGTACCTGAACAGGTGGGGAGCTATGGAGAAAGACTGGCCAAAGAGGCCGTCTGATTGCCAGCTAGAAGAGGCTCAAGAAAAGACTCTGATAGGGTCATAACTTCTGTGGTTGAGGCAGTCCGTCCGTGAACACTTTGCATTGCCAGGGTCCCCACAAGCCAAGCAGCTTTGCCACCTTCACACTCATCTCTCACTGGCTCAGAGATGCCACGGTGGGGAGTGTGGGGGGGAATCTTGTGTCTGTGTGCACAGGGTCGCTTTGATCCTGTCTGACTCTGCAACCCTGTGAACTGTGGCCTGCCAGGCTTCTCTGTCATGGGTTTCTCCAGGCAAGAATACTGGGGCATATTGGCCAATACTGGCTGCCATACCTTT
Source organism: Hydropotes inermis (assembly GCA_020226075.1). Classification (NCBI taxonomy): domain Eukaryota; kingdom Metazoa; phylum Chordata; class Mammalia; order Artiodactyla; family Cervidae; genus Hydropotes; species Hydropotes inermis. The sequence goes on along the minus strand of CM035286.1, from coordinate 3,907,280 downwards.
CTAGAGCACTATATTCCCTTCTGCCCTAGCCGCCAACTCCCCTGAGTACCTAGTGCTGCTGAAACCCCTGTGACCCAAACAGCTGCACCTCCTCCACACCTGGCCCTCACAGGGGCAAACCCAAGTCTGCCAGGGCAGTGCAGCCTCAGGAGCAAACCTCAGGGGACGACCCACATGCAGAGGTGGGAATAAAACCACAGTTGAAGCCCAGGGGCAGTGGGGCTGAGGAATAAGACCCAAAACCTTCCCACCAGCTGTACAAGCTGAAGATTAAATCCACATGATCAACTAGGCACTCTGTGTCTATGGAATATATAAAAGGACACTGAGAGCTCCCACAAAATACAATGCTCTAGTTCTGATAGTTGTGGACATTGGAGGCAAGAACACAGAGGTGGAGGACCAGATTAGAATCTGAATTTCCCCCACAACAAGTCCAGAGGCCAGCACAGAGTTGGAGGACATCCTAGGGAGGTTAAGTGGATTGTGATTCTCAGAGAAGGAAAGGATTCTGGCAATAGTGACTCAAGTAAAACATTTATTATGCTTATGTTTTGACTTGTTCTGTACATTCTTCTTTTTTCTTTCATCTTTCCCCTCTTTGTTAGAGTTGTCAATTTTATTGACACTATGAAATCTAATTAATCTATTAAGCTTTTTTTTTTTTTTTCTGGTCAATCATTTATTTTTATTTTTATTTTTATAATTGTTGTTATAAACCTCTGCCTCTAACAGGGAACTTTGTGGTTCTATGGAGTTTTTCTTTCTTTCTTTCTTTCTTTTCTCTTTTATAATTTTAATTTTCAATATGTAAACCTATTATTATTTTTCTACATTTATACCATTGCTTACTTTTCCTACTGTTTTTCTCCCTTGAAGTTAATCTTTAATGAATATAAATCTTCTCTATCTGCCTCTATTTTACTTTGCATATCTATTCTTTGTTTCTTTCCTTTCCTCTCAGCGTATTTGTTAGTTTTATTTTTATTGGTTTGTTTTTCCGCCCCCCCACAACTGGCACCTTGCTTTAGTTTTGTTTTCCAGTTTGTGCTTTACTTAGTTTTGTTCTTAACTGGCAGATATAATTTTTGGTTTCCTTTGCTTGCTGGGTTAATCTATTGTACTTAATTTTTGTTGGAATGTTTTGATTTTGTTTATGGGTATATAAGTATATGTGTATTTGCAGTTACACTTTTTATTGCTGTTATAAATCTCTGCTTCTATGTTGGGCTTTTGCAGTTCTGTGGAGTTTTCCTTTTTTTTCTCTCTCTCTCTTTTTAATTTTAATTTTTGAAACCTATTATTATTTGTTCTACATTTATTCCTTTGTTTGATTTACCTACTGTTCTTTTTCACTTGCAGTTAATTTTTAATGTATATAATTCTTCTTTATCTACCTCTATTTAGCTTTACATATCTCTTCTTTCTTTCTTTTCTTTTTTCCTTTCCTCTCAACATATTTTTTAGTTTTATTTTCATTGCCTTATTTCCCACTTGGCACCTTATTTAGTTTCATTTTCTGGTTTGTGGTTTAGTTAGTTTTGGTCTTAACTGGTAAATATAATTCTTTATTTCTTTCGTTTCCCAGTCAATCTACTGTAATTTATTTCAATGTGTTGACTTTGCTTATGTGTGCGTATGTATATGTGTATAATCAATCATGAGTTTTATTGTTGTTATACACCTCTGCCTCTATGTTGGGCTTTAGCAGTTCTATGGAGTGTTGCTGCTTTTTTTTTTCTCTTTCTTCTTTGTTTTTCTCTTTTTTATAATTTTAACTTTTAATTTTTTAAAACCTGTTATATTTCTTCTACTTTTTTCTTTGTTTGGCCTTTCCTACTGTTCTTTTCCCCTGACAGTTAATCTTTAATGTATATAAATATTCTTCATATACTTCTTTTTAGCTTTGCATATCTATTCCTTTTTTCTTGTTTTTCTCTCTTTCCTCTCAACATATTTGTTAGTTTTGTTTTCATTGCTTTATTCCCCACTTGAAACTGGTTTGTGCTTTAGCTAATTTGTTCTTAACTGGCAAATATAATAGTTGATTTCTTTTGTTCACTGGGTCAATCTACTGTACTTTATTTTAGTTTGACTTTTTAAAATTTGCTTATGGGTGTATATGTATATGTGTAAATTCCATTATTTTAAATATTATTTGTCTGATGTTGTAACTTCCAGTTATCTGGAATTCACCTTTGCTTTCTCATTTTTGGGTATTTGTTTTAGTTTCATTTAATGTCATAACAACAGAGAAGGAATATCTTGCCTGAAAAATCCCACGGATGGAGGATCCTGGTAGGCTGCAGTCCATGGCATCACGAAGAGTCCGACATGACTGAGCAACTTCACCTTTGCTTTTCACTTTCCTTCATTGGAGAATGAAATGGCAACCCACTCCAGTGTTCTTGCCTGGAGAATCCCAGGGACAACAGAGCCTGGTGGGTGGCCATCTATGGCGTTGCACAGAGTCAGACACGACTGAAGCAACTTAGAAAGAAATGTCCTAACAAACTGCTTGTGGAATTTTCGTTCCTGATCAGAGATCAAACCCTGAGCCTTTGGAGTGGGAGCACTGACTTCAAGAGCCCAGTCTACCAGAGAAATAACCCTAGGGAGTATGAAACAGTGAGAACTCACACAAAGGAAACCACCTGAATACAAGACCTGGCATCACCCAACCACCAGTAGCACCCTGTGCAGGAAGCCTCATCTAAACAGCAAACAAACAAACAAAAAAAATACAAACTCAGTCATCAGCAGATAGGATTACCACATCACTCAACCTTGCCCATCAGAGGAGAATTAAACAAACAAACAATAAGGGAAAAAAACAAACAAACAAACAAAAAAAAACAGCACAAATCTCACCCTACATGAACTTACACAAACCACTGTACCAACTTTAGTTCAGTTACTTAGTTCAGTCACTCAGTCGTGTCTGATTCTTTGTGATCCCATGAATCGCAGCATGCCAGGCCTCCCTGTCCATCACCAACTCCTGGAGTTTATTCAAACACATGTCCAGAGAGTCAGTGATGTGTGATGCCATCCAGCCATCTCATCCTCTGTCGTCCCCTTCTCTTCCCGCCCACAATCCCTCCCAGGATCAAGGACTTTTCCAATGAGTCAACTCATCGCATGAGGTTGCCAAAGTATTGGAGTTTCAACTTCAGAATCCATCCTTTCAATAAATACCCAGGACTGATCTCCTTCAGGATGGACTGATTGGATCTCCTTGCAATCCAAGGGACTCTCAAGAGTCTTCTCCAACACCAGAGTTCAAAGCATCAATTTTTGAGCACTCAGCTTTCTTCACAGTCCAACTCTCACATCCATACATGACCACTGGAAATACCATAGCCTTGACCAGATGGACCTTTGTTGGCAAAGTAATGTCTCTGCTTTTTAACATGCTATCTGGGATGGTCATTACTTTCCTTCCAAGGAGTAAGTGTCTTTTAATTTCATGGCTGAAATCACCATTTGCAGTGATTGTGGTGCCCCAAAAAATAAATTCTGACACTGTTTCCACTGTCTCCCCATCTATTTCCCATGAAGTGATAGGACCAGATGCCATGATCTTAGTTTTCTGAATGTTAAGCTTTAAGCCAACTTTTTCACTCTCCTCTTTCACTTTAATCAAGAGGCTTTTTAGTTCATCTTCACTTTCTGCCATAAGGGTGGTGTCATCTGCATATCTGAGGTTATTGATATTTCTCCCAACAATCTTAATTCCAGCTTGTGCTTCTTCCAGCCCAGCGTTTCTCATGATGTACTCTGATGATGTATGCTAACATAATATATAAGTTAAATAAGCAGGGTGACAATATACAGCCTTGATATACTCATTTTCCTATTTGGAACCAGTCTGTTGTTCCATGTCCAGTTCTAACTAACTAACTAACTAATTCCTGACCTGCATATAGGTTTCTCAAGAGGCAGATCAGGTGGTCTAGTATTCCTATCTCCTTCAGAATTTTCCACAGTTTATTGTGATTCACACAGTTGAAGGCTTTGGTATAGTCAATAAAGCAGAAATAGATGTTTTTCTGGAACTGTCTTGCTTTTTTGATGATCCAGCAGATATTTGCAATTTAATCTCTGGTTCCTTGGTCTTTTCTAAAATCAGCTTGAACATCTGGAAGTTCTCAGTTCGCGTATTGCTGAAGACTGGCCTGGAGAATTTTGAGCATTACTTCACTAGCATGTGAGATGAGTGCAATTGTGCGGTAGTTTGAGCATTCTTTGGGATTGCATTTCTTAGGGATTGGAATGAAAACTGACCTTTTCCAGTCCTGTGGCCACTGCTGAGTTTTCCAAATTTGCTGGCGTATTTAGTGTAGCACTTTCACAGCATCATCTTTCAGGATTTGAATTAGCTCAACTGGAATTCCATCACATCCACTAGTTTTGTTCTTAGTGATGCTTTGTAAGGCCCACTTGACTTCACATTCCAGGATGTCTGGCTCTAGGTGAGTGATCACACCATTGTGGTTATCTGGGTCATGAAGTTCTTTTTTGTACAGTTCTTCTGTGTATTCTTGCCACCTCTTCTTAATATCTTCTGTTTCTCTTAGGTACATACCATTTCTGTCCTTTATTGAGCCCATTTTTGAATGAAATATTCCCTTGGTATCTCTAATTTTCCTGAAGAGATCTCTAGTCTTTCTCATTCTATTGTTTTCCTCTCTTTCTTTTTACTGATCACTGAGGAAGGCTTTCTTATCTCTCCTTGTTATTCTTTGGAACTCTGCATTCAAATAGGAATATCTTTTGTGTGCTCCTTTGCTTTTTGCTTCTCTTCTTTTCACAGCTATTTGTAAGGCCTCCTCAGGCAACCATTTTGCCTTTTTGCATTTCTTTTCCATGGGGATGGTCTTGATCCCTGCCTCCTGTACACTGTCATGAACCTCTGTCCATAGTTCTTCAGGCTCTCTGCTTATCAGATCTAGTCCCTTAAATCTATTTCTCACTTCCACTGTATATTCATAAGGTATTTGATTTAGATCATACCTGAATGGTCTAGTGGTTCTTCCTACTCTCTTCAGTTTAAGTCTGAATTTGGCAATAAGGAGTTCATGATCTGAGCCACAGTCAGCTCCAGGTCTTGTTTTTGCTGACTATATAGAGCTTCCCCATCTTTGGCCTCAAAGAATATAATCAATCTGATTTCGGTATTGGCCATCAGGTGATGTCCATGTGTAGAGTCTTCTTTTGTGTTGTTTGAAGAGGGTGTTTGCTATTACCAGTGTGTTCTCTTGGCAAAACTCTATAAACCTTTGCCCTGCTTCATTCTGTACTCCAAGGCCAAATTTGCCTGTTACTCCACATATTTCTTGACTTCCTACTTTTGCATGCCAGTCCCCTATAATGAAAAGGACATCTTTTTTGGGTGTTAGTTCTAAAGGGTCTTGTAGGTCTTCATAGAACCATTCAACTTCTGCTTCTTCAGCATTACTGGTTGGGACATAGGCTTGGATTACCGTGATATTGAATGGTTTGCCTTGGAAACGAACAGAGATCATTCTGTCGTTTTTGAAATTGCATCCAATGACTTCATTTAGGACCCTTTTGTTGACTATGATGGCTACTCCATTTCTTTTAAGGGATTCCTGCCCACAGTAGTAGATATAATGGTGATCTGAGTTAAATTCACCCATTCCAGTCCATTTTAGTTTGTTGATTCCTAGAATGTAGACATTCACTCTTACCATCTCCTGTTTGACCACTTGCAATTTGCCTTGATTCATGGACCTAACTTTCCATGGCCTATGCAATATTGCTTTTTACAGCATCAGGCCTTGTTTCTATCACCAGTCCCATCCACAACAGGGTATTGACAGAATGTGGTCCACTGGAGAAGGGAATGACAAACCACTTCAATATTCTTGCCTTGAGAACCCCATGAACAGTATGAGAAGGCAAAATGATAGGATATTGCAAGAGAAACTCCCCAGGTTGTTAGGTGCCCAATATTCTACTGGAGATCAGTGGAGAAATAACTCCAGAAAGAATGAAGGGATGGAGCCAAAGGAAAAACAATACCCAGTTTTGGATGGGACTGGTGATAAAAGCAAGGTCCAATGTTGTAAAGAGCAATATTGCATAAGACCAACGTTAGGAGGACAGAAACCAAAAGGGAGAATTCAACTTGAAGCCTGGGAAAAGGAGAAATCAAACAAACAAACAAACAATATATATATATAAACATATATTTTTTTTTATATATAAACATATATATATATATATATATATGACAAAGAAATACTACACAAGTGAAGGAACAAATTATAAACAAAGAAGTCCAAACAAATTAAGAGGAAACATGCAAACTACCAAAAATAATTCATTATAATGATAGTAAAGATGATCATAAACCTTGAAAACAAAACGGAGGAAAGGTATGAATCAATTCACAAAGACCAAGGAGAACTAAAAAATAAATATACAGAGACAAACAACACAATAATTGAAATTAAAAATATTCTGGAAGGAATCAATAGCAGAATATCTGAAGCAGAAGAACGAATTAGTGAGGTGGAAGATAAAATGATCGAAATAATTTCTGAAGAGTAGAATAAAATAAAAAGAAGAAAAAGAACTGAGGATAGTCTCAGAGACTTCTGGGACAGTGTGAAATGCACCAACATTCAAATTGTATGGTTCCAAGTATAAGAGAAAAAGAAAGTGTAAGAGAAAATTTTTGAAGAGATTATACTTGAAAATGTCCCCAACATTGAAAAGAAATAGTCAATCAAGTCCAAGAGGCATAAAGAATCTCATACAGGATAAACCCAAGGAGAAACACACACTAATCAACTAACAAAGACTAAACACAAAGAAAGAATATTGAAAGCAGCAAGGGAAAAATAACATGTAACATACAAGGGACAAAAAGTGAAAAAAGTAACATTCAAGAGAAATCCCATACGCTTAACAGCTGATGTTTCAGCAGAAATTCTGCAGGCCAGAAGAGAAAGGGAGGATATGTTTAAAGTACTGAATGGGGACAATTTACAATCAAGATTGCTGTACCTTGCAAAGATATAATTCAAAATTAATCTCATTTAAAATAAATAAAAAGATTTTCAGATCAGTAAAACTTAAGAGAATCCAGTACCACCAAACCAGCTTTACAAGAAATGTTAAAGGGATTTATATAGTCAAGAATTGCAAGAGAAGGAAAAGATCTACAAAATTAACCCCAACCAAAGTGGCAATAGCAACATCTATATCAATAATCACTTTAAATTTAAATGGATTAATGTTCTAATCAAAATACACAGACTGTCTGAATGAATAAAAAAACAAGACCCATATATATATATATATATGCTGTCTACAAGAAACCCACTTCAGACCTAAAGAAACATATAGACTGAAAGTGAGAGGTTGGAAAATATATTCCATGCACACAGGAAGCAAAAGAAAGCTGGAGTAGGAATACAGATTAGACAAAATAGACCTTAAGATAAAGAAGATTACAAGAGATAAGGAAGACACTACATAATAACCAAAGGATTAATCCAAGAGGAAAACATGACAATTGTAAATATCTGTGCACCCAACATAGGAGCACCTCAATACATAAGAGAAACAGTAGCAGACATAGAAGGGTGAACTGACAGTAACACAATATTAGTAGGAGACTTTAACAGCCCACTCACACCAATGGACAGATCATCAAAATAAAAAATTCATAAAGAAACACAAGTCTTAAATGATAAACTAGATGAGATGATCTCATTGATATCTTCAGGACATTCCATCCAAATGCAGAAGAATACACCTTTTCAAGTGCACATGGAACATTCTGCAGGATAGTCCACGTCTTGAGTCTTAAACCAAACCTCAGTAAACTTGAGAAAACTGAAATTGTATCAAGCATCTTCTCTGACCACAACACTAGGAGATTAGATATCGATTGCAAGAAGAAAACCATAAGAAACACAAACACATAGAGATTAAACAACAAGTTTCTAAATAGCCAACAAGCTACTGAAGAAATCAAAAGGGAAATTAAAAAAAAATCTAGAAACAAATGGCAATGAAAACAGGAAAACTCAAAACCTATGGGATGCAGCAAAATTAGTTCTAAGAGGGAAGTTAATAGCAATAAAATCCTACCTCAAGCAACAAGAAAAATACATTGACTAGACAACCTAACTTTGTGCCTAAAGAACTGGAAAAAGAAGAACAACAACAAAAAAAAAAAGTAAAAAATAGTAGAAGGGAAGAAATCATAAAGATCTGAGCAAAAATAAATGAAAAAGAAATGAAAGAAACAATAGTAAAGATTAATAAAGCTAAAGCTGTTTTTTTGAGAAGGTAAACAAAATTGACAAACTTTTCACTAGACTTCAAGAATAAAAGAGAGAAGAATCAAATCAACAAAAGTAGAAATGAAAAAGGAGAGTTTATAACAGGAAATTCAGAAATACAAAGTATTAAAAATGAGTATTATGAACAAATATATGGCAATAAAATAGATAATCTGAAAGAAATGGACAGAGTCTTAGAAAAGTTCAATCTTGCAAGACTAAGCCAAGAAGAAATAGAAATTATGAGCAACCTAATTACAAGCACTGTAATTGAAGCTGTAATAAAAATCTCCCAAAAAGCAAAAGCCAATGACCAGTTGGGTTCACATAATTCTACCAAACATTTAGGAAGAGATAATGTCTATCCTTCTAAAACTCTTTCAAAGATTTGCACAGGTAGGAACACTTCCAAACTCATTCTATAAGGCCACTGCCACCCTGATAGCAAAACTAGATGAAGACAACACACAAAAAAAGAAAACTACAGGCCAATATCACTGAAGAACATGGATGCAAAAGTCATCAACCAGTTTTAGCAAAAAGAATTCAACAACACATCAAAAAGCTCATACACCATAATCAAGTTGGGTGTATTCCATGGATGCAAGCTTTCTTCAATATATGTAAATCAATCAATGTGATTCACTATATTAACAAATTGAAAGATAAAACCCATATCATAATTTCAATAGATGCAGAAACAGCATTTGACAAAATCCAGCACACATTTATGATTAAAACTCTTCAAAAAATGGGCATAGAAGGACCCTACCACAACATAGTAAAGGCCATACATGATAAGCCTACAGCAAACATTATCCTCAGTGGTGAAAAAGTGAAAGTATTTCCCCTAAGATCAGGAACAAGACAAGAGTGCCTACTTTCCCCACTATTATTCAACATAGTTCTGTAAGTCCTAGCTACAGCAATCAGAGAAGTAGAAGAACTAGAACAACAACAACAACAACAAAAAGTCATATGGAAACACCAAAGACCCCAAAAAGCCAAAGCAGTCTTGAGAAAGAAGAATTGACCTAGAGGAATCAACCTTCCTGACTTCAGATTATACTACAAAGCTGCAGTCATCAAGACACTATGGTATTGGCACAAAATAAAAAATATAGGTCAGTGGAACAAGATAGAAAGCCCCAAAATAAATCCATGCACCTATGGGTACCGTATATATAACAAAGGAAGCAAGAATATACAATGGGGCAAAGACAGCCTCTTCAATAATTAATGCTTGGAAAACTGAACAGTTGCATGCAAAAAAAAAAAGGAAATTAGAAAACTCCATAACACCATACACAAACTAAAATGGATTAAAGACCTAAATGTAACACCAGAAAGTATACAACTCTTAGAGGAAAACATAGGAAGAACATTTGATGACATAAATCAAAGCAAATTCCTGTATAACCCACCACCTAGAATAATGGAAATAAAAATGAGAGTAAACAAATGTGACCTGTTTAAAAGTAAAGGCTTTTGCACAGCAAGGGAAACTATAAGCAAGGTGAAAAGACAACCCTCAAAATTGGAGAAAATAATAGCAAATGAAACAACTGACAAAGGATTAACTTTCAAAATATACATGGAGCTCATGCAACTCAATATCAGAAAAACAAACAACCCAATCAAAAAGTAGGGAAAACACCTAAACAGACATTTCTCCAAAGAAGACACATGGACGCCTAACAAACACATGAAAAGATGCTCAACATCACTCATGATTTAAAAAATGCAAATAAAAACTACAGTGAGATATCACCTCACACCAGTCAGAATGCCCATCACCAAAATGTCTAGAAACAATAAATGCTGGAGATGGTGTGGGAATGTAAACTGATACAGTCACAATGGAAAAAGGTATGAAGATTCCTTAAAAAACTCAGAATAAAACCACCATATGACACAACAATTCCATTCTTAGGCATATATCCTTAGAAAACCAAAATTGAAAAAGACACATTATTTTGTATCCCATCGTTCATTGCAGCATTATTTACAATAGCTGGAACATGGAAGCAACCTAGATGTCCATCAACAGATGAATGGATAAAGAAGTTGTGTACATATACACAATGGAATATCATTTAGCTATTAAAAAGGGACACCTTTGAGTCAGTTATCATGAGATGGATGACTCTAGAACCTATTACACAGAGTGAAGTAAGTCAGAAAGAGAAAGAGAAATATCACATTCTAATGTATATATATGGAACCTAGAAAAATGGTAATGACTGAAAATTTTACTTACAGGGCAGCAATGGAGAAACAGACATAGAGAATAGATTTATGGATATGGGGAAAGGGGAGGAGAGGGTGAGATGTATGGAGAGAGTAACATGGAAATTTAATTACCATATGTAAATAGATAGCCAACGTGAATTTGCTATATGGCTAAGAAACTCAAACAGGGGCTCTATATCAACCTAGAGGTGTGGGATGGGGAGGGAGATGGGAGCAAAGTTCAAAAGGGAGCAGACATATGTATACCTAAGGCTGATTCAGGTTGCGGTTTGACAGAAAACAGAAAATTCTGTAAAGCAATTATCCTTTAAAAAATAAATTAGTTAAGAAAAAATAAAGAAAATTGGAAATATCAAGGGAACATTTGACCCAAAGATGGGCACAATAAAGGACAGAAATAATAGAGACATAGTAGATGTTGAAAAGATCAAGAAGAAATGTGAATATATATATATATATATATATATATATATATATATATAACTATAAAAAAAATCTTAAAGAACTGGATTAGTACGATGGTGTGGTTAGTCACCTAGAACCAGACATTCTGGAGTGTGAAGTCAAGTGGACCTCAGGAAGCACTGCTGCTTATAAAGCTAGTGGATGCAATGGAGTTTCAGTAGAGCTATTCGAAACCCTAAAGGATGATGCCATCAACGTGTTGCAGTCATTATGTCAGCAAATCTGGGAGACCCAGCAGTGGCCACAGGACAGGAAAAGGTCAATCCTCATTCCAATTCCAAAGAAGGGCAGTACTAAAGAATCTTCATACCATTGGACAATTGTACTTATCTCCCATGCTGGTAATCTCAGGCTTAAAATTTTTCATGCTAGGCTCCACCATTATGGCAACCAAGAACTTCTAGATGTCCAAGTTGGGTTTAGAAAAGGCAGAGGAACCAGAGATCAAATTGCCAATACTGCTGCATCATAGAGAAAGCAAGGGGATTTCAAAGAACATCTCCCTCTGTTTCATTGACTACACAAAGCCTTTGACAGTGTAGATCATAACAAACTGTGGAAAACTCTTCAAGATGTGGGAATACCAGACCATCTTACCTGTATCCTGAGAAACATGCATGTGGCTCAAGAAGCAACAACTAGAACCCTGTATGGAACAATTGACTGGTTCAGGACTGAGAAAGGAGTACAATAGGGTTGTCTGCTGTCACTCTGTTAGTTTGACCTATGCTGAGCACATCATGAGAAATGCCGGGGTAGATGAGTAACAAGCTTGAATAAACTTTGGTTGGAGGAACATCAGTAACCTCAAATTTGCATATGATACCACTCTAATGCCAGGAAGCGAAGGGGAACTAAGGAGCCTCTTGATTAGGGAAAAGGAGAGTGGAAGAGCCAGCTTAAAACTAAATATTAAAAAAAAAAAAAAGTAAAAAGAAAGAAAAGAAAAAACTAAGATCATGCCATCCGGCCCCATCACTTCGTGGTGAATAGAAGGGAAAGAGGTGGATTCAGTGACAGATTTCCTCTTCATGGGCTCCAAAATCAGTGCAGATGGTGACTGCAGCCATGAAATCAGAAGATGATTGATTCTTGGCAGGAAAGCTGTGACAAACCTGGACAGCATGTTGAAAAGAGGAGGCATTACTCTGCCAACAAACATCCATATTTTCAAGGATATGGTCTTCCCAGTGATCACATACAGTTGTGAGAGCTGGACTGTAATGAAGGCAGAACACCAAAAAGTTGATATACCTTTGAACTGTGGTGCTGGAGAAGACTCCTGAAAGTCTCTTGGACAGTAAGGAGATGAAATCAGTCAATCTTAAGGGAAATCAACTCTGAATATTCACTGGAAGGATGATGCTGAAGATGAAGCTCCAGGATTTTGGTCATCTCATTCAAACAGCCTACTCACTGGAAAAGTCCCTGATGCTGGGAAAGATTGAGGGCAGAAGGAGAAGAGGGCATCAGATGATGAGATCGCTGGCTGGCATCACTGGTGCAATGGACATGAAGTTGACAAACTCTGGGAGATGGTGAAGGACAGGGATGCCTGGTGTGCTGCAGTCCATTGGATCATGAAGAACTGGACACAACTGGGTGACTGAACAAACATACACACCTTGTTATAGAGGTAGAACTATATTTGTAGTTTATAGGTATAAGCACAAATACATAGTTCCAGAAAAGATAATTTGACTTTCATTTAATAGTAAAAAATAATTAAAAAGTCATTTGCTATTTCTTAAAATTAATAGAAGTTTTTTTGTACATATGTTAAGGCATACATTTATTTGCATATGTACATTTATATGAAAAATAAGGCACATTTGCCTTATCTTTAGAAAAATTAACAACCATTCTCCCCTACAACTATCAAAGGTTTACTGCTAGCATCTCTGATTGATAAATATGCTGTAGTCTATGAGTACTTAGTTCATATGTACAGATATACAATATAAGATGGCATGTGACACAGTGGTAAAAATTCACCTGCTAATGAATGCAGGAGATACAAGAGATGCATGTTTAATCCCTGGGTCATGAAGATCCTCTGGAAAAGGAAATGCCAACCCACTAAAGTGTTATTGTTTGGGAAATACAAAGAGTTGAACATGACTGAACATGCACTGAATAATATAAAAATAGGCAGAAGAATTAAACAGAAATTACACAAAGGAAGATATACAAACAGCAAAAAGTATCTGAAAAGATGATCAGTGTTAGTCATCACATAAATCCACATTACAACCCCAGTGAAATTATATTACTAATCCATTATAAGAGTTAAAATCAAGAGCTTCCATTTATTACTACACCATTTTTGGAGACAGCATTCATTATTTCATTGAATTTCATTGACTGTTTTACTGAAAACCAATTGATCACATACAAGTGAAACTATTTCTCAATTCCCAGTTCTGATACATTGAAAATCTCCACTTTCACTAAATACCTTATTTGCTGTAACTTTTGTGGCATTATCAAGTAGTTTCTCCTCTAATAGTATTCTATGTCAAAATTATTTTGACCATTCTTAATGTTTTGGTATTTCATTTGCTTTTGTTGTTGTTGTTCAGTCTCTAAGTCGTGTCTAACTCTTTGGGGCCCCATAGACTACAGCACATCAGGCTACCCTGTCCATCACCAACTCCCAGGGCCTACTCAAACTCAAGTCCATTGCATTGGTGATGCCATCCATCCAACTATCTCATCCTCTGTCAGCCCCTTCTCCTCCTGCCTTCAATCATTCCTAGAATCAGGGTCTTTTCCAATGTGTCAGTCCTTCACATCAGGTGGCCAAAGTATTGGAGGTTCAGCTTTAGCATTGGTACTTCTAATGAATATTCAGGACTGAGTTCCTTTAGGATTGACTGGTTGGATCGCCTTGCAGTCCAAGGGACTCTTAAGAGTCTTCTCCAACACCACAGTTCAAAAACATAAATTCTTCAGCACTCAGCTTTCTTTATAGTCCCACTCTCACATCCACACATGACTTTTGGAAAAATCAAAGCTTTGACTAGAAATACCTTTGCCAGTAAAATAATGTATCTGCTTTTTAATATGCTGTCTACACTGGTTATAGCTTTTCTTCCAAGGAGCAAGTGTCTTTTAATTTCATGGCTGCAGTGACCATCTGCAGTGATTTTGGAGCGCCCCCAAATAAAATCTCTCACTGTTTGCTCAAATTCATTTCCACTGAGCTGGTGATGCTATCCTAATGCTATTAGGTGAGGCTCCTCTAATGGTATTCTATTTCAAATTTGCTTTGGACATTCGTAGTCATTTGGGGTTTCAAATAAATTTTATAAATATCTTTTCATTTTCTTAAAAGAAAACCTGCTCTGCTGAAATTTTGTATGAAAATGTATCAGATCTAATCATATAATTTAGAAATAATAGATAAATAATTTGGTAATATAGTATCACGTGTGCACATTCAGTCATGTCTGAGTCTTTGTGAACCCATGGACTGTAGCCTGCAATCTCCTCTCTCCATGAAATTTTCCAGGCAAGAATTCTAGAATGGATTGACATTTCCTAATCCAGGGGATCTTCCCCATCTAAGGACTGAGCTCACATCTCTTGCATCTATTTCATCTTCTCATTGGCATGACAATTCTTTACTACTAGTGCCCTTGAAGTGAAGTGAAAGTTGCTCAGTTATGTCTGACTCTTTGCGACTCCATGAACTATACAGTCCATGGAATTCTTTAGGCCAGAATATTGGAGTGAATAGACTTTCCCTTCTCCAGGGGATCTTCCCAACTCAGGTATCAAACCCAGGTCTCCTGCATTCTAGGCAGATACTTAACCACTGAGCCACAAGGGAAGCCCCAAAACGGGAGCAATCACTACAAGAGACAGACAAGAGTGCCATGACTCAGATATAATATATTAAAATGCAAATGAACAAACTACTGATAGAACAGGGATGAGTCCTACAAGCATGTTTTTGAGTACAAGAACCCAACATCAAGCTGTTCCCCTTTTTAGTTATCTGTGTAAGAGAAACTAGTTGACATGAAGTTGTCTCTAGAATACCTCTGAATAGTGAGAATGTCAGTGAGAAATACTTATACTATGCTTGGAATTAAAGGAGTTGTATCTAAATCTTAACTTGCCTACACATTGTCTAGGTACTAGGTTTAGCAAATTCTTACCTTCTAAAAGTCTTAGTTTGTTGATCTAGTAAGCACAGGTAAAAGTAGGATTTGTGTAAAGGGTTTGTTGTGGTTGGTTTTTTTTTTTTTAGATAGCATATGTGAAAGCCCCTGAAAGAGCACCTGACATATGGTTATAGCTCAATAAATGTTACCTGACTCCAAATCACAAAATAACATTAAATCAGCATTTTGGTCACAGTGACCTTTCAACACCCTCAAAAAATTATACCAGATGGCAGCTGAAACCTTCTGGTCATAAATAGGACTGGTCATAAATAGAGAGTGTGTTATTCATGCCCTGTCTGGCTTCACCACCTGCTATCACCTGGCATAAATGTAGACTTGAGAAATGGGAATTTTCTCTTTTGGATATAATTTAAACTGACACCAACTTTCTCACCAAGTTCTGGATTTGAACGGAATATTGCCTCACCAGAACTATGATGTTGGAAAATGCTGACTAACTGAACACTTAAGTTTTCAGTTACTATTAAATCCTAATGAACATAAAATCCACATTAACATCTAATTAAGTCATTATGATTAGTGCTGCACAATGCATACTTAATCATCTTGAATACCTTAACATACTTTTCTCTTTGAGGAAACTGAACTCATTAAATACTGCTATTTTCTGAACAGATCATAAGAACTTTATGATGCAGAATGACTGACATCATTGACCTCTTTATAATGTTTTCCAAATACTGAATACTCTACCAGTGGGGGATTACTCTAGAGAAATACTGCTTTTGGCGGGGGAAAGTTCTTTACCTAGGTATAAATTTTGTTTTTACTTATGCCTAGTTTTGAGCTTCCTTGTGGCTCAGCTAGTAAAGAACCTGTCTGCAATGCGGGACACCTGAGTTCAATCCCTGGGTTGGGAAGATCCACTGGAGAAGGGAAAGGCTACCCACTCCAGTATTCTGGCCTGGTAAATTCCATGGACTGTATAGGCCATGGGGTCACAAAAAGTTGTACATGACTGAGCGACTTTCACTTCACTTCACTTATGCCTAAATCAATATGTAATGAGGAATTCACCACAAAGGACCAATCCCTAGACATTCTAAGTTACTGAAAAAGCTACTTGTTCAAATGGGAGTGCATATCTGTGTTTAGAATAAAGACTTACTCTTCATCAGGATCATTGGTACAGTATTGATATTGATATTGTTAAACTGATATTTTATTGTCCACATACAATGTATCTATTACACAACTGATGGAAACATATGCACAGATAAATTTTCACTTTCTTTGAATATAAACTTTGGACCTCTGCTTCAATCTCAACATGTACTTTTGTAGGGTATGGAATTTTGGATTTGTAACTTAGACTCTGAACTTCAATGTCATTATCTATAAAATGGAATGGGCATGCATGTTGCACAAACCAGAAACTTACAAATGTTTAAAATATAAATATACATATTTATACATAGTATAAATTTATAAATATTTATGTAATTAAATACATACAGGATATATATAACCCATTAAATCACAGCTTTAGTCATCATTTGTTTGTAGTATTGTGGGCTATGGTTTTTCCAGTGGTTATGTATGGATGTGAGAGTTGGACTGTGAAGAAAGCTGAGTGCTCAAAAATTGATGCTTTTGAACTGTGGTGTTGGAGAAGACTCTTGAGAGTCCCTTGGACTGCAAGGAGATCCAACCAGTCCATCCTACAGGAGATCATCCCTGGGTGTTCATTGGATGGACTTCAGTTCAGCTGAAGCTGAAACTCCAATACTTTGGCCACCTCATGCAAAGAGTTGACTTATTGGAAAAGACCCTGATGCTGGGAGGGGTTGGGGGCAGGAGGAGAAGGGGATGACAGAGGATGAGATGGCTAGATGGCATTACTGACTCGATGGGCATGAGTTTGAGTAAACTCCGGGAGTTGGTGATGGGCAGGGAGGCCTGGTGTGCTGCGATTCATGCGGTCGCAAAGAGTCAGACACGACTGAGTGACTGAACTGAACTGAACTGACTATTAATATTGATAATAAACTAAATGTAATCTGAAATTGTTATTGTTATAATTGTGTTTCCCTTTCTACTAATTTCTTTCATATCTGTTTCTTTTTATCATCTGAAATTTTATAATTGATTTGCAAGTTAACAGATACATTTCACCACCAGGGAAGTAGAAAACAGGTGCTATATCAGGTTATTTTCTCCTAGAGTTTCCTGGTGTTATGTAAAGAGACATTGGTATTAAGACAGCATCATTTTAGGACCTAAGCAAGTCTTGGGTGTAATGCTGCAAGAAGTAATATGAATATGCTTAAAAAGCTACAGATTACAGAAAAGAGGAAGGTGAAAGTGTATTTGCAATGATTAATCACTAGAATCCTTTTATTCAAATTTATTTATTTTCAAAATCATATTCTTCCTTTGTTCACATCAGAAGACCTCTGCCTATGATCCCTTGCATCAAAAGCCCTCGCCTGACCCCACCCTGGGTTCACATGGTCAAGCGGGGAAAGTTGTGCTAGATCTAGGCTGTTTAGTTATAACTTGGCAACTAGAAACTCAACAGGTTTCTACATTTATCCAACTTTTGATGTTGCCTCAGGACTTGAGTAAAAGACCTAAATTAAATTCTATGATGTTTGGAATTATATTTTAGTTTATTCCTATACCTGTGTAGTGTAGTGTAAAGGAATATTTAGATGGTATTATTTTTATGTTTTCTTACTTGTAGTTGCCTTATATCAACTTCAGGTTAACACCTGAATTTATATTCTCTTCAAATGTGGCCAGGAAACTAACTTCACTTTTACTTTCCCAAGTTTTATTTCATGTATGTAATGGGATTCCTCTATGTACAGTTATTTTTGACCTGCCTTCTGAGAAACCTGTATGCAGATCAGAAAGTAACAGTTAGAACTGGACATGGAACAACAGACTGGTTCCAAATTGGGAAAGGAGTATGTCAAGGCTATATACTGTCACACTGCTTGTTTCCCTTATATGCAGAGTACATCCTGTGAAATGCCAGACTGTGTGAAGCACAAGCTGGAATCAAGAGTGCTGAGAGAAATATCAGTAACCTTAGATATGCAGATGACACCACCCTTATGACAGAAAGTGAAGAGGAACTAAAGAGCCTCCTCATGAAAGTGAAAGAGGAGAGTAAAAACGTAGGCCTGAAACTCAGCATTTAGAAATTTAAGATCATGGCATCTGGTCCCATCACTTCAAGGCAAATAGATGGGGTAACAGTGGAAACAGTGAAAAACTTTATTTTGGGTAGGGGGGCCTCCAAAATCACTGCAGATGGTGACTGTAGCCATGAAATTAAAAGACACTTGTTCCTTGGATGAAAAGCTATGACCAACCTAGACAGCATATTAAAAAACAGAGATATTACTTTGCCAACAAAGGACCATCTAGTCAAAGCTATGTTTTCTCCAGTAGTCATGTATAGATGTGAGAGTTGGACTTTATATAAAGAAAGCTGAGAGCCAAAGAATTGATGCTTCTGAACTGTGGTGTTGGAGAAGACTCTTGAGAGTCCCTTGAACAACAAGGAGATCAAACCAGTCCATCCGAAAGGAAATCAACCCTGAATATTCATTGGAAGGACTGACGCTGAAACTGATGCTCCAATATTCTGGCTACCTGATGTGATGGACATACTCACTGGAAAAGACCCTGACACTGAAAAAGACTGAAAGCTGGAGGAGAAGGGAATGACAGAGGATGAGGTAGTTGGATGACATCACTGACTCTAAGGACATGAGTTTGAGTAGTCTCCAGCAGTTGGTGATGGACACAGAAGCCTGGCATTCTTCAATCCATGGGGTCACAAAGAGTCAGACATGACTGAGGGACCAAACTGAACTGACCAGTTATTTTTATTATTCCCATTTAACATTTTAAGAAACTGAAAATCAGAAAGATAAGTTTCTTGTTTCTTTGAATAATTTTTGTGCAATTGCATTAAAATTTTTAAAATTCATTTAATATTTACTTAGTCCCCATTTTCTGCCTAAACAGTTTTCTAGTGAACAAGATGGGCAAAAAAAATGTGGTTCATAAACTAGCAAAGGAAAACACTTTTATATATAGAAGAATATTACAAGCTGCAATGCTATAAAATAAATTAAAATTTTTATAATGTGATAAATAAAATCTCGGGAAGCTACTTTTGATTAGATAAGAAAAGCAATATATAATATTATATAAGGGCTTTTTTTTTTCTGTGAAAGGAGAGAGATGAAGAGTGTTTGGGAAAATAGGAGATAGGCAGAAGTGGTTTTTCTGTCAGAGACTGAACATCTTGGCAGATTTGTTGTTTTGGGGCCCTAGGAAGGATAAGTTGGACAACCAAAGTTAAACACATATACACACCATGAAGGTCAAAGTATTAGTATATTATTATGAAAGATTAAAATAAGAGGATAGGATAAGAGAGGAGAGGCTGAGTTCTCATCACAGGAGAATGTTGTCTTATTTTTAACTGTATGAAATGATGGATATAAACAAAACCTATTATGATAATTATTTCACAATATAGGTAAGTCAAACCATCATGCTGTACACCTTAAACTTATATGATGTACGTCAATTACTTCACACACACACACGTACACACACACACACACACATTGGGGGAAAAGGAAGGGAGCTGAAATGTTAGACAGAGTTCTCAAAGTAGACAAAGTCAAGGTAGCAAGGGTCAGGAGAAAACTGCACTTTAATGGTGAGCTCTTTTTGTTTCTCATTTGCTGGAATTATAATAGACAGAGTGGGCATTCAACAGATATTTCTATACTAAAGTAAAGAAGTCTGTGACCTGCTAACAATTTGTAAAAAGTAAGTCATTTTATGATTTTCAGGAAATACCACATAAGACATGGTAAAAAAAAAAAAATAACTGTGCATAGTGTGATTAGGAGGTAAAAACATGTCATGTAAAAGAGAAATGGAAATTACAATGCTAAGAGGCTTTTCCTAGGTACACTGACTATGAGGCCAACGACTGAAAGACTGTTCTAAGACATCAATGCATAAAGGAGCTCAAGCTGAATGTTTTATTTTGTGCTTGAGTCAGGAACACCTCAGAAACTGATCAAGTCTGAGCAATCTGTAGAAGGTGTTAATGACTTTTCCTTAAAAAAAGCTTCATATTAAGGGTTAGATAGGATCTGTTAGCCACTAGAGCAAGTTACTAATATAATGGCAATCCTTGAGACTAGTGGAGATAATTCACATAGAATGATATCCATATATGGCACAAAATGAAAGACTTCAAACTATTGTGCCACAGACAAAAAGATAGACTAATTGGACCTATGTAATCAAATAAAATTAGTATTTAAAACATAAGAAAAGCCAAGCAAACCCGAGAATGGTACATTTCTATATTGCCTTAAACATTGTAAATCAAGAGATAGAAAGCAATAAGATGTGATTTTGGAAACTCTACACTTTTAAATTGTTAAGTAAAGAAAAAAGTTTCATAGGTACAGGGAAAAAGTATATTTTTATTGGCACAAAATTTAAACACAGTTTTGATGAGTCATAAAACTCATTGTTTATACCCATGTAACCATCATTTCAATTAAGAAATAAAATAATGCAATTACTCTGACTAATTCCCTTGTGTCACTTTAAATAAATCTCCTCGCACTTCAAACATTATCAAGATTCTAGTTTGTAGCACTAGAGTTTACTTTTACTTGTTTTTAAATTCCATCTGTATGGAATGAGAGAATATATCCTTCATATCTGGATTTTTTCCCTCAATGTATGTTGAGATTCATTAGTTATGCATGTTTTACTTTGTAAATTAATTTGGTGCAGTGTAGTAATTTATATTTGACTATGCCCATGATAGTTAATCCATTTTCTGGTTAAATGGACAATTTTTCATTGTGGAGCTGGACAGTTTCACTGTGAAGCCCTATCAATGAAGTTACAAGTAATATTTCTGTCCTTTTATAGATGTATATTTAACTTTTCTTGGATAAGTACCTTAGGGTGGAATTTCTGTGTCATAGAGTAGGTATATGTTTAAATACTAGGACATGTAAATTGTTTTTGCAAAATTATCCTAAAACTTCATATTCCTGAAGAAATCAATAACAACACAAAAGCAGAAATATACCTCTGTGGCACAAGATAGAAAGTTCAGAAATTGTTGCATGCACTTCTGGTCACCTAATCTATGACAAAGGAGGCAAGAATACATAGTGGAGATAAAAGCAGTCTCTCTAACAAGTGCTGATTGGAAAACTGAATGTAAAAGAATGAAACCCCCACACCATACATAAAATAAATTCAAAATGAAGTAAAAGCCTGAATATAAGGCCAAATAATATAAAACTTTTAGAGAAAAACATATGGAGCACACTCTCTGACATAAACTGCAGCAACACCTTTATCAATCCCCTTTCTAGAGTAATTAAAATAAAAACAAAAATAAACAAATAAGACTTAATCAAATATAAAAGTTTTTGTGTAACAAAAGAAATCATACATAAAGCCAAAATAAAGCCCTCAAGATGGGAGAAAATGCAAATGAAGTGACTGGCAAAGGGTTAATTTCTAGAATATACAAAGAGCTCATGTAGCTTAATATACAAAAAGTAAACAATTTAACAAATAAAAAAAAATGGGAAGAAGATCTAAATAGACATTTCCAAAAGAAAGCATTCAGATAAACAACAAACACAAGAAAAGATGCTCAATGTCACTAATTATTAAAGAAATGGAAATCAAATATACCATGAGACTCCACCTCACACAGAGCTGAATAACCATCATCTAAAAATCTACAGACAATAAACACTGGAGGGGTGTGGAGAACAAGGAATCTTCTTACACAGTACATGGCAATGCAAACTGGTCCAGCCACTATGGAGGTCAGTATGAACGCTCCTTAGACAATTAAAAATATGATCCAGTAATTACACTCCTAGGGATATATCTGGAGAAAACCATTATTTGAAAAGATATATGTACTGCAACGTTCATTGCAGCACTATTCACAATAGCCAGAATATGGAAGCAACCTAAATGCTCGTCAAAAAGGGAATAGATAAAGTGATGTTGTACATGCATAAATGAAATATTATTTAATCACAATAAAGAACAAAATAGTATCATTTGGAACAATAAGGGTAAATCTTCAGATTTTCCTACTGAGTGAGGTAAGTCAGATAGAGGAGAAAAATGGACAGTGTGTGCTAAGTCGCTTCAGTTGTGTGTGACTCTTTGCGACCCCATGAACTATATAGCAATCCAGGCTCCTCTTTCCAGGGGATTCTCCAGGCAAGAACATTGGTGTGGGTTGCCATTTCCTTCTCCAGGTGATTTTTCCCAATCCAGGGATCAAATCCACATCTCTTATATCTCCTTCATTATCAGGTAGGTTCTTTATTGCTAGCACCACGTCAGTTCAGTTCAGTTCAGTCGCTAAGTCTTGTCTCACTCCTTGTGACCCCATGGACTGCAGCAGACCAGGACTCCCTGTCCATCAATAACTCCCGAAGTTTATTCAAACTCATGTCCATTAAGTTGGTGATGCCTTCATCTCATCCTCTGTTATCCCTTTCTCCTCCCACCTTATCTTTCTCAGCATCAGAGTCTTTTTGAATGAGTCAGATTTTTGCATCAGGCGGCCAAAGTATTGGAGTTTCAGTTTCAACGACAGCCCTTCCAATGAATATTCAGTTTTGATTTCCTTTAGGATGGACTGGTTGGATCTCCTTGCCATACAAGAGACTCTCAAGAGTCTTCTCCAACACCATAGTTCAAAACATCAATTCTTTAGTGCTCAGCTTTCTTCATAGTCCAGTTTTCACATTCATACATGACTACTGGAAAAACAATAGCCTTGACTAGATGGACCTGTGTTGGCTGCTTCTTAATATGCTGTCTAGGTTGGTAATAACTTTTCTTCTGATGAGTAAGCATATTTTAATTTCATGGCTGCAGTCACCATCTGTAGTGATTTTGGAGCCCCACAAAATGAAGTATCACTGTTTCCACAGTTTCCCCATCTATTTGCCATGAAATGATGTGACCAGATGCCATGATCTTAGTTTTCTGAATGTTGATCATTAAACCAACTTTTTCACTCTGCTCTTTCACTTTCATCATGAGGCTCTTTAGTTCTTCTCCACTTTCTGCCATAAGGGTGGCACCATCTGAATATCTGAGGTTATTGATATTTCTCCCAGACATCTTGATTCCAGCTTGTGCTTCATCCAGCCCAGCATTTCTCATGATGTACTCTGCATAGAAGTTAAATAAGCAGGGTGACAATATACAGCCTTCACGTACTCCTTGCCCAATTTTGAAGCCTTCTGTTGTTGCATGTCCAATTCTGACTGTTGCTTCTTGACTTGCGTACAGATTTCTGAAGAGGCAGGTCAGGTGGTCTGGTATTCACATCTCTTTCACAATTTTCTACAGTTTGTGGTGATCCTTACAGTCAAAGGTTTTGGAATAGTCAATAAAGCAGAAATATATGTTTTTTTGGAACTCTTTTGTTTTTTTGATGATCTAACAGATGTTGGCAATTTGATCTCTGGTTCCTCTACCTTTTCTAAAACCAGCTTGAACTGGTTTGTGGAAGTTCATGGTACACATGTTGTTGAAGCCTGGCTTGGAGAACTTTGAGCATTACTTTTCTAGCATGTGAGATGAATGCAACTGTGCAGTAATTTGAGCATTATTTGGCATTGCCTTTCTTTGGGAATGGCAAACCACTTCAGTGTTCTTGCCTTGAGAACCTCATGAAGAGTATGAAAATGTAAACAGATAGGACACTGAAAGATGAATTCCCCAGATTGGTAGGTGCCCAGTATGTCACTGGAGATCTTTGGATAAATAATTCCAGACAGAATGAAGAGATGGAGCCAAAGCAAAAACGATGCCCAGTTGTGGATGTGACTGGTGATGGAAGCAACGTCCAATGCTATAAGGAGCAATATTGCATAGGAACCTGGAATGTTACCTTCATGAATCAAGGCAAATT
Organism: Hydropotes inermis; assembly: GCA_020226075.1. Lineage (NCBI taxonomy): Eukaryota > Metazoa > Chordata > Mammalia > Artiodactyla > Cervidae > Hydropotes > Hydropotes inermis. Next base: position 3,883,068 of record CM035286.1, on the reverse strand, counting down.
GGAATGTTGACATTTTAGGAATCAGTAAACTAAAATGCACCAGAATGGGTGAATTTAACTCAGATGACCATTATATCAACTACTGTGGGCAAGAGTCCCTTAGAAGAAGTAGAATAGCCATCATAGCAAGCAACAGTCCAAAATATAGTACTTGGATGCAACCTCAAAAATGACAGAATGATCTCTGTTCATTTCCAAGGCAAACAATTCAATATCAAGGTAATCCAAGTCTACATCCTGACAAGTAATTCTGAAGAAGTTGAAGTTGAATGGTTCTATGAAGACCCACAAGACCTTCTAGAACTAACACACAAAAAAAGATGTCTTTTTCATTTTAGGGGATATGAATGTGAAAGTAGGAAGTCAAGAAACACCTAGAGTAGCAGGCATATTTGATCTTGGAGTACAGAATGAAGCAGGGCAAAGGATAATAATGTTTTGTGAAGAGAATGCACTGGTCATAGCAAACACTCTCTTCCACCAGCACAAGAGACTATTCTATATATGGATTTCACCAGATGGTCAACACTGAAATCAGATTGATATTCTTTGCAGCCAAAGGTGGAGAAGCACTATACAGTCAGCAAAATCAAGACTGGAAACTGACTATGGCTCAGATCGTTAACTCCTTACTGCCAAATTCAGATTGAAATTGAAGAAAGTAGGGAAAACCACTAGACCATCCAGGTATGACCTAAATCAAATCCCTTACATTTATACAGTGTAAGTGAGAAATAAATTTAAGGGACTAGATCTGATAGACAGAGTGCCTGATGAACTATGGACAGAGGTTCATGACACTGTACAGTAGACAGGGAGCAAGACCATCCACAAGAAAAAGAAATGCAAAAAAGCAAAATGGCTTTCTGAAGATGCCTTACAAATAGGTGTTAAAAGAAGAGAAGTGAAAGGCAAAGGAGAAAAGGAAAAATATACTCATTTCAATGCAGAGTTCCAAAGAATAGCAAGGAGAGATAAGAAAGCCTTCTTCAGTGATCAGCGCAAAGAAATAGAGGAAAACAATAGAATGCAAAAGAAAATTAGAGATAACAATGGAAGATTTCATGCAAAGATGGATAAAATAAAGGACAGAGATGGTATGGATCCAACAGAAACTGACTATATTAAGAAGAGGTGAAAAGAATATACAGAAGAACTGTACAAAAAAGATCTTAAGGACCCAGATAATTACGATGGTGTGATCACTCACCTAGAGCCAGACATCCTGGAACGTGAACTCAAGTGGGCCTTAGGAAGCATCACGATGAACACAGCTAGTGGAGATGATGGAATTTCAGTTGAGCTATTTCAAATCCTAAAACATGATGCTGTGAAAGTGCTGCACTCAACATGCCAGCAAATTTGGAAAACTCAGCAGTGGTCACAGGACTGGAAAAGGTCAGTCTTCAAGCACCACCTGGGAAGCCCTCCAAAATGGTATACTAACTCTTTTACACAGAATATAAAAATAAATGACAGAAATGAACTTACTCACAAAAGAGAAAGATACTTACAGAAGGAACTTATGGTTACCAGGTGAAAGGATAGAGAGAAGGGGTAGTTCGGAAATTTGAGGTGGACAATTACACACTGTTATGTTTACAATGGAAAACCAACAAGGACTTACTGTATAGTATAGAGAAATCTCCTCAATGTTATGTGGCAGCCTGGATGAGATGGGATTTCAGAGGATCATGGATATATGTACATGCATGGCTGAGTCCCTTTGCTGCCCACCTGAAACTATCACAACAATGTTAATCAGATATATTCCAATACAAATTAGAAAGTTAGAAAGATTAATTCTTAGATAAAAATTGTAAAAAGTAGATGTTGCAAAAGAACTAAACTACCAAACCAAAATAGAACTACAAATGCAGAAAATAAACATAACTGGAGGCTAAAAAGGGGAGAGAGGAAAACTGAAATATTGGAGTTGACACACACACAATACTATATACAAAATAGAAAAAAAGTTTCTTCTGTATAGCACAAAGAACTTTACTCAATACTCTACAATGGTCTATATGGGAAAATAATCTAAAAAAGAGTGGAATATATATATATATATTATTTATTATTATTTACTATTTTATTAATTATATTTTATAATTGTATTACATAGCACTATTTTTTATTGTGATATTCTTATTTTATTTTTAATTTTATTATTTTTTATTGCAATATCATTGACATAACATTGTATAAATCTAAAGTGTACAATGTGATATATATATATATGTATATATATATATATACTTGTGTAACAGTCACTTTACTGTACAACTGAAACTAATACAATATTGTAGATTAACTATACTTCAATAATTAAAAACAGACAAACAAACACACACAAACCTGTGCATCCGAATAGGAATAGATTTTCTTCTCATCAACATTTGGCATCATCAGTGTTTGTAAATTTTAAACTTTCTAGTCTTAGTTTATTGTCTTCTCATTTTTTTTTTTACTTACATTTTTCTGATGACTAGGGATATTAAACTTTTCATACGCTTATCAGCTCTTTGCATATCTTCATTTTGAACTGCATGTTCAAGCTTTTTTCATTCTTTATTGTATTATTTGTCATCCTATTTTATTTTTGGAAGATTTTATTTGCATATTTTAGATAAAAATCCGTGTTTTGTTGTAATTTTCTACTTGGTTGGTGCTGATAATTCTTTACTTAATGAGTTCTTTAGATACATATATGTATTAATTTTAATCAAGTATTTTTCCTTCATGGCTAATAAATTTTTGCCTAACTAGAAGCAATATTTTCTCTAAAATATTATTCTTTAACATTATCATAATTACTTGTATTATTTTTATAATTGTATTACATAGCACTATTTTTTATTGTGATATTCTTATTTTATTTTTAATTTTATTATTTTTATTGCAATATCATTGACATAACATTGTATAAATCTAAAGTGTATAATGTGATAAACAGTATCCCCATTTTATAGACTGGGGATCTGATGTTTACACTGAATAACTTGCTCAGGGCTGTAAGGGGAATAAGTGCAGAGTTCAGTTTGGTTGCTCAGTCGTGTCCAGCATAGCACTATTTTATATTATATATCATAATAATTATTTTATGTTATTATAAAGCCTAATTTACATGGAAAACTTTTTTCTTTATTTTCCTTTTGGGTGTCAAATAAATATAAATATATAAATAAAGTTTTACCTTCATATTTACTGTCTCTTATGGACTTCAGACATACGCTAGACATTCTGAAGTATAAAGTGAAATGGTCCTTAGGAAGCACTCTTGTCAATAAAGATGGTGGATAAAATGGAATTCCACTTTTTCTGTTCAGTCACCCAGTCCTGTCTCTTTTTGACCCCATGGACTGCAGCATGCCAGCCCTCCCTGTCCCTCCCCATCTCCTGAAGTTTGCCCAACTTCAGGTTCATTGCATCAGTGATGCCACCCTGCCATTGTATCCTCTGATGCCCACTTCTCCTTCTGCCCTCAAACTTTCCCAGCATCAGGGACTTTTCCAATGAGTTTACTGTTTATATAAGGTAAAAGTAAAAAATAAAAAGTAAAAAACTCCAGTATCAATCTGGAGTTTTAGTATCAATCCTCCCAGTGAGTATTCAGGGTTGATTTTCCTTAAAATTGACTGGTTTGATCTCTTCGCTGTCCAAGGAAGTCTCAAGAGTCTTCTCCAGGACCACAGCTTGAAGGCATCAATTCTTTGATGCTCTGTCTTCTTTACAGTCCAGCTCTCACGATCTTACATGACCAACGGAAAGACCACAGCATTGACCATACGGACCTTTGTCGGCACAGTGATGTTTCTGCTTTTCTACACGTTGTCTAGGTTTGTCATAGCTTTCCTGCCAAGAAGCAATTGTCTTATGATTTCACAGCTGGAGTCACCTTCTGCAGTGATTTTAGAGCCCAAGTAGAGGAAATCTATGACTACTTCCACCCTTCCCCCTTCTATTTGAAATGAAGTAATAGGTCCAGATGTCATGATCTTAGTATGTATATATATATATATATATATATATATATACATACAATTATATATATATAATTTATATATAATTTAAATTTTATATAATTTAATATTAAATTAAATATTGAATTTACTAAATATTTATAACATTTATTAATTTAATATTAAATTTATTAAATACTAAATTTAATTTTATATAATTTAATTTTAATTTATATATATATATATATATATAATTTTAAGCCCTCTCTTTCACGCTCTTCCTTCACCATCATCAAGAGGTTCTTTAGTTCCTCTTCACTTTCTGCCATTAGCATGGTAGCATCCACATGTCTGAGGTTTTTGATGTTTCTCCCATCGATCTTGATTCTAGCTTTTAATTTCTCATGATGTGCAGAGTATAAGGTAAACAGTGAGAAGAGATAGCCCTGTCCTACTTCTTTCTCAATCTTGAACCAGTCAATTTTTCCATGTGGGTTCTGTTGCTTCTTGACCCTCATATAAGTTTCTCAAGTGGCAGGTTAGATGGTCTTTATTCCCATCTCCTTAAGAGTTTTCCACAGTTTGTTGTGATCCACACAGTCAAAGGCTTTAGTGTAGTTGATGAAAGAGAAGTAGATGCTTTTCTGGAATTCCATTGCTTTCTCCATGATACAGTGAATGTTGGAAATTTGATCTCTGGTTCCTCTGCTTTTTCTAAACCCAACTTGGACATCTGGAAAATCTTGATTGGCATAATGGTAAAGCCTAGTATGCAAAATTTTAAGTCTGACCTTACCAGCATTGAAAATGAGTATAATTGCCCAATGGTTTGAACATTCTTTAGCACTGCCCTTCTTGGGAATTGGAATGAGGATTGACCTTTTCCAGTTCTCTGGCCCCTGCTGGGTCTTTCAGGTTTGCTAATATATTGAATGCAACACTTTGATAACATCATCTTTAAGGGTTTTAAATAGCTCTAGTGGAATTCTATCACAATTGCTACCTTTATTGACAGCAGTACTTCCTAAGACCCACCTGATTTCACACCCCAGGATGTCTGGCTCTGGGTGACTGACCACACCATTGTGGTTATCTTGGTCATTAAGATATGTTTTACACTATTCTTCTGTGTATTCTTTCCATATTTTCTTGATCTCTTCAGCTTTTTCTAGGTCTCTACCATTTCTGTCCTTTATTGTCCTACCTTTGGGCAAAATATTCCCTTAATATTTCCAGTTTTCCTTAAAAGACCTTTAGTGTTTCTCATTATGTTGTCTTCCTCTATTTTTAGGCATTGTTCACTGAAGAAGGCCTTCTTGCCTCTCCTTCTTACTCTTTGGAACTTTGTATTTCATTAGATATACCTTTCTTTTTATCTTTTGCTTGTCTCTTATTTCTTTAGATATCTGTAAAGCCTCTTCAGGTAACCACTTTGCCTTTTTCCTTTTCTTTTTCTTTGTTATGGTTATTTTCACTGCCTCCTGTACAATATTATGGACCTCCGTACATAGGTCTTCAGGCACATTGTTTATTAAATTTAATCCCTTGAATCTATTGATCACCTCCAATGCATATCCATAGGGGATTTGATTTAAGTCATACCTGGGTGATCTAGTGATTTCCCCCACTTTCTTAAAGCCTGAATTTTGCTATGAGAAGTTGACGACCTGAGCCACAGTCAGCTCCAGGTATTATTTTTGCTGATTTTGCACAGCTTCTCCTTCTTTGACTGCAAAGAATGCAATCAATTTGATTTTGATATTGACCATTTTAGTGATGTCCATATATAAAGTCATCTCTTATGTTGTTGAAAAAGGATGTTTTATATGACTAGTGTAGAGTGTATTCTCTTGGAAGAATTCAGTGTTTTTTCTGCTTCATTTTGTACTCCAAGGCCAAACTTTCCTGTTACTCAGGTGTCTCTTGATTTCCTACTTTTGCATTCTAATCCCCAATAATGGATAGAACATCATTTTTTTTTCTTTTTCTTTCTTTCTTTCTTTCTTCCTCTTTTTTTGTGTTATTTCTAGGAATTCTTCTAGAACTTCACAGGAAACTCTAGGAAGTTTTCATAGAACTGATAAACTTCAGCTTTTTCAGCATCAGTTGTAGGGCCTAGACTTGAATTACTGTGATGCTGAGTGGCTTGCCTTGGCAATGAACTGAGATCATTCTGTTGTTTTTGTTGTTGAACCTAAGTACTTCATTTTAACCTTTTGTACATTATGAACATTACTCCATTTCTTCTATGGGTTCCTTGCCCATAGTAGTAGATATAACAGTCATCTGAATTAAATTCATCTACTGGAATTCCAGTAGAGCTATTTAAAACTCTAAAAGACAATGTATCAAAGCACTTCACTCAATATGTCAACAAATCTGGAAGAACCAGCAATGGCCACAGGAAGGAAAAGGTCAATTTTCATCCCAATTCCCAGAAAAGGCAGTACTAAAGAATGTTCAAACCATGGGACATTTATACTCACTTCCCCTGTCAGTAAGGCCATGCTGAAATTCTTACATTCTAGGCTTCCTACACCAACCAAGAACTTTCAGACGTCCAAGTTAGGTTTAGAAAAGGCAGAGGAACCAGAGATCAGATTGCAAACATTTGCTGTATCATAGAGAAAGAAGGGGATTTCAGAAAAACATATATCTCTGTTTCATTGACTACTATATAACTTTTGATTGTGTGCATTATAAACAAACTGTGGAAAGCAATTCAAGAGATGAGAATACAAGATTATTTTACCTGTCTCCTGAGAAACCAGTACATAGATCAAAAAGCAACAGTCAGAACGCTGTATAGAACAACTGACTGGTACAGGATTGATAAAGGAGAACGACAAGGCTGTGTGCTGTCACTCTGTTGATTGAGCTTATATGCTGAGAATATCATGAGAAATGCCAGACTGACTGAGTTACAAGCCAGAATCAATCTTTTCTGATCACAATGCTGTAAGACTAGATATCAACTCCGCGGGGGGGGGGGGGAAACTGTAAAAAAAAAATATGAGGGTTAAACAACACACTTCTGAATAACCAGCAGATCACTGGAAAAAAAATAAATAAAAATAAATAAAAATATGCATAGCAACAAATGAAAATGAAAACAGGACAACCCAAAACTTACGGGATTCAGTAAAAGCTGTGCTAAGTGTGAAGGTCATAGCAATATAAGCCTATGTCAAGAAACAAGCAAAACATCAAATTAACTACCTAACTTTATTCCTAAAACAACCAGAAAAAGAACAACATAAAACCCCAATGGTAGTAGAAGGCAGGAAATCATGAAAGTCAGAGCATAACTTTAAACAAAATAAATAAATGATGACTATTGCAAAGATCAGTAAAACTACAAAGGTAAACTACCAAGCTCATTCTACAAGATCACCACTACCCTGATATCAAAACCTGATAAAGATGCCACAGAAAAAGAAAACTATAGGCCAATATCACTGATAAACATAGAGGCAAAATTCCTGGACAGAATTCTAGCAAACAGAATGCAACAATATATTAAAAAGATCCATCATCAGGACCAAGTGGGCTTTATCCCAGGTATACAAGGATTCTTCAATATCACAAATCAATCAATGTGATATACCATATTAACAGTTGAAAGATAAAAACCATCTGATTATCTCAATAGATGCAGAGAAAGCCTTTGACATAATTCAACACCCACCTACAATAAAAATTCCCCAGAAAGCAAGAATAGAAGTAACATACCTCAACATAATAAAAGGCATATACCACAAACCCATAGCAAAATTATCTTCAATGGCGAAAAACTGAAAGCATTTCCTCTAAAGTCATGAACAAAATAAGGGTGCCCAGCCTTGCCACTAGTATTCAACATAGGTTTGGAAGTCCTTGCCACAGCAAGCAGAGAAGAAAAAGAAATAAAAGAAATTCAGATTGGAGAAGAAGTAAAACTTTCATTATTTTTAGATGACCTGATTCTGTACATAGAAAACCCTAAAGATACAACCAGAAAAATCCTAGAGCTAATCAATGAATATAGTAATGTTGCAGGATATAAAACCAATATCCAGAGATTCCTTGAATTCTTACACACTGACAATGAAAAATCAGAAAGAGAAATTAAGGAAACAATTACATTCACCATTACAATGAAAATAATAAAATATATAGAAACAAAATTGCCTAACCAAAAAGAAAAAAAAGAAAGAAAAAAAGAAAACCTATATACAGAAAACTATAAAACACTGATGAAATGAATCAAAGATGACAGAAATAGATGGAAAAGTATATCATGCTCTTGGATTGTAAGAATCAATGTAGTGAAAATGTGCATATTACACAAAGCATTACAGGTTGGAGCATAGACTTGGATTACTGTGATATTGAATGGTTTGCCTTGGAAATGAAGAGACCCTTCTGTCGTTTTTGAGATTGCATCCAAGTATCACATTTAAGACTCTCTCATTGACTACGATGGCTACTCCATTTATTCTAAGGGATTCTTGTCCACAGTAGTAGTTATAATGGTCTTCTGAGTTAAATTCACATCAATTCCAGTCCATTTTAGTTCACTGATTCTTAAAATGTTGATCTTCACACTTGCCATCTCCTGTTTGACCACTTCCTATTTGCCTTGATTCATGGACCTAACATTCCAGGTTCCTATGCAATATTGCACTTTATTACATTGGACTTTACTCCCATCACCACCCACACCCACAAATGGGTGTTGCTTTTGCTTTGTCTCCATCTCTTCATTCTTTCTGGAGTTAGTTCTCCACTGATCTCTAGTAGCATATTGTGCACCTACTGACTTGGGGAGTTCATCTTTCAGTGCCCTATTCTTTTACCTTTTTGTACTGTTCATGGGGTTCTAAAGGCAAGAATATGGAGGTGGTTTGCCATTCCCTTCTCCAGTGGACCATGTTTTCTCAGAACTCTCTGCCATGACCTGTCCGTCTTGGGTGACTCCCCATGGCATGGCTCATAGTTTCACTGAGTTATACAAGGGTGTGGTACATGTGACCAGATTGGTTAGTTTTCTGTGATTGTGCTTTTCAATCTGTCTGCCCTCTGATGAATGAGGGTAAGAGGCTTATGGAAGCTTCCCAATGGGAGAGATTGTCTGAGGGGGAAACGGGGTCTTGTTATGATGGGCAGGGCCATGCTCAGTAAAGCTTTAATTCAATTTTCTATTGATGAATGGGGCTGTGTTCTATCCCTGTTATTTACATGGGCCCAAACTATAGTGGAGGTAATGAAGATAATGGTGACCTCCTTCAAAAGGTCCCAGGCATGCACTGCTACACTCAGTAGCCCCAATGATAAAGCAGGCCACCGCTGACCCATGGCTTTGCTGGAGACTCATGGACTATCATGGGTAAGTCTGGATCAGTCACTTGTGGGGTCACTGCTCCTTTCTCCTGGATCCTGGCACACACAAGGCTCTGTGTGTCCTCCAAGAGTCTGTTTCCCCAGTCCTGTGTAAGTTCTGGTGGCTCCATGGTGGGGTTAATGGCCACCTCCTCCAAAGGGGTTTATGCCATAACCAGGTCTGCTGCACCCAGAGACCCTGCCCCTGTGGCAGTCCACAGCTGACCCAAACCTCTGCAGGAAGTCAGAAATACCTGGAGTAACAGAAAAATTTGTCCTTGGAGTACAGAATGAATCAGGACATAGGATAATAGAGTTTTGCCAGTAGAACACACTGGTCATAGCAAATACTCTCTTCCAAAAACACAAAAGAACACTACATATGGACACCACCAAAAATCACTGAAATCAAATTGATTATATTCTTTGCAGCCAAGGGTGGATACAGTCAGCAAAAACAAGATCGGATGCTGACTGTGGCTCAAATCATGAACTCCAAATTGCCAAATTCAGACTTAAATTGAAGAAGGTAGGGAAAACCAATACAAATTTCTAGTATGACCTATATCAAGTCCCTTACGGTTATACAATGGAAATGAGAAATAGATTTAAGGGACTAGATCTGATAGACAGAGTGCCTGAAGAACTATGGATGGAGGTTTGTGACATGTACAGGAGGCAATGATCAAGACCATCTCCAAGAAAAAGAAATGCAAAAAGGCAAAACTGTTGTCTGAGGAGGACTTACAAATAGCTGTGAAAAGAAGAGAAGCAAAAGGCAAAGGAGAAGAGGAAAGATATACCCGTTTGAATGCAGAGTTCCAAAGACTAGCAAGGAGAGGTAAGAAAGCCTCTTTTAGTGATCAAAGCAAAGAATAGAGGAAAACAATAGAATGGGTAAGACTAGAGATCTCTTCCAGAAAATTAGAGATAGCAAGGGAATATTTCATGCAAAGATGGGCACAATAAAGGACAGAAATTATATGGACCTAACAGAAGCTGAATATGTTAAGAGGCATCAAGGACACATAGAAGAACTATTCAAAAAAGATCTTCATGACCCAGATAATCACAATGGTGTGATCACTCACCTAGAGCCAGACATCCTGGAATGAGAAGTCAAATGGACTTTAGGAAGCATCACTGTGAACCAAGCTAGTGAAGGTGATGGGATTCCAGTTGAGCTGTTTCAAATCCTGAAAGATGACACTGTGAAGGTGCTGCACTCAATATGCCAGCAAATTTGGAAAACTCAGCAGTGGCCACAGGACTGGAAAAGGTCCATTTTCATTCCAATCCCAAAGAAAGGTAATGCCAAAGAATACTCAAACTACCACACAGTTGTACTCATCTCATACACTAGTAAAGTAATGCTCAAAATTATCCAAGCTTGGCTTCAACAGTACAAGAACCATGAAATTTTGGATGTTCAAGCTGCCTCTAAAATAGGCAGGGGAACCAGAGATCAACTTGCCAACATCCACTGGATCATCCAAAAAGCAATAGAATTCCAGAAAAACATCTATTTCTGTTTTATTGACTAGGCCAAAGCCTTAGACTGTGTGGATCACAACAAACTGTGGAAAATTCTGAAAGAGAAGGGCATACCAGACCACCTGGGCTGCCTCTTGAGAAATCTGTATTCAGGTGAGGAAGTAACAGTTAGAACTGATGTGGAACCACAGATTAGTTCCAAATCAAGAAAGGAATATATCAAGGCTGTACATTGTTACCCTGATTATTTAACTTATATGCAGAGTACATCATGAGAAAAAATCTGGGCTGGATGAAACACAAGCTGGAATCAAGATGGCCAGGAGAAATATCAATAACGTCAGATATGCAGATAACTCTACTCTTAATACAGAAAGCAAAGAAAAACTATAGAGCTTCTTGATGAAAGTGAAAGAGGAGAGTGAAAAATCTGACTTAAAAATCAATATTCAAATAACTAAGATCATGACTTCCATTTCCATCACATCATGGCAGATAGAAGGGGCAAATGTAGAAAGTGACAAGTTTCATTTTCTTGTGTTCCAAAATCACTCCAGATGGTGTTTGCAGCCATGAAATTAAAAGACACTTGTTCTTGGAAGAAAAGCTATGACAAACCTAGACAGTGCATTAAAAAGCAGGGGCATTACTTTTCCAACAAAGGCATGTATAAGCAAAATTGTGACTTTTCCAGTAGTCATATATCAATATGAGAGCTGGACCATAAAGAAGTCTGAACACTGAAGAATTGATGCTTTCAAACTGCCCTGTTAAAGAAGACTCTTAAGAGTCCCTTGGAATACAAGGAGATCAAACCAGTCAATCTTGAGTGGACTCAATCTTGAATATTCATTGGAAGGACTAATGATAAAGCTGATGTGCCAATATTTTGACCACCTTATGTGAAGGGCCAAATCATTGGAAAAGGTTCTAATGCCAGGAAAGATAGAAGGCAGGAAAATAAGGGGACAATTGAGGGCAAGATGTTTGGATGGCATTGCTGACTCAGTGAACATGAGTTTGAGCAAACTCCAGGAGATGGTGAAACACAGGGAAGCCTATTGTGCTGCAGTCCGTGGAGTAACAAAGAGTTGGACATGGCTGAGCAACTGAACAACAACATTAAATAGCAGAAAATGAAGATGAACCAAAGAATCTCTTCATAAGTGTGAAGGAGGAGAGTGAAAAAGCTGGCTTAAAACTAAATTAAAAAAAAAAAAAACAATCAAACAAACAACAACAACAAACTAAGATCATGGGTTCTGGCCCCATCATTTCTTGGAAAATATGGGGGGGGGGGAAGGTGGAAGCAGTGACATATTTCCTCTTCTTGAGCACTAAAATCAGTGCCAATGGTGACTGAAGCCATGAAATCAGAAGCCAATTGCTTCTTGGTAGGAATGTTATGACAAACCTAGACAGCATGTTGAAAAGCAAATACATCACTTTGCTGACAAATTTCTCTATCCTGAAGGCTATGGTCTTTTCAGTGGTCACATTTAGCTCCAATATTTTGGTCATCTGATGCAAACAGCTGACTCTTTTGCAAAGACCTTGACGATGGGAAGGATTGAGAGCAGATGGGGAGGAGGACATCAGAGGATGAGATGGTTGGATGGCATCACTGATGCAATGGTCATGAAGTTGGGCTAACTTCAGAAGATGGTGCAGGACAGGGAGGCCTGGGCTACTGCAATTCATTGGGTAATGAAGAGTGGGACACAGCTGGGCAGCTGAATGATAGCAATGCTCTTCATTTCCATTTTTTCTTAGAGTTTCACTGAATGTTGTTTCCCTCTAGACTAAAAGTCTTCCTTTTCTTTCTTGTATTGCTCGGGCATTGACAACAGTTTCATTTTTTTTTTTCTTTCAGTTTTAATCTGAAAATATATTTTAAATTTTTTAATTACTATATATACTATAGTTACTATATATATATATATATACACACACACACACACACACATGCACACACGCACACATAATTCCTATTTCTCACTTTAGCTTCCTCATCTTCATTCATTTGGAATATATTTTATTTCATTTTGTGAATGTATTGTGATATGTGCTTTGGAGTCTTTGTCTCCTATATTCAATATTAATGGAGTCATTTTTATTGATTGTTATTTGGCTTGATAATCAGTCACCCTATTTATATCCACGTCTAATATGTTTTTGTCAAAAGTTTGAAAATGTCACTAATGCATTACAGGCATACCTCAAAAATTTTGTGGGTTTAATTCCAGACCACAACACCAAAGCAAATATCACAAAAAAGTGAACCATATACATATTTCTGTTTTCCAGTACATGTAAAAGTAACGTTTATATTATACTTTAGTCTAGTAAATATGTAGTGGCATAACGTCTAAAAGACCAATGCATATACCTTGATTTAAAAATAAATTGATTGCTAAAAAGTGCAATTATCATTTGAGCTTTCAGGGAGTCACAGTCTTCTTGCTGGCAGAATGACTTGCCTCAGTGTTGATGACTGCTGACTGATCACAGTGGTGCTTCCTAAAGGATGGATTGATTGTGTCAATTTATTATAATAAGACCTCAATGAAATATGCCACATTAATTGACTTCTTTCAGTAATGATCTCTCTATAGCATGTAATGCAGTTTGAAAGCATCTTACCTACTGTAAAACATTAATAAAAGTTGGAGTCAGTTCTATCAAACTGTGATGATGTTTTATCAGCTAAGTTTATGTAACATGATTTGTTGTCATTTCAATAGTGTTTATAGCATATTAACCAAGAATAGATCCTATCTGAAAGAAACACTTTCTTTTGCTCCCCCATAAGAAGACATATCGTATGAACTAAAGTTTATCATGAGATTACAGCAGTTCAGTCACATCTTCAGACTCCGCTTCTAATTATATTTCTCTTGCTATTTCCACCATATCTGAAGATACTTCCTCTACTCAAGTCTGAATGCCTCAAAGTCATCCATGATGATTGGTGTCAACTTCTTTCAAGTTCCTTTTAAAGTAGATATGTTTATGTCTTCCAATAGATAAGCAATGTTCTTAAATATCTCTAGAATATATTGAATAGCTTCCAGAATGTTTTCAATTTACTTTCCAGAGATTCATCAGAGGAATTATAATATATGACAACTATAGTCTTATTAAATACATGTCTTAAAGAATAAGACTTGAAAGTTGAAGGTACATTGTCAGTGAGTACTAAAATTTTGAAAGAAATATCAGCATTGGGCTTCACCAATGTAAACCATGTTGAAAACAAATGTGCTTTCACTCGGGTTTTGTTGTTCCACTTATGGAGCACAGACAGAGAAGACTTAGATTAATTCTTGAGGTCCCTAGGATTTTCAGATCAGTACATCCTGGAATGTGAAGTCAAGTGGGCCTTAGAAGGCATCACTAAGAATAAAGCTGGTGGAGGTGATGAAATTCCAGTTGAGCTATTTCAAATCCTGAAAGATGACACTGTGAAAGTGCTGCACTCAATATGCCAGCAAATTTGGAAAACTCAGCAGTGGCCACAGGACTGGAAAAGGTCCGTTTTCATTCCAATCCCCAAAAAAGGCAATGGCAAAGAATGCTCAAACTATCACACAATTGCACTCATCTCACATGCTAGTAATGTAATGCTCAAGAAAGCCAGGCTTCAACAGTACATGAGCCATGAAATTCCAGATGTTCAATCTGGTTTTAGAAAAGGCAGAGGGACCAGAGACCAAATTTCCAACATCTGCTGGATCAAAGATAAAGCAAGAGAGCTCCAGAAAAAACATCTATTTCTGCTTTATTGACTATGCCAAAGCCTTTAACTGTGTGTATCACGATAAACTGTGGAAAATTCTGAAAGAGATGGGAATACCAGACTATCTGACCTATCTCTTGAGAAACCTGTATGCAGGTCAGGAAGCAACAGTTAGAACTGGACATGGACCAACAGACTGGTTCCAAATAGGAAAAGGAGTACATCAAGGCTGTATATTGTCACCCTGCTTACTTAATTTATATACAGAGTACATCATGAGAAATGCTGGGCTGGAAGAATCACAAGCTGGAATCAGGATTGCCAGGAGAAATATCAGTAACCTCAGATATGCAGACGACACCACCCTTATGGAAGAAAGTGAAGAGGAATTAAAAAGCCTCATGATGAAAGTGAAGGAGGAGAGTGAAAAAGTTGGCTTAAAGCTTAACATTCAGAAAACTAGGAGACCATGGAATCTGGTCCCATCACTTCATGGGAAATAGATGGGGAAACAGTGGAAACAGTGTCAGATTTTTTTTTGAGGGGGGTGGCTCCAAAATCAGTGCAGATGGTGACTACAGCCATAAAATTAAAAGACGCTTACTCCTTGAAAGGAAAGTTATGATCAACCTGGATAGCATATTTAAAAGCAGAGACATTACTTTGCCAACAAAGCTCCATCTAGTCAAAGCTATGGTTTTTCCAGTAGTCATTTGTGGATGTGAGAGTTGGAAGGTGAAGATAGCAGAGCACCAAAGAATTGGTGCTTTTGAACTGTGGTGTTGGAGAAGACTCTTGAGAGTCCCTTGGACTGCAAGGAGATCCAACCAGTCCATCCGAAAGGAGATCAGTCCTGGGTGTTCATTGGAAGGACTGATGCTGAAGCTGAACCTCCAATACTTTGGGCACATCTTGTGAAGGGTTGACTTATTGGAAAAGACCCTGATGCTGGGAGGGATTGGGGCCAGGAGGAGAAGGGGACAACAGAGGATGAGATGGCTGGATGGCATCACTGACTCAATGGACTTGGGTTTGAGTAAACTCCAGGAATTAGTGATGGACAGGGAGGCCTGGCATGCTTTGATTCATGGCCTTGCAGAGTCGGACATGACTGATCAACTGAACTGAACTGAAATGAGCACTGGTTTCAACTTCAGGTTACCAGCTACGTTAACTTCTACAAAGAGTCAGCCTATTCTTTGAGGTTTTAAAGCCATGCATTTACTTCTCTCCAATGTGGTAGACCTGAATTCAATCTCTAGGGAAGATCCCCTGGAGAAGGGAAAGTCTACCCACTCCAGTATTCCGACCTGGTGAATCCCATGGGGTCGCAAAGAGTCAGACACGACTGGGTGACTTTCACTTTAGTGACTTCTCTCTAGTTATTAATATCCTGGATGATGTCTTCTTCCAATAGAAGGTTGTTTTGTCTACATTTAAAATCATTTGTTTCATGTAGCCTCCTTCACTAATGATATTAGCTAGATACTCTGAATAATTTGCTACAGCTTCTACATCATGACTTGCTGCTTCACCTTACACTTTGATGTTTTAGAAATGTCTTCCTTCCTTAAACTTGATGAACCAACCACTGCTAGTTTTAAAATTTTCTTTTACAAGTTTCTCACCTCTGTGAGCCTTCATACAATTAAAGAGAGCTAGGACTGTGCTTTGAATTAGGTTTTGACTTCAGGGAATGTTGAGGCTAGTTTGATATTTTATGTAGACCACTAAAACTTTCTCCATATGAACAAAACATCTGTTTCATTTTTTAATAATTCCTGTGTTCCCTGAAATGTACTTTTAATCTCCTTAAAAAACTTTGTTTTTCCAACTCAGATAATGTAGCAAGAGGCCTAGCTTTCAGCCTATCTCAGCTTTTAACATGCCTTCCTCAATAAGTTTAATCCTTTCTAGGTTTTCATTTAAAGTAAAAAATATTTATTAATCAGGTTCACTGTTTCTATGGACACACTTTGTGGTGCCCCAAAACAACCTGGTGGGCTATATAGTTCATGGTGTTGAAAAGAGTCAGACATGGTTTAGTGACTAAAGAACAACAATAACAAAACAACTACAATAGTAACATCTAAGATTGCTGATCAGAGATCACCATAAAAGCTACAAAATACTGTGAGAATTATCAAAATGTGAAACAGAGACATGAAGTGAACAAATACTGAAAAAAATGGCTCCAATAGATTTGCTTAACACAGCATTACCATAAACCTTCAGTTTGTTAAAAACAAAATACCCATAAATAATCATAAACTGAAGCAAAATAAAATTAGGTATGTCTGCACGATGGTTATTTATTCTGTTATGTTCTGTGTATTTTGGGTTTTGTAATAGCAGAAAGTCAACATAACTGGTTCAAACTGCAAACTCTCTTCCCCTTGATATGCAGCTGCTAATAATTTTATTCTACTCTTATACTTTTTAATCTTGACTCCCTGTGGATATTTGTGGGGAAAAGGCAAATTAGACAAGATGGTATGGTCAGGCTCTGTCACTTCATGGCCTCTCGCTCTTGCCCCACCTTTTGTAAATAATGATTATGTAACAGCTGAGGTCACTAATAGCGCTGTGCATGAGTGTCACGAGGGACTTGCTTGGTCGCAGGACTGTGTCCTGTAAACACATGTGAGCTCCACCAAAAGAAAGTGGCAGCATTATTGCTGTATCACGGCTGTGTCCATGCGGTCAGCCATGCAAGGAGAGAATTGTAGTATGGCTACTATGCCAGCCAGGAGAGAATAAATGTGTCTGCAGTTCCTTTGGATCCCCGAATCTCCTTCCAGCCTCTTAGCTTATGCCTTGCCTATTCTGGGTTGAGCAAACTGTGTGGACAGTGGATAGAGCAAGACAGTTTATGTAACAAACAGGATCAGTGATATAATATGCTTTGTGCCAAGGATTTGAGCAGAGATTAATTCCCACTTTCTGTGGTTTTCTTGCTTCTGGAGGTTCTTTCTAAATTTATAATTGTTTTGCCACCTATGGGCTTTGTACTCTTATGTCAGTCTTTCTACAGTGTATAGGGAGCATGATTAGGGAATATACTCAGATAAGACTGGCATCAAACTGGCATATCTGGTTTCATATAACTTCTATTATGATTAGATTTCTCTCTGGTTTCTGCATGATTTTCTGCCATACTTCTTCATCTTCTGGTAATATATGTTATTTTAAACTGTCAGTCAGGAATTAGGGCAGTTTGTGCTCTTGCTTATAGTATAATTCTGCTGTAAGTATTTTCCCTTTACACTTTCAGCTATTTCCTGGCTTGAACATTTTACTTCAATTATTTCTACTCAAACAGGCTGTGAATTTTTCATTCCATACTTTCTCACAACTATGGCCCATGGAGGTTGGAACAGACTATTGTTTCAGCAAGTGACAAATTAACAATTCTTAACCCCTTGTGGTTGCAGGTCTTTGATACTAAATCCCCAGTTTTGTTAGCAGTTGGATGGATTTCTACTGTATCTTTAAAATAATTAAAAATTATTTAGATTTCTTTGTGCTTTTTTTTTTTTTTTAATAAACCTGCTATCTCCCAGGAGTTTGTGGAAGAATACACCTTCCTTTCCTCCTCTTCCATTATAAGAAAAAAAATCTATCTTATAACTTTTTGTGTTCATATTTCTACCAATGACTAAATAAATGTGCTAAATTTAAATTTTCTTTTTAATTTCATCAGAATTTGCTTTATTCATTCATAAGTTATTTTTTAGGTGTTTAAACTCTACAAACTGCTATATAAATCAGTGAAATTACAGTTAATTTTTAATTTTCTTCCTGCCAAGGCCAATATATGTTCAAACACTATGATTTATTTCCAGTATTCCAATAAATATGTAATAATTTTGGAATTTATAAAATAATTCTGATAATTATTGTTATCATTGATTTATGATTAATAGTTCCATTTTACTAGATTGTATCCTTTTGAAAGTGTTAATGTTAGGCAAAGACTTAACATCCAAATCCATATACAGTACTAGCTCAAGATTTCTTAATTTACACAGACTTTTATTTTGTTCTTGTTGCTTTAAATTAACTTTTAATTCTTAGTCTTTGCCCATATTGTATAATTTACAAAATTGAACAACATTTTATACAAAGCATCTTCTGAAAATCTCAAATATCTTTTAGAAATCTACTTTATGCTCCACCTTCTATCCCTCCTCATCAACAGGAAATAGTCTGTAGTATATTTAATGTTCTTTTATCCATGTCTCCATTTCTTCCCTTCAAGTAGGTTCAACAATATAAATTTTCTAGATTCCAAATATATGTGTTAATATATGGTATATATATATATTTTACTTTCTAATTTAATTCACCCTGTATAACAGGTTTTAGGTCCATCCACTTCACTAGAACTGACTCAAATCCATTCTTTTTTTATGGCTGAGTAATATTCCATTGCATATATGTATCACATCTTCTTTATCCATTCATCTGTCAGTAGACATCTAGTTTGCTTCCATGTCTTAACTATTATAAATAATTCTGCTATGAACATTAGGGTACATGTGTTTTTTTTTTTTTTTTTTCAATCATGATTTGATTAGAATGTATCCCCAACAGTAGGACTCATGGATCATATGGTAATTTTATTCCTACTTTTTAAAGAAAAGACCTCTGGGCATGGTGGGAGAAGAGAGTGGGATGAACGGAGAAGGTAGCATCCACATATATACACTATCATGTGTAAAGTAATTAATGAAACAATTCTATATAATACAGGAAGCCCAGACAGACACTCTGTGATGATCTAGAAAAGTGAGTTGGGGGAAAGGGAGGGATGTTCAATGGGAAAGTGATACACACACACACACACACACACACACACACACACACACACACACACATATGCAACAAAGCAAATCAGTTGTGTATATATATATATATACATACATATATATACATATATACATATACATATATGTATACATATACACATATACATATATATATATATACATATATACAGATATATATATACACACACATATATATATTTGCTTTGTGGTACAGTAGAAACCATCACTAGATTGTAAAGAGATTTTCCTGCAATTAAAAGCTAAATTAAAAAAAATATATATGAATCTAAAATACTTTAATGTCAGAGTTCAGTTCAATTCAGTTCAGTCACTCAGTCATGTCTGACTCTTTGCGACCCCATGCATCACAGGACGCCAGGCCTCCCTGTCCATCACCAACTCCTGGAGTTTACTCAAACCCATGTCCATTGAGTTGGTGATGCCATCCAACCATCTCATCCTTTATTGTCCCCTTCTTCTCCTGTCCTCAATCTTTCGCAGCATCAGGGTCTTTTCCAGTGAGTCAACTCTTCGTCTGAGGTGGCCAAAGTACTAGAGTTTCAGCTTCAACGTCAGTCCTTTCAATGAACACCCAGGACTGATCTCCTTTAGTACTCTCTATGAAAATTTGTCACTCTCAGCTAAGACCTCTAATAATTTTTAGAGTCCTGAATGTATTTATATGAATTTTTGAAACATTCCCATATTGAATAATTTTATTACTTAAATGATTGGAAATGTTTTCTTGTTAGTAGACTCAATTAATTAAAATGAATTCAATGACAAACATTATTAATGCATCTTTATGACATCTTTATGCCAAGTGTCTGTTGAGCCTGCATTATTTATCTAATAAAATAGATTAACTCTAATTTGTAGTTGTCCTGTTAACTGTGAAACTGGTGAATTCAAATGCTAATTAATAGTTAATTTTAGCTAACCATGCTATTTTGAAGTTTCATGCAACCCAGTATATTTTATTGATCATGTGAAGAATAAGTCAGACTGATAGAATTTTTTTATTAGCCTATCCTTTATATGAAAATTGTTTATCTATCTTTCACAAAAGCTAGTCTCTCCTTGTTATGAACATTGCTTATCTCTCTTTCACAAAAGTCAAAATTTATTGTTGTTGTTATTCAGCCAATCAGTAATGTATTACTATTTGGGACCCCATAGACTGCAGCACACCAGGTTTTCCTGTCCTTCACTATCTCCTGGAGTTATTAAAATTCATGAGCATTGAGTTGATGATGACATCAAACCATCTCACCTTATGTCGCCCTCTTTCCTCCTGCTCTCAATCTTTCCCAGTATCAAGGTCGTTTCCAATGAGATGACTCTTCACATCAGGTGGCTAGCGTATTGGAGCTTCAGCTTCGGCGTCAGTCCCTTCAATGGATATTTAGGACTGATTTCCTTTATGACTGACTGGTTTGATCACCTTACTGTCCAATGGACTCTCAAGATCTTCTCCAACACCACAGTACAAAAGCATTAATTATTCAGTGCTCAGTTTTCCTTATGGTCCAACTGTCATATCCTTATATGACTACTGGAAAAATCAGCTTTGACTACATGGACATTTGTTGGTAAAGTAATGTCTCTGCTTTTTAATATGCTTTATAGGATGGTCATGCTTTTCTTCCAAGAACAAGCATCTTTTCATTTTATGGCTGCAATCACCATCTGCAGTGATTCTAGAGCCCAAGAAAATGAAGTCTGTCACTGTTTCCATTGTTTCCCCATCCATGTGCCATGAAGTGATGGGCCCAGATGCCAAGATGTTAGTTTTTTGAATGTTCAGTTTTAAACCAGCTTTTTCACTCTTTTCTTTCAATTTCACCAAGAGATTCTTTGGTCCCTCTTCATTTTCTGCTGTAAAGGTGGTATCATTTGCATATCTGAGGTTATTGATATTTCTCCCTGCAAACTTGATTCCAGCTTGTGTTTCATCCATCCAGGCATTTCACATGATGTACTCTGCATATAAATTAAATAAGCAGGGTCACAATATATGGCTTTGAGGCACTTTTTTCTCAATTTGATCAAGTCTATTTTCCCATGTTCAGTTCTAACTGTTGCTTTTTGAGCTTCATACAGCTTTATCAGAAGGCAGGCAAGAGATCCAGTATTCACATCTCTCTAAGAATTGTCCATAGTTTGTTGTGATCCACACAAAGACTTTAGTGTAGTCAATGAAACAGTAGTAGATATTTTTTTTTTTTCCGGAATTCCCTTGCTTTTTCTATGATCCAATGGATGTTGGCAGTTTGATTGTTGGCTCCTCTGACTTTTCTAAATCCAGCTTGAACATCTGGAATTTCTCAGTTAATGTACTCTTCAAGCCTAACTTGGAGAATTTGGATCATAACTTTGTTAGTGTATGAAATGAGTGCAACTGTGTGGTAGTTTGAACATTCTTTGGCATTGATTTTCTTTGGGATTGGAAAGAAAACTGAACTTTTCCAGTCCTGTGGCCCTTGCTGAGTTTTACAAATGTGCTGGCATATTGAGTGCAGCCTTTTTACAGCATCATCTCTTAGGATTTGAAGTAGCTCAGCTGGAATTCCACCACCTCCACTAGCTTTTATCATAGTGATGCTTCCTAAGGCCCACTTGGCTTCACACTCCAGGATCATCCGGCTCTAGGAGATTGATCACAGCATCATGGTTATCTGGGCTATTAAGATTTTTTTTTTTTTTTGGTATAGCTCTTCTGTGTATTTTTGCCACCTCTTCTTTTTCTCTTCTGCTTCTCTTAGGACCATACTGTTTATCTCCTTTATTATGTCCATCTTTGCATGCAATGCTCCCTTGGTATCTCTAATTTTCTTGAAGAGATCTAGTCTTTCCCATTCTATTTTTCCTGCTCTATTTCTTTGCACTGACCACTTAGTAAGAGCTTTCTTATCTCTCCTTGCTATTCTTTGGAACTCTGCATTCAGATGGATATATCTTTCCTTTTTCTCCTTTGCCTTTAGCTTCTCTTCTTTACTCAGCTGTTTGTAAGTCCTCTTCAGACAACCATTTTGTCTTTTTCCTTTTCTTTTTCTTGGGGATCATTTTTATAACAGTCTCCTGTACAATGTTATAAAATTATGTTTCTAGTTCTTCAGGCACTCTATCAATCAGGTCTTATCTCTTGAATCTATTAGTCATTTCCACTGTATAATTATAAGGGATTTGATTTAGGTCATACCTGAATGGTCTAGTTGTTTTCTCTAATTTCTTCTATTTAAGTCTGAATTTTACAATACTGAGTTCATGATCTGAGCTACAGTCAATTGTGGCTCAGATCATGAACTCAGTATTTCAAATGTATGACCTCAGACTCTATGACAAAGCTACAGGCATTATGATAGAATGCTGCTTATAGAGAAGCATAAATATAGATCACTGAAACAAGATGGAAAGTCCAGAGATAAACTCACACACCTATGGGCACCTTATCTTCAGCAAAGGAAGCAAGAATATAAAATGGAGAGAAGATATCCTCTTCACTAAGTGGTACTGGGAGAACTGGAGAGCAACACATAAAAGAAATAAGTTAGAATACTTTCTAACACCATACATAATAAACTCAAGATGGATTAGAAACCTAAAGGTAAGGAAGGCCAGAAATTATAAAGCACTTAGAGGAAAACATAGGCGGAACATCCCTTGACATAAATCACAGCAAAATCCTCTTTGATCCACCTCATAAATTGATGGAAATAAAAACAAAAATAAATAAATGAGACCTAATTAAGCTTAAAAATTTTGAACAGCAAAAGAAACTATGAACAAGATGAAAAGGCAATCCTCAGAATGAGAGAATACAATTGCAAACAAGGCAACTGACAAAGGAACAATCTCCAAACTATACAAGCAGCTCATGCAGGTCAATATCAGAAAAACAAAAACAAAAAACATTAATAAATGGACAGAGGATCTAAATAGGAAGTTCTCCATAAAGATATACAGATGGCCAATAGATATATGAAAAGATGTTCGACATTGCTCATTATTGGAGAATTGCAAATCATAGTGAGAATGAGGTATCACTTCACACTGGTCAGAATGGTCATCATCAAGAATCTACAAACAATAAATGCTGGAGAGGATGTAGAGGAATGGGAATCCTCTTGCACCATTCGTGGGAATGCAAATTTATACAAACACTATTGAGATCAGTGTGGAGATTTCTTAAAAAAAAAATAGGAATAAAACTAACATAGAACCCAGCAATGCCACTACTGGGCCTAATACCCTGAGAATACCATAATTGAAAAAGAGATATGCACCCCAATGTTCATTATAGCACTATTTATGATAGCCAGGGTATGGAAGCAATCTAGATGCCCATCAACAGATGAATGTATAAAGAAGTAAATATATATATACACATGCATATATATGTTGCTTCAGAGTACTTCAGAGTATGTGTGTGCATATATATATAGATATATAGATACATATAGATATATATAGATATATATTCAAGGAAATATTACTCATCCATAAAAATGAGTGGGTGTGTGTTTGTTTAACTGAGTTGATGAACCAATAATCTGTTATATAAGTTGAAACATGTCAGAAATATAAATATGAATATCTTATATTAAAGCAGATACTGATGAGCGTGTTTGTAGGGCATGAATAGAGATGCAACCATGGAGATAAGAATTGTGGATACAGTGGAGGAAGGAGAGGGTGGGATGAATTCAGAAAGCAGCAATGGAACATATACATTATCATATGTAAAACTGATAGCTATTGGGAAGTTGCATAACACAGGGAGTTCAACCCAGTTCTCTATGACAGCCTAGAGGGGTGGGATTCAGGGTGTGGTGGGATGAAGGTTTGAGAGGGAGGGGATATATGTATACTTATGGCTGATTCATATTGTTGTATGGCACACACCAGTATAACATTGTAAATCAACTATCACCCAGTTAAAATAAATAATAAAAAATGAATATTGGTCCATTCTAAATATTTCAAGCTCTACAAAGACCATGTGAGGGAGAAATATTTGCATGGTCAGTAAACACAGAAGAAAATATGTGGAAATTTTTTCTGCTCCACTCTTCATACAAATTTCTATATTTAAGAAAGTTCTGGAACATTACCAAAGCTTTGAGTTGTACCTCTTTGGGTATGGGTTTGGGAGTTTTAATCCCCATTTTTCCATTAATAACTTAATATTGCATCATTAGCAGCTAACAGTTGTTGATGGCAAATCATAGTAAAGGTAAACATATGCTGAACAAACCCTTAAAAGAATCATAATCCCAAATAAATCATGTAAAGTCCGAGAAAGACACATGGAATGATTGCATTTTTAGGTGGCATTAATTAAAAGTTTAATTTGTGCTAAAAGTGCTTCAGAGTGTGTGTGTAAGCTAAATAAAGAATTTTACAAATTTTTGGAATTTATTTTAACCTTTATGCCTATAGCTTTTAGTGGAGTTTTCTGGAGAGTTTAGCTGTAACTAATACTTTTCAGCTGAAAGCCCATCTTTCCTAGGCTTACTTGAAAAATTTGAGCAAAAATATTTAGGCTTACCTAAAAGCTTTCCAAATCTCTGCTAAACCATACACATATCTCAGCCATGTGATTTAAGAATGTCCTCATTTAAAAGAAAAAAAAGTTCTGATTTCTCTCATGCAATAATTTTATCATCTCCTTGTAATAAAGTCCATTTTAAGTTGTTTCAAGGTACACTACATGCTCTCTCAGACTTTTCTTGTTTGTTTTCAGTTTTTCCTGTGATTATGGTAAATCAGCCTTGGATTACAGCAGAGCCCTTCAATATTCCACAAAGCATTTACTTAATTCTGATTCTTTATCCAAACAAGGGTTTTTAGAAAACTGCATTTTTGTAGAGGAAAAGTTTAAAGGCAGGGATATATGGTTGAAAATATAATAAAAAGAATAGTGAATGACAAAACAAAGTAACATACTCAAATAACATTTTTAGCTTTTCTTATGGTAAATAAAACTGTAAAAAACAGCTTATTTACCATCAAAATTGTGCCATAGCCAACAATGTGTGACTTAATCTAGAGACTTAGATGAAAACCCTTATTTTTGGTGGTACTTCAAGAATACCTGTTCAAACTATAACACAATCTTTAATAGTTTGATCAATATTAATTTGAACAAAGATAAAAATAGCTTCACAAAATGTCAATCTGGTACACTAAAGGATCAATTCAGAGGCTTATAAACAATTTTTCCTGAAACCAAAATGTTTCACTCTGTCACTGCTAGAAAGATCAATGAGCAGACACATGACATCTCTTTTGCTGAAGCTTCAGCTAGAAGAAAATATACCTAGTATGAGATTTCACCAAGATGAAATACAACAATTGCAACCACTAGAAAGGATTAGTCACTGGAAAAAAATATTGATTGCATGCCTCCTGTGAACAGGTGCTTGACTGAAGAAATCTGGAAATATAAATGGACTGAAAAACACAGAAACTGACTTTGGAGAGTACATAATAGAATACTAGTGATATAGGGAATTGCTGGGCCAGAAAGTTTAGTGAATGTAAAAATCACATAGATAATTTTTAGAAAAAAGAAAAAAAAAAGTTAGAGTGAATCCTGCCCATTGAGTTTGTCATTACCAAATCTTGTATAATTTCAATGTTTCTGATGTAGTTGAACCGAGTTTCACATTTCATAAAATAAATAAATGTATGATTAAAAAATAAAATTGCAGAAAATAGTAATTCACATAGTTAGACCTGAATTTACTACTGCTGTTTCATATGTAGTTACAATAAATGTTAAAGAGAAATTATTTATGATGCATAAAAGAATAAGAGGATATACTTTATTTAAACTGTTGCAATGAGGTAGGAAATACTACAATGTGGTTTTGCAGTAGAGGAGACTGAAGTTAACTCCAAATATGACAGTATTCTTGCTGAAAATAATTTCTTCATAATTTACATGAGGGCTTTAGGAGTATGAGAAGTCCAATCAAATGTTGAGGGTGATTAGCAATGGAGACTGGAAAATTCTAACCACATTGACTTAGTCAGATTCCTGCTAAAATTGAACAATGCCAAGATGAAAAAGAAGTTCAAAAGTCATGATCTAGTTGAGAAGTAATTTCACAGAAACCTGAGGAGAGTTTGACCAAGAAAAGAATCTCTGTTATAAGCAGTAAATAGTTGCAAGTAAAACAAAATAAAAAACCGTGCTGTCTGTCGGAATTGTTGTAGAGCCTCAAACTAGTTTAAGTAACTCTACCATAGGAATAAATCATGTTTGCTTATGTTCTATGCTAATAATCTTTATATTCTCATTTTTCAGACAGATTTATATAACATAGGAGAGTAGAGAGGAACTAATATAATGCAGTTGATGGTGGAATTTTGAAAATAATGGTAGCAGTCATAAGTTTAAGAATAAGCTGTAAATGAGCCAATTGACCTCAAATATGGCTAAATATTTAAATCATCAGGAGAGCTTAAAGTATAAATTGATAACTAACTTGCAGCCCTAAAGAATATAATTTAATTGGTATTGGGTGTAACTTGTATGTCACTTTTTTTTTTAATATATATCCCAGGTTATCCTAACACAGAGACAAATTTGAGACTACTTGAAATCAACTCCTTACCCCAACAAAACCAAATTACCAACAATATTCAGTGATATTATTTTTCAATGAATAATCACAGTTGTTTCAAACTGTTAACTACTTTCTAAACAATTAGAAATATATGCTTTTGTTTTGTTTTGCTCAGAATTAACACATTGTTTCTCAATTCAGTGAATAATTGGTTTTGTTTTTATTTTATGTATCTGGCTTTTAGTAAGAGTGAAATAAGGTTGACCAAAGAATTAGATGCATATCTTTTTGTTCTTTTAGGACAAAAGAATAAGACTAGCCTGGATGAAGGAATGAGAAATAGAATACAGACTCTTGTATAGACCAGTAATTGTCAATTTTTGAATTCCTAAATAGGAGAATTTTGAATAGACTTAATGAAAATAACAGTACACTTTTTTGTTTCTTTCAGGTAGCTGTGTTTCCTAAATTTGATTGTATGGAGATAGATACACTTGCAGTATTCAAAAACTCAGGGTGAGCGGCCCCAAGATGGCAGAGGAATACACAGGGAGACCACTTTCTCCCCAACATGTTCATCAAAAGATCATTTGGATATGAAGCAACTTCCACAAAACAACTTCTGAACACTGGTGGAGGACAACAGATACACAGAAAGGCAGTCCATTCTCTTCTAAAGGAGGTAGGACGAATATGAAAGATGAAAACAGAGACAAAGAATTAGGGACGGAGACCCATCCTGGGGAGGAAGTCACGAAGGAGAAATTTCCACACAACAGGAAACTATTTCACAGGCATGTCAGGGGGAAGCTTTGGAATCTCAGAAGGCAACATAATGAGAAAAAAAGAGAAAAGAGAAACCCCACAGAATAGGCGCATAACCACAACTACCAGCAGAGAAGCAATTCAGATGCTCGTGTCTTCCAGCAGCAAGTGGGGCTGGGCAGGGAGGCACTGTGCTGCATCATTAGCCCTTAGGATAAGGACTGAGCAAGAATGTCTTGAGGACAATCTCAGGGGGCTAATGTGACTTAGCAATTCATACTGTGGGATTGCCAGAGAGACAACAACAACAGCAACAAAAGCTGACCTTTCCCATGAAAGGCTCTAATGCTGCATGATGACCCCTGACACATAGAACGAGGGATTGCACCCTAACACATACCAAAGGAGAACAAGCCAGATGCTGTTTAGGGCTCTCCATCCTTGGAAGCAGAGAAGCAGGTGTGTGACAGCCAAAGCTGGAAGGCAAGGTGCCACTGCAGTCTTAGCCCCAGAGACTACATTTTCTACCACACTGTGAGAAGGCTGCCAGTTGCTAACCCCAGCTTCCTGGGATCCTGGACAGTTCACATTGGCTAGGAGTGTCACAGACTGAGATCAGTTCTGCAGAGGAGACACATGGCACACCTGGGACTGTGCCCTCATGGGACGCCCAGGAAACCAAGCAACCGGGACCAGGAAGGTACATAAGACACACGGCCCACTTGGGACAGTGCATTCACCAGACATCTAGTCACCTGAGCAGCTAGGACCTGGGAAGGGCACAAAACACATAGCCCATCTGGGCGTGGGCCCTGGCAGAGCCCCTGAGAACCTGAGTGGCTGAGACCTGGGAAGTATATGCAATTCAGGGCCCACTTGGGACACTGCCCTCATGGAACACCCTGGAGCCTGAGCAGTGTAGATCTTGGAAGTACACACCACCCTGGGCTGTGGCAAACCCAGTGTGGTCCATCCTCTGCAAGCACTCCCCACACATGCCAGTGATATTTGTTTGCAGTGTCCTTCTCTTTCCACACAACTGAGCAAGTAGCTGACTTTGCCCCCTTGGATTAGGGCTGAAATGAGACACTGAAGAAATTTGCAAACATCAGAAGCCAAACTAGACAAAGGAGGAACAGCCCTGGAAGTGGCAGGTGCAACTAATTAAAACTCTGCACTTAACATTAATACTGTGCACTTGAGGGTCAACTATAGACTTTGAGAACAAATACAAGCCAGAACAAGGGACTATCTGACACTTTACTGACCCCACACTGCCCACAACACCTCCAGAGAAATTCCTAGCTATATTTTTAGTATTATCATATATATATATATATATATATATATATATATATATATATATATATATAAATTCTTTATTACAACTTTAGCTTTAATTTTTATAGCCTACTATTATTATCTTTCTTTAAGAAAATATATTTTAAAAGAAAATTATATATATTAATTTTGTGATAAATTTTGTTTTGCATTTTTTTGTATTGTGTTTTTGAGATTCTAAACTCTGTTCTAGGCATTTAGTCTTTTCTTTATAATATTTGTTGCCAATTTTGTACCTTTAAGAATATAACCTTCAGTATCCATTTTCACTTAAGGATTTGGTTACTGGTTTTATTGCTCTTTCTCCTTTTGACTCACCCATTTCTCCCCCAGGTCACCTCTATCTTCCTCTTCCCTGTTCTCTTCTGTATTCTCTGAATTTCTCTGGGTGTTCCTGGCTGTGTAGAAATGTTTCACCATTAACCTAGGGATTTTATCTTCTGTGCTCTATGGATGGAAAAGTCTTGAGGCTAATGTAAGAGAGGGAACAAAACCCAGAGGCAGAAGGCTCAACTCCAGAACTCCAGAGGATCAGAAAACTCCTGATCCCAGGTAACATTAATAGATAAGTGAAGTGAAGCCACTCAGTCTTGTCTGATTCTTTGTAACCCCATGGACTATAGCCTACCAGGCTCCTCTGTCCATATGATTTTCCAGGCAAGAATACTGGAGTGGGTTGCAATTTCCTTCTCTAGGACATCTTCCTGACCCAGGGATCGAACCCAGGTCTCCCGTGTTGTAGGCAGACACTTTACCATCTGAGCCACAAGGGAAGTCCCTCTCAAAAGTCTACATACCAACACTGAAATCAAGCTCCACTCCAGAGCCAGCAAGTTCCAGTGCAAGACACACCAGGCTAATTCTCCAGCAAAGCTAGAACACAACAATGGACATTAAAAGACAGTTTCCCCAAAACCATACCAAACCCATAGACACCCACAAAATCACTAATGGACACTGTATTGCACTCTACAGATAAGAGATCCAGCTCCACCCACCAGAACACAGACACAAGTTCCCACAACCAGAAAACCTTGACAAGCCCCTGGTTTGACCCCACCCACCCAGAGCAGACTTCACAGTTAAGAGGAACCATGACCTTCCAGGCTGCAGAAAGGGCACCCCAATCACAGTATCTAAACATAATGAAAAGGCAGAGAAATATACGGCAGGTGAAGGAACATGATTAAAATTCATCAAACCAAGCAAACGAGTAGGACAGAGGGAGTCTATCTGAAAAAGAATTAAGAATAATGATAGTAAAGATGATCCAAAATCTTGAAAACAAAATGAAGTTACAGATAAATAGACTAGCGACAAGGATTGAGAAGAACCAAGAAATGTTTAACAAGCACCTAAAAGAAATAAAGAAGAGTCAATCAATAATGAGCAATGCAATAGCTGAGATTAAAAACACTCTGGAGGGAACCAACAGTAGAATAACTGAGGCAGAAGAAAGGATAAGTAAGGTGAAAGATACAATGGTTGGGATAAATGGAGCAGAGAAGAAAAAAGAAAAAAAAGATATTAAAGAAATAAAGACAACCTTAGAGACTTCTGAAAGAACATTAAATGTCCCAATATTCGAATCATAGGTGTTCCAGAAGAATAAGACAAACAGAAAGGATGTGAGAAAATACTTGAGATAATAGTCAACAAGTTCCCTAAAATGGGGAAAGAAATAGGCAGCCAAGTTCAAGAAACCAAGAGTCCCAAACAGGATAAACCAAAGGCACAACCCCCCAAGACACATATTAATCAAACTAACAAAAAACTAAGCACAAAGAGCAACTATTCAAAGCAGAAAGGGAAAAGCAACAAATAACACACCAGGGCATACCCATAAATATAACAGCTGACCTTTCAATAGAAACTCTTCAGACTAGAAGGAAATGGCAGAACATGTATAAAGAGATAAAAGAGAAAAACCTACAACCAAGATTACTCCACCCAGTAAGGATCTCATTCAGATAGGAAGTAGAAATCAAAAGTTTTACAGACAAGCAGAAGCTGAAAGAATTCATCACTGCCAAATCAATCTTCAACAATGGTAAAGGATCTTCTCTATAAAGAAACACAGAAACAGTTATAAAAACAGGACCCCAAACAGGATCATACATATCAATAATAATAGTCCATGGAGTCACAAAAAGTCGGACATGACTGAGTGACTTTCACTTTCACTATAGACTTCTTATCTTTGACAAAAGAGGCAAAAATATACAGTGAAGAAAATGGTGCTGGGTAAATTGGTCAACCATGTGTAAAAGAATAACACTAGAATGCTTTCTAACACCATGCACAAAAATAAACTCAAAATAGATTAAACATTAAATTTAAGGTCAGGGACTGTAAAACTCTGTTCTGCCTAAAACATAGGCAGAACACTCTCTGACATAAATCACAAAACAATGTGCACATGAAAACAATGCTCAACATCACTCACTATAAGAGAAATTCAAGTCAAAACCACAATGAGGTATCATCTCATGCTGGTCAGAGTGGCTGCCATTAAAAAGCCTACAAACAAGAAATGCTAGAGAGGGTGTAGATAAAAGGTGACCCTCTTACACTGTTGGTGGGAATGCAAACTGGTACAGCTACTATGGATAACAGTTTGGAGATTCCTTAAAAAACTGGGAATAGACCTGCCATATGACCCAGCAATCCCACTGCTGGACATACACACTGAGGAAACCAGAATTGAAAGAGACACTTGTACCCCAATATTCTTTGCAGCACTGTTTACAATAGCTAGGATGTGGAAGGAACCTAGATATCCATCAGCAGATAAATTTATAAGCAAGTTGTAGTACACACACACAATGGAATATTACACAAATATAAAAACAAACACATCCGAGTCAGTTCTAATTAGGTGGATGAAACTGGAGCCTAATATACAGAATGAAGTAAGTAAGAAAGAGAAACACAAATATAGAATATTAATGCATATATATGGAATTTAGAAAGAAGGTAATGATGATCCTATAGGTAAGGCAGCAAAAGAGACAATGACAAGAAGAACAGAATTTTGAACTCTGTAGGAGAAAGCAAGGGTGGGATGATTTAAGAGAATAGCTTTGAACCATATATAATACCATATTTAAAAGAGATGAACAGTGCAAGTTTAATGCATGAAGCAGGGCACTCAAAGCTGGAGCTCTGTGATTACTCAGAGGGATGGAAGGGGAGGGAGGTGGGGAGTGGGTTCAGAATGGGGGAACACATGCACCTATGCCTGATTCATATCAATGTATGTCCAAAACCATTACAATACTGTAAAGTTATTATCCTCCAATTTAAATTAATTAATTAAAAAAAAAACTCAGATGAGACTCAAGGTTTGCATGCAATAAACAAAATATGTTGCAGAAGGTGCATTTAAAAAAAAAAAAAGTCCTTTTATTTACTTATTTGGATGCACCAGGTCTTCACTGTAGCATGTTGGGTCTTTAGTTTTGGCATGAAAATTCTTTGTTGTGGTATGTTTGATATGGATCCCCAACTAAGGATCAAACTTGGGTCTTCTGCATTAGGAGTGTGGACCACCAGGGAAGTCCAAGGAGGCAGTTTTAACAGAAAACTTCATTCATGAATTTTGTGTTTTAAAAGCAATAATTTTCAGCAAATGTAAATCTTTCTAAACTTTTACTGTTTATTTTGTCATAATCTCAATTACTGACCATTTCATTCAACTTGAGCATTTTTCAGAAATACATTCTTGGCACTAAGAGAGTTACATGTGAATTCAGTATTAGTGGCATTTAATCTGTGGAAAGTTCTGCTTCTGATATTCTAAATATAATTATAAAGGACATATAATAATCTTATGTCTATAAATCCTCTATCACTTCAAAATTTAAAAGTTAATATCTTTGTGCTTCAGTTTCCTCAACCATTAAATGAGAATAACTATGGCTTTGTAGTGAGAACTAATGGAGTTAATATGGAAAGATGTCTTGTGACATATTACCAATATTCTTGT
This sequence comes from Hydropotes inermis, assembly GCA_020226075.1. Classification (NCBI taxonomy): domain Eukaryota; kingdom Metazoa; phylum Chordata; class Mammalia; order Artiodactyla; family Cervidae; genus Hydropotes; species Hydropotes inermis. Next base: position 3,850,009 of record CM035286.1, on the reverse strand, counting down.
GATCTATACACTGTATGAATTTTAATAGGTATTAGAAAATAAACATCTAGTATGCATGTTACTGAACTCAGGTTCAGCTGCATGACATTTTCTGTTGAATGCAAATTGGGTGACTCTTTAGACATTACTTTGCCAAAATGATCTGTCAGCAGGAATGCTTGGGGGGCTTGATGAGGGAAGAAAGCTAGTTTTTTTGTTTGTTTGTGTTTGTTTGTTTGTTTTTTACTGCTTGCTTCTTCATTTTTACTTCATTTTATCTAGAAAAATAATCAGCGACTTATATAAGGCATGATGGGAATTCAGGAGAGCCTGTATCAGGAGTTAGATTACATTGTCTAGAAATCTTACTTCTACTAATTGGGCTTTTTTTAAGTTTTCAGGGGAAGGTAGGTGGACAAACAAACAGGGCAAAGGAGCTGCTTTCATATACAGATGATTCATTTAAAAAGAAAGAAAAAAAAGGAGAAAAAGAATTTAGGCTTGGTGGTTTGAATGACAGTGACTGTTGGCTGCAGGTAACTAAATATAGTGAGCCACTCCTAACTTGGAAAATAATTGCTCTTAGAAATATCTAATTAAGATTCAAAAGAAGCTACAAGACTTCTACATGTGGGGAAATTAGCAGGGAGTTGTTTTTTTTTTTTTTTTTTTCTTTTACTCTTTAGGAGGATCACTACTGCAGCCAGAATCTACTAATGCTTTCAACTTTTCATCCATTTTCTGCAGATGAAAAGTGCCACCAAAAGTGGAAAGTTCATGGGTTAAACTCATCCCATCAATCAAAATTATTGAACTCATGGAAAGTCTTCTCATTCTGACATGCTCAGATGGTAACTTGCTTTAATGGGGCTTTCCTAGTACTAAGCTCTATTTAAAGAAGTTAATAAATTTCTTAATCTGGCAAAGGAAAATTGTCTTTGAATCCAAGTGTGTTATTTAATCAACAAAAATGCAAAGCAACAATTTAATCAGCTTTTATGAACTTAACATACAGTTTTTAAAGATGTGCAAGACAATGTGGACTTCATTTTAATAAAAGAAACCTGGAAACATACAGAAAATTACTACATTTTTAAAATAATTTCAAGGCTTATAAGTAATGCAGAAGAGAGAGAAAGTATTTTGTATTTAGTAGGGAGGAATAATATCAGTAACTAGTTTATTTGGTAGTACAATAGTTTGATGAAATTCCCTCCTAAAATTGAAAACAACTGGCAATGTTTGAAACCGAGGCTACTCTAAGACTGAGTCCTTCAGTGACTGTGCTAAGCAGAGCCTCCATGCTTGCTTATGAAGGTCAGTTAGCATGAGCAAGAAATAAATGCTTTTAAACTACTAAGAGTTTGAGGTTGTTTGCTATTGCAATATCACCTAGCTCAGTGTTTCTCAACATTTTACATGTATTAAACTCACCTGTGAACTTTGTAAAACTATAGAACTTGGAATAGAATATCTGAGTAGAAAGTCTGTAGTCACAAAGAAAACACTCTGCTAAGGTTGATGCTACTGGTCCACAAATCATACCTACTATATCTGATTAAAACACTGATGCTAATGGAGTTTAAACGCAGCATGCTAATTCAGGGATTATTTCTCAGATTTTAGCAAGTATATACCACTGATTTTTTATCTACAGGTAGCAATCTTCAAGTGGATATGAAAATTAATATAGTAGGTCATAAACAGAAATCAAAAGGTGAAATAAAAAATAAAATAAAATAAAAATAATAAAATGGAAATGGAAATGGAAAATTATCAGTTTTACAGAATATAAGAGCAAATATTATTTTGTGAAACTGGACCAATTATATTATTCCAGGTTGCTTTGGAAAATCTGGGGCAATCAAAAATATTTTAAATTCAATAAATCATTAGATTTAATAATATTTATAAATGTTTATAAAATTTAAGATAACAATTTTAATATATCAGAATAGGGTAGATCAAGATGGCAGAGGAGTAGGAGGTAGAGTTCACCTTCTCCAGCAGAAACATTGAACATATATTTCACAATCTGTATGTAAATACAAAAAACCTCGCATAGCCAAAGCAATCTTGAGAAAGAAGAATGGAACTGGAGGAATCAACCTGCCTGAATTCAGGCTGTACTACAAAGCCACAGTCATCAAGAGAGTATGGTACTGGCACAAAGACAGAAATATAGATCAATGGAACAGAATAGAAAGCCCAGAGATAAATCCACGAACCTGTAGACACTTTGTCTTCAACAAAGGAGGCAAGGATATACAATGGAAAAAAGACAACCTCTTTAACAAGTGGTGCTGGGAAAACTGGTCAATCACTTGTAAAAGAGTAAAACTAGAAGAGTTTCTAATACCATACACAAAAAATAAATTCAAAATGGATTAAAGATCTAAATGTAAGACCAGAAACTATAAAACTCCTAGAAGAGAATTTAGGCAAAGCACACTCTGACATAAATCACAGCAGGATCCTCTATGACCCACCTCCCAGAATATTGGAAATAAAAGCAAAAATAAACAAATGGGACCTAGTGAAACTTAAAAGCTTTTGCACAACAAAGGAAACTATAAGCAAGGTGAAAAGACAGCCCTCAGATTGGGAGGAAATAATAGCAAATGAAGCAACAGACAAAGGATTAATCTCAAAAATATACAAGCAACACCTGCAGCTCAATTCCAGAAAAATAAATTACCCAATCAAAAAATGGGCTAAAGATCTAAACAGACATTTCTCCAAAGAAGACATACAGATGGCTAACAAATACATAAAAAGATGCTCAACATCACTCATTATCAGAGAAATGAAAATAAAAACCACAACGAAGTACTATTACATGCCAGTCAGGATGGCTGCTATCCAAAAGTCTACAAGCAATAAATGCTGGAGAGGGTATGGAGAAAAGGGAACCCTCTTACACTGTTGGTGGGAATGCAAACTAGTACAGCCGCTATGGAGAACAGTGTGGAGATTTCTGAAAAAACTGGACATAGAACTGCCATATGACCCAGCAATCCCACTTCTGGGCATACACACCAAGGAAACCAGATCTGAAAGAGACACATGCACCCCAATGTTCATCGCAGCACTGTTTATAATAGCCAGGACATGGAAGCAACCTAGATACCCATCAGCAGATGACTGGATAAGGGAGCTATGGTACATATACACCATGGAATATTACTCAGCCATTAAAAAGAATTCATATGAATCCATTCTAATGAGATGGATGAAGCTGGAGCCCATTATACAGAGTGAAGTAAGCCAGAAAGATAAAGACCAATACAGTATACTAACACATATATATGGAATTTAAAAAGATGGTAATGATAACCCTATATGCAAAACAGAAAAAGAGACACAGATATACAGAAGATTTTGGGACTCTGTGGGAGAAGGCGAGGGTGGGATGTTTAGAGAGAACAGCATTGAAACAAGTAAACTATCAAGGGTGAAACAGATCACCAGCCCAGGTTGGATGCCTGAGACAAGTGCTCAGGGCTGGTGCACTGGGAAGACCCAGAGGGATGGGATGGAGAGGGAGGTGGGAGAGGTGATCGGGATGGGGAATACATGTAAATCCATGGTTGATTCATGTCAATGTATGGCAAAAACCACTACAATATTGTAAAGTAATTAGCCTCCAACTAATAAAAATAAATGAAAAAAAAAAAAGTGGAATGATGCACAAAGAACAGTTACTGAACTCTGACAGAACACCTCAGACTTCTGAAAAGACAAGAAAACCTCCTCATAACTGGTTAGAACAAAAAGAAAATAAAAAAGAATTGGGATGAGGCCTGAAAACCAAAGAGGGAGTTATGAAGGAGGGAATATTCCCTCACACTGGGAAGTCTCTTCACCAATAGTGAGATCAAACTAAATGGAAGAGGAGATTCAGAACTTAAGATGACAGCACAGCAACCAGTTTGTGGAAGACAAAATGAAGAATGATCTGCACCTTGGGTTGGAACCACTGCCCTGAAGTCCCCAAATTGAGATACTCCTCTGTTGGTGTGGGTAGGTATTGGGTGCTGAAGCTCAGGCTTTGTAAGTCAGACCTAGGAAGAAGACAAACTGTGGTTGGATATGTAGAAACAACCGAAAAAGGCTGGGCTGCGGCAATTGAAGTTATACTTGTGAGAAGCCTGAATCGGGCAGAGAGGCAAGGTGCTGTTATCATGGGGCAAATGAGAAGAGGGGCAAGACCACCATAAGACCTTTTCTTTTTCCCCTCTGAGTGCTACCAGGCAACAAGACAATGCCTACAAGAGCACCAGGGGTTGGCTTAAGTCATCCCTGAAATCTTGGGCTCCAGAGATGGGTACTGGCCACCACCACCAGACACACAAGCAGATGGCATTTTCCTCCCCATTGTCCTGGGAGGGCAATGGAAAGCTCTTGCCACTAGGATATTTATAAGCAGGAGACAGGGTCTGTGCCTGTCACCCTACGAAAATATGAATAGTTCCCAACACTAGGAAATCCATGGGAGGGTTCCAGGACCTGCTCCTGCAGTCCTGTGAATGAGGAAGGGATGATTTATCTGAACACCTTGTATCAAAGAAATAATGGTCAGCTCACAATGAGGAAAAAGGCAACAGGCTTTCAAACTTAAAAAAGCCCCTCAATTCCAGAGAAAATGGCTGAGTAAGAGAATAGAAACTCATCTTGCAAAAATACCAAAATCACAACTAACTACTGAACAACCAACAATAAAAAAAGACTGGAATACCAAAAATGATATTTTACATTCAAAAACAAAGAATGAGCCACAATATGATGGCAGAATGTGTGCTCTTGTGACAATCAAATACAAAACCTGCTGAGTGTGCAACCTACATATTGGAAAATAATCACACTGCAGAAGTTCTCCAAAAAGATGTAAAGGTTCTGAGCCTCATTTCAGGTTTTCCAGCCCAAGGGACTGGCACTGGGAGGAGGAATCCCCAAAGCATTTGGCTTTGAAGGCAAATAATACCCCACTCCATCAATGGACAAATCATCCAGAAAGAATATTGGTAACAAAAAACAAGCTTTAAATTACACTTTAAACCAGAGACAAGTAATTGATATTTACAGAGAAATCCATCAGAAAGAAAATGAATAAAGTACACATGGGCCATTTTTCTGAATAGATCACATCTTGGACCATATACCAAGCATCGGTAACTTTATGAAAATTGAATTCATAACTAGCATATTTTTGATCAAAATGCAATGGGATTAGAAATCAATAATAGGGGAAAACAACCTTCAAAAATACAAATACATGGAGTCTAAACAAGAAGCTACTAAACAAACAAGATTACTGAAGATATTAAAGAAGAAATAAAAAATATCTAGAGACAAATGACAATGAAAACGCAATTGTCCCAAACCTATGGGATACAGCATAAGCAGTTTTAAGAAGGAAGCTTATAGCAATATGATCTTACCTCAGGAAACAAGAGAAATCTCAAATAAGCAACCTAAGTGTACCCCATAAAGCAACTATAGATTTTTAGGGTTCAGGATGGGGAACACATGTAAATCTATGGCTGATTCATGTCAATATATGGCAAAAGCCACTACAATATTGTAAAGTAATTAGTCTCCAACTAATTCAAATAAATGAAAAAAAAAAAAAGAGAGAGAGAGAGAGAGAATGAGAGGGGGAAAAAAGTTATTATATAAATAACAGACCAAAAATAAAATCAGGAAATAAGAGAAAATATCAATGAAATTAAAAACAAGTTCTTTGGAAAGATAGCCAAACCTGACAAACTTTTAGCCAGACTCATCAAGGAAAAAGGTAAAGGACATAAATCAATAAAATTAGAAATGAAAAAGGAGAAGCTACAAGAGAAACCTCAGAAATACAAAAGAGTATAACCGACTACTTCAAAAAAATATATGACAATAAAATGGGCAAGATAAAAAATGAAATAAAATTCTTAGAAAGATACAATCTTCCAAGACTGCACCAGGAAAAAAATAAAATATGAACATAACATGCACAAATATTGAAACTGAAACAGTGATTTAAAAGCTTCCAAGAACAGAATTCCAGGACCAGACAGTTTCACATGAAAATTCTATCAACATTTAGAGAATAGTTAACGCATATTCTTTTCAACTCTTCCCAAAAGTTGGAGAGGAAAAAGTCTTATTTCAAGCTCATTCTAGGAGGCAACCATCATCCTGGTACCAAAAACTGACAAAAAATTATAAAAAATCAAAATAAAGATCAATATCACAGATGAGCATAGATGCAAAAACAATCATCAAAATGTTAATAAATCCAATATAGAAATTCATTATAAAGTTCATCCATTATGATAGCTCAATTGGTAAAGAATCTGCTGGCAATGTAGGAGACCCCAGTTTGATTCCTGGGTTGGGAAGATATGCTAGAGAAGGGATAGATTACTCAATCCAGTATTCATGGGCTTTCCCTGTAGCTCAGCTGGTAAAGAATCTACCTACAATGCAGGAGACCTGGGTTCAATCCCTAATTTGGGAAGATCCCGTGGAGAAGGGAATGGTTACCGACTCCAGCATTCTGGCCTGGAGAACTCCATGGACTGTATAGTCCATGTGGTCAAAAAGCATTGGACATATGTGAGTAACTTTCACTCACTCACTCATCATGATCAAGTGGGACTTATCCTAGGAATGCAAGAATTATTCAACATACAAAAATCAATAATTCTGAAGCAATACATTAGCAAACTGAAGAATAAAAACAATATAATCACCTCAATAGTTGCAGAAAAAGATTTTGACAAAATTCATCACCATTTATAAATAAAAGCTCTCCAGAAAATGGGAACAGAGGCAACTTATCTAAACATAGTAAAGGCCATATATGAAAAACTCACAGCTAGTATCACAATCAATTTTGAAAACCTGAAAACATTTCCTCTAAGATTAGGAACAAGGCAAGGATGTACACTCTTTCCACTTTTATTCAACCTACTTTTGGAAGTCTTAGTCATAAGAATCAGATAAGGACAAGAAATAAAAAGAATCCAAATTGAAAATGAATAAGTAAATATGTCACTGTTACAGATGACATGATATGGTACTTGGAAAATCCTAAAAGTGTCACCAGAAAATTACTATAGCTCATCAATGAATTTGGTAAAGCTGAAGGATACAAAATTAATACACAGAATTAGCATGATTACTATACATGAAAAACAAAAGATCAGAAAGAGAAATTAAACAAGAAATCCCATCTACCATCACATCAAAAATCATAAATTACCTAGAAATAAACTTATCTAAGGAGACCTACTCTAAAATCTAGGAAATGATAATGAAAGAAATCAGAAAACACACAAATAGATGGAAGAATGCATTATGTTCTTGAATTGGAAGAATAGGTATTCTCAAAATGATTATACTACCTAAGGCAATCTACAGATACAGTGCAATCCCTATAAAATTGCCAATGTCATCTTTCATAGAACTATAGCAGAAAACCTAAATTTTATACTGAAACACAATAAACTCTGAATAGCCCAAGTGATCTTGAAAAAGAAAAATGGAGCTAGAGCAATCAGAATACTGGAGTGGGTAGCCTTTCCCTTCCCCAGGGCATCTCCCCAAACAAGGTATTGAACCCAGGTCTCATGCATTGCAGGCAAATTCTTTACCAGCTGAGCCACGAGGGAAGCCCAAGAATATTGGCATGGGTAGCCTATTCCTTCTCCAATCCTGACCCAGGAATTGAACTGGAGTCCCTTGCATTGCAGGGAGCTATCAGGGAAGCCCTAAGGCAATCAGGTTATCTGAGTTCAAATAATACTACAAAACTACAGTCATCTAAACAGTATGGTACTGGAACAAAAAGAGAAATATAGATCAATGAAATAAGACAGAAAGTCCAAAAATAAATTCATGCACCTATGTTCAATTAATGTGCAACAAAGAAGGCAAAAATATGCAGTTAGAGAAAAGATAGTCTCTTCAACAATCAATGCTGGGAACACTGGACAGCTACATGTAAAAGAAAGAAATTATAATATTATCTAACACTGTACACAAAAACAAACTCAAAGTGGATCACAGACCTAGCATGTAAATCCATGGCTGATTCATGGCAATATATGGCAAAATCCACTACAATACTGTAAAGTAATTAGCTTCCAACTAATAAAAATAAATGAAAAAACAAAACAAAACAAAAAATAGAGGCAGAATACTATTTTACATAAATCACAGTAATTTATTTTTTGATTCATCTTCTATAATAATGAAAATAAAAGAAAAATCAACAAATGAGACCTAATTGAACTTAAAATCTTCTGCACACCAAAGGAAAATAACACCATCAACAAAATGAAAATAAAACCTACAAATGGGAGAAAAGACATGTAAATTAATTGACTGACAAGAGATTAATCTCCAAAATATAGAAGCATCTCACTGTTGTGTTCACACCAGTCTTCCCTGTCTTTCACTATTTCCCTGAGTTTGCTCAAATGTGTGTCCATTGAGTCAGTTATGCCATCCAACCATCTCATCCTCTGTGGCACCCTTATCCTCTTGTCCTCAATATTTCTCAGCATCAGGGTCTTCAATGAGTTGGCTTTTCTCATCAGTTAGCCCAAGTATTGGCACTTCAGCTTCAGCATCCACCCTTCCAAAGAATATCGAGGGTTGATTTCCTTTAGTATTGACTGGCTTGATTCCCTTGCTGTCCAAGGGATTCTCAAGAGTCTTCTCCAGCACCACAATATAAAAGTATCAGTTCTTCAGTTCTCACCCTTCTCTATGGTCCAACACTCACATCTATAAATGACTACTGGAAAAAACAAACAAACATAGTTTTGACTGTATGGACCTTTGTAAGCAATGTGATGTCTCTGTGTTTAATAGTCCATCTAGGTCTGTAATCTCATCAAGTCTTATTAAAAATACATAAATAAATATGCAGAAGATCAAATTAGACATATCTCTAAGAAGATATATAGCTGGCCAAAAAGCACATATGAATTAGCTAAATATCACTAATTATCAGAGAAACGTAAATCAAAACACCAATTAGGTATGATGTCACATGGGTCAAAATAACAATTATCAAAATGTCTACAAAAAAGTAAATGCTTGAGAAAGGGTGTCAAAAAGAAAATCCTCCTACACTGCTGGTGGGATTGTAAATTGGGATAACCCCTATGGAGAACAGAACAGAGGTTCCTTAAAAAACTAAAAATAAACTAACCTTTGGTCCAAAAATCTGACTCCTGGGCATATACCTGGAGAAAACCATAGTATGTAAGATCCATGCACACAAATGTTTATTGCAGCACTGTGCATAATCAGTCAGTCAGTTCAGTCACTCAGTAATGTCTGACTTTTTTACCCCATGGACTGCAGCACGCCAGGCCTCCCTGTCCAACACCAACTCCTGGAATTTACTCAAACTCATGTCCATTGAGTCGGTGATGCCATCGACAACCTCATGCTCTGTTGTCCCCTTCTTCTCCCACCTTCAATCTTTCCCAGCATCAGGGTCTTTTCCAGTGAGTCAGTTCTTTGCACCAGGTGGCCAAAGTACTGGAGTTTCAGCTTCAGCATTAGTACTTCCAACGAATATTCAGGGTTGACTTCCTTTAGGATTGACTGGTTTGATCTCCTTGCAGTCCAAGGGACTCTCAAGAGTCTTCTTCAACACCACAGTTCAAAAGCATCAATTCTTTGGCACTCAGCTTTCTTTATACTCCAACTCTCACATACATACATGACTACTGGAAAAATCATAGCCTTGGCAAGATGGACCTTTGTTGGCAAAGCAATGTCTCTGCTTTTTACTATGTATCTAGGTTGGTGATAACTTTTCTTCCAAGAAGCAAGCATCATTTAATTTCATGGCTGCAGTCACCATCTACAGTGATTTTGGAACACAAGAAAATAAAGTCTGTCACTGTTTCCATTGTTTCTGCATATATTTGCCACGAAGTGATGGGTCCATATGCCATGATCTTAGTTTTCTGAATGTTGAGTTTTAAGCCAACATTTTCACTCTCCTCTTTCACTTTCACCAGGAGGATCTTTAGTTTTTTCTTCACTTTCTGCCATAAGAGTAGTGTCATCTGCATGTCTGAGATTATTGATATTTCTCCCTGCAATCTTGATTCCACCTTGTGCTTCATCCAGCCCAGCATTTCTCATGATGTACTCTACATATAAGTTAAATATGCAGGGTGACAATTTATAACCTTGGCGAACTCCTTTCCCAATTTGGCACCAGTCTGTTGTTCCCTGCCCAGTTCTAAATGTTGCTTCTTGACCTTCATACAGGAGGCAGATCAGGAGGCCCAGTTTGTCGTGACCCACACAGTAAAGGTTTTGCATTCATCAATGAAGCAAAAGGAGATGAATATTCTGGAATTCTCTGGCTTTTTTGATGATTCATTGGACATTGGCATGTTGATCTCTAGTTCCTCTGCCTTTTCTAAATTCAGCTTGAACATCTGGAAGTTCACGGTTCACACGCTGTTGAAGCCTGGCTTGGAGAATTTTCAGCATTACTTTGCTACTGTGTGAGATGAGTGCAATTGTGTGATAGTTTGAAAATTCTTTGACACTGCTTTTCTTTGGGTTTGGAATGAAAACTTACTTTTTCCAGTCCTGTAGCCACTGCTGACATTTCCAGATCTGTTGGCATAATAAGTGCCACACTTTCACAATATCATATTTTAAAGTTTGTAATAGCTCAACTTGACTTCCTTTAGCTCCACTAGCTTTTTCATAGTGTCACCTCCTCAGGCCCATTTGACATCACATTACAAGATGTCTAGGTGAGTGGTGACAACATTATGATTGTCTGGGTTGTGAAGATCTTTTTAATATAGTTCTTCTGTGTATTCTTGCTACCTCTTCTTAATATCTTCTGCTTCTGTCAGGTCCATACCATTTCTGTCCTTTATTGTGCCCATCTTTGTATGAGATGTTCCGTTGGTATCTTTAATTTTCTTGAAGAGATTTTCAGCCTTTCCCATTCTATTGTTATCCTCTATTTATTTGCATTGATCACTGAGGAAGGCTTTCTTATCTCTCCTATTCTTTGGAAGTCTGCATTCAAATGGGAATATCTTATCTTTTTTTCTTTGCCTTTATCTTCTCTTCTTTTTTCAGCTATCCTCAAGGCCTCTTCAGACAACCATTTTGTCTTTTTGCCTTTCTTTTTCTTCAAGATGCTCTTGATCTCTGTCTCCTGTACAATGTTACAAACCTACATCCATAGTTCATCAGGCCCTCTGTCTATCAGATCTAATCCCTTGGATCTATTTGTAATTTCCACTGTATAATCATATGGGATATGATTTACATCATACCTGAATTGTCTGATTGTTTTCCCTATTTTCTTCAATTTAAGTCAGAATTTGGCAATAAGGAGTTCATGATCTGAGCCACAGTCAGCTCCTGGTCTTGTTTTTGCTGACTGTATGGAGTTTTTCCATCTTTGGCTGCAAAGAATATAATCAATCTGATTTTGGTTTTGGCCATCTGGTGATGTACATGTGTAGAGTCTTCTCTTGTGTTGTTTGAAGAGGGTGTTTGCTATGACTACTGTGTTCTCTTGGCAAAACTCTGTTAGCCTTTGACATCCTTCATTTTTTACTCAAAGGCGAAATTTGTCTGTTACTACAGGTAGCTCTTGACTTACTACTTTTGCATTCCAGTCTACTGTAATGAAAAGGGCTTCTTTTTTGAGTGTTAGTTCTAGGAATTCTTCTAGGTTTTCATATAACCATTCAACTTCACCTTCTTCAGCATTACTGTTTGGGGCATAGACTTGGATTACTGTAATATTGAATGGTTTGCCTTTGAAATGAACAGAGATCATTCTGTCATTTTTGAGATTTCATCTAAGTACTGGATTTTGAACTCTTTTGTTGACTATAATGGCTATCCATTTCTTCTAAGGGATTCTTGCCCACAGTAGTAGATATAATGGTCATCTGATTTAAATTCATCCATTCCAATCCATTTTAGTTCACTGATTCCTAGAATGTCAATATTCACTCTTGCCATCTTCTGTTTGACCTCTTCCAATTTGCCTTGATTCGTGGACCTAACCTATACCATATTTTTGTCTCAAGGCAAACTACAGGGAAAGAACACAACCCTTCCCATCAGCAGAAAACTGGATTAAAGATTACTTAACAAGGCCTTGCCCACCAGAGCAAGACCCAATTTTCTTCAAAATGAGTCCCTCTTCTCAGGAAGTTTCCACAAGCCTCTTGTCTTCCTCCATCAGAGGACAGACAAAATGAAAACCAGAATCACAGAAAAGTAACAAAGCTGATCATATAGGTCACAGGTTTATCTACCTTGATGAAACCATGAGCCATGCCATGTAATCCTAAAAACAACAGAATGATCTTGGTTCATTTATAAGGCAAACCAACAATATTATAGTAATACAGGTCTATGTTCCAACCACTAATGTCAAAGAAGCTGAAGCTGAATGCTATTATGAATACCTATAAGACTTTCTAGAAGTAACATGAACAAAAGTATATCCTTTTCATCATAGGGATCTGGAATGCAAAAGTAGGAAGTCAAGAGATATCTGTAGTAACAGGCAAGTTTGGCCTTGAAGTACAGAATGAAGCAGGGTAAAGACTAATAGAGTTTTTCCAAGAGAACACACTGGTCATAAAAAAACATCCTCTTCCAACAACACATGGGCTCTGCCCATGGACATCACCAGATGATTAATACCAAACTCATATTGATTATATTCTTTGCAGTTAAAGATGTAGAATCTCTATACAGTCAGCAGAAAGAAGACTGGTAGCTGCCTGTGGCTCAGATCATGAGTTCCTTACTGCAAAATAGAGACTTAAATAGAAGAAAATAAGGGAAAAAAAAACTTGACCATTCAGGTAAGACCTAAATCAAATCCCTTACTATGATACAGTGGAATTGACAAGTAGATTCAAGAGATTAGATCTCATAGGTGGAGTGTCTGAAGAACTGTGCAAGGAGGTCATAACATTGTTCAGGAGGCATTGACCAAAATCATCCCCAAGAAAACAAAAGGCAAAATGATTGTCTGAAGATGTCTTACAAATAGCTGAGAAAAGAAAAGAAATGAAAAGCAAAGGACAAAAGAAAAGTATACCCATCTGAATGCAGAGTTCCAAAGAAGAGGGCAACGAGGGATAAGCAGGCCTTCCTAATTGAACACTGCAGAAATAGAGGAAAATAATAGAATGGAAAAGACTAAAGTTCTCTTCAGGAAAATTAGAGATACCAAGGGAATATTTCATGCAAAGATGGGCCCGATAAAGGACATAAATGGTGTAGACCTAATTGAAACAGGAGATATTAAGAAGAGGTGGCAAACATTCATGGAAGAACCATATATATATATATATATATATATATATATATATATATATATATATCTTAATCCCCATATAACCATGATGGTGTGATTACTTACCTAGAGCCAGACATCCTGGATTGCAAACGCAAGTGAACCACAGGAAACATCACTACATACAAAACTACAGGAGGTAATGAAATACCAGCTGACCTACTGCAAATCCTAAAAGATGATGCTGTTTAAGTGTTGCATTCAATATGCCAACAAAGTTGGAATACTCAGCAGTGGTCACAAGACTGGAAAATGTAAGTTTTAATTCTAATCACAAAGAAGAGCAATGCTGAAACTACTGCACAGTTGCACTCATTTCACATGCTAGCAAGGTAATGCTCAAAATCCTCTAAGATAGGCTTCAACAGTATGTGAACCAAGAACTTCAAGATGTGCAATACAGATTTAGAAAAGGCAGGGGAACTGGAGATCAAATTGCCAACATTCATTGGATGGTACAGAAATTAAAGGAATTCTAGAAAAGCATCTACTTCTGCTTCATTTATAATGCTAAATACTTTGTCTGTGTGAATCACAAAAAACTGTGGAAAAATTCTTCAAGAGATAGGAATACCAGACCACCCTACCCGTCTCATTTGAAATCTGTAAGCATGTGAACAAGCAACAGTTAGAACCAGATATGAAACAAGTGACTGGTTCACAACTGGGACAGGAATATGAAAAGGCTGTATATTGTCACCCAGTTTATTTAACTCATATGCAGAATACATCATGCAAAATCCCAGGCTGGATAAATCAAAACATGAAATCAAGTTTGGAAGGAGAAATATCAATAACCTTGGAGATGTGGATGATGTCACCTTTAGGGCAGAAAGCGAAGAGAAACTAAAGACAGTCTTGATGAGGGTGAAAGAGGAGACTGAAAAATCTGCCTTACAATTCAATATTCAAAAACTAAGATCATGGCATCTAGTCCCATCACTTCATGGCAAATAGAAGGAGGAAAATTGGAAGCAGTGACAAATTTTATTTTCTTGGACTGCAAAATCACTGCAAACAGTGACTGCAGCCATGAAATTAAAAGATACTTGCTCCTTGAAAAAAAACTATGACAATCCTAGGCTGCATATTAAAAAGCAGAGACATCACTTTGCTGACAAATGTTTATATCATCAAAGTTATTGTTTTTCTAGTAGTCATGTTCTGATATGAGACATATATTAAAAAGGCTGAGTGCTAAAGAATTGATGCTTTCAGATTGTGGTAATGGAGAAAAATCTTAAAAGTCCCTTGAACAGTAAGGTGTTCAAAACAGTCAATCTATGTGCTTTCTACCCAGAGTTTTCTCCTGTGCTTTAAATACTGGGCTAGAACACAGGAAGTCTAGCATAATCAGTGGCCTGGGGATCAACTTTCAATTTCTGTGCATCCTTCAGGAACATAACTTTGGGAGGCATTTTATAGGTTTCTCAGAAATTTCCAGGAGGATCAATACCCTATTGCTCATAGTGGCATGCTCAGTCATACCATCTTGATCATTTTCTGCCCATACTTTCCTCACTAACTCATGTATGCAATGATATCATTGTAAGGGAGCAAAATTTGACACTCTAAAATCATCTCTTTGGAATGAGAATCAATTTAGGCTGATTATTTTTAAGAAACAGAAGGCTCATAATGTTTTTGCTTGTTACCTCTCCTTTAACTGCCTAAAATAATTTAGATAAAGTGCCTCTTCACAGAATAGAGCTAAGTAGAGCCATCATCAGAAATATCTGCAGAGAATATGGGCTAAATGTGGTGGGGGTTATAGAGTAGGGCCTAGAGATCATTGTCTCTACATGACCCAGCATATGTTTCTTTACCAAATATTTGCTTTCTATCTCTCTGTGAATTGCCTGCCTCCTCTTTGTAGACCAAAACTACTATCACAACATCCTCTTTTGTCTTTAGCTGAAGGTGGTATTTTAGGTGAAGTCTTTGTCCATTTTGGTGAGCTATTTGGTTTTCTTGTCTCTCTGCCATGGATATATGATATTAAAATTATGTTTAATTTTCTCTTCTTAAGCTTTCTCATGTCAACTTAATATTTCGACCATCCAGAGAAACCTAAAAGGGTAGGGAAAAATTTATTTTTCCTTGACACCATCTAAGTTCTTTTTCAAGATCTTGTCTCAGGAGAATTCCATCTAAGATTGTCACCACCATCTCCCCTTTCATCAGGCTCTAAAAACCATTTTTTTTGTATACATTGGGCCTCTATCTTTGATGCTGGAGATATGTCATTACATTACAATATATCTAGCAATCAAATATTTATTTATTTTTAAAACTGAGATCCACTAGGCTTCTTGAATCAGTATATCCAAATATATCATCAATTGTAGAAAATAACCAACAAATATCTCCTTAAATGTTATATCTTTTGTTTCTTTCCTCTGAAAGGTTGATAATAATTACTAAATATTTTCATTTTGTCATTCTTTACTATTTTTTCATCTTGTGTTTTTTTTTTTTTTTTACCATTTTTTTTTTTTAATTTGTGGTGGATTTTGTCATACATTGAAATGAAACAGCCAAGGGTTTACATGTGTTCCCCATCCCAATACCCCCTCCCACCTCCCTCTCCACCCATTCCCTCTAGGTTTTCCCAGTGCACCAGGTCCGAGCACTTGTCTCATGCATCCAACCTGGGCTGGTGATCTGTTTCACCCTAGATAATATACATGTTTCAATGCTGTTCTCTTGAAACATCCCACCCTCGCCTTCTCCCACAGAGTCTAAAAGACTGTTCTATAAATCTGTCTTCTTTTTTTTTTTTTTTCTGTTCTACATATAGGGTTATCATTAACATCTTTCTAAATTCCATATATATGTGTTAGTATATTGTAATGTTCTTTATCTTTCTGGCTTACTTCACTCTGTATAATGGGCTCCAGTTTCGTCCATCTCATTAGAACTGATTCAAATGAATTCTTTTTAATGGCTGAGTAATATTCCATGGTGTATATGTACCACAGCTTCCTTATCCATTCGTCTGCTGATGGGCATCTAGGTTGCTTCCATATCCTGGCTATGATAAACAGTGCTGCGATGAACATTGGGGTGCATGTGTCTCTTTCAGATCTGGTTTCCTTGGTGTGTATGCCCAGAAGTGGGATTGCTGGGTCATATGGCAGTTCTATTTCCAGTTTTTTCAGAAATCTCCACACTGTTTTCCATAGTGGCTGGACTAGTTTGCATTCCCACCAACAGTGTAAGAGGGTTCCCTTTTCTCCACATCCTCTCCAGCATTTATTGCTTGTAGACTTTTGGATAGCAGCCGTCCTGGTTGGCGTGTAATGGTACCTCATTGTGGTTTTGATTTGCATTTCTCTAATAATGAGTGATGTTGAGCATCTTTTCATGTGTTTCTTAGCCATCTGTATGTCTTCCTTGGAGAAGTGTCTGTTTAGTTCTTTGGCCCGTTTTTTGATTGGGTCATTTATTTTTCTGGAGTTGAGCTGGAGGAGTTGCTTGTATATTTTTGAGATTAAGCCCTTGTCTGTTGCTTCGTTTGCTATTATTTTCTCCCATTCTGAGGGCGGTCTTTTCACCTTGCTTATAGTTTCCTTTGCTGTGCAAAAGCTTTTAAGTTTCATTAGGTCCCATTTGTTTATTTTTGCTTTTGTTTCTAATATTCTGGGATGTGGGTCATAGAGGATCCTGCTGTGATTTATGTCGGAGAGTGTTTTACCTATGTTCTCCTCTAGGAGTTTTATAGTTTCTGGTCTTACATTTAGATCTTTAATCCATTTTGAATTTATTTTTGTGTATGGTGTTAGAAAGTGTTCTAGTTTCATTCTTTTACAAGTGGTTGACCAATTTTCCCAGCACCACTTGTTAAAGAGGCTATCTTTTTTCCATTGCATCTCCTTGCCTCCTTTGTCGAAGATAAGGTGACCATATGCTCGTGGATTTATCTCTGGGCTTTCTATTCTGATCCATTGATCTATATATCTGTCTTTGTGCCAATACCATACTGTCTTGATGAGTGTTGCTTTGTAGTATAGCCTGAAGTCAGGCAGATTGATTCCTCCAGTTCCATTCTTCTTTCTCAAGATTACTTTGGCTATTTGAGGTTTTTTTGTATTTCCATACAAATTGTGAAATTATTTGTTCTAGTTCTGTGAAAAATGCCATTGGTAGCTTGATAGGGATTGCATTGAATCTGTAGATTGCTTTGGGTAGTATGGCCATTTTGACAATGTTTATTCTTCCAATCCATGAACACGGTTTATTTCTCCATCTGTTTGTGTCCTCTTTGATTTCTTTCATCAGTGATTTATAGTTTTCTATGTATAAGTCTTTTGTTTCTTTAGGTAGATATATTGTTAAGTATTTTATTCTTTTTGTTGCAATGGTGAATGGTATTGTTTCCTTAATTTCTCTTTCTGTTTTCTCATTGTTAGTGTATAAGAATGCAAGAGATTTCTGTGTATTAATTTTATATCCTGCAACTTTACTATATTCATTGATTAGCTCCAGTAATTTTCTGGTAGAGTCTTTAGGGTTTTCTATGTAGAGGATCATGTCATCTGCAAACAGTGAGAGTTTCATTTCTTCTTTTCCTATCTGGATTCCTTTTACTTCTTTTTCTGCCCTGATTGCTGTGGCCAACACTTCCAAGACTATGTTGAGTAGAAGTGGTGAGAGTGGGCACCCTTTCCTTGTTCCTGATTTTAGGGGAAATGCTTTCAATTTTTCGCCATTGAGGGTAATGCTTGCTGTGGGTTTGTCATATATAGCTTTTATTATGTTGAGGTATGTTCCTTCTATTCCTGCTTTCTGGAGAGTTTTGATCATAAATGGATGTTGAATTTTGTCAAAGGCTTTTTCTGCATCTATTGAGATAATCATATGGTTTTTATCTTTCAATTTGTTAATATGGTGTATCACGTTGATTGATTTGCGGATATTAAAGAATCCTTGCATTCCTGGGATAAAGCCAACTTGGTCATGGTATATAATTTTTTTAATATGTTGTTGGATTCTGTTTGCTAGAATTTTGTTAAGGATTTTTGCATCTATGTTCATCAGTGATATTGGACTGTAGTTTTCTTTTTTTGTGGCATCTTTGTCTGGTTTAGGAATTAGGGTGAGTTTGGAAGTTTACCTTCTTCTGCTATTTTCTGGAAGAGTTTGAGTAAGATAGGTGTTAGCTCTTCTCTAAATTTTTGGTAGAATTCCGCTGTGAAGCCATCTGGTCCTGGGCTTTTGTTTGCTGGAAGATTTCTGACTACAGTTTGGATTTCCTTGCTTGTGATGGGTTTGTTAAGATCTTCTATTTCTTCCTGGTTCAGTTTTGGAAAGTTATATTTCTCTAAGAACTTTTCCATTTCTTCCAAGTTGTCCATTTTATTGGCATAGAGCTGCTGGTAGTAGTCTCTTTTGATCCTTTGTATTTCAGTGTTGTCTGTTGTAATCTCTCCATTTTCGTTTCTAATTTTGTTAATTTGGTTCTTCTCTCTTTGTTTCTTAATGAGTCTTGCTAATGGTTTGTCAATTTTGTTTATTTTTTCAAAAAACCAGCTTTTAGCTTTGTTGATTTTTGCTATGGTCTCTTTAGTTTCTTTTGCATTTATTTCTGCCCTAATTTTTAAGATTTCTTTCCTTCTTCTAACCCTGGGGTTCTTCATTTCTTCCTTCTCTAGTTGCTTTAGGTGTAGGGTTAGGTTATTTATTTGACTTTTTTCTTGTTTCTTGAGGTAGGCCTGTAGTGCTATGAATCTTCCCCTTAACACTGCGTTTACAGTGTCCCATAGGTTTTGGGTTGTTGTGTTTTCATTTCCATTCGTTTCTATGCATATTTTGATTTCTTTTTTGATTTCTTCTATGATTTGTTGGTTATTCAGAAGCGTGTTGTTTAGCCTCCATATGTTTGAATTTTTAATAGTTTTTTTTTTTCCTGTTATTGAGATCTAATCTTACTGCACTGTGGTCAGAAAAGATGACTGGAATGATTCCAATTTTTTTGAATTTACCCAGACTAGATTTATGGCCCAGGATGTGATCTATTCTGGAGAAGGTTCTGTGTGCGCTTGAGAAAAATGTGAAGTTGATTGTTTTAGGGTGAAACGTTCTATAGATGTCCATAAGGTCTAGCTGGTCCATTGTGTCCTTTAAGTTTGTGTTTCCTTGTTAATTTTCTGTTTAGTTGATCTATCCATAGTTGTGAGTGGGGTATTAAAGTCTCCCACTATTATTGTGTTACTATTAATTTCCTCTTTCATCCTCATTAGTATTTGCCTTACATTTTGCAGTGCTCCTATGTTGGGTGCATATATATTTATGATTGTTATGTCTTCTTCTTGAATTGATCCTTTGATCATTATGTAGTGTCCTTCTTTGTCTCTTTTAACAGCTTTTATTTGAAAGTCTATTTTATCTGATATGAGTATTGCAACTCCTGCTTTCTTTTGGTCTCCGTTTGCATGAAATATTTTTTTCCAGCCCTTCACTTTTAGTCTGTATGTGTCCCTTGTTTTGAAGTGGGTCTCTTGTAGACAGCATATATAGGGATCTTTTTTTTGTATCCATTCAGCCAGTCTTTGTCTTTTGGTTGGGGCATTCAACCCATTTACATTTAGGGTAATTAGTGATAGGTATGGTCCCGTTGCCATTTAGTTTGCTGTTTGGGGGTTCACGTTTACACTACCTTTCTGTGTTTCCTGTCTAGAGAAGATCCTTTAGCATTTGTTGAAGAGCTGGTTTGGTGGTGCTGAATTCTCTCAGCTTTTGCTTGTCTGTAAAGCTTCTGAATTCTCCTTCATATCTGAATGAGATCCTTGCTGGGTACAGTAGTCTTGGTTGTAGGTTATTCTCTTTCATTACTCTAAGTATGTCCTGCCATTCCCTTCTGGCCTGAAGGGTTTCTATTGATAGATCAGCTGTTATCCTTATGGGAATCCCTTTATGTGTTATTTGTTGTTTCTCCCTTGCTGCTTTTAATAGTTGTTCTTTGTGTTTGATCTTTGCTAATTTGATTAATATGTGTCTTGGGGTATTTCGCCTTGGGTTTATCCTGTTTGGAACTCTCTGGGTTTCTTGGACTTGGGTGACTATTTCCTTCCCCATTTTAGGGAAGTTTTCAGCTATTATCTCCTCGAGTAACTTCTCATGGCCTTTCTTTTTGTCTTCTTCTTCTGGGACTCCTATGATTCGAATGTTGGGGCATTTCACATTGTCCCAGAGGTCTCTGAGGTTTTCCTCATTTCTTTTGATTCTTTTTTCTTTTTTCCTCTCTGCTTCATTTATTTCCACCATTTTATCTTCTACCTCACTTATCCTGTCTTCTGTCTCTGTTATTCTACTCATGGTTCCCTCCAGAGTGCTTCTGATCTCATTTATTGCATTATTCATTTTTAATTGACTCTTTTTTATTTCTTCTAGGTCCTTGTTAAACATTTCTTGCATCTTCTCAATCTTTGTCTCCAGGCTATTTATTTGTAACTCCATTTTGCTTTCAAGATTTTGGATCATTTTCATTATCATTATTCAAAATTCTTTTTCAGATAGATTCCCTATCTCCTCCTCTTTTGTTTGATTTGGTGGGCATTTTTCATGTTCCTTTACTTGTTGGGTATTTCTTTGCCTTTTCATCTTGTTTAGATTGCTGTGTCTGGGGTGGGCTTTCTGTATTCTGCTGGTCTGTGGTTCCTTTTTATTGTGGAGATTTTACCCAGTGGGTGGTGCTGGACGATTGGCTTGTCAAGGTTTCCTGGTTTGGGAAGCTTGTGTCAATGTTCTGGAGCGTGGAAATGGATTTCTTCTATCTGGAGTGCAATGGAGTGCCCAGTGATGAGTTTTGCAATTGGGTCTATGTTTTAGGTGTGACTTTGGGCAGCCTGTATGTTGACACTTAGGTCTATGTTCCTGCGTTACTATAGAATTTATGTAGTGTGTCTTGTCCTGGAGCTTCTTGGCTCTTGGGTGGTGGTTGGTTTTGGTGTAGGTATGGGGGCTTTTGGATGGACTCTTATTCCTTAATGTTCTTTGTAGTCAGGAGCTGTATGGTTTTCACAGGTTTGGGGCTTAACTCTCCTGCCCCTGAATTTCAGTTTTATTCTACCAATAGTCTCAAGACTTCTCCAACTATGCAGCACTGGTAATAAAACTTCTGGGTTAATGGTGAAAAGATTTACCACTGTGAGGGACCACCAAAGAGGTTCACAGGGTTACATGAAGAATAGGAGAGGGAGGAAGGAGATAGAGGTGAGCAGGTGAGGAGAAAGGGGGATTCAAGAGGAAAGAGACAGATCTACACAGTTATCTGTTCTCAGAGTGTTCTCTGTAGCCCAGACACCCACAAAGATTCACCGAATTGGATTGGGAAGAGAAGGGGAAAGGAGGAAATAGAGTTGTTCTGAGGTAGAAAACAGAGAGTCAAAAGTGGACGAGAGTAATCAACACACTCCTGAATAGAAATGGGAATTGAATATTGGATTCTTAAATGTCCAACATTTATATCACATACTGATAGACAAAGATTCAAAGATTTAGCATAGAGGTTAGACTTTTTGAAATAAAATATTTAAAAACAAAAACAAAAACCCAAAATTTAGAAATATGTATGGAGTTCAGTTTAAAAATAGGGCTTCTCTGTCTCTTCTTCTTCTTTTTTTTTTCCCTTTTTTTTTTGCAAGGTTATATTGAGATGAAAATGAAGATTAAGGAATAATAGAGGTGTATTAGAGGACTTTAAAAGGAAATAGGAGAGAAAAACAAGCAAAAGAAAAGAAAGAAAAAAGAAAAAAAAAGAGGAGGAAAAAAAGAAGAGAGACAACACCAAAATACAAAACAAAACAAAACCAAAAAAGAAAAAAAGAAAGAAAAGAGAAAATAAAAGAAAGAAAAAGAAAAAAAAGAAGAGGAAAAAAAAAAGAAGAGAAACATCACCAAAAAACAAAACAAAACAAAAAAGAAGAAAAAAAGAAAGAAAAAAGAAAAACAAATTTTTTTTCCCTAATTGAGAAAAATCATAAAAATATATGAAAATGAAAGTTGAGGAGTAATGAAGTACTAGGGAAGTTTAAAAGAACATAAAATAGAAAAAATTGAGAAAAAAAACGAAAAGAAAAAAAAAATTTTTTTTCTAGTTTAACAAGAACAACAACCAAAAAACAATCAAAACGAAAATGCAAATATATCTAGGATTTTCTCTGGAGCTGTTGCAGACAGTGTAGGTTCAGTTCAATATTAGATAGCTCCTTTTTCCAGCTTACACTTCTTGATATCTATAGGCCCCTTCCGGTGTAGACGGTGTTGCCTTCAGGGATTTTATCCTGCTGCACCGGACCTTTCTGAAGCGATTCCCTTTGTTTATTTGGCTTGTTTGCTCTCTCTTTGGTGTCTAATTTCCGCCCTGATACAGGCGGGCGGAGGTGATCTCTTACTTCAGTCCTGCTGCGGGGAGGGCGGGTCGCTGCAGGCAAAAGTCGCTGTGTGTGGGGAGCTCTCGCCGTGTTCTGGCCAAGCAGCCTGCAGTTTTGGGGACCACTCCTCGGGTGCTGCGCGCCTTTTCCCTCCGCGGCGAGCGTCTCGGGTGGCCAGAGGTTTGCGCGCATTCTCCCCGGGTGCGGCGTGCCTTTTCCCTCCGCGACGAGCGGCCCGGGCAGCCAGAGGCTTGGTGCCCTCTCCACGGGCACACCGCGCCTTTTCCCTCCGCGACGAGCAGCCTGGGCAGCCGGAGGCTTGCCGCGCCCCCTCCCTCCGTGGCCCCAGCGCGCGCCGCTGGTCGGGTCTCAGGAAGTCTTTAGACAGGAACCGGGGCCTGTTTGCCGGGTGGGAGGGGGTGGCTTCTCTGGGGCTGAGTTTTCCCCTTTCCCCTCCCCCCTCCTCCTACCTCCAGTGGGGATGGGGCGGCTCTTCTCTGGAGTTTCTCAGTCCCTTTGTTTTGCGAACCGCCAGCGGTGTGTTCCGGCCGGTCAATTTTTCTCTCGCTCTCCCACAGTTTAAAAAAATCTCCCTCCGACTACTCTCAGGGCCTTCTGGCCGGTCCCTACCCTAAGCAATGCCGCCAGCTCCTCTCCGCTCCACCCCCTCCTCTCTGTTCACCCCCTCTTGCTGGTGGCGGGTGCGGGCGTCTAGGGGTACTTTTCTTCTGGGATTTGCTTTTAGGCATGTAATCTGTGGGCCTTATTTAATTTCTCCTCCCAGTTGAGGAAAAACTTCCCTCAGACCCGCCAGCGCGAGGGTTTCCTGGTGATTGGAAACTTCCTCTATTGAGACTCCCTTCCCGGGACGGGTCTCCGTCCCTCGTTCTCTTGTGTCCCTTTTTTTAATCTTTAATATTTTTGTCCTACCTCCCTTTGAAGACAATGGGCTGCTTTTCTGGGCACCTGATGTCCTCTGCTAGCGATCAGAAGTTGTTTTGTAAACTTTCTTCACCGTTCTGTTGTTCTTTCGATGAATTTGTAGAAGAGAAAGTGATCTCCCCGTCCTATTCCTCCGCCATCTTGACTCCTCCCCCCATCTTGTGTTTTCTTTAATTTATATTTTACTGAAGAATAGTTGATTTACAGAATTTTGATGCTTTACATCAAACCTCAACATGAATTAGTCATAGGTATACATATATACCCTCCATTTTGAAATTCCCTCCCATATCCTTCCCCATCCCACTCCTCTAGGTTGAGGCAGAACACCTCTTTGAGTTTCCTGAGCCATACAGCAAATTCCTTTTGGATATCTATTTTACATACAGTAATATGTTTCCATGTTACTCTTTCTATACATCTCACCCTACCCTCCCCTTTCCCCATGTCCATAAATCTATTCTCTATGGCTGTTTCTCCGTTGTTGCCCTGTAAATAAATTATTCAGTACCATTTTTCTAGATTTTGTATATATGTATTAGAATACGGTATTTATCTTTCTCATTCTGACTCACGTCACTCTGTATAATAGGTTCTAGGTTCACCCACCTCATTATAACTGACTCAAATGTGTTCCTTTTTATCGCTAAGTAATAGTCCATTGTGTATATATACCACAACTTCTTTATCCATTCACCTGTCAATGGACATATAGGTTGCTTCCATGTTCTAGCTATTGTAAATAGTGCTGCAATGAAAAATGGGATATATGTGTCTCTTTCAATTTTGGTTTCCTCAGGGTATATGCCTAGGAGTGGGATTGCTGGATCACATGGTGGTTTTATTCCTTGTTTTTTAAGGTGTCTCCATACTATCTTCCATAGTGTTTATATCAATGTACATTCCCACCAATGGTGCAAGAGTGTTCCCTTCTTTCCACACCCTTCCCAGCATTTGTTGTTTGTAGACATTTTAATGAGGACCATTCTGACTGGTGTGAGGTGATATCTCATTGTAATTTTGATTTGAATTTCTCTAATAATGAATGATGTTGACCAACTTTTCATGTGTTTGTTAGCCCTCTGTATATCTTCTTTGAAGAAATATATGTTTAGGTATTTCCCCACTTTTTAATTGGGTTCTTTGTTTTTAAAGTATTGAGTTGTATGAGCTGCTTCTTTATTTTGGAAATTAATCATTTGCTAGTTTTTTCATTTCCTATTATCTTCTCCCATTCTGAGAGTTGTCTTTTCCCCTTGCTTATAGCTTCCTTTGCTGTGCAAAAGGTTTTAAGTTTAATCAGGTCCCACTTATTTACTTTTGGTTTTATTTCTGTTACTCTAGGAGTTGGGTCATAGAGGATCTTACTTTGTTTTAAGTCATTGAGTGTTCTCCATATGTTTTCCTCTAAGAATTTTAAAGTTTCTGATCTTATGTTTAGGTTTTTAATTCATTTTGAGTTTATCCTTCTGTATGGTGTTAGGAAGTGTTCTAATTTCATTCTTTTATATGTAGCTGTCCAGTTTTCCCAGCACCATATATTAAAGAGACTGTCTTGGTTAATTGTATATTCTTGCCTCCTTTACCCCTAGGTGCATGGGTTTATTTCTGGGCTTTCTATCTTGTTCCATCGGTCTATATTTCTGTCTTTGTGCCAGTACAACACTGTTTTGATGACTGTAGCTTTATAGTATAATGTGAAGTCAGCAAGGTAGATTCCTCCAGCTCCATTATTTTTCTTAAGACCACTTTGGCTCTTCAGGGTCTTTTGTGTTTCCATATGAATTGTGATTTTTTTTTTTTGTTCTAGTTCTGTGAACAATGCCATTTGTTATTTGACAGAGATTGCATTAAATCTGTAGATTGAATTGGATAGTATTGTCATGTTCACAATATTGAGTCTTCCTACCCAGGAACATTGAATATCTCTCCATCTGTTTATGTCATCTTTGATTTCTTTAATCAGTATCTTATAGTTTTCTGTATACAGTTCTTTTTTTCTCCTTAGGTAAGTTTATTCTTAGATATTTAATTCTTTTTGTTTCAATGGTGAATGGGATTGATTCCTGAATTTCTCTTTCTGATTTTTCATTGTTATTATATGGAAAGGCAAGTGATTTCTGTGTATTGACTTTGTATCCTGCGACATTGCTAAATTCACTGATTAGCTCTAGTAATTTTCTGACACCATCTTTAGGGTTTTCTATGTACAGTATCATGCCATCTGTAGACAGTGAGAGCTTTACCTCTTCTTTTCTGATCTGAATGCCTTATATTTCTTTTTCTTCTCTGATTGCTGTAGCTGGCATTTCCAGAACTATGTTGAATAATAGTGGTGAAAGTGGACACCCTTGTCTTGTTCCTGATCTTAGAGGAATGCTTTAAGTTTTTCATCACTGAGAATAATGTTTGTTGTAGGCTTATTATATATGACCTTTACAATGTTGAGGTAGGTCCCTTCTATGTCAAATTTTTAGAGTTTTAATCATAAATGTATGCTGAATTTTGTCAAAGGCTTTTTCTGCATCTATTGAGATGATCATAGTTTTTATCTTTCAACTTGTTGATATGGTGTATCAGATTGACTGATTTGCATATATTGAAAAATGCTTGCACCCCTGGAATAAACCCAACTTGATCATGGTATATGAGATTTTTGATGTGTTGCTGAATTCTTTTTGCTAAAATTTTGTTGAGTATTTTTGCCTCTATGTTCATCAGTGAAACTGGCCTGTAGTTTTATTTTTTATGTGTTGTCTTTGGTTTTGCTATAAGGGAGATAGTGGCCTGGTAGAATGAGTTTGGAAGTGTTCCTTCCTCAGATATTTTTTTTTTTAAATAGTTTTAGAAGGATAGCCATTAGCTGTTCTCTAAATGTTTGATAGAATTCTCCTGTGAAGCCAACTGGTCCTGGGCTTTTGGTTTTTGGAAGATATTTTATCACACTTCAACTTCAGTACTTATAAATGACCTGTTCGTAATTTCTATTTCTTTCTAGTTCGGTCTTGGAAGATTGAACTTTTCTAAGAATCTGTCCCTTTCTTCCAGGTTATCTATTTTATTGCCATATAATAAATCATAATAGTCTCTCATCATCTTTTGTCTTTCTGCATTGCCTGTTTTAACCTCTCCTTATTCATCTCTAATTTGCTGATTTGATTTTTCTCTCTTTTTTTCTTGATGAGTCTGGCAAAGGGCTTATCAAATATGTTTATCTGCTCAAAGAACCAGCTTTTAGTTTTATTAATTTTTATTATTGTTTCTTTCATTTCTTTTTCATTTATTGCTCCTTGAATTTTTATGCTTTCTTTCCTTCTACAAATTCTGTTTCTTTTTTTTTTTTCCCCCTTTTCACTTTCCAGTTGCTTTAGGTGTAAAGTTAAGTTGTCTGTTTGATGTTTTTCTTGTTTCTTTTTTTTTAATTCTTTTTTTTTAATTTATTTTTATTAGTTGGAGGCTAATTACTTTACAATATTGCAGTGGGTTTTGTCATACATTTACATGAATCAGCCATGGAGTTACATGTATTCCCCAACCTGATCCCCCCTCCCACCTCCCTCTCCACCCGATTCCTCTGGGTCTTCCCAGTGCACCAGGCCCAAGTACTTGTCTCATGCATCCCACCTGGGCTGGTGATCTGTTTCATGAATGACAGCAGGATCCTTTATGACCCACCTCCCAGAATATTGGAAATAAAAGCAAAAATAAACAAATGGGACCTAATGAAACTTAAAAGCTTTTGCACAACAAAGGAAACTATAAGCAAGGTGAAAAGACAGCACTCAGATTGGAAGAAAATAATACCAAATGAAGCTATAGACAAAGGATTAATCTTGTTTCTTGAAGAAGGACTGCATTGCTATAAACTTCCCTCTTAGAATTGCTTTTGCTGCATCCTATAGATTTTGAGTTGTCCTGTTTTCATTGTCATTTGTTTCTAGAATTTTTTTTAATTTCCCTTTTGATTTCTCCAGTAACCTTTTGGTTATTTAGAAACATATTCTTTAATCTCCATGTATTTGTGTTTCTTACAGTTTATTTTTTTTCTTCTTGTAATTGATATCTGGTCTCATAGCTATGTGGTCAGAGAAGATTCTTAATATAATTCCAATTTTCTTAAATTTACTGAGATTTGATTTGTGTACCAAGATGTGATCTATCCTTGAGAATGTTCCATGTGCACTTGAGAAGAAGGTGTATTATTCTGCATTTGGATGGAATGTCCTGATGATATCAATGAGATCCATCTCATTTAATGTATCACTTAAGACTTGTATTTCCTTATTAATATTCTGTTTTGATGATCTGTCCATTGGTGTGAGTGGGGTGTTAAAGATACCTACTATTATTGTGTTACTGTCAATTTCTCCTTTTATGTCTGTTAGTGTTTGTCTTATGTACTGAGGTGCTCCTATGTTGGATGCATCAGTTCATTGCAATCTCTCAGTCATGTTCGACTCTATGACCACATGGACTGCAGCACACCAGGCCTCCCTGTCCATCACCAACTCCTGGAGTTTATCCCAACTCATGTCCATTGAGTTGGTGATGCCACCCAACTATCTCATCGTATATCATCCCCTTTTCCTCTCGCCTTCAATCTTTCCAAGCATCAGGGTCTTTGTAAATGAGTCAGTTCTTCACATCAGATGGCCGAAGTAGAAGTTTCAGCTTCAACATCAGTCTTTCCAATGAATACTAAGGATTGATTTCCTTTAGGATTGACTGGTTGGACCTCCTTACAGCCCAAGGGACTCTCAAGAGTCTTCTCTAAAGCCATAGTTCAGAAGCATCATATCTTCGGTGCTCAGCTTTCTTTACAGTCCAACTCTCACATCCATACATAGATATTGGAAAAAAACATAGACTTCAATATACAGACCTTTGTTGGCAAAGCAATGCCTCTGCTTTTTAATATGCCTAGGTTGGTCAAAACTTTTCTCCCAAGGAGTAAGCCTCTTTTTATTTTATGGCTGCAATCACCATCTGCAGTGATTTTGGAACCCCAAAAATAAAGTATGTCACTGTTTCCACTGTTTCTCCATGTATTTGTCATGAAGTGATGGGACTGGATGCCATGATCTTTTTTATTCTGCATGTTGAGTTTAAGCCAACTTTTTCACTCTCTTCTTTCACTTTGATCAAGAGGATCTTTAGTTCTTCAATTTCTGCCATAAGGGTGGTGTCATCTGCATATCTGAGGTTATTGATATTTCTCCCTGCATTTGGATTCTGCAAATCTTGATTTGCAATCTTGATTCTATCTTGTGTTTCATCCTGCCCAGTGTTACTTGTGATGTACTCTGCATATAAGTTAAACAAGCATGGTGACAATATACATCCTTGATGTACTCCTTTTCCTATTTGTAACCAGTGTGTTGTTCCATGTCTAGTTCTAACTGTTACTTCCTGACCTGCATACAGATTTCCCAAGTGTGGATTTCTCAAGTGTTGGGTGCATAGATATTTACAATTGTTACGTCTTCATCTTGGATTGATCCCTTAATCATTTTGTACTGTCCTTCCTTATCTCTTGTAATCTTTATCTTAAGGTATATTTTATCTGATATGGGGATTGCTACTCCACCTTTCTTTTTCTTCCCATTTGCATGGAATATATTTTTTCATCCTCTCACTTTCAGTCTATATGTGTCTTGAGATCTGAAGTGGGTTTCTTGTAATCAGCACATATTTGGGTCTTGTTTTTGCATCCATTCAGCCAGTCTGTGTCTTTTGTTTGGAATCTATTTACATTTAAAGTAATTCTTGATATATGTTCCTATTGTTAGTTACTAATTGTTTGGAATTGATTTTGTAGACGCTTTTGCTTCTGTTGTATTTCTTGAGTCCATTTAATGTTTTCTGTAAAGCTGGTTCAGTGGCACTGAATTCTCTTAAATTTGCTCATCTAAAATACTTTTTATTTCTGAATCAGTTTTGAATGAGACGCTTGCTGGCTACAGTAATCCTTGTTGTAGATTTTTCCCTTTCAGTAATTTAAATATATCCAGCCATTCCCTTCTGGCCTGCAGAGTTTCTGCTGAAAGATCAGCTGTTAAGCATATGGTGTTTCCCTTGTATGTTACTTGTGGCTTCTCCCTTGCTGCTTTCAATATTCTTTCTTTGTGTTTAGTATTTGCTAGTTTGATTAGTATGTGTCTTGCCATGTTTCTCCTTGGGTTTAACCTGTATAGGAATGTTTGTGCCTCTTGGACTTGATTGGCTATTTCCTTTGCTATATTGGTGACATTTTCAAGTGTTGTCTCTTCAAAAATTTTCTCATACCCTTTCCTTTTCTCTTCCTCTCTGGTACCCCTATAATCCTAATGTTGGTGCATTTGATATGGTCCCAGAGGTCTCTGAGATTGTCCTCATCTCTTCTCATTCTTCTCCTTTTATTCTGCTCTTCAGAAGTCATTTCCATCATTTCATTTTCCAGATCACTGATTCGTTTTTCTGCTTCAGATATTCTGCTATTGCCTCCTTCTAGAGTATTTTTTAATTTTAGTAATTGTTTGTCTTTGTATGCATATTCTTTAATTCTTCTAGGTCTTTGTTAGTTGGTTCTTGCATTTTCTCCATTTTGCTTTCAAGGTTTTGATCATCTTTACTATCATTATTCTGAATTCCTTTTCAAGTAATTTCCCTACTTACTCTTCTTTTTTTTTTTTTTTTTTGACTTCCATGTTTCTGGGTTGTTCCTTCATTTCTGCAGTATTTCTATGCCTTTCATTTCTGTTTTAAGCTGTTGTGTTTGAGGTCTCCTTTGCCCATATTTCAAAGGAAGTTGAATTCTTTCCTTAGGGAAGGTTGGATTCTTCCTTCCTTTTGGTTTCTGCCCTCCTAAGGTTGGTCCAGTGGCTTGTGTGAGTTTCATGTATGGTGAGATTTGCACTGAATATTTGTTTGTTTGTTTTTCCTCTGATTGAAAGGCTGAGTGAAGTAGTAGTCCTGTCCACTGATTATTTAGTTTGTAGTTTTGTTGTGTTTGTTGTTTAGATGAGTCATCCTGCACAGGGTGCTACTGGTGGTTGGGTGATGCTGGGTCTTGTATTCAAGCGGTTTCCTTTGTGTGAGTTCTCACTGTTTGATCTCCCTAGGGTTAGTTCTCTGGCAGTCTAGGCTCTTGAAGTCAGTGCTCCTACTCCAAAGGCTCAGGGTTTGATCTGTGGCCAGGAACAAAGATTCCATAAGTAGTTTGTTAAGGCATTAAGGTAGAGTAAAGCAAACATCCATAAATGAGAAACCAAAGATGAACATCACACAAGTGGCAGTCACAAAATCAGGCAAGTAATATTTAAAATAATGGAATATACATATATACATATATACCCATGAGCAAAGTGAAAACAGTCCAGCAAAATAAAGTACAGTAGATTGATCTGGTGAAGAAAGGAAATCAAAAACTATATTTACCAGCTAAGAATAAATCTAACTTAAGCACAAAGTGAAAAACAAGACTAAAACAAGGTACCCAGTGGGGAACAAAGCAATGAAAACAAAACTAACAAATATGTTGAGAGGAAAGGAAAGAAAGGAAGAATAGATACACAAAGATAAATAGACATAGGTGAAGAAGATTATGTAAATATTAACTGTGAGGGAAAAAGAACAGTAGGAAAGGCATATGAAGGAATAAATGTAGGGGAAAAAAATAATAGGTTCAAAAAATTAAAATTATAAAAATTAGAAAAGAGAAAAACAAAAACAAAAAAAAAAAAGGAGAAAGAAAGAAAAAAAGGGGGGGAAGAAAAACTCCATAGAACTGCAAAAGCCCAATGTAGAGCCAGAGGTTTATAACAACAAGATAAAGTGTGACCAAATATACACATATACATATACACCCATAAGAAAAATCAAAATAGTCCAACAAAAAATTAAGTACAAAAATTGACCCAATGAAACAAAAACCCAAGGAAGCAAAAAATTATATCTACCAGAACAAAACTAATTAAATAACAAACTTGAAAACAAAGTAAAGCAAGGTACCAACTGGGAAATAAAGCAATGACAATAAAACTAACAAATACATTGAGAGGAAAGGAGAAAAAGCAAAGAAACAGAGAATAGATGTGCAAAGTAAAATAGAAGTAGATAAAGAAGATTTATATATATTAAAGATTAACTGCAAGGGGAAAAGACCAGTAAGAAAAGCAAACAAAGGAATAAACATAGAAAAATAATAGGTTTAAAATTAAAATTAAATAAATGAGAGAAGAACAAGAAAAAAAAAAAAGAGGAACACTCCATGGCACCGAAAATCCAAAGTAGAGACAGAGATTTATGACAACAATAAAAAATGTGACTGAGGGGAAAAAAAAAAGCTCAAAAGTTTATTTAGAATTTTTAGTGCCAATAAAATCAACTATTGTAACAGAGGGCAGAAAAGGAAAAAGAAAAATTAAAAAAATCCAAAAAAAAAATCTATGGAACAAGTCAGAAAATAAAAACAATACATTTTTTTCATTCATTTTTATTAGTTGGAGGGTAATTACTTCACAACATTGCAGTGGGTTTTGTCATACATTGACATGAATCAGCCATGGAATTACATGTATTCCCCATCCCGATCCCCCCTCCCACCTCCCTCTCCACCCGATTCCTCTGGGTCTTCCCAGTGCACCAGGCCCGAGCACTTGTCTCATGCATCCCACATGGGCTGGTGATCTGTTTCACTATAGATAATGTACATGCTGTTCTCTCAAAACATCCCACCCTTGCCTTCTCCCACAGAGTCCAAAAGTCTGTTCTGTACATCTGTGTCTCTTTTTCTGTTTTGCATATAGGGTTATCACTACCATCTTTCTAAATTCCATATATATGTGTAGTATGCTGTAATGTTCTTTATCTTTCTGGCTTAATTCACTCTATATAATGGGCTCCAGTTTCATCCATCTCATTAGAAATGATTCAAATGAATTCTTTTTAACAGGTGAGTAATATTCCATCGTGTATATGTACCACAATTCCTTATCCATTCGTCTGCTGATGGGCATCTAGGTTGCTTCCATGTCCTGGCTATTATAAACAGTGCTGCGATGAACATTGGGGTGCATGTGTCTCTTTGAGATCTGGTTTCCTCAGTGTGTATGCCCAGAAGTGGGATTGCTGGGTCATATGGCAGTTCTATTTCCAGGTTTTTAGAGAAATCTCCACACTGTTTTCCATAGTGGGTGTACTACTTTGCATTCCCACCAACAGTGTAAGAGGGTTCCCTTTTCTCCACACCCTCTCCAGCATTTATTGCTTGTAGACTTTTGGATAGCAGCCATCCTGACTGACATGTAATGGTACCTCATTGTGGTTTTGATTTGCATTTCTCTGATAATGAGTGATGTTGAGCATCTTTTCATGTGTTTGTTAGCCATCTGTATGTCTTCTTTGGAGAAATGTCTGTTTAGTTCTTTGGCCCATTTTTTGATTGGGTCATTTATTTTTCTGGAGTTGAGCTGGAGGAGTTGCTTGTATATTTTTGAGATTAATCCTTTGTCTGTTGCTTCATTTACTATTATTTTCTCCAAATTTGAAGGCTGTCTTTTCACCTTGCATATAGTTTCCTTTGTTGTGCAAAAGCTTTTAAGTTTCATTAGGTCCCATTTGTTTATTTTTGCTTTTATTTACAATATTATGGGAGGTGGGTCATAGAGGATCCTGCTGTGATTTATATCAGAGAGTGTTTTTCCTATGTTCTCCTCTAGGAGTTTTATAGTTTCTGTTCTTACATTTAGATCTTTAACCCATTTTGAGTTTATTTTTGTGTGTGGTGTTAGAAAGTGTCCTAGTTTCATTCTTTTACAAGTGGTTGACCAATTTTCCCAGCACCACTTGTTAAAGAGGTTGTCTTTTTTCTATTGTATATCCTTGCCTCCTTTGTCAAATATAAGGTGTCCATAGGTTCATGGATTTGTCTCTGGGCTTTCTATTCTGTTCCGTTGATCTATATTTCTGTCTTTGTGCCAGTACCATACTGTCTTGATGACTGTGGCTTTGTAGTAGAGCCTGAAGTCAGGTAGGTTGATTCCTCCAGTTCCATTCTTCTTTCTCAAGATTACTTTGGCTATTTGAAGTTTTTTGTATTTCCATACAAATTGTGAAATTATTTCTTCTAGTTCTGTGAAAAATACTGTTGGTACCTTGATAGGGATTGCATTGAATCTATAGATTGCTTTATTGTCAATTTTGACAATATTGATTTTTCCAATCCATGAACATGGTATGTTTCTCCATCTGTTTGTGTCATCTTTGAATTCTTTCATCATTGTTTTATAGTTTTCTATGTATAGGTCTTTTGGTTCTTTAGGTAGATATACTCCTAAGTATTTTTTCTTTTTGTTGCAATGGTGGATGTTATTGTTTCCTTAATTTCTCTTTCTGTTTTCTCATTGTTAGTGCATAGGAATGCAAGGAATTTCTGTGTGCCAATCTTATATCCTGCAACTTTACTATATTTGTTGATTAGCTCTAGTAATTTTCTGGTAGAGTCTTTAGGGTTCTCTATGTAGAGGATCATGTCATCTGCAAACAACGAGAGTTTCACTTCTTCTTTTCCTATCTGGATTCATTTTACTTCTTTTTCTGTTCTGATTGCTGTAGCCAAAACTTCCAAAACTATGTTGAATAGGAGTGGTGAAAGTGGACACCCTTGTCTTGTTCTTGATTTCAAGGGAAATGCTCTTAATTTTTCACCATTGAGGGTAATGCTTGCTGTGGGTTTGTCATATATAGCTTTTATTATGTTGAGGTATGTTCCTTCTATTCCTGCTTTCTGGCGAGTTTTAATCATAAATGGGCGTTGAATTTGTCAAAGGCTGCATGTTTTTCTTGAGTCACTGCTGTCAGAGTCCTTTCCCGCCCTGGTAATCACAGTCCACCTTACTTCCCTAGGATGCACTCCAACACTGTACTGATCTCTCAACCTCTTTTGGGGGCTGTTTAGATTCTAATCTGTTCTTACTCCTGTGTGTTCTTGCCTCCAAAATCCTCAGCTATCAGAGCTAGTGCATTTTCTTTTGCGGGAACTCTCAACGGCCTTTTATATATTCCATAGACACAGAGGCTGCTTAGCTAATTGTGTGGATTTAATCTACAGCTTGTACAGCTGGTGAGAAGGTTTTGAGTCTTTTTCCTTAACCACACTGTCCCTGCCTTTCAATTGTGGTTTTATTTCCACCTCTACATGTGGGTCATCATCTGGGGTTGGCTCTTAAGGCTGCCATGGAGTGCTTGGGTTTGCCCCTGCGAGGGCCAGGTGTGGAAATAGTGTAGCTGCTTGGATCACAGGGGTTCTAGCAGAATCAGGTGCTCATGGGCTTGGGGGCCAGGGTAGTAGGAAATACAGTGCTCTAGAGGGGTATGACCACCAGTATTGGTCAATACACTCCAATACTCTTGCCTGGAGAACACCTCTTTGGCAGAGAAGCCTAGCAGTCCACAGTCTACAGGGTCGCAGAGTCAGACAGAATCAAAGAGACCCTGTGCACATAAACACAATACTCCCCCCCCCCCCGCGTCAGCTCTGCCCCAGTGAGATTTGAGTGTGAAGGTGGCTCAGCTGCTTGTCTTGTGGGGACCTTGGTGGCATCAGGTGTGCAGGGACACAAACTGTCTCCACCCCAGGAGTTAAGGCCCTATCAGAGTCTTGTTTTGAACCTCTTATAGCTGGCAATCAGAAGGCTTCTGTGGCCAGTCTTTCTCTGTAGTTCTGCCTGTTCAGCACTTAGAGGGCTCTTTTGCCTAGGGTCCTTCTCTCTTGTTCCGCCATCAGGCACTTAGAGGGGTCCCCTGGCTGGGTTCCTACTCTGTAGTTTGGAGCATCAGACACTTAAAGGGGCACCCTGGGTGGAGTCCTACTCTGTAGTTCAGCACGTCAGACATTTGATGGGTCAGCCTCCATGTGTGGTCAGAGAGGCTATGAGATGGCGCCACCCACGACATGTGACTGTAGTATTGCCTTGCTTCCATGGCTGCCTCCACAGGCATTTCCCACCCCAGTCTCCTCCCTCACCTCCCCTCACTCTGTCTCTCCCCAGTCAATAGCAGTCCTCACCCTGGGATTGCTTCACAATCCCTGAACTCCAGCTCCCAGCAGCTATGCCTTCCAGGAGACCTGCATTTCTACCCAACATAGGTATGGCTGTGGCAAGTACTATTTCATTCTCATTCCATTTAGGCTACCACAGATCAGCTGTTTCACTCTCAGACTTAAATGTTTCTCCTCTGACTCAGACAACTGCCCCTCTAATGGGATCAGAACCCAGCTTCAATTACCCCACCCACATGAGGGTGGGCCCAGTCGTACTAACATTTGTCTCCCCCCCCACCCCTCCACCCAGTTCCTTCATCCTACTGAGCTTTGCATGGTTCTATATATTATTTTCCACTGGTCAGGTCCTCCTCTCTGCTCTCAGCTGGTGTTCTGCATGTACTTCTGTGTCTGAAGGTGTAGTACTGATGTATCTGTGGAGAGACATGTACTCCACATCCACCTTCTTATCTACCCTCTTGTTCTCTCTTTTTTATTGTTTTTAATCTTATCTCTCCTGCATTCAGAATTAAATATTTGGACATATTCAGAAGTTCACTAATTTTCTCTTTGGCTTTGTCTTTCATTCTTTTTAATACATCTACTGGGGTTTCAGTTTCTGTTATTATTTGTTCTTCATTTCTAGAAAGTTTTGGTTTTTTCTTGATACCTTTTTTTTGTTTCTAGAGATAACACTCATTCCATATCATGCTTTTGTTATATCCTTTTATTTTTTAAACATTTTAAACAGACACCTTTTATAATTTTCAAAAATTATACACAAAACAGTAGTCACAACCTGAAAGTAGAGTTATTTTATTGGGTGGGAATGTTAAGGACTCTGAGTCTAGGAGGCAGCATTTCAGTAGCACTAAGAAAACTATTCTAGGAGAGGAAAGGTTGCTGAACCATGAAAGACACTGGGATTCTTGATCTTTGGAGGAGAGGAATTCAATATGGGGCCAGTTACAAGGCTTGATCTCTCAGAGCTTTTGTGTAATAAAGCTTCATTAAAGTATAAAGGATATAGAAAAAGCTTCTGCCATAAACATCAGAAGGGGGCAGAAAGAGTGTCCTCATACTAGTCTTTAACAGGAAGTTACATACCTACTAGTAGGCTGTTAATTAGAGAAAGAAAATGTCTCAAAACTCAGAGTGTCACCAGACCCCTCACCCACAACATACATTTTGAGATAACATTGGCACAAGGTCAGTCATCATGGGCTATATAATGATTGACATGAGTCTTGAAGAAAGGCAGATTTCCAAGTAAATACATAGTTTCATTAACATGTTAGGAGAACAATGTATAAGTAAAACATATAAGTCTGTCAAGTTGCTTCTGAGTCTTAGGTGGAACCAACTTGAAGAAAGACAGAGTATAAGGTAAATACACAGTTCATTAACATAGTGTAAGAAAAACATTTTCCTAACAAAAGCATATTGGTTAGCTCAAGCTTTGAGAAAAGTTGAGTTCAGGCGGAACCAGGAGTCATCATGGCAACAAATAATTTTAAAAGAAACCTTCTTTTAGATTTGTATAGAGAAAGGGGGAAAACAATCTAACATGTAGTTTGTTTCCTCCTTCTGCTTAAGAAATAAAAACGTCTGACACTTGTAGCCTATTTCCTCTGTTTTGGGCCTCTAGCCTTCCTGTCTGTACTCTCTCAGAGATGGGAAAAGTAGTTAGGCTATATGTGCTGTGCTAAGTCACCTCAGTTGTGTCCAACTCTTTGTGACCCTGTAGACTGTAGCCTGCCAGGCTCCTCTGTCCACAGGATTCTCTAGGCAAGAATGCTGGAGTGGGCTGTCAAGTACACCTTCAGGTAATCATCAACTCAGGGATCGAACTGGGGTCTCCTGTATTGGAGGCAGATTCTTTACTCTCTGCACCACCAGGGAAGTCTCAGGCTATATACAAGTTTGCAAAAAAAGGGAGCAGGCAGTCTAAACATCAAAAATTATTGCAGTAAGGATAATCAGATATCAAATTAAGGTATTTAGTGTTCTATGTATGGGAAAATACAAACCTCTTGGCTCACTGAATTAATTTCTTTTATATGCACCTCAGCTACTATCTGGGGCCAAGTCCTGTTTCCTGACTGTTTACCTCCTTATCTCCGTGTTCACAGTTAGGAGTGGCAGATGTGGGCTGTGAGGGATGGCTGCTTCTTGCATTCCCACAAGCTTCTCAGCAATCACTGAGGGGGTGGTGGCATGTGCTGGATTGCAGACATTGTGTTACTTTTGGTAGCCCTCATTCATGTTTGGAGGCCTGAAATCACTGATGGCTGTGACATTTTTGTTTGTTTGTTTGTTTGTTTACATGGTAGGAGATATTTCATTTCACATTACATAATTATAATATGCTAACAGTCTGCCTTTGTGCTTGATAATGGTACTGTGCAGGACCCTGTGGGGTTCCTGGATACAAGGCCATTGTGGCCCCATCTTTGATTATAGGAAATGACCTCCATTCATCCTCCATGATTTTTCCTCAGTTCTAATGGACATAGTCAAGCAATTATTAATTAGGGAAGGGAGGAGATGCAAGACCAGGGAGAAACAAACCATCAAGACCAGCATTGGGGCAAGATCCTATTTCCTCATCAGCAGATACACACCACAACATATTTGAACTATTTTACAGATACTGAAACCCTTTCCAGGTGGGAGAAGTTATGGTATGCTGCCCACAGCATATACACCACAGACCAGTTAAAGCTGAAGGTTGATGATGTTGACTCCTACTTACCTCTGCACCAATATATCAGCAGAATGTCCACTAGCTACTGCACTCTCTTTTATTATAAAACTTGTAATTTATTCCCCAAGTTGGAACACTTCTTTCTGAGGGCATAAGCCCACTGTGTTCCCCTTTGCCTAGCAAAGCAAAAAAGTTACCCTTTTCTGCCTCACCCAAAACTCTTGACTTTGAGATTTGATTCAACACCAGTATATAGAGAAAGTAGAGAAGCTGAGTTTTGGCATCAATAATTCTCAGTCATGTAGAAACATGACTTTCTTGTGTACTTTGAGTTTTGGGGATAGTAAGCTCAAATCCTATGGAACTTTATTTATGTAAGATATGTTTGTTCTAACTGTAATACATATTTACCCAGTGCATGTGTGCATGCTAAGTCACTTCAGTCATGCCTGACTCTTTGCAACCACATGGGCTGTAACCTGCCAAACTCCTCTATCCATAGGATGTTCCAGGCAAGAATACTGTGATTTCCTAATCCAGGAAATCATCTCAACCTAGGGCTCAAACCCACATCTCTTACATCTCCTGCATTAACAGGCAGGTTCTTTACAACTAGTACTGCCTAGGAAGCCCATTCATTTGGGTAGTGCTTCAATTGCTTTTGCCACATGGTTGGGGGCTCCTAGATATTAGGGTCATTTAGCTTTAGTAAATTCTGACTCTAAATCCTGTGAATGAAAAATGTTGTCTGACGTATCCGTAAACAAAGAATATTGCATCCATCAAGGTGCTACAGCCAACCATCCCAGCAGTGAGCCCTCTAAGGAATTAAGGATGGAAAAAAAAATGCTCTGTTCACTGCAAACCCCTTAGCCACTGCAGCTACTCCAAATGGTGCACCTCAAAGAAACTCAGGAATGGAGAGAACAGAATACTGGCCTTAGGTGGATGAGGTTCATATCAAAAGGATGATTTCAGTGAATCCAGATTTTTGTATTTGCCCATACATGGTGGTGGTGGTTTAGTCTCTAAGTTGTCTCTGACTCTTGTGACCTCATGGACTGTAGTTTACCAGGCCTTTCTGTCCATGGGATTCTCCAAGCAAGAATACTGCTGTGGGTTGCCATTTCCTTCTCCAGAAGATCTTCCCAATCCAAGGATCAAACCCAGGTCCCTGCATTGCAGGTAGATTCTTTACCTACTGAACTATGAGGAAAGTCCTAATACATAGATAAGTGCTAAATTCATTAACTTTAGATATCTGGTATTCTTTAACTAATGGTGATCTTTGATATCCTTAAATCCTGGCTCCTTCCTTAACTCTTCTGAGCAGTCCCTAACAGTTATCTGAGTCTGTTTCCCAGGCTTGAAGCCCTCAGAAAGTACACTTAATAAAGCATAACTCTCAACTTCTAGGATGTACTTTTTTTTTTTTAATTGATGATCCAATGAGAGTAGTTGAGGAACTTTAAAATAAGACATTTTGCTATACTGCTTTTTTTTAACCTCCCATCAGTAACAAGGATGACAGGCAAGGCTTTCACTGCAGGATATTTGGTTCATTTATTTATACTGACACAAGTGGTGGCACTTTTGGATGTTTTTGAGCATCACAAGCTTTGCAGTGGCATATTGGATATGAATTCATAAAGTGTGAGGAGTACAGATTTTGTTTCCTGCTCTCATGCCCTATGGTTTTGTTAATTAAAAAATATCCCAGACACATATACTGGTTTGAGAAGAACTTACTCATGTCTTAGGATGCTTCTTGTTGTTCCTAATCATACTCATTATTTAATTTGTTCAATTAAATTGTGATTTTAGCATTTTATTCATAATTGTAATGTGCCCTAAACTAGGAGGAATTCAAATCCTAAAGGCTGCTGATGTTAAAGTGTTTCACTCAGTATGCCAGCAAATTTGGAAAACTCAGCAGTGGCCACAGGATTGAAAAATGCATTTTCATTCCAATCACAAAGAAAGCTAATGCCAAAAAAAAATTCAAACTACCACACAATTGGACTCATCACTTCCAAAGTAATGCTCAAAATTTTCCAAGCTAGACTTCAGCAGTACTTGAACTGAGAACTTCCAGATGTTTCAAGCTGGATGTAGAAAAGGCAGAGGAACCAGAGATCAAGTTGCCAACATCCATTGGATCATAGAAAAAGCAAGAGAATTTTAGAAACAAAACAAAACAAAACACATCGACGTCTGTGTCATTGACTATGCTAAAGCCTTTGACTGTGTAGATCACAACTGTGGAAAATTCTTAAAGGCCTGGGAGTACCAGACCATTTTATCTGCATTCTGAGAAAGCTGTATGCAAGTCAAGAAACAGCAGTTAGAACCAGACATGGAACAATGGACTGGTTCCAAATGGGGAAAGGAAAACATCAAGGCTGTATATTATCACCCTGCTTATTTAACTTATATGCAGAGTACATCACGCAAAATGCCAGACTGGATAAAACCCAAGCTGGAATCAAGATTTCCAGGAGAAATATCAATATTGTCAGATATGCAGATGACACTACCCTTATGGAAGAAAGTGAAGAGGACTTAAAGAGACTCTTGATGAAAGTGAAAGGGGAGAGTGAAAAAGCTGGAATAAACCTTAACATTCAGAAAACTAAGATCAAGGCATCTGGTCCCATTATTTTGTGGCAAATAGATGGACAAACAATGGAAACAGTGACAGGATTTATTTTCTTGAGTTTCAAAATCACTGCAGATGGTAACTGCAGCTATGAAATTAAAAGACACTTGTTCCTTAGAAGAAAACCTATGAGCAATCTAGAAAGCATATTAAAAATCAGAAATATTAATTTGCTGACCAAGATCTGCCTGGTCAAAGCTGTGGTTTTCCAGTGGTCATGTATGGACGTCAGAGTTGGACCATAAGGAAGGCTGAGTGCCAAAGAATTGATACTTTTGAACTATGGTTTTGGAGAAGACTTTTGAGAGAGTGTCTTGGACAAATAGGAGATCAAACTGGTCAATCATAAAGGATATCAGTCCTGAATATTTACTGGAAGGCTGATGATGATCTGAAACTCCAATATTTTGGCTACCTGATTCAAAGAACTGCCTCCTTGGAAAAGACCCTGATCCTGGGAAAGACTGAAGGCAAGAGAAGAAGGAGATGACAGAGGATGAAATGGTTGGATGGCATCACAGATTCAATGTATATGAATTTGAGCAAGCTCTGGGAGTTGGTGGTGGACAGGGAGGCCTGGTCTGCTGCAGTCCATGGGGTCATGAAGAGTTGGACACAATTGAGCAATTGAACTTAACTGAACTGATGTATCTGTTGAGTCTATGGCCTTTCCAGTAGTCATGTAAGGATATGAGAGTTGGACCATAAAGAAGGAAGAGTGCTGATACTTTTGAACTGTGGTGTTGAAGAAGACTCTTGAGAGTCTCTTGAACTTCAAGAAGATCCAACCAGTCAATCCAAAAGGAAATTGGTCTTGAACATTCATTGGAAGGACTGACTGATGTTGAAGCTGAAACTCCAATACTTTGGCCACCTGATGCAAACAGTTAACTCATTGGAAAGCAGCCTGATGCTGGGGGAAAAGAAAAAATGAAAGCAGAAGGAGAAAGGGGTGACAGAGTGTGAGAAGGTTGGGTGGCATCACCAACTCAATTGATATGAATTTGCATAAGTTCCAGGAGTTGGTGATGGACAGGGAGGCCTGGCGTGCTGCAGTCCATGGGGTCTCAAAGAGTTGGACACGATTGAGCAGCTGAACTGAAGTTAACTGACCTGATGCTGAAGTTCCAATACTTTGGCCACCTGATGCAAAGAGCCAACTCATTGGAAAAGAACCTGATGCTGGGAAAGATAGGCGGCAAAAGAACTGGGCTGCAGAAGATACGATGATTAGATAGCATCACCGATTCAATGGACATGAATTTTAGCAAACTCTGGAAGATGGTGGGAAACAGAGGAGCCTGATATGCTGCAATCCATGGGGTAGCAAAGATTCAGACACAACTTAGTGATGCAACAACAGCAACACCAACAGTTAGTCTTCTCTGAAATGAAGAATGCTGACATTTTCCATTTCTTGATGGTTTTAGTACTGTAAAGAGCTTAAAGATATTGTTATGTACATACCTTGAGGTAGAACCAAAACCCTTTCCGAAGGCTGAACTATTGTTTCTTGGCTGTTCCTCCCTGTGTCTGCATCCCTTCCTTTTCCTGATTAGCAACTATTGGAATATGCCCTTTGTAACTCAGGGAAAACCATGGAGGCTGGAATCAGCTCCATATAAGTAAGGAATGGAGACATGGAAAGGCTTCCAGGCCAAGGAACCCCCCAGGGTCCTGCTTGGTTTGACTACTTCTGGTTTTTCAGAATTAATTACTGAAGATAGGATTTTGAGCATTTCTCTGTTACTATATAAAGACACATACACACACACCAATTTCTAAATGTTTTCAAGAAATGATCAATATCTACATTTCATTATGGAAATTTCTGTGAAAATGTCCATAAATCTTATAAACTAACACACACCATAATCCTAAGTCGTTCCTAGTCCTCTTAGTGATCAGTTCAGTTCAGTTTAATCAATCAGTCGTGTCCGACTCTTTGTGACCCCATGAATCGCAGCACGCCAGGCCTCCCTGTCCACCACCAACTCCCAGAGTTTGCTCCAACTCATGTCCATCAAGGTGGTGATGACATCCAGCCATCTCATCCTCTGTCGTCTCCTTCTCCTCCTGCCCCCTATCCCTCCCAGCATCAGGGACTTTTCCAATGAGTCAACTCTTCGCATGAGGTGGTCCAAGTATTGGAGTTTCAGCTTCAACATCAGTCCTTCCAATGAACACCCAGGACTGATCTCCTTCAGGATGGACTGGTTGGATCTCCTTGCAGTCCAAGGGACTCTCAAGAATCTTCTCCAACACCACAGTTCAAAATCATCAATTTTTCGGTGCTCAGCTTTCTTCACAGTCCAACTCTCACATCCATACATAACCACTATAAAAACCATAGCCTTGACTAGACGGACCTTTGTTGGCAAAGTAATGTCTCTGCTTTTTAATATGCTCTCTAGGTTGGTCATAAATTTCCTTCCAAGGAGTAAGCATGTTTTAATTTCATGGCTTCAGTCACCATCTGCAGTGATTTGTGAGCCCCCAAAAATAAAGACTGACACTGTTTCCACTGTCTCCCCATCTATTTCCCATGAGGTGATGGGACCAGATGCCATGATCTTAGTTTTCTG
This sequence comes from Hydropotes inermis, assembly GCA_020226075.1. NCBI lineage: Eukaryota > Metazoa > Chordata > Mammalia > Artiodactyla > Cervidae > Hydropotes > Hydropotes inermis. Next base: position 3,806,357 of record CM035286.1, on the reverse strand, counting down.
AATGTTAAGCTTTAATCCAGTTTTTTCACTCTCCTCTTTCACTGCATCAACAGGCTTTTCAGTTCCTCTTCACTCTCTGCCATAAGGGTGGTGGTTATATCAATATCTGAGGTTATTGATATTTCTCCCAGCACTCTTGATTCCAGCTTGTGCTTCTTCCAGCCCAGTGTTTCTCACGATGTACTCTGCATATAAGTTAAATAAGCAGGGTGATGATATACAGCCTTGACATACTCCTTTTCCTATTTGGAACCAGTCTGTTGGTCCATGTCCAGTTCTAACTGTTGCTCCCTGACCTACATATAGGTTTCTCAAGAGGCAGGTCAGGTGGTCTGGTATTCCCATCTCCTTCAGAATTTTCCAGAGTTTATTGTGATCCACACAGTCTTTGGCATAGTCAATAAAGCAGAAATAGATGATTTTCTGGAATTCTCTTGTTTCTCAATGATCCAGTGGATAATGACAATTGAATCTCTGGTTCCTCTGCCTTTTCTAAAACCAGCTTGAACATCTGGAAGTGCTCTGTTCACATATTGCTGAAGCCTGGCTGGGAGAATTTTGAGCATTACTTTGCTAGCATGTGAGATGAGTGCAATTGTGTGGAAATTTGAGCATTCTTTGGGATTGCCTTTCTTAGGGATTGGAATGAAAATTGACCTTTTCCAGTCCTGTGGCCACTGCTGAATTTTCCAAATTTCCTGGCATATTGAGTGCAGCACTTTCATAGCATCGTCTTTTAGGATTTGAATTAGCTCAACTGGAATTCCATCACATCCACTAGCTTTGTTTGTAGTGATGCTTTCTAAGGTCCACTTGACTTCACATTCCAGGATGTCTGGCGCTAGGTGAGTGATCACACCATTGTGATTATCTGGGTCATGAAGTTCTTTTTTTACAGTTTTTCTGTGTATTCTTGCCACCTCTTCTTAATATCTTCTGCTCCTGTTAGGTCGATAACATTTCTGTCCTTTATCGAACCCATATTTGCTTGAAATGTTCTCCTGGTATCTCCAATTTTCCTGAAGAGATCTCTAGTCTTTCCCAGTCTGTTGTTTTCCTCTATTTCTTTGCATTGATCACTGAGCAAGGCTTTCTAATCTCTCCTGGCTATTCTTTGGAACTTTGCATTCAAATGGGAATATCTTTCCTTTTCTTCTTTGCTTTTTGATTCTCTTCTTTTCACAGCTATTTGTAAGGCCTCTTCAGCCAACCATTTTGCCTTTTTTGCATTTCTTTTCCATGGAGATGGTCTTGATCCCTGTCTCCTGTACAATGTCACGAACCTCTGTCCATAGTTCATCAGGTACTCTGTCTATCAGTTCTAATTCCTTTAATCTATTTCTCACTTCCCCTGTATAGTCATTAGGGATTTGTTTTAGGTCATACCTGAATGGTCTAGTAACTTTCCCTACTTTCTTCAGTTTAAGTCTGAATTTGGCAATAAGGAGTTCATGATCTGAGCCACAGTCAGCTCCAGGTCTTGTTTTTGCTGACTGTATAGATCTTCTCCATCTTTTGCTGCAATGAATATAATCAACCTGATTTTGGTGTTGACCATCTGTTGATGTCCATGTGTAGAGTCTTCTGTTGTGTTGTTGGAAGAGAGTGTTTGCTATGACCAGTGTGTTCTCCTGGCAAAACTCTTTTAGCCTTTGCCCTTTACCCTTTGCCCTCATTCCATACTCCAAGGCCAAATTTGCCTGTTACTCCTGGTGTTTCTTGACTTCCTACTTTTTCATTCCAGTCCCCTATAATGAAAAGGAAATCTTTTTTGTTAGTTCTAAAAGGTCTTATAGGTCTTCATAGAACCATTCAACTTCAGCTTCTTCAGTGTTACTGGTTGGGGCATAAGCTTGGACTACCGTGATATTGAATGGTTTGCCTTGGAAACGAACAGAGATCATTCTGTGGTTTTTGAGATTGAATCCAAGTACTGCATTTCAGACTCTTTTGCTGACCATGATGGTTACTCCATTTCTTCTAAGGAATTCCTGCCCACAGAAGTAGATAGAATGGTCATCTAGGTTAAATTCACCCATTCCAGTCCATTTTAGTTAGCTGATTCCTAGAATGTTGACATTCACTCTTGCCATCTCCTGTTTGACCACTTCCAATTTGCCTTGATTCATGATAACTTAATGAAATATATATCCTAATTATATTATTAAATGTGAATATTTTTCTATCAATTGACATTAGAGTTGTTTTCAATGTTAACATTTTAGAATGATGCTGATATTTATAAATATATCAGGAATATATTCTAGTAGCATATTTACTCTTATAACAAGCATTTCTTAAGAACAGAGTATTTCAAATGAAATTTATGAATGAAGGGAAGTGTGAAATTTTTGTTTGTTTGGGAAAATACTCTCAGATATCTATCAATAAGAATTCAATTTTTTTTAACCATAAAATCAAGACTTTTTACTTTTTCTTTTTGAAAAAATAGTTTTGAATCAAGTCCTCTTTTTTGAAAACACTAATCACAGTACGTCTGCTCTGTAGTTTCATGGGTTCCTGATGACTTCCTAAGATATTGCACAAAAAGAATAGATAGGAGGGGTAACATAAGCTTTGTGACTTAAGGGCTATAAATCAAGCTTCATAAATCTAGGGCACAAATATGACCTATTAAGAACAGTAGAGAACCATGGTGCCTTTCTACTTTTACTGAGATCGGAGCTTTCAAGCATTCAACTTGGATGAATAAGTTGGTTTTCAGTAATGACCTTGAAGATCTCTAGGGTCACCTGCACAGGTCAATGATGCCTCCATCTCTGAGGGAAAAAAAGAGTAGCATTGGTGGAATGGCTGGATTCTCCAATCACCCTACCCTCACGCCAGGGTGATCCTATGGAAAAATGAAAAATTGCTCTTCACCAAAATGTCAGCATGGCATACATGGTTGGTTGCCAGCCTAAATGTTATTCCTCACTCCTCCCACATTCTACTTCCTTCCAAGCCAACGGAACCCTAATTTGATTTCAGTACAGGTAGAATGTGTTTTGGCAAGGTGGAACCCTCCAAGATCCATAGACTAAAGGATGGATTGGTCTGAGCTAACCACTACAGCACCTCCTGCTGTGTGTTATTGGTTTAAGGTTGGTCATGCAATCGACTTTCTAGCCAATAGTCAGTTCAGTTCAGTTCAGTCACTCAGTCGTGTCTGACTCTGTGATCCCATGTACTGCAGCACACAGGTCTCTCTGTCCATTACCAACTCCCAGAGCTTGCTCAAACTCATGTCCATTGAGTCGGTGATGCCATCCAAACATCTCAACCTCTGTCATCCCCTACCTCCTGGCTTCAATCTTTCCCAGCATCAGGGTCTTTTCTAATGAGTCAGTTCTTCACATCAGATGGCCAAAGTATTGGAGTCTCAGCTTTAGCATCAGTCGTTCCAATGAATATTCAGAACTTACCTCCTTTAGGATGGACTGGTTGGATCTCCTTGCAGTCCAAGGAACTCAAGAGTCTTCTCAAACACCACAGTTCAAAACCATAAATTCTTTAGTGCTCACCTTTCTTTATGGTCCATTCTTACATCCATACATGACTAGTGGAAAAAAACATAGCTTTAACTCAATGGACCTTTGTCAGCAAAGTAAAGCTATGACCAGCCTAGACAGCATATTGAAAAGAAGAATTCAACATAAATCACAGCAGGATCCTCTATGACCCACATCCCATAATATTAGAAACAAAAGCAAAAATAAACAAATGGGACCTAATGAAACTTAAAAGCTTTTGCATAACAAAGGAAACTAAAAGCAAGGTGAAAAGACAGCCCTCAGATTGGGAGAAAATAATAGTAAACTAAGCAACAAACAAAGGATTAATCTCAATAATATACAAGCAACTCCTCCAGTTCAACTCCAGAAAAATGAATGATCCAATCAAAAAATGGGCCAAAGAACTAAACAGACATTTCTCCAAGGAAGACATACAGAAGGCTAAAAAACATATGAAAAGATGCTCAACATCATTCATTATCAGAGAAATGCAAATCAAAACCACAATGAGGTACCATTACACACCAGTCAGGATGGCTGCTATCCAAAAGTCTACAAGCAATAAATGCTGGAGAGGGTGTGGAGAAAAGGGAACCCTCTTACACTGTTGGTGGGAATGCAAACTAGTACAGCCACTATGGAAAACAGTGTGCAGATTTCTTAAAAAACTGGAAATAGAACTGCTATATGACCCAGCAATCCCACTTCTGGGTATACACACCAAGTAAACCATATCTGAAAGAGACACGTGCACCCCAATGTTCATCGCAGCACTGTTTATAATAGCCAGGACATGGACACAACCTAGATGCCCATCAGCAGACGAATGGATAAGGAAGCTATGGTACATACACACCATGGAATATTACTCAGCCATTAAAAAGAATTCATTTGAACCAGTTCTAATGAGATGGATGAAACTGGAGCCCATTATACAGAGTGAAGTAAGCCAGAAAGATAAAGACCATTACAGTATACTAACACATATATATGGGATTTATAAAGATGGTAATGATAACCCTATATGCAAAACAGAAAAAGAGATACAGATGTATAGCACAGACTTTTGGACTTTGTGGGAGAAGGCGAGGGTGGGATGTTTCAAGAGAACAGCATCAAAACATGTATATTATCTAGGGTGAAACAGATCACCAGCCCAGGTTGGATGCATGAGACAAGTACTCGGGCCTGGTGCACTGGAAAATCCCAGAGGGATCGGGTGGAGGGGGAGGTGGGAGGGTGGATCGGGATGGGGAATACATTTATATCCATAGCTGATTCATGTCAATTTATGACAAAAAACACTGCAATATTGTAAAGTAATTAGCCTCCAACTAATAAATAAAAATAAAAATTAAAAAAATAAAAATATAAAACGAATTCAATTTTTGTTTGTAACAATCATGGATTAGAGTAACAGTTTCTCCATACCTTCTCTGTAACTATTATCAAGCATATATATTTGACCCAACTGAAAGGTTACTCATAGCCAATCATTACTGTTTTTATTTTTATTTTTTTTCATTTATTTTTATTAGTTGGAGGCTAATTACTTTACAATATTGTAGTGGGTTTTGTCGTACATTGACGTGAATCAGCCATGGATTTACATATAACCCCCATCCCAATCCCCCCTCCCACCTCCCTCTCTACCCAGTCCCTCTGAGTCTTCCCAGTGCACCAGGCCCAAGCACTTGTCTCATACATCCAACCTGGACTTGTGATCTGTTTCACTATAGATAATATACATGTTTTGATGCTGTTCTCTTGAAACATCCCACCCTCGCCTTCTCCCACAGAGTCCCAAAGTCTGTTTTGTACATCTGTGTATCTTTTTCTGTTTTGCATATAAGGTTATCATTACGATCATTATAAATTCTATATATATGTGTTAGTATGCTGTAACGTTCTTTATCTTTCTGTCTTACTTCACTCTGTATAATGGGCTCCAGTTTCATCCATCTCATTAGAACTGATTCAAATGAATTCTTTTTAATGGCTGAGTAATATTCCATGGTGTGTATGTACCACAGCTTCCTTATCCATTCATCTGCTGATGGGCATCTAGGTTGCTTCCATGTCTTGGCTATTATAAACAGTTCTGTGATGAACATTGGGTTGCACGTGTCTCTTTCAGATCTGGTTTCCTCAAAGGAGAAACAACAAATAACACACAAAGGGATTCCCTTAAGGATAACAGCTGATCTATCAATAGAAACCCTCCAGGCCAGAAGGGAATGGCAGGACATACTTAAAGTAATGAAAGAGAATAACCTACAACCTAGTTTACTGTACCCAGCAAGGATCTCATTCAGATATGAAGGAGAATTCAAAAATTTTACAGACAAGCAAAAGCTGAGAGAATTCAGCACCACCAAACCAGCTCTTCAACAAATGCTAAAGGATATTCTCTAGACAGGAAACACAGAAAGATTGTATAAATGTGAACCCAAAACAACAAATTAAATGGCAATATGACCATACCTAAATGGTTCTGTTGCCATACCTACATTTAATTACCTTAAATGTTAATGGGTTGAATGCTACAACCAAAAGACAAAGACTGACTGAATGGATACAAAAACAAATCCCTATATATGCTGTCTACAAGAGACCCATCCCAAAACAAGAGACATATTCAGACTAAAAGTGAAGGGCTGGAAAAAGTATATTTCGTGTAAACAGAGAACAAAAGAAAGCAGGAGTCACAATACTCATATCAGATAAAAGAGACTTTGAAATAAAGGCTGTGAAAAGAGACAAAGAAGGACACTACATAATGATCAAACAATCAATCAAAGAAGAAGATATAACAATTATAAATATATATGCACCCAACATAGGAGCACTGCAATATGTAAGGCAAATGCTAATGAGTATGAAAGAGGAAATTAATAGCAACACAATAATAGTGGGAGACTTTAATACCCCACTCACAACTATGGGTAGATCAACTAAACAGAAGATTAGCAAGGAAACACAAACTTTAAATGACACAATTGACCAGCTAGACCTAATTGATATCTATAGGACATTTCACCCCAAAACAATCAACTTCAACTTTTTCTCAAATGCACACGGAATCTTCTCCAGAATAGATCACATCCTGGGCCGTAAATCTAGTCTTGGTAAATTCAAAAAATTGAAATCATTCCAGTCATCTTTTCTGACCACAGTGTGGTAAGATTAGATCTCAGTTACAGGAAAAAAAAAATTGTTAAAAATTCAAACATATGGAGGCTAAATAACATGCTACTGAATAACCAACAAATCATAGAAGAAATCAAAAAAGAAATCAAAATATGCATAGAAATGAATGAAAATGAAAAGACAACAACCCAAAACCTATGGGACACTGTAAAAGCAGTGCTAAGGGGAAGGTTCATAGCATTACAGGCTTATCTCAAGAAACAAGAAAAAAGTCAAATAAATAACCTAACTCTACACCTAAAGCAACTAGAGAAGGAAGAAATAAAGAACCCCAGGGTTAGTAGAAGGAAAGAAATCTTAAAAATTAGGGCAGAAATAAATGCAAAAGAAACTAAAGAGACCATAGCAAAAATCATTATTGATTTTATTAGTCTTTCTCTGATGACCAGAATGGCTTAGCACATTTTTTGTGCATTTATGATGTTTTTCTATTTTATTTATTTTTTAATTGGAGGGAAATTGATTCTCAATGTTGTGTTTATTTCCACTGTACTACAACATGAATCAGTCATTAGATATAGATATATATACCCTCCTTCCCCTACACCATCCCACCTATTTAGGCAGATTCCCTGTGTTATATAGCAACTTCTCACTACCTATTTTACACATGATAGTGCATATGTAAATGCTACTGTTTCAATTCATCCCTCCTTGTCCTCCCACTGCTGTGTCCACAAGTCTGTTCTCTATATCTGCCTCTCCATTCCTTCCTTATAGACAGTTTCATCCATACCATTTTTCTAAATGTCATATGTATGCATTAATATGGCCTTCCTTAGTGGCTCAGATGGTAAAGAATCTGCCTGCAAGGCAGGAGACCTGGATTCAATACCTGGGTTTAGGAAGATCCCCTGGAGAATGAACTGGCTACCGACTCCAGTATTCTTGCCTGGAGAACCCAATAGACAGAGGAGCCTGGTGGATCACCGTCCACAAAGTCTCAGAGCTGGATATGGCTGAACAACTAAGCACAGGTGTTAATATATGATATTTGTTTCTCTTTCTGACTTACTTCATTCTGTATAAGAGGCTCTAAGTTCATTCACCACAGTAGAACAAACTCAAATTTGTTCCTTTTCATGACTGAATAATATTCCATTGTAAATACGTACCACATTTCTTTATCCATGCATCTGTTGGTAAACGTCTAGGTTGCTTCCATGTCCTGACTATTATAGTGTTGCAGTGAAGATTTGGTGCATGTGTTTCTCAGGACTGTGGTGTTCTCATGTCCAGTAGTGAGATTGCTGGTTCACATGTTAGATTCATTCCCAGTTTTTTTTAAAGAAATCTCCATATCATTCTCCATAATAGTTGTATCAGTTTACGTTCCCACAAACAGTGCAAGAGGGTTCCCTTTACTTCACATCCTCTCCAGCATTTACTATTTGTAGGTTTGTTGATGATGTTCATTCTTACTGTGTGAGGTGATACCTCATTGTAGATATGATTTGCATTTCTCTAGTAATTAGCAAACCTTCACTTTAAATACCATTGAGACTGAGCAAGACTCTATGGGGCTCTGGGATAAAAATCATCCCTGTGTTCCTATTATTTTTTTTTTTTTGTAGGAAATAAGCTTCATTTAGCCTCCTTGACCTTTTCTGAGTTCCAAAGGGCATATTCAAATAGTCGATAACCAGGAAAAGAAGGGGATGCAGAGATAAGGGAGGGGAAAACAAGAAAAAACAGTGCAGTATTGAGGCAGAGTCCTGGTTCCTCCTCAAGAAATATACATAACAATATCACCACCCTGTTACCCACCAGCAACCAATCAGAAGGAAGTCACAGATCCCACCATCATCATCCTAGATTTTGGCTATAAAAATTTCTACCCCCAAAGTATCAGGAATCTTGCAGTTTTTGAACACAAGCCACCTGTTCTCTTTGCTTGACCCTGCAATAAAACTTTCTTTGCTTCAAACTGTAACAATTCAGTTTATTTGGCTCATTCATGGAGCACATGAACTTTGTTCAGTAAGATAATCTTCAGCTGAAGACAAGAGAGGTTTTAGGGGTAGTCGTTTGGAGCTTCCAAAAGGAGGAAGGCAATTCATATCAAGATGAAAAACTAAATCTTTGGTAAATAACTGTTTGCTGAGTCATAAAAAAAAAAAAAATGAGACAGAGACAGGTCTCTGATTTCTAGGCCCTGCGTAGAGCGGACTCTGATCTCTAGGCCCTGCTCAGCAGCCCCCACTACACCTGGTCCGTATTCTTTGTAGACATCTCTGATAATAGCTATGTTCTGGGAATAAGCCTTCTGCGGAAATTCTTTTAGGAAGTTAAGGGAGAGGTCAAAGTTTCTACCTGAGTCTTCTGTGCCTTGATTACTTTCAGCTTGAACTAATTCACATGCAGTGAGATATTTGGGGATGGTAAATTTTGCCCCTGTACAGTCTCATTTTTTTTCCCCTATAAATCTTCATCTTTCTCTAGTGTTATACTTTAGTTTTTGAAACTGCATTTCAAATACCTCTTCCAGAAATATGTTTATGGTAATAAAATTTCTGAATTGTTTTTCCAAGGTAAATACTATTTTTTCTCTCATGTGAGTGCTAGTGAGATGGGAATCCGAGTTCTTGCCTGTGGAGCCGAAAAATGGAATCCATGAAAACACAAATATTTATGGTAGCAAGTGAATAGTATTTATTAAAGAGGGGGAAAGTACAAAGATCTCAGCAAAGACACTGAGAGAGGGTAAAGAGCTGTGCTTTTCAATTATGCCTCTTATGGTATTCAGTTCTGAGTTTTGCTTTTTTATTTTCTTATTGACATTATTTTAGTCTTTCTTGCTTAAAATATCTGGCTTTTATATTTAGCTTCCATGTCATCTAATTTAATCTTTCTCATATTATTTATGCATTTTCAAATGTGTTCAATTTTGTGAATTCTGTTTCCTTCAGTACTAATTATTTTACTAAGTATTTAATCATTTTAGAGATATTGCCTTCAAATATTTGCTAATTTCACATTTTCTGACATTTATTTTATTTATTTATTTATTTTTATAAATTCTGCTTGCTTCCATGTTCATTCTTGTTATTGACCACAAGTAAGCTAAAATAAGCCAAAATTTTGGAATTTGGAGAAGAGAAAGTTTTATTGCAGAGCCAAGCAAGAAGAACAGGTGGTTTATGCTAAAAAACCTCAAACTTCCCAAGAGCTTTCAGGGAAAAGTTTTTATAGTCAAATTTTGGAGTTAAAGCAGAATGGATGCATGGATTTCTTCTTATTGGTTGGTGGTGAGGTAACAAGGGGATGGTATTTTTATGTATATACCTTGAAGCGGAAGCAGGACACAGCCCCAACACTGCACTATAGTTTTCTGATTGCCACTCCTTTTTCTATGTATCCTTCCCTTACCTGATTAGTAACTGTTTTAATATGCCATTTGGAACTCTGGGAAGATCAAGGAGACAGAATGAAGCCTATTTTCTACAAGTGAAAAACAGGGGACACAGAGAGGTTTTGCACCTGGAAGACTTAAAGAGTCCTGCTCCATTTCCTTCTCACAGAAGCCTGTATACTTCTGGTGATTTTAAGAGTAAAAGTGTTTATTTTTTCTATATGGCTGATCCTGCTTTTTTTTGTTTGTTTGTTTGTTTGTTTAAAGACTTGTTAATATTGCAGATCCATTGATGCACTATTCTTATTTATGGTTTTGTTTTTGTTTTTTCCCCACTGTTAACTCAATGATTTTTAGGTATAAGGGAATATACATAGAGACATTACTTTATTACATCAATTTATTTTCCCCCAAAATGTACATTTCAGTAATAATATACCTGCAGAACTACTTAAATCACAGACAAAATATCACAATAAATATTCATAAAATGAAAACAACTATGTCAATAAAAGTTGGGTTAAAAACAGAATCTAATCACTATGCCAGAAGTCTTCCTGTGCACTTTCTCTTTGACTACCTTCCTGCGAGGTAGTACTAACTTTTAACATAACAGATTAGTTTCACAATTTTTTTTTTGTAAATTAGTTTTATGTAAATGATTCATCTTCTAAAAAATATTTTGTTTTCTTGGCTTATTGTGATAGACATTATATTGTGAGATTTGTTGTTATATAAGTATGGTAGTCATTATTGTAAGGATTTATCTTATCCTGTATCCAAAGTAGTGACTCTGTAATTATGTTTAAATTTCTTTTTCCTCAAAAGTAATATCACTGATCATATTTCCTGTTTATTGTCTTTGGATATTATCTTTTGTAAAGTGTCAAACAACAGTATGTTCCTTTCTTTTCTATTGATTCATATTTTAAAATAATAAATTGAAATTGTTATTTACACATTCTAGATACCTCAGTTTACACATTATGCAAATTTTCACTCACTCTGCATCTTGCCTGTCTCCTCTCTTAATGTGTCTTTTGATATACAGAAGTTCTAATTTTAACATAGTGTTATTTATCAGGTGTTGTTTGTTTTATAGATAGAGCTTTTCATATTGTAGGATATAAAGATGCTTTCCTGAGCTTTCTTCTAGAATATCAGTGTGCATGTGTGTTTAATGTTTTACACGTGATCCCATTCCTTCATTGAAAATATGACTCATAGACCACCACAACAGAGATTCATCTTTGTTGTTATCTGATGTAACTATTTGCTAATTAAAATTGAAATCTATATTAGAGAAAAACAGCTAACAAAATATTTATTTTATTGTAAAGAAACTGTTTAAAATGCATTGCTGCTTGATTCATTTGAAGTTTTCAAAGTTTAGTTTTTAAAATTCAAGTGACCACATGAGACAAACAATATTTAGCAATTTACTAGCTCATAGCACCAGTCAAGTAAAGACAAAAAGAGGCAACTCCAAAGAAACAATTGAAAAAACTTGTCCTAAATGTTGTCAAAACTGTCCTGGATGCAATGTATGTAGTTTGTTAAATTGTAGTCCAAAATAAAGCCTTTCTTTGATCAGAAAAAAAATAATAATAATAATTCTTAAACATGCTTATAAATATTTTGTTTAACAAAGGAGTAAAACTTAAAGTATGATTTATAAACAATTTTCTCCTGAATTTAATTTTGCGCAGAAATATTTGCTAACCAATGTCTTAAAGTAGGACTTTAACATAAGGGCTTCTTTGAGTATTGAGTAACATTTTAATAAAATAAACTTTCTTTTTTCTAATTGTGTTTAACTCTTGTTACAAAGATACTGTTAAGATTATAGCTTGAAAAAAGAAAAAAAAATAATTGCAAACAAATTAATCATAAGTTGTGGGTGAGATGGTGGAATAGAAGTATGTGTACTCATTTTTTGCAAGAATACCAAATTTGCAACCACATACTGAATAACCACCAACAGGGGGATGTTGGAAAACACTTAAAAAAAAACAAAAAACAAGATACATCACATATAAGGACAAAAGAGAAACCACAATGAGATGGTAAGAGGGATACTATCACATTAAAATCAAATTCCACACCCATTGGGTGGGCAAACAACAGACTACAGAACAATAAAACCAAACAAGTCCTTGTGCTGCTGTGAAAGTTCTAGGTATCACATCCAAATTCTCAGCCTGAGGATCTAGCAAAAGGACTGGGAATCTCCAAGTAATCTAACTTTTAAGGATACTAGGAATTGATTACAGAACTTCCACAAGCCTAAGGGAAAACACAGACTCTTCAGGGGCACAAACAAAACCTTGCATGCATCAAGATCCAGGGGAAAGGAGAAGTGACCCCACAAGAGACTGAGCCAGACATGCCTGTGAGTGAGGATCTCCTATGGATTCTTGAGTCAGCAGTGGCCCACAACAGGGACAGAGGCACTGGGAGGAGCTGTTCTGGGAGGCATGTGTTAGCATGAGTCATTTTGAAGGTCACCTTTACTTCTACCATAGAGCCTGTATACTCCAGGTCAAGGTAGCCTTAACCCAATGAACTAAGAGGGAGGGAGCACAGCCCCACTCATCAGCAGAAAATTAAAGTTTTACTGACCATGGCTCTTCCCACCAGAGCAAGACCAAGTTTTCCCCACAATCAGTACCTCCCATCAGGAAAGTTGCACAAGCCTCTTATTCTCATCCATCAAAAGGCAGACAGAGGAAGTGAGAACTATAATTAAACAGCCTCCATAAGGAAAATATAATCAAAGAAAGCTAACCAAAATGATCACACGGATCACAGTCTTGTGCAAATCAATGAAGCTAGGAGTCATGCTGTGCAGGACCAGTGAGGATGGACAGGACATGGTAAAGAGTTGATAGCTTACAGTGTACGATGTCGGATTTGTGATCTCCAAAGAAGAAAATTCAGCTTCAGGATCAGTAACCAGGCTTGATTATTCAGAGCTTTCATGTGGAAGAAGTCTTATTACAGTGAAAAAGGACAAAGAAAACTTTTGACAAAAACATTGGAAGGGCGATGGCCCTCTCGCTAGTCTTATGAAGACCTTATATACCTTTACCAGACCCACTCCTGCAACCTGCATCTTAGATTTACAAAATTTGCAGTGGGAAGACTCAGAGGAATTGGGTGGAAAGGGAGGTGGGAGGGGAGATTGGGATGGGGAATACTTGTAATTCCATGGCTGATTCATGTCAATGTATGACAAAAACCACTACAATATTGTAAAGTAATTAGCCTCCAACTAATAAAAATAAATGAAAAAAATTAACAAAATTAGAACTAACAATATAAAGTTCTTACTAGACACACTCCCACAACATTTGTCTTAAGATACAAGCTTAGTCAGAAGGTTCCTGTTAAGGAGAAACAAGTCCTTAAGCAAGATACATTATTGTTATATAATCATTAGTAGAGAGCTTAAGGAAAAAACATACACTTGAGCCATGAGCTTTGGGCTTAAAGGAAAAACATTTTCTGTGGCTAAGATGAAGAAATGTAGGGGGAAAAAATGTTTGGCCTTTTCTCTTCCTTGAGAGCCCTGGATCCCTTCCTCCTTGAGGGACCTGGACTCCTTATCAACCTACCTAAGAATTAATTCTCTCAGAGTTATGACAAAACATAGTTCACAGGAAAAGGGAAAGGCAAACCACTTCAGTACCCTTGCCCCATAAAAAGGCAAAATGATATAACACTGGAAGATAAGTCCACAATGTCAATAGACATTCAATATGCTGCTGGGGAAGAGCAGAGCTATAATTTCACAAAGACTGAAGAGGCTAAGCCAAAGTAGAAATTAAGCTCAGTTGTAAATGTTCTTGGTGGTGAAAGTTAGTTAAATGCTATAAAGAAAAACACTGCATAGGACCTGAAATATTAAGCACATGAATCAAGGTAAATTGAACATGGTCAGACAGGATGAGGCAAGAGTAAATGGTGACATCTTAGGAATCAATGAACTAAAGATGGATGAGAATGGGTGAATTTAATTCAGATGGTCATAATATCCACTACTATGGAAAATAATTCCTTAGAAGAAATGAAGTAGCCCTCATACTCAAAAAAAAGAGTCTCAAATACAGCACTTCAGTGCAGTTTCAAAAATGACAGAAAGATCTTGGTTCATTTCCAAGGTAAATCATTCGACATCACACTAATCCAAGTTTGTGCCCCAACCTCTAAACTCAGATGCTGAAGAAGTTGACATAAAATGGTTCTATGAAGACCTAAAAGAAGATTTAGAACTAAAACCTGTATATAGATAGATAGATAGATAGATAGATAGATAGATAGATAGATATATAAAACATCAGAACTTTCATAACTTTAAAAACTAACTAACTAAGTAACTATTTATATCATCATGGAGTATTAGAATGCAAAATAGGAAGTCAAGAGATACCTGAAGTAACAGAAAAGTTTTTGGCCTTGGAATAAAAAATGAAGCAGTGTAAACACTAACATAGTTCTCCAAGAGAACACACTGATCATAGCAAACACTCTCTTCCAGCAACATGAGATAATCCTACACATGGATATCACCAGATGGCCAGTACTGAAATCAGATTGATCATATTCTTTGCAGCCAAAAATGGTGAAGCTCTATACAGTCAGCAAAAACAAGACTTGGAACTGACTGGCTTCAGATCATGAGCTCATTATTGCAAAATTTATGGTTAATTGAAGAAAATAGGGGAAAACACTAGACAATTCAGGCATGACTTAAATCAAGTTCATTATGGCAATGCCGTGGAGATGACAAGTAGAGTCAAGGGATTAGATCTGAGAAGAGAGTGCCTGAAGAACTATGGACAACTGTTTGTAACTTCATACAGAAGCCAGTGATCAAAACCATCCAAAAGAAAATAAATGCAAGAAGGCATTTATTGCATTTATTCCTGTTGTCTCAGGAGGCAATAAATAGTTGAAAAAAGAAGTGAAAGGCAAAGGAGAAAGGGCAGGGTTTACTCAAAATGATGGAGTGTTCCAGAAGATAGCAAGGAGAGATGAAAAAGCTTTCTAAAATGAGTAATACAAATGAAGTGAGAAAAAAAAATAGAATGAGAAAATCAAGAGGTCTCTTTAAGAAAATTGGAGTTACCAAAGAACAGTTCATGCAAAGATGGGTACAATAAAGGACACAAATGGCAAAGACCTAACAGAATAGGTTTAATAGAAGAGAATAAGAAAAGGTGGCAAGGATACACAGAACTGTACCAAAAAAATTTAATGACCTGGATAACCATGATGATGTGATCACTCACCTAGAGCCAGACACCCTGTAGTGTGAAGTCAAGTGGGTCTTAGGAAGCATTACTACAAGCAAAGTTAGCGGAGGTGATGGAATTCCAGCTGAGCTATTTAAAATCCTAGAAGTTGATGCTGTTAAAGTGCTGTAATCAATATGTCAGCAAATTTGGAAAACTCAGCAATGGTCACAGGAAAGGAAAAACCCAGTTTTCCTAAAGAAATGCAATGCAAAAGAGTGTCCAAACTGCTGTAAAATTATTTTCATTTCACATGCTAGAAAGGTAATTTTCAAAGCCCTTCAAGAAAAGTTTCTACAGTATGGAACTGAGGACTTCCAGATGTGCAAGTTGGATTTAAGAAATGGCAGAGGAACCAGGGATCAAATAATCAACATTGGTTAGATAATAGCGAAAGCAAGGGAATTCCAGATTATGTGGAAACGTTTGACTATGTGGACCATCTTAATCTGTGAAAAAAATCTAAAAGATACGGAAATAAGAGAACACGATCCCTGCTTCCTGAGAAATGTGTATGGGAGTCAAGGAACAACAGTGAAAACTGGACTTGGAAAAACAGGCTGGTTCAAAATTCGGAAAGAGGTACATCAAGGCTGTATATGGTCACCCTGCTTATTCAATTTATATGCAGAGTACATCATGCAAAATACAGAGCTGGATAAATCACAATCTGGTATCAGGATTGCCAGGAGAAATATCAGCAATCATAGATTTGCAGATGATATCACTCTAATGACAGAAAGTGAAGAGAAGTTAAAAAGCCTCATGATGAAAATGAATGAGGGGAATAAAAAAGCTGGCTTAAAACTCAACATTCAAAAAAACTTAGATCATAGTGGCTGGTCCCAACACTTTATGGCAAATATATGGGAAAAAGTGAAAACAGTGACAGATTTTATTTTCTTTGGCTTGAAAACCACTGTGGACAGTGACTGAAGCCATGAAATCAAAAGACACTTGTTCCTTGAGATAAATGTTTTCATAAACCTAGGCAATGTATGATACAACGGAGGCATCACTTTTCTGACAAGGGTGAATATAATCAGAGCTATGGTTTTCCAGTAGTCATGTATAGATATGAGAGTCGGACCATAAAGAAGGCTGTAACACCATATAATTGATGCTATCAAATTGTAGTGGTGGAGAAGACTCTTCAGAGTCTGATGGACAGCAAGGAGATCAAACCAGTCAATCTTAAAGGAAATCAACCCTTAATATTCACTGGAAAGACTGATGCTGAAGCTGAAGCTTCAATACTTTGGCCACCTGATGAGAAGAGTAGACTCACTTGAAAAGATGCTGGTTCTGGGAAAGATTGAGGACAGAGGAGAAGAGGTTGACAGAGGATGAGATGATTGGATGGTATCACTGACTCAATGGACATGAGTTTGAGCACACTCTACAGATGGTGAAGGACAGGGAAGCCTGGTGTGCTGTAGTCCATGGGGTCACAAAGAGTCAGATATGACTTAGTGACTGAATATCATTCTGGGATGGGTAAGAATGCTATTTTCTATTAAAATCCATACTGTATTGTGAGTGTGGGATAAACTTGCATAAGTTTTCATTCTTTTGGGTTTCCTGAAACATTATTTTGGTATGTAAAATTTTTATATTAGTGCTAAAAACAAGTAATTTCTCATAATAGTTTCAAGAGAGTAATTTCTCATAGTCTTCAATCTAAATTTTCAGTTCAGTTTATCTTGCTCTACTACTTACAGTAACAATATTGTACAATTCATCAATTTTCTATTTTACACTCCAATTCTGATAAACCACATACACACACACACACACACACACACACACACACACACAGCAGATGCCTTAAATGGAGGAATGAGGATATTAGCATCTCAGATAATAGCAGCTTGGAAAGTAAGGGAGCTTTTGTTTTTCCTTAAAAGATGATTTTGACCCTCAGTAATGAGTAAACAGACTCTTCATGAAAGTGAAAGAAGAGAGTGAAAAAGTTGGCTTAAAGCACAACATTCAGAAAACTAAGATCATGGCATCTAAGATCATGGCACCTAGTCCAATCAGTCCAAGAGGAACTAAAAAGCCTCTTGATGAAAGTGAAGGAGGAGAGTGAAAAAGTTGGCTTAAAGCTCAACATTCAGAAAACTAAGATCATGGCATCTGGTCCCATCACCTCATGGGAAATAGATGGGGAGACAGTGGAAACAGTGTCAAACTTTATGTTTTGGGGTTCCCACATCACTGCAGATGGTGATTGCAGCCATGAAATTAAAAGACACTTACTCCTTGGAAGGAAAGTCATGACCAACCTAGATAGCATATTAAAAAGCAGAGACATTACTTTGCCAACAAAGGTCCATCTAGTCAAGGCTATGGTTTTTCCAGTGGTCATGTATGGATGTGAGAGTTGGACTGTGAAGAAAGCTGAGCACTGAAAAAATGATGCTTTTGAACTGTGGTGTTGGAGAAGACTCTTGAGAGTCCCTTGGACTGCAAGGAGATCCAACCAGTCCATCCTAAAGGGGATCAGTCCTGGGTGTTTATTGGAAGGAGTGGTGTTGAAGCTGAAACTCCAATACTTTGGCCACCTGATGTGAAGAGTTGACATTGGAAGAGACCCGGTTGCTTGGAGGGATTGGGGCAAAAGGAGAAGGGGATGACAGAGGGTGAGATGGCTGAATGTCATCACCAACTCAATGGGCATGAGTTTGAGTAAACTCTGGGAGTTTGTGATGGACAGGGAGGCCTGGTGTGCTGCTATTCATGGGATCACAAATAGTTGGAGACGACTGAGCGACTGAACTGAACTAAACTGAACTGAACTGAATGTCTCAAGTAACTATCTTATTAGGATCTGGATGCCAAGTTGTCTTATAGAGACAGAGAGAAGCAATAAGGAAGTAAATTCCAAAGGCAAAATAGAGAGGGAGAGGCAGTGGGGAAGTAGAATGAAAAGGCCTTCAGTCTTTCAAAACATCTTCAGGCCAGCTTCAGGGAAGAGATGCTTTAGTTTCCTCTTTTCATAGGTGGGCAGGGTCGGATTACCTCTCTGTGAGCTAAACAAATGTATTTTAATGCAACAATCAGGCTGAGAGTCAGGGTCCTCTGAGGCAGGTCATTATATATCATTGTAGTAACAAAAACAACAAAATGCAAGTCAAAGACACATTTCCAAATGGACTCACAATTGGCTTCTCCTTGCAACAATTCTCCACTGACAAAGTCCATTCCAAAATCTTTTGGAAAAAAGGGGGATGGCAACCGTCTGCTTCATCAGATGGATTTTCTGGTAGTGATCACCATTGGGGCTAGTGTTTCATGTATTATTTGTCTTCATTTTGCTCCTCCTTTGGAAAGTGTCTATTTTACATCTATAGAGTTAGACATATAGGACTTTAAACCCAGGAAGCTACAATTCATGTTAAGGAACTTAGTGCTTTTCTATCTAGGGTAAGCTACAAAAGTCAGGGCTCATTAAGATTATTTCCTTGGTATATACCTCAGCTATCTGGGGGCTGTGATTCTGTATTCTAAGAGTAGCCTCAGGGTTCACTATAGGGAATGGCTTAGATGGCAGGTATTCTCCTTCCTCAGGATTCACCAGCTCATGTTCGAGAGTTGCAATTGCTGCTTCAATTTCTCAGGTCTTTCCTTCTTAGTCAGAAATTTGACAGATATTTGGAAGACTTTTCATGGTCAACTTTGGTCCCATGGCACTGAGAGTCCCAGTCAGGCAAAAATTCTTGATATGCCACTCCAGCTGATAAATTTTGGATCTGGCCCCATCAATATAATTTAAAATTCTCTGGATTCTTTCTAACTATAATCCAAGAGGTCTTTATCCTTCCCTGTTGCTTATTCCCATACCTAGAATCACACAATTACAATTTTGGTGTGGTCGTTTAGTCGCTAAGTCCTGTCCAACTCTTGCAGCCTCATGGACTGTAGCCTGCCAGGTTCCTCTGGCCATAGGATTCTCCAGGAAAGCATACTAGAATGGGTTGCCATTTCCTTCACCAGGGGATCTTCCTGACCCAGGGATTGAACTTGGGTCTTCTGCATTGCAGGCAAATTCTTTACCTGCTGAGATATGAGGGAAGCCCACTGATTTTCTCTAACTATTTAGCCATATAATTTTTGTTGGAAGCCAGTTACACATTGTTTACTGCAAGGGAAAATAATCTTATAAATTAGACAGGATTTAAGTTATGCCATTTGTAACATTGACAATGACATATTGCAGCAGGAAGACACGAAACACAATTTGAAAATAAATAACAAATTTAAACAATGATTATTATAAAAAGTTGCAATCCAATTGAAATAATTGAGCAACCTAAGGAGCCATAACTTATTTATTGGGATAAATAAGTTTCACTGCAATTTCATCTACTGGTCATGCATGGCTTAGGTATGGCTTAATATTTGAGACAAACATCCATTACTGACACAATCAGCAAGGTAGAGATAAATAGATAAATGCTTCAATTTCACTCAGAAACGACATAATTTACCAAGTTACTGTAAGGCATAATTAGTTTCAATTCAGTTTCAGTTGCTCAGTCTTGTCTGACCTTTTGTGTCCACATGCACTGCAGCACACCAGGCTTCCCCATCCACAACCAACTCCCAGAACTTGTTCAAACTCATATCCATTGAGTTGGTGATGCCATCCAGCCATCTCCTCTTCCATCATTAGTTTAAGGAGAAGTTTTCTCTTACACCTGGAAAACAAAGATTTGAAAGCAATGATTCTTTTAGAAATAAACTGCAAAAATTATAATCATATTTACCAGTTGACTCAGTCCTATGTAACTAATTCTTTTTGTTAACAGCTTTATGAAGCCATCAGGTTTCCCATTAGATTTCTTTAATTTTTTTACTCATTTCAGTATTATTACCAGAAAGTCAGAAACTTGTGTTTATCTAAATTCCTTTTATAAATCTTTTTGAAGAAGAGGCATTTTTGCAAAGACATCAGAGTAAAACCATAACTGTATATACTGAAAAGACTTATGAAGACAGATTTAGATCTGATGTCAATGCAATTGACAAAGCCACCTGGTTACTGCTGTGACATACAACACTTTCAGAAAATAACTAGAATTATGAATAATAATATTCTGCCAAGACATACATTTTTAGGAACTCCATATAATATCTAGAGTATCTGTATCATTTGCCATATAACTTAAAATTTATCACTCATTTGACAGCATCTCTCATGTAGTTTAACATACTAAGTGGACATAATTTGTTTAATATCTTGCATTGAGTATTTTGGGGATCCTTTAGCATATCCGAAACTTGTCCAGAGTTAATTTGATTTGAGAAAGTTTGTTAGAAGAACCTTAAAATTTTGTTTGTTTCTTTTTCTAGAACACAAAAGTAGCATAGGCTTTGTGAAGCAATAATTATTTACTTAGCCAAAGTGACAGTCAAAGATTTCAAAGTCAAATACAGGACAGATCGGTTAAGAAAGAAACTTAAAATCTTATATCAAAGGTATTTTGGCATCTTCAGAAAACATGTCTGCTTTAACGGGAAGAAAAGCCAAATTTACATTTTGTATCAGCTTAATTTTAAAGGCTGAATCATTTCAATGTATGACAAAACCCACTACAATATTGTAAAGTAATTAGCCTCCAACTAATAAAAAATAAAGTGTAGGCAAAAAAATAATAATAATAATAATAAATAAATAAAGGTTCATTTACCCAATTAAATTTGTTTTAAAATTAGTCATTCCTGAATATTCATATACAACTCTTTTTGTGGTCCATTTTCTAGAAATCTGTAATCATTTAACTTGCTTTGGCACAAAACTTTTAAGTTGTAGAATATCTGGAGAAATCCTAGAACATATATTTCTAGATGTTCATTCAAAACCCTTTCTCATTTGTAGTTTCCTTCCTCAGAAGTTTCTTCACAGTGAGCTGATTTCCTTGTTGATGAATCTGTAATAGATATAAGATCTTATCTAGATTATATTAAACCTAGGGACAAGGCAAACATTATACTTAGATCAACAAACTTGAAATATTAATACAAGGTACTAATTTAATATTAAGCATTTCCTAGTTCATGTCAATGGAGAAGGCAATGGCATCCCACTCTAATACTTTTGCCTGGAGAGTCCCATGGATGGGGAGCCTGGTGGGCTGCAGTCCATGGGGTTTCGAAGAGTTGGACACAACTGAGCAACTTCACTTTTACTTTTCACTTTCATGGATTGGAGAAGGAAATGGCAACCCACTCCAGTGTTCTTGCCTGGAGAATCCCAGGGATGGGGGAGCCTGGTGGGCTGCCGTCTATGGGGTCGCACAGAGTCAGACACAACTGAAGCGACTTAGCAGAAGCAGCAGCAGTTCATATCAATCTGAAACTCCTTTAACTTAATTTCTCTTGTATTTAGAATTGTTTGGTTTATTTAAACCAATTAAATTGAACTTTTTTATGAATCATCCATGACAATGTTATCCAAAGACAAAGATATATACAAATACACCGACAGAGAGGCTTCAGTTCTTATTTCAAGATTTCAGTCCTGAGTCAGGTACAGCAATATAAAATCCATCATTTTACAAAAGAGATTGAATTAAAATTAGGTTTCAGGTAGATGAAACAAGTCAGGATCACTTAACTAGATGGCTAAATATTTGCAGAAAAAAAAATTTCTAATTACCTTGGACAAGCAAGCTTCTACTTTACTCTCTCTAAAATTTATGCTTTAAAAGGATAGCAAAGATAAGTGTTCCTAAGAAGACCCAATAGGATTTTTGCATCTTTAAAGATACAAGCAAGTTCTTCAGAGGATGATTTTGTTTCCTCTTTGTTTAATATTTACAAGTCTCTTATTAAGGGAAGTTTTAGGAATGGTAAAAGGATTTTTGCAGCCACCATTCTGGTCTTGTAAAGACCACATTTGCAATACAAGACAGCTCTATTTTTCCTTTTTGCAAGAATTAGGTGGCTACCTTAATGAAAATGAAGGACTGATATATCCATTAGTTTTACTTTTCCTCACTTACCTTAGTGGAGAAGACCTCTTGGGAAGGCTCACATGCAATATCTAAGACTCCTGTAAATCAATCTAGACCAAGGAGTTAAGAGTTGAAGGTAACTGGAAAGACAGGTTGAAGAATCTTTCTCACACAGTTGGTATACAGGGGAGAGTGGACTCAGTGTTTTGCTTGAATCAGTATGTACCTGATGTTGCATGGAAATCTCTTAATAGGGGCAGACACTAAATGTCTGATCCATTCTGTGATCCCCTTATCCTGTCACAAGGGTCTTGAAGCAGCAGATACCTTAATGGTTTTTAAGTGCCTCACCTATGCCCATACAATTTTAACTGGTCTGGTCCTCAGCTTAAGGGAGAAAGAGGAAAAGAGAGCCCTCACCTGCTTGGGTGGCAGCTATTGGGACACAAAGGGCTGTGGGGCCCTAGGAACACACCTGAGAGTAACCCTGGCCAGAGTTCCTCAACTGCTTCCATAGCCACTGGCCTGTTCACAGAGAGTTCTAGGAGAAAGAAATGAGAAACCATAGAGGAAGAGTTAGAGGAAGCATTTAGTATAGCTCTGCATTACCAAATATCTATGTGCTACAAAAGTAATCAGAAAAAAAAAATCTAGACTACTGAAAAGTCACATTAAAGTGATCCCATTAGACCTGTGACTTTTGTCCAAGAGGTCTGAGTTTTTCTTCAAAGGAAAAGTTTCAAACTGGAGCTCAAGCTCCTCACTCTCAAAATTACCCAGGGATCCTGTAGGGAAATTAGAATCAGACACTTAAATCCAAGGAAGCCCCTAGGCCTGTCCATTTAGTATCAGTATGTTCCTCTTCTTTGCAAAGTGCTTCAAACTGTCATATTGTATAATTGTGAGACAGGGGACATTGCTCTTCTGATGCTAACATATATTGGGCTCACACCCTCTTACAATAGTATACATATCTTTCTTAATCATAAGCTCACAGCTATATTTTGCTCATTTATCTAATATATGCTCTAAAGGGCTTTATTTTGGCATGGATAGATTATTTCCCATTTTTGTGTTTGATAACACCCAAACATAGAAGACATAAGCAAATTCTAGCAAAGACAGCACAAACAATTTCCAGTATCAAGGTACAAATGAACTGGTTCCCAAATCAGGTAAATAAATTTTCCCTACAAAACAAATGAGCTAATTCCAACTAGTGTAGACTTGTGCCCACAAGAACTAGATCCCCCATGAAATGGTTCCAGGCAGAATCCAACAACACTTCCCTTCTCCAAGAGCATACTACAACCAAATTGGCTTGTCCCATAAAAGGAAAATCCCAAATTTTGGGGGTAGGGTATGTTCTTGGTATGAACATCAGAGTGACTTATCCTACAAAGTCGAGTCTGTCAACTTGCAACAAAAAGGTACATGTAGCACAGACAAGTCAGTTCCTAAATCAAGTAAATAAACTTTACCCTACAAAACAATTGAACTAATCCCAACTGGGCTGCCCACCCCCACATAAACTTGTTCCCCAATGAACTGGTTCCAACTGAATCAGTTCTCTAATCAGGTAAATAAAGTGTACCCTATAAAACAAATGAACTAATCCCAAGGAGGATAGACTTGCCCCAACAAGAACTAGTTCCTCAATAAACTGGTTCCAACTTGTGTAGAGTCCAACAATTCCCATCTCCACAAATTGGGGGCGGGGGATATACTAACTCACAACACAAAAGGACACAAAATCGTGCCAACAAATTTGAGTCTTTTGACCTGTATTTCGTCAGTTATGTCAACTACAAATTGGCACTTGCCAAAAGCATTGCCAAAGACTGAACAACAAAGGCATTTGCCATCTGCCTCTATGGAGACTGAACCCCATGATACCACAGCTGTTGACCTTCAACAACACCTGAGGGAGTTCAGGGTGGAGTGAGGCACTCTGCTCCAGGGAATCTGGTGGCACAGGTCTATAGGATGGTTGGATGTTTTTAGGAGCATATTTTATTATCTCAATCCTTGCATCTCCTCATATCTAGAGAGGCACTAAATCCCTTCATGATGACATCAGATCCTCATGACTAACAAAAGCCATTTGTAAAATGACTGCATCATGGCATTGAAATCCACCTTCACCAAAACCTTAAATATGTTGATTTTTCCCCCACTGCCACTTTGGATCAGTCTCTCAGAGCTATCTGAGATGCTGCCTCCCAGGCTGCAGCCCTCATTTTGCCCCAAATAAAATTTAACTCACAACTCTAAAGTTATATATCTTCTAGTCAACATTCCTATGCTTCAGTTCACTTCAGAGAGTTTTGAGGGAAAGATCTTAAGGACAAGTGGTCCTGGCAGCTACTAGGGCCTTCACCAATACTCCCTGATGCGGGATGGCTAGTCATGAGCAGCAAGACTTCTGGCTGTCTAAGCCAAATTTGTTATTGAATCCAATCTTCATCTTCTTGCTGCTTGACAGGCCGATGAAACTGAGGCATGAGGTATTGAGGCAAGGGACCTGACTTTATTTGGAAAGTTAGCTGACCAAGAAGATGGCAGATTGATGTCTCAAACTAACTAAGCCATGATGTGGCTTCCAGGCTCTTCTGTAGAGGCAGAGAGAAGCAATTAGTAACTAAACTAAAAAGGAGAATGGAGAGGGAGAGGTAGTGGGGAAATAGAATGAAAGGTCCTGTCTTGCAAAATATCTCTGGGAATAGCCAGCCTTAAGGAAGGAATGTGTTAATCTCTTCTTTTCAAAAGCGTGCAGGAGCAGATTATCTTCCTGTGAACTAAACAAAGGGACTTCAGTATAAGAGGCAGGCAGAGGTGCAAGGTCCTCTGGGGCAGTCTTTTATGTATGATTGTAATAACAGAAGAAAGGAGGAGCAAGCCAAAGAAACAGTTCCAACATGGAGTTAAAATTGACTTCTCTCTGTGAAGAAGGATTTCATAGGGCCTGGACCCCATCTTAGGCCTGTCCGTGCTGGTCGTGGGCGGCCACCTCTCCAGTGGACTCTGAACTCTGTGCTTAGTGCCTGTGGGAATGACAATGGAAGGATAAGACCCCCTCTGGGCAGGGGAGTCTTGAAGATCACATCCAGATAAAGAGAAAACAGACACTAATCACCCCTGCCTCCAGACAGTATCTATGGGATGTAACCACAGGCTTATCCTGGTTATTAACTGGTTGGAATGTAACCTCGGGCTTAACTGTTTAAACACATAATACGTGAATGATGGGGTTATTGTGATTGTATTTACCCTTCCTTTGTAAGCCTCGAGGGATTTGGGCTGGTGGGTTTGGACACGTACACATGGGGTATAAAAGATTTTCACAAATGCTGGTCGGGGTCCTTGGCTAAGAGGAGACTGCCTTGGGCCCGTCGGTGTAATAAACTGCACTCCACTATCTGCATTGTCCTTCTGAGTGAGTTTGTTTCCCGGAACGCGTGGCTATAACACCTGAAACAATGGGAGCGCATATTTTCAGTTCAGTTTGAAGAAGGAATTCATAGGGCCTGGACTCCATCTCAGGCCTGTCTGTGCTGATCGTGGGTGGCCACCTCTCCAGTGGACTCTGAATTCTGTGCTTAGCGCCTGTGGGAATGACAATGGAAGGATAAGACCCCCCTCTGGGCAGGGGAATCTTGAAGAAGAGAAAACAGACACTAATCACCCCTGCCTCCGGACAGTGTCTATCAAAATGCAACCACAGGCTTATCGGTTATTAACTGGTTGGAATGTAACCGCGGGCTTATTGATTATTAACTGTTTGAACACATAACACATGAATGATGGGGTTATTGTGATTGTGTTTACCGTTCCTTTGTAAGTCTCAGGGAATTTGGGGTGGTGGGTTTTGACACATACACTCAGGGTATAAAAGATTTTCACAAATGCTGGACGGGGTCCTTGGCTAAGAGGAGACTCTGCCTTGGGCCCGCCGGCGTAATAAACTGCACTCCACTATCTGCATTGTCCTTCTGAGTGAGTCTGTTTCCCGGAAAGCGTGGCTATAACAAGTTCAGTTCAGTTGCTCAGTCATGTCTGACTCTTTGAGACCTCATGGACTGTGGGGCTGCCAAATTGTTTGATGTATTTTGACTAGTCGATATCTAGTTTCCCTTTTACCGGTGTCTATAATTCATGTGTCTGATATTTTTCTTGTTGGTTTTTGAAGCTGAGAAATAAGTTTTATTATGTGGGGCTGCTGGGGCTGGGGCTGGCAGGCAGCCGGGACTTGGGTTTCGGTTTCCGTGAAATGGTGGGATTCCCCGCCCCTGTTGGGTGACCTGGAGCCAGCCAAGCAATATACACCCAGTAAAAAAGCCCGCGGGAGAGCTGAAAAGCCCGCGGGCGCCTATGTTTGAACAAAAGCCCACGCCGTTTGTACCAATAGAATTGCTTTAAGTTTAAACAAAAGCCCGTGAAGTTTGTACCAATGGGATTGCTTTGCAAACATATAACCAATCACTTTGTAACCCGTATGTAATATGCTGATAGAATGGTTTTTGTCTATAAAAAGCTTGCCCAATTTGCTGTTAGGTGTGCTCTGCCTCCCAGGAGATCAGAGTCACCCGTTTGCGCAACCGACAATAAACCCTCTTGCGTGTTGCATTTGCTAGGCTGGTTTATTGGGTCGCGCGGTTTTTCCTCCTTGGAACGAAGGCCCGAATTTTGGGTCTTACAGGACTGCAGCACAGCAAGCCTCCCTGTCCATCACCAACTTCCAGAGTTTACTCAAACTCATGTCCACTGAGTCAGTGATGCCATCTAACCATCTCATCCTCTGTTTTCTGCTTCTTCTCCAGTCTTCAATCTTTCCCAGCCTCAACGAGCCACAAGGAATTAATTGCCAAACTAAAATCTCTTTTGATATGTAGGGCCGCCGAATTGTTTGATGTACTTTGACTAGTTGATATCTAGTTTCCCTTTTATCAGTGTCTATAATTCATGTGTCTGATATTCTTCTTGTTGGTTTTTGAAGCTGAGATATAAGTTTTATTATGTGGGGCTGCCCGGGCTGGGGCTGGCAGGCAGCCGGGACTTGGGTTTCGGTTTCCTGTGAAACGGTGGGATTCCCCGCCCCCATCGGGTGACCTGGAGTCAGCCAATCAAAATGCACCCAGTAAAAAGCCTGAGGGAGAGCTGAAAAGCCCACGGGCGCCTATGTTTGAACAAAAGCCCGCGCAGTTTGTACCAATAGAATTGCTTTAAGTTTGAACAAAAGCCCGCGAAGTTTGTACCAATAGGATTGCTTTGCAAACATGTAACCAATCACTTTGTAACCCGTATGTAATATGCTGATAGTATGGGTTTTTGTCTATAAAAAGCTTGCCCAATTTGCTGTTCGGTGTGCTCTGCCTCCCAGGAGATCAGAGTCACCCGGTTTGTGCAACCATCAATAAACCCTCTTGCGTGTTGCATCTGCTGGGCTGGTTTATTGGGTCGCACGGTTTTTCCTCCTTGGAACGAAGGCCCGAATTTTGGGTCTTACAGATAGATTGCTTATTTGACTTTGCTCATCTACTTCCTGTCCTGATTGAGAAGAACTTCTGAAGGAATGTCACGGCTATTCTAGATATGTTAATCTTGACTACTGTGACTAAGAAAGTTTAGTGAAGTTTAAACCAAAGTAATGCATGTAACAGTATGTAGGAGAATAGAGCCCACTGGTTATTAAAAGTAACATAAGATTTAAGAATTGCTGAATTCTCACTCTCTGAGGGAATAAATATATATGTGCATCTGTAGTGATATGTGTATATATCCATTAATATAAGAATTAATAATTATAATTATTTCATATAATTTGTGTATATTATTTATACATAATTATACATTGTGGGACTAGCCAAAGTGGTCTTCTGATCACCAGCTGCCAGAGGCGAGGAAAAGACTCTGACTGGGCCATAGCTCCTGTGGTTGAGGCAGTCTGTGTCCCTGCACACTTGGCACAACTGGGGTCCCCGCTATCCAAGGAGCTATACCAGCTTCACACTCAGTTCTCACTGGGCCAGAGTTGCCACAGGCTAGAAGGAAAAAAAAAAAAAAACCTAATAGTGCCTTCCTTATCTCCTGTGACAATAGCCACCAGAGCTCCTGAATGGTCAGCATTGACAGGGTCCCTGTGATCCAAGCAACTGCATCACCCCCCACGCACGATGCCCACTGGGATAGAGCTGCTAGAGGTGATAAAAAGTCCTGCAGCTGTGCATGTGTGGTCGCTTCAGGCATATCCAAATCTTTATGATGCTGTGGACTGTGGCCTGCCAGGCTTCTCTGTCCTGGGGATTCTCCAAGCAAGAATACTGGAGTGGGTTGCCACCTCCACACCTGGTCCTCACTGGGACACACCCAAGTCCTCCACGGCAGTCTGAGGAGCAAGCCCCTGTAGATGACCCACATGCAGAGGTGGAGACAGTCACAATTGAAACCCAGGGGTAGGGTGGCATTGGAATAGGACCCAAACTCTTCCCACCAGCTGTACAAGCTACAGATTAAATCCACACAGTCAACTAGACAGATTCTGTGTTTTTGGAATATATTAAAGGACAATGAAAGTCCTCACAAAAGAAAACACACTAGTTCTGACAGTCTTGGACATTGGAGGCAAGAAAACACAGGAGTAGGATCAGATTGTAGTCTGAACTGCCCCCCCAACAACAAGTCCAGCAAACAGCCAACATTGGAGCATATCCTAGGGAGGTAAGGTGGACTCCTAGCAAGGGAAAGAACACTGACAGTACAGACTCAATCCAAACGTTCATCATTTTTATATTTTGACTTGTTCTGTAGTTGCTTCTGGAATTTTTTTTTCTTTTTGTTTTCTTTTCTTTTTTCTTTCTTTTTTATCTGTCTGTAGCTATTGAGTTTATTAGTACTATTAAATATATTTAAGGTTTTGAGATTTTTTTTTTTCGATAGCACTTTTTATTTTTCTTATATACTTCTGCCTCTGTTTTGGCCTTTTGTGATTCTGTTGGGTTTTCCTTTTTTTTTTTTTTTTTCTTTTCTCTCTCAATTTTTTAATGTTAATTTCTGAATTTATTATTTTTCTACATTTATTCCTTTATTTTTGTTTTTTTTTTCTACTGATTTCCTTTAGAAAACTACTGATTTCCTTTAGTATAGACTGGCTGGATCTCCTTGCAGTCCAATGGACTCTCAAGAGTCTTCTCCAACACCACAGTTCAAAAGCATCAATTCTTGTTGCTCAGCTTTCTTTACAGTCCAACTCTCACATCCATACATGACTACTGGGAAAATCATAGCCTTGACTAGACGGACCTTTGTTGGCAAAGTAATGTCTCTACTTTTTAATATGCTGTCTAGTTTGGTCATAAATTTTCTTCCAAGGAGTAAATGTCTTTTAATTTCATGGCTGCAGTCACCATCTGCAGTGACTTTGGAGCCCCCCCCCCCCCAATAATAAAATCAGCCACCATTTCCACTGTTTTCCCATCTGCCATGAAGTGATGGGACTGGATGCCATGATCTTAGTTTTCTGAATGCTGAGTTTTAAGCCAACTTTTTCACTCTCCTCTTTCACTTTTATCCAGAGGCTCTTTAGTTCTTCACTTCCTACTATAAGGGTGGTGTCATCTGCATATCTGAGGTTATTGATATTTCACCTGGCAATCTTGATTCCAGCTTGTGCTTCATCCAGCCCAGGTTTTCTCATGAGATACTCTCCATATAAGTTAAATAAACATGGTGACAATATACAGCCTTGACGTACTCCTTTTCCTATTTGGAACCAGTCTGTTGTTCCATGTTCAGTTCTAACTGTTGCTTCCTGACCTGCATACAGATTTCTAAAGAGGCAGATCAGGTGGTCTGGTATTCCCATCTCCTAACACCATACACAAAGATAAACTCAAAATGGATTAAAGACCTAAAGGTAAGACTAGAAATTATAAAATTCTTAGAGGAATACATAGAACTCTTGATGACATAAATGAAAGCAAGATTTCTATGACACACCTCCTAGAATAATGGGGGAAAAAAAAGTAAAAGTAAACAAATCAGACCTGATTAAACTTAAAAACTTTTGCACAGCAAAGGAAACTATAAACAAGATGAAAAGATTCCCCTCAGAATGGGATAAAATGATAGCAAATGAAACAACAAAGGATTAATTTCCAAAATATACAAGCAGCTCATACAAATCAATACTTTAAAAACAAACAATGTAATCAAAAAGTGGGGAAACGACCAAACAGACATTTCTCCAATGAAGAGATACAGATGGCTAACAAGGAAATGAAAAGATGCACAACATCACTCATTATTAGAGAAATGGAAAGCAAGACTACAATAGGATATCACCTCACACCAGTCAGAATGTCCACCATCAAAAAGTCTACAACAATGAATGCTGGAGAGGGTGTGGAGAAAAGGGAACTCTCTTGACTTGTTGTTTGGAATATAAATTGATACAGCCATTATGGAAAACAGTATGGAGATTCCTTGAAAAATTAGGGATAAAACCACCCTATGACCCAGCAGTCCCACAACTAGGCACATACCCTGAGGAAACCAAAATGAAAAAGACACAGGTATCCCATTACAGCACTATTTACAATAGCTAGGATAGGGAAGCAATCTAGATGCCCATTGACAGATGAATGGATAAAGAAGATGTGGTACATATATAAAATAGAATATTACTCAGTCATAAAATGGAATGCAATTGAGTCAGTTATAATAAGGTGGATGAACCTAGGGCCTATTATACAGAGTGATGTAAGCCAGAAATAGAAAGATAAATACTATATACTAACACATATATATGGAATCTAGAAAGATGGTACTGATGAATTCACTTGCAGGGTGGCTATTGGAGACACAGACATAGGGAACAGACTTCTGGACATGGAAGGGGGGAGGAAAGAGAGGGTGAGATGTATTGAGAGAATACCATGAAAACTTACCTTACCATATGTAAAGTAGCCAATGGAAATTTGCAGTATGATTCAGGGAACTCAAACATGGACTATGTATCAACCTAGAGGAGTGGGATGGGGAGGGAGACAGGAGGGAGTTTCAAGAGGAGGGGATATGTATATATACACCTATATCTGACTCATTTTGACATCTGGCAGAAAACAACAAAATTCTGTAAAGTAATTATCCTTCAATTAAAAAATAAATAAATTTAAAAAGCTCACAAATGTTGGATTAAAAACTCTATGGCATAGAAGATAAGCAATCAACAGGCACCTACTGTATAGCAAAGAACTATATTCAATATTCTGGGATAACCTATTTGGGAAAATAATGTTAAAAAGAATAAATATGTGTGTGTGTGTGTGTGTGTGTGTGTGTGTGTGTATATATATATATATATGTATAGCTGAGTCACTTTGCCATACATCTAGAACTGACACAACATTGTAAATCAAATATATTCTATTTTTTTAAGAAAAAGAGCAAAACCCCAAAAAAGTAAAATTGCAATGCTTTTAAGGCAAGATACAAAACAAAAAAATAGTGATCACTAAAATTAGCAGATCATAAAAGTGAAATTTTTATAGAATGTTATAGGGAAGAATAATATGATTTTAACTTAATATTCCAGAAGAAAAGGAAAGGCAATTATCAAAATCATTGTTCTTCATAAGTCATTTTTATGACATATTTATCTCTAGTAATAGTAATAGCTAAAAAGAAATTGTGTGAAAGTTTTACATTATCAACTACTAAATTTGTATGGAAATAACATTTCTAGTGGAATATTTAGGTGAATTCTTAGGTTAAACTTCAATATTTTTATTAAAATCAAGTACAGTACACAATTGTAATATAAAACTAAGTGTATACACATAGAATATTCATATTATTAGGAATAACTAAGCCTATTAAGCTTGTTCTCAGGGAAATTCATGAGACTGTTATTAAGTAATTTGCTACTTAAAATACTTGGATTTGAATACAGACAATGAAATGCAGTCATTTGCATTCTATTTCATCCTATATTTTAAAATGTGCTATAAATAAGATGAAAAGACCATCTTCAGAATGGGAGAAGATAATAGCAAACAAAGCAATGGACAAAGAATTAATCTCAAAAATATACAAACAGCTCAAGCACCTCAACACCAGAAAAATAAAGGACCCAATCAAATAATGGCCAAGGAATTAAACAGACATTTCTCCAAAGAAGACATATAGATGGATAATAAACACATGAAAAGATGCTCAATATCGCTCATTATCAGAGAGATGCAAATCAAAACCACAATGAAGTGCCATTTCACACTGGTCAGAATGGCTGCTATCAAAAAGTTTGCAAACAATAAGTCCTGGAGAGTGTGTGGAGAAAAGGGAACCCTCTTACACTATTGGTGGGAATGCAAACTAGTACAGCCACTATGGCAAACAGTGTGGAGATTCCTTAAAAACCTGGAAATAGAACCGCCATACAATCAGCAATCCCACTGCTGGACATACACTGAGGAAATCAGAATTGAGAGAGACACCTGTACCCCGATGTTCATCACAACACTGTTTACAATAGCTAGGACATGGAAGCAACCTAGATGTCCATCAGCAGATGAATGGATAAGGAAATGGTGGTACATATACCATATACACAATGGAATATTATTCAGCTATAAAAATGAATACATTTGAATCAGTTCTAATGAGATGGATGAAACAAGCCTATTATACTGAGTGAAGTAAGTCAGAAAGAAAAGCAGTGAAACAGTACATTAACATATATATGTGAAAATTAGAAAGATGGTAATGATGACCCTATATGTCATACAGCAAAAGAGACATTGATATAAAGAACAGACTTTTGGACTCTGTGGGAGAAGGTGAGGGTGAGATGATTTGAGAAAATAGAGTTGAAATATGTATATTACCATATGTAAAACAGATGACCAGTCAAAGTTTGATGCATGAAACAGGGCACTCAAATCTGGTGCACTGGGGCAATTCAGAGGGAAGGGGTGGGGAGGGAGGTAGGACACATGTGCACCTGTGGGTCATTCATGTCAATGTATGGCAAAAACCACGACAATATTGTAAAGTAATTAACCTCCAATTAAAATAAATTAATTTTAAAGAATGTGCTAAACCCACAAGATGATATGCTGTGACATTCAAGTCAAAGTTTAATTTCACTGACACTACATGGACTTTTATTTTTATTACTAATCTTATTGTATATAGTTGCTTTACAATGTTGTATTAGTTTCTACCATAGAGCAAAGTGCATCAGATAGATAGATAGATAGATAGATGATAGATCGATAGATAGATAGATATAGATATAGATATAGATATAGATATCCCACTTTGGAATTGTGATTTTCCCTGGGTGTATGTTCAGGAGTGGGATTTCTAGGTCATGTGGTAGGTCTAATTTGACATTTTTAAAGAACTGCCATACTGTTTTCCATAATGACTGTATCAACTTACTGAATACATTCCTACCAAAGTGTTAGAGAATTCCCTTTTCTCTACACCCTATCCTGCATATTGTTTGTAGATATTTTGGTGATGTCTATTCTGACCCATGTGAGTTACCTCATTGTGGTTTGATTTGCATTTCTACGAAATTAGTGGTACTGAACATTTTTCTTTTTCATGGGCTTCTCAGCTGTTTGTATGTCTTCTTCCAAGAAATGTCTATTTAGAAAGCC
This sequence comes from Hydropotes inermis, assembly GCA_020226075.1. NCBI lineage: Eukaryota > Metazoa > Chordata > Mammalia > Artiodactyla > Cervidae > Hydropotes > Hydropotes inermis. The sequence goes on along the minus strand of CM035286.1, from coordinate 3,772,355 downwards.
TGCCCATTATTTTTATTTTTGATATTGAGGTGCAGGAGCTGTGTATATATATATTTTTAATTAATCCCTAATCAGTTATTCTACTTGCAAATATTTTCATCCATTCTAAGTGCTGTTTCTTTATCTTGTTTATAGTTTCCTTTTCTGTGCAAAGCTGTTGAATTTAATGAGTTCCCATTTTTTTTATTTTGGGTTTTATTTTCATTAGGGAATGGATCAAAAAGATCTTGCTGTAGTTAATTGCAAACAGTGCTCTGCATATCCTTTCCTCTAAGAGTTTTAGTGTCTTAACTTACCTTTAGGTATTTAATCCATTTTGAGTTTTTATTTATGCATGGTGTTAGGATGAGATGGTTGGATGGCATCACCAATTCAATGGAAATGAGTTTGAGTGAATTCCAGGAGATGGTGAAGGAAGGTTAGGGAAGCCTGGCATGTTGCAGTTCATGGGGTCACAGAGGCAGACACGAGTGAATGATTGAACTGACTGAAGGGAATGATTGAACTGATTGTGTCTTTTCTGCATTGTATGTTCTTTCCTCTTTTGTCATATATTGGGTTATCATAGGTGTGTGAGCTGGGCTCTTTGTCCTTCCCATCTGTCTATATTCCTGTTGTTATGCCAGTACCATACACTCTTGGTGATTGTAGCTTTGTAGTATGTATGAAGTCAGGCTACTTAATGTCTTCAGGTTTGCTTCTCTGTCTCAAGATTATTTTGGCTATTTGAGGTCTTTTGTGTTTATATAAAATTGCAAATTTTTTGTTCTGTTTCAATGAGAATTGCCATTTCCATTTGATAGGAATTGTATTGAATCTGTAAATTGCTTTGGATAGTGTAGTTATTGCACAATGTTGATTCTTATGATCTTATGATCAAAAATCATTTTATATATCTCCACATATTAGTGTCATCTTTGATTACGTTCAGTAATATCACACTTTTTTTTCAATACAAGTCATTTGCCTCCTTAAGGAGGTTTATTTCTAGGTTTTTTTTTTTTTTTTTTTTTTTTTTACTTGCAGTAGTAAATAGGATTGCTTTCCTAATATATCTTTCTGAGCTTTTGTTATTAGCATATAGGAATGTAAGAAATTTCTGTGCATAAATTTTGTATCCTGCAAATTTACCAAATTCAATGATGAATTCTAGTAGTTTCTGGGAGTATTTTTAAGATTTTCTATGTATTTTTGTTTTTGAGCCACTCAGTCATGTCCACCACTTTGCTAACTCATGGATGGCAACACACCAGGTTTCCCTGTTCTTTACTATCTCCATGAGTTTGTTCTAACTCATGTCCATTGAGTCAATGATGCCATCCAACCATCTCATTTTCTGTTGTCCCCTTCTCCTCCTGCTCTCAGTCTTTCCCTACATCAGGGTCTTTTCCAGTGAGTCAGCTCTTCACATCAGGTGGCCAAAGTTATTGGAGCTTCAGCTGATGCTGTAGCATCAGTCCTTCCAATGAACATTCAGGGTCGATTTACTTTAAGATTGACAGGTTTGAGCTCCTTGCTGTCCAAGGGACACTCAAGAGTCCTTCAGTGCTACAGTTCGAACACATTGATTTTTCAGTACTCAGCCTTCTTTATGGTCCAACTCTCACATCTGTATGTGAGGACTGATAAAAAACATAGCTTTGACTATATGGACTTTGTTGGTAAGTGATATCTGCCTTTTAATATGCTATCTAGATTTATCATAACTTTTCTTCCAAGGAGCAAGTGTCTTTTAATTTCATGGCTGAAGTCACCATTCACAGTGATCCTGGAGCCCAGGAAAATAAAGTCTGTCACTGTTTCCATTCTATTTTTTCCCCATCTATTTGGCATGATGGGATGTCATGATCTTAGTTTTTGAATGCTGAGTTTTAAGCCACTTTCTCACTCTCCTGTTTCACCTTCATCAGGAGGCTCTTTAGGTCCTGTTTGCTTTCTGCCATTAGGGTGGCGTCACCTGTATATCTGAGGTTATTGATATTTCTCCTAGCAATCTTCATTCCAGCTTCTGATTCAGTCCAGCATTTTGAATGATGTACTTTGCTTATAAGTTAAATAAGCAGGGGGACAATATACAGTCTTGATGTACTCCTTTCCCAATCTTAAGCCAGTTCATTTTTCCATGTGTGGTTCTATCTATTGGTTCTTGACCTGTATATAGTTTTCTCAAGAGGCAGGTAAGATGTTTTGATGTTCCCATCTTTTTAAGAATTTTTCAGTTTGTTGTATTATAATACAGTTTGTTGTATTATATCATACTGTCTGTAAATAATGGCTGTTTACTTCTTTTCCAATTTGAATTCTTTTTTTTTTTTTTTTTTTGCTTCTCTGATTTTCATGAGTAAGACTTCTAAAACTATATTGAATGAAAATGGTGAGAGTGAATATTCTGGTTTTGTTCCTGATCTTAGAGGAAATGGTTCCAGTTTTTCACCATTGAGAATAACATTTATTGTGGGTTTGTCATATATGACTTTTGTAATGTTGAGGAAGATTTCCCCTTTGGCCATTTTATGGAGAGTTTTTGTTGCTGTTGTTGTTGTTTCTGTTTTCATAGGTTGTTGAAATTTGTCAAAAGACTCTTCTGCATTTATTAAGATGGTCATTTTTTTTAATATTACAGTTTGTTAATATGGTGTATCATATTGATGATTTGCATATGTTGAGGATATCTCTTGCATGCCTGGGATAAATCCCACTTGATCATGACATGTGAGTTTTTTAATGTACTGTTGGATTATGTTTGCTAATATTTTTGAGGATTTTTGTGTTTATGTTCAACAGTGATATTAGACTAATTTTATTTTTTGTTTGTTTGTTTGTTTTTGGTTTTGGTATCTGGGTATAGTGGCCTTGTAAAATGTGACTGAGAGTGTCCCTCCCTCTGAAATTTTTTGGAAGTGTTTGAGGATATGTGTTATCACTTCTCAATATGGTTGATATGATTTACTGGTGAAACCATTGGATTCTGGTCTTTTGGTTTTGGGAAATATTAATTACAGTTTCAATATCAGTACTTGTGATTGGCCTATTCTTGTTTTATATTAGTCATGGTTCAGTCTTGGATAGTTCTACTTTTCTAAGAATGTGTCCATTTCTTTCAGGTTGTCCACTTTATTGGCATATAGTGGTTGCAGTAGCTTTGTATTTTCATATTTCTGCAACTTCTGTTGTAACTTCACCTTTTAATTTTAATTTTATTTTTTTTAACTTCACCTTTTTAATTCTAATTTCATTGAGTTGCATTTTCTCCCTTTTCTTTGTTAAGTCTGGCTAAAGTTTCATTACTTTTTTCTTTATTTTCTCAAAGAAAAATCTTTTGTGTTCATTGATCTTTGCTATTGTTTTCTTCATTTCTATTTCATTTATTTATGCTCTACTTTTTTTTTTTTTCATTCCTTTCCTTCTACTAACTTATTGATATTCCTCTCTCTTTAATTTCTGAGGTGTAAGTTTAGTTTGCTTATTTGAGATTTCTGTTTTCTGAAGAAGCATTTTATTGCTATAAATTTCCATCTTAGAACTGCTTTTTCTGTATTCCATAGAATTTGGTCCAGTGTGAGGCTTGATTTGTGACAAAGGACATGATCTATCCTGGAGAATATTCCATGTTCACTTGAGAAGAAAAATTTTTTCAGCTGCTTTCTGGTGGAATATACTATAAATAGCTATTGAGTCTATCTGGTCTATAGTGTCATTTATGGATTGTTTTTCCTTTATTAAATTTTTGCCTAGATGACCTGTCCATTGGTATAAATACACTGTTAAAATTCCCCACTATTGCTGTGTTGCTGTTGATTTCCTCTTTTATGACCCTTATAATTTGCCTTGTGTATTGAGATGCTCCTATGTTGGTTGTATAAATATTTATAATTGCTATATCTTCATGGATCAATTCCTTGAACTTTGTGTAGTGTCTTTTCTTGTCTCTTCTAATAGTCTATTTTAAAGTCCTTTTTGTTTGTTTGTTTCTGATATGGGTATTAACCCTCCATGTTTCTTTTGATTTCCATTTGCATGGGATAACTTTTTCTATCTCTTTGCTTTTCATCTGTGTGTCACTAGGTCTGAAACTGGTCTCTTATAGACAACATATATACAGGTTGAGTTTTGTGTCCATTAAGCCAATCTGTTATTTTGTTTGGAGTAGCTAATCCATTTATATTTAATGTAGGTATCTATATGCATCTTCCTATAATTATTCCCTTATTTGCTTCATTTTTGTATTTTGTAGGTTATCTTCTCTTGTGTTTGCTGCCTAGAGAATTTCTATTAGTATTTGTTCTAAAGCTGGTTTAGTGGCACTGGATTCTCTTAGGTTTTCCCTGTCCATAAAACTTCTGATTTCCCTGTTAAATCTAAGTAACAGCCTGACTAGATAGAGTAATTTTGTCCCTCACCCCTTTCAATTATTTAAATATATAATGTCACTTCATTCTGGTCTGCTGATTTTATCTTGAAAAATCTACCTATAACATGGGGCTTCCCTTGTATGTTATTTTGTGCTTTTCTCTTGATGCTCTTTATATATATATATATAGATGCCTTTAATTTGTGTTAGTTGTGGTAACATGTATCTTGGTGTGCTTCTCCTTGAGTTTAATCTGTATGAGATTCTGCACTTCCCAGACTTGGATGGCTATTTTGTTTTCTATGTTCAGGAAGTTTTTGACCACAGTGTTTTCAAATATATTCTCAGATACGTTGTCCCTCTATTCTCCTCTAGAACCCCTAAAAATTGAATTTTGCTCCAGAGGCCTGAGATGGTCCACTTTTTTTTTCCATTCTTTTTTTATTTATTCTGCTCCGCTCCAGTTATTTCAATCCTTATGTCTTCCAGCTCACTTATTTTTTTTTCTTTTGTTTCATATACTCTGATTGTTCTCTTGGATTATCTTTACTATTGTTACTCTAAGTTATTTTTCAAGTAGATTGCCTATTGCCTCTTTATTTGTTTGATGTTGTCAGGTTTTACTTTGCTACTGTTTCTGTAACATACTGTCATTTTTTCTAACTTGCTCTGTTTGTGGTTTCCTTTCTGCAGGCTGAAGGTTTACAGTTTCTTATGGTTCTGGTTTTGCCTTCTATTGAATGAGGTTGGTCTTGGCTTTTATGTAGGTTTCCTGGTGTAAGGAACTGTTTCCTGCCCTCTGGTTGTTGGAGCTGACTCCTGTCCCCCTCAGGGGCATGGCTAGGTCTAGTTATGTGTTTAGGGTACCTATGAGTGTAGCATGATTTCAGGCAGCCTGTCTACTGATGACTATTACTGTTTTTCTGTGATGTTAGTTCCTTCACATGAGGCGTCAGTCACTGGAGCCTGAAGTCAATTTGGTGTAGGTAGGTCTTGGTGTCAATATTAAAAACCCTGGGATATAATGATGATTAACAGTCACTGAGCCTGGGAATTCACTGGTGGTCCAGCATACTTGACTCAACACTCCCACCACAGAGGCTCAGGCCCAACCTCTGGCCAGAGAACCAAGATTCTACACACTGTGCTGTGCAGAAAACAAACAAAGTAAACAGACAAACAAAACCAAAGGCAAATAGCAAAAACAAAAAGGAATATCAATAACAACAAATGAACTAGCTCACCACAACCCATGGACTGTAGGTCACAAGGCTCCTCTGTCCGTGGGATTTTCAAGGCAACAATGCTGGAGTAGATTGCCATTGCCCTCTCCAGGAGATCTTTCCAACTCAGGATCAAACCTGAGCCTTCTGCATTACAGGCAGATTCTTTACCACTGAGCCACCAGGGAAGTCCATAACAAAAAAAGATGATAAGAAAACTGACAAACATGCCCAAAATAATGGTAAACACAAAACCAAAGAAACAAAAGCAAAGAAATAGACAAAAAAGTAAAACAAAGCTAAAAACAAAAGATCAACCAAAGGAACAAAAGAACCCCAAAATGAAAATGAACAACAAAATAAAACCAACAAAAGCAGAAAAAGAAAACAAATGCAGAAATCAAAACACATAAAAATAGAAAAATACAAATATATTTAAAAAAAGATAAACTAAAAATTAAAAGTAGAAATAATAATAAAATAACAGCAAAACTATAAGCAAGGTGAAAAGATAGCCTTCAGAATGGGAGAAAATAATAGCAAACAAAGTAACAGACAAATAATTAATCTCAAAAGTATTCAAGTAACTCCTGCAGCTCAATTCCAGAAAAATAAATGACCCCCCCCCAAAAAAAAAATTGGGCCAAAGGACTAAATGGATATTTCTCCAAAGAAGACATACAGATGGCTAAGAAACACATGAAAAGATGCTCAACATCACTTATTATCAGAGAAATGCAAATGAAAACCACAGAGAGGTACCATTTCATGCCAGTCAGAATGGCTGCTATCCAAAAGTCTACAAGCAATAAATGCTGGAGAGGTTGTGGAGAAAAGGGAACCCTCTTACATTATTGGTGGGAATGCAAACTTGTACAGCCACTATGGAGAACAGTGTGGAGATTCCTTAAAAAACTGGAAATAGAACTGCCATATGACACAGCAATCCCTCTCCTGGGCATACACACTGAGAAAACCAAAACTGAAAGAGACACGTGCACCCCAATGTTCATTGCTGCACTGTTTATAATAGCCAGGACATGGAAGCAACCTAGATGCCCATCAGTAGATGAATGGATAGGAAGCTGTGGTATATATACACAATGCAATATTACTCAGCCATTAGAAAGAATACATTTGAATCAGTTCTAATGAGGTGGATGAAACTGGAGCCCATTATACAGATTGAAGTAAGTCAGAAAGAAAAACATCAATACAGTATACTAATGCGTATATATGGAATTTAGAAAGATGGTAACAATAATCCTATATGCAAGACAGAAAAAGAGTCACAGATGTATAGAACAGACTTTTGGACTCTATGGGAGAAGGCGAGGGTGGGATGACCTGAGAGAATAGCATTGAAATATGTATATTATCAAATGTGAAACAGAGCACCAGTCCAGGTTTGATGTATGAGACAGGGTGCTCAGGGCTGGTGTACTGGGAAGACCCAGAGGGATGGGATGGGGAGGGAGATGTGAGGAGGTTTCAGGATGGGGAACACATGTAAATCCATGGCTGATTCATATCAATGTATGGCAAAACCCACTACAATATTATAAAATAAATAAATAAATAAAAAATAAATATCAGCAAAACAGAATGAAACAAACAAACAAACAAAAATAATAACAATATTTTCCTCAGGCCTCAGTTGTCAGCACCCTTGCCCTTTCAGTGAAACACAGTCCATCCTCACCTGTTCAGGAGGCCCTCCAGTGCCTCTTGGTTGACCTTTGCATTTTATATGGACACTGTCGGGGAAGTTCAGACCCTGACTTGGCCCAATCTCTGTGTGTACTTGCCCCAGAGTTCCTAGACTGATCTCAGTTGTGGGAACACTGCCTGTCTGTTGAATATTTATTTCACAGATGCAGGGTTTAGCAAGCTGATCTTGGTAATTCAATCCACTGCTTGTACAGCTGCATGGAGTGGCTTCCCTTCACTTTCTTTGTTTCACAGCCCCTAGACCTCAGCATTGGCTTTGGCCTCACCTCTTCATGTGGGCCACCCTCAGGTGTCTGTTGGCTGCCTTGGCAAGAGGAGTGAAAGAAGTATCTGATTGGGGCACATTTATTCACTCAGGCTGGGGTGGGATAAGGTGTGTTGTGGAAATGCTTACAGCATCAGAGAGAGACAGGAAGTCACAGCAGAGTGGGCATGCTCTGTGCTCTCCCAGGGACGTTGGCCCCAGATTGCAGAAGCCTTGGTTGTGGTGGGCCATGCAGGCTCCTAGGAAGTTATAGGAAGTGTTGTAAACTTGCTCACAGGACGTCTGGGGGCAGCAATAGCACTGGTAGTGGTTCACTCCTGCTTCTGAAGTCTGAATCATCAGCTATGGCTCACACACATTTCTGAAGCTTGTATAGACAGTACCCTGCTTCCCATGGATGCAGGAAGAAAGAAACTCTTATGGCGGGCCCACCTCTCTACTCTCACATCCCCCAACAATGATCCTTTATCTCTCTGGCAAACCCAGGCTTTTTCTCAGACTCCCTTAGTTGTGGTGAATGACACCCTAGCCCCCTCAGGTTGTCTTCATGTAGCCAACACCAGTCCTTTCCCTGGGGTCTGATACCATCCACCTGAATGAGCAAGTAGACAGGTGGACAAGCATTTCAGCCCAGAGACAGCTGGTAAGCCTCACCCTTCTGTGCATGGTTTTCTTCACCTTGCCTTCTGCATACTTGTTAATGTGCCCTTCTCTGAGGCTCTAAAGCCAGTCCCTGCTTTTCCTGCCATCCCTGCCATTGAGGGAACTTCCCAGTGTAAAAAACCTTTTTTTTTTTTTTTTTTAATGACTCCCTTCCAGAAGTGCAGGCCCCATCCTAATTCCTCCCTTTTCTCCTCCTCCTTTTTATTTTCTCTTCTCAGTTACACAGTGATTGTCGTTCTTTTGGAAGTCTAAAGTATTCTGCCAACATTCAGTAGACATTCTGTGAGAGTAATTCCACATGTAGACATATATTTCATACATCTGTGGGGAGAAGGTGAGTTCCATGGCCTAACCTGCTCAAATCTTGATCCTCTCTATAGATGGACATTTATATTTTAAATCAATTAAGTTTAAATCAAACAACATTCATCATTACAAGTTTGTGTCCCTTGAAATTACACGTTATGTCACATATGTGAGAGCAAATGCAAACTTTGTAGATGGTTGTTATCCATATCTTAGTGAACTACTTCTGGTTTCTACTTATTAACTTATATTTGAATTACAACAGTCAGTCATCTGTGGCTGACAATTGAAGACACTGAAAGAAACATCCATGAGGCACCATTGAATGGGTGACACTAATGGCTGAGATCAGGCCAGGGTAACAGATATAAACTATTTTCTTAATCAGTCTTGTTGTTGTTTGTTGAGTTGCTAAGTTATGTCTAACCCTTTCTGACACTATGGACTGCAACACTCCAGATTTTGCTATCCTTCACTATCTCCCAGAGTTCTCTGTAACTTATGTCCAGTGAGTCAATGATGTCATTCAACCATCTCATCCTCTGTCATCCTCTTCTCTTCCCACCTTCAATCTTTCCTAGCATCAGGGTCTTTTCCAGTGAGTCAGCTCTTCACATCAGGTGGCCGAAGTATTGGAGCTTCAGCTTCAGCATCAGTCCTTCCAATGAATATTCAGGGTAGATTTACTTTAGGATGGACTGGTTGGATCTCCTTGCAGTCCAAGGGATTCTCAAGAGTCTTCTCCAGCACCACAGTTCAAAAGCATCAGTTCTTCAATGTTCAGCCTTCTTTATGTTCCCACTCTCACATTGGTACATGATTACTGGAAAAATCATAGCTTTGATTACACAGAACTTTGTCAGCAAAATGATCTCTCTGCTTTCTAATATGTTATATAGGTTTTCCATAGATTTTCTTCTAAGGAGGAAGCATCTTAATTTCATGGCTGCAGTCCCTGTCTGCAGAGATTTTGAAATCCAAGAAAATAAAACCTGTCACTGTTTCCACTTTTTTTTCCCTTCTATTTGCCATGAAGTGATGGAACCAGATGCCATGATCTTAATTTTTTGAATGTTGAGTTTAAGCCTATTTTTTCCACTCACTCTTTCACCCTCATTAAGAAGCTCTTAGTTCCTCTTTGCTCATTACATTGGTATCATCTGCATATCTGAGGTTGTTGATATTCCTCCAAGCAATCTTGACTCCAGCTTGTAGTTCATCCAGCCAGCATTTTTCATCATGATACATATAAGTTAAATAAGCATGTGTAGCCTTGACTTATCCCTTTACCAATTTTGAATCAGTCGACTGTTTCATGTCTAGTTCTAACTGATGCTTCTTGACATGCATACAGATTTCTCAGAAGACAGGTAAATTAGTCTGGTAAGCTTATCTCTTTAAGAATTTCCCACAGTGTGTTGTGATCCACATGGTTAAAGGGTTTAGCATAGTCAATGAGGTAAAAGTAGATGCTTTACTGGAATTCGCTTGCTTTCTCTATGATTCAATGAATGTTAGCAATTTGATCTCTGGTTCTTCTGCCTTTTCTAAACCCACATTGTACATCTGAAACTTCTTGGTTCGTGTACTGCTGAACCTCACTAGCAGTTGTCCAACTGATTTGAAGAACATAAACAGCTGTGAGGTAATGAGGCCAGAGACAAAAATAAGGAAGTTAATAAAAAGCTTAACAGTGGCATACTACATTACACAAGTGGGTGGAAAAAAGGAGAGTGCTGACCTAGGAAAGCTGAGTAAATATGCATTAAAACATAGGATTCACAGTTGAAATAAAATTAACAGGCATGTGAAGTGATCTCTGGGGAGGCTCGGCATCCAGAGCTTGTAAGTGACATAGCTAATTCATCAAAATGTAAATGCAGAGATTCAAAGTTAGGATGAGGCAAAAATGGCCAGCTGCTTCAGGGTGAAATAAATTAAAAATGCACTGCTTATAGTAACGCTTGTGTTTCGCCTTTTTTTGAATCCATAGAAAAGAAGACAAAACACTTGCCACCTAGGGCAGAGAATTGATATATTGCTTATATTTTTCCTAATCACTGAAGCTTGGGAAGTGACAGTTAAATGAGATGATTTTCTTACATTCTGAACAGAAGGTCAAGTCACTGACCACACTGCTTCTCAGTGTTTAATATGAATATGAATCCTCTGAAAATCTTATAAAATGGCAGAATCTAATCAAATAAGTGGAGCTAGATATAGGGCACTGAAATGTTGTATCCCAAGTGTCTCCCAGGAGACCGCAGCTCTCCAAGAACCATGCTTTGAATCAAAAAGTATTTATCACTGAAAATTTTAAAAGTTCTCAAACCTCTCTTTTGTCCTCTCACCACACTCTAGGAAAAGTTGTATTATTTTATTATTTACTATGCTTAAATAGTAAAATAGGTTTTTCTTGTTTGCTCTCCTGATGAGTCTAGTTTCTAAATTAAAGATTTGTACATATAGAGATAGATATGTATAGATAGATAGAGAAGTAAATAATTTCTAATGTATATGCAATAGAAAAATAGAAAAATACTTGTGCGGTATCATAGACTTACATATGAACTTCCTAAATAATTCAGAGTTTTCAACTTTCAACAATCTGAGAACAATCAGACTGAAAAATCATTTCTAAAATATACCATAGTTTAATACATGTTCGTTCAGCTTTTATTATGAATTCACTCTCTCTTTGTATTGCTATAACATTCACTTAAAGAAAATCCACAAAACAGTATTTTAATATGTAAAAAAATTAAATGTTTTTGTTCATAGTGAGTTTAAAGTAATTGTGAGAAATCAAAAATAACTTGATATATTCCAAGGGGCTCCAGGAACTAAATTTTATTCTATATAACAATTGCTAAGAAAATAATATGTGATACAGAGTGAATATAAAATGTTCTATGTTATCAGTGTTCAAGGAAAGGAAAATTAAAACCACAATAAACCATCACTGCTGCTATTAAAGTGGTGAAAATCATAAAGAAAGAAAATACCAACTGTTCTCAAGAATATGGAGTAACTAAAACTGTCACAAACAGATGGCAGGAATGTAAATTTCACAACAACTTTGGGAGCTGATTTGATGGTTTCTTAAAAAGTTAAACACATATACCAGTCATATGACCTGTACTTATTTCAGAGAAAAGAGAGTATAAGTTTAGATACAACTTACATAAAAATGTCATGACAACCTTTATTTGTAATAACCCCAAACTATAACAAGACACAAATGTCCATTAGTAAATAAATGGATTCAGAAAATATGGCATAAGTACTATTAATCTGTATGCAGGTCAGGAAGCAGCAGTTAGACCTGGGCAAGGAATAAAAGACTGGTTCAAAGTTGGGAAAGAAGTACATCTAGACTATATATTGACATCCTGCTTATTTACCTTATGTGCAGAGTACATCACGAGAAACGGTGGGCAGGGTGAAGCACAAGCTAGAATCAAGATTGGTGGGAGAAATATCAATAACCCCAGATATGCAGATGACACCACCCTTATGGCAGAAAGTGAAGAATAAAGAGCCACTTGATGAAAGTGAAAAAGGAGAGTGAAAAAGTTGGCTTAAAACTTAACATTCAGAAAACTAAGATCATGGCATCCAGTCCCATCACTTCATGGCAAATAGATAGAGAAACGGTGGAAACAGTGACAGGCTTTATTTTTGGGGGCTCCAAAATCACTGCAGATGGTGATTGCAGCTATGAAATTAAAAGATGCTTACTCCTTGGAAGGAAAGTTATGACCATCCTAGACATCAAATTCAAAAGCAGAGACATTACGTGGTCAACAAGGGTCTGTTTAGTCAAGGCTATTGTTTCTCCAGTAGTCATGTATGGATGTGAGAGTTGGACTATAAAGAAAGCTGCGTGGCATAGAATTGATGCTTTTGAACTGTGGTGTTGGAGAAGACTCTTGAGAGTCGCTTGGACTGCAAGGAGAGCCAACCAGTCCATCCTAAAGGAAATCAGTCCTCAATATTCATTGGAAGGACTGATGTTGAAGCTGAAATTCCAATATTTTGGCTACTTGATGCGAAGAGCTGACTCATTTGAAAAGACCCCGATGCTGGGAAAGATTGAGAGCAGGAGGAGAAGGGGTTGACAGAGGATAAGATGGTTGGATGGCCTCACTGACTCAATGGACATGACTCTGGGAGTTGGTGATGGACAGGGAGGCCTGGCGTCCTGCCGTTCATGGGGTCACGAGTAGTCAGACACCACTGAGCCACTGAGCTGAACTTCACTGATCAGAAACAAATTTGTATGAAGTCAAACATAGTCTGGACTATCTGGATAATAACATGTCTTCATATAGTGTAACCCCTGTTATCTTTAAAGTTTGTTGCTCTAATATCAATGCAGAAGACAAAAAAGACATAAAACAAGAGTGCTATACCTTACTAAAGGAAAAAAGATGAAGTCTCTATTTTCTTTTCTTAAAACTTTGAAATTAATTTAATAGGTACTTATTGAATATCTAGTCTTGAGCAACCCTGAATAATGGCTAACAATAATAAAAGCTTGTTTTCTTAAGGTTTCCTTTATAACAAGTACTTATATACAGATTTTTAAAATATTTGACTCATCCATACTTTGAATGATTTAAACTTCACAGCGAGTTTATATCAGAAAACACCGATATAGTGGAAACATTTTCGAGTCAGATGAACTTATGTTTGTATCTCAGTTCAGCCACATAGTCAGTCTGCAAAGTTTTTACAGTGATTGTTCCCAATGAATCATGGCTCTGTACCCTTGATTTTGCATAATCCCTTTCTACATTGACTCTGGACTTGGCCTTGTGATTTGCTTTCACCAACTGGACATTAGCTAACTTTACTCGAGGAACTTCTTGAAAAGTGTTTGTGCACTTGGGCTTGCTGTTTCTCTTGTTTCTTTTAGAGCTCTTGTTAGATAACAAAACCAGGTTAGCCTGTGAGAAACATATTGTTTAGCCTATAATTATCACCAACTGCTAGACATCAGAATAAGGTCATATCAAGACCACCCGTCCCTACCTAGTTGAGCTATCAGAGGACTGCAGCTACATGATGTTTTATGATGGTTAATTATGCAGTTATAGGTCAAATTCAACTTTATAAGTTTTAGTTTCTCCATCTTTATAATAGACATGGTAATATTTATATTAGAGAGTTGTTACAATGATTATATGCTATAACATACACAAATATGTCAATCCCGATGCCTTTGGCAAGTAAGTAATTACTAAAATTAATTTCCCACATTCTATCCTTTTCTATGGCTAGTTTTAGCACAACTTCTCTTTGGCCATAAATTCTTAAAAGTCAACAGAAAAATAATTTCCATGAAACTATTAATGAAAAATTCTCTGTTGGGTAGTGTGAGAGAAGCAATAGCATAGGAAAAAAGCTGCAATTACCCTAGTTAACTAAGAGATTGTGTGCTCCAAGATTTAGAGCACATTCAGTGTTCTAAATAAGTGAACTAAATAAAACAGGTGACTTCCTCTTACTCCCCCCCCCCAACCTTTTTTATTCTCTTCTAGGCAGAAAGAAATAAACCTTTCACAAAAAATGTTACTCTATCAGTTTCCAAGCTTGCCTCAGTCTGAAACATAGTTTTAAAGTTTCTATAACTTCTTTGGAGAAAGCAGAAAATTACAGTTCTTTTTTTTTTTGCCCAAACGCTGTTTCTCATTGTTAATTTCTCTTCATTCTTCTAGCTTCCACTTCCCAATCTATTTTCTATAACATCTCTTCAATAACACTTCTTCCAGAATTCCCTCTTAAATTATTATTTTTTTAATCATCAGTTCCAGTTAATAACATCTAACATGAAACTCTAAATCTAACTCAAATATTAGACTTTGTTAGAAAGAAATCTTCTACTCTTTATTCATGACTTTGGAATTGTTAAATAATAACAAACAACTTGTATTTGGTGAATGCTACTTGTTTGATAAAGAATTTTTAGATGTTCCAAATTTCTAGTTTTAAATTTTGCTTATTAGCATGCATGATACAAGCCTCATTATGCTCCTTCAGTGCTCCTATTGTTTAGTTGCCAAGTCAGTTCTGATTCTTTTGTGACTTCATGCAATGTAGCCCTCCAGGTTCCTCTTTCCACGGGATTTTTCAGGCAAGGATACTGGAATGGGTTGCTATTTCCATTTCCATGGGATCTTCTCAACTCAAGGATTGAACCCACTTCTCCTGCATTGGGAGGCAGATTCTTTACCACTAAGTCATCAGGGAAGCCCTGGTGGCTGTTCCCATACCAGCTGCATATTGCTGCAGAATCCTAAGTCCAAGTTCCACACAGCTAGTCTGATTGTGTTGTCTTGTCTCCAGGCTTCTAGGTTCTGATAATCCCCAAACACTTCACTTTATCTTCTCCAGCATGGTGAAAGCAGACAGTCGGGAAGAATATAGTAGCATACTGCAGTTATTATTTATAGTAATGTTTCCTTTCACTTTTTCTATTTTCTGATCTCCTGTATTAAATTGTTTCTGAATTGAATTATTGAAATACCCTAGTGTTCAAAGCATCCGTAGACAAAATGTAAAATAATGGTCATAATTAGGTTTTGGCAAAAATATACTATAACAGGTGGAAAGCTGGATTTTTGCCATAGATCATTGTTTGCTGACTATTCATCTAAACTACTATACTTATATTGATCAACAGAAACTTCACAAAGATTATTACTATTTATTACACTTTTAGTACTTTAAAATTATATTCCCTTTGAAGGTTTTCCCTAACATTATTTATATGTTCTATAAATAGAAATATTTTATTGCTTTGTGAATGCCATTCCAGATATACTTTAGGTGTTGCTTCCAAGGTATGCATTTAATAAACATATATTTTTTAACATATATATCTTTTAAAATATCATGTAGATATTTTCACAGGTAGCACATCTAGACTAGATATTTTCACAAGTAATTTATATATCTATTTGTGTTATATATTTGTAGCAGTAACACATAGAAATCTATCAGCTAATTGTAAATCTATGATTGATTGTATATATTTGCTATTATGTTTTAATTATATATGCATAAAATTATTTTAGTCCCAAGTCATTAGTTCATGAGGCATTTTATAGTGCAATATGCCCATATTTGGTGCATTCTTTACATTATCACTCTCAGTAATGCCAGTGTAGACCTCCCTAGACTCTTAAGGGAGACGATATCTGTAATACCTTTACAAATAATGACAATTTTGCCTTTCCTCTATTTTGTCTACATTTTTGTATTACTCTTTAGTAACTTCATTTTTTCACTTTTTGTTTTTTCACTTTTTGTTTTAAATTTTTTAAACTTTTTTTAATGGCTTTGTTCTTATTTTATTTTTATTTATTTATTTATTTATATTTAGACCATGTTATGTTGCATGTGAAATCTTAGTTCCTCCACCAGGGATCAAACTTGTGCCCCCTACAATGGAAGCACAGAGTGTTAACTGTTGGACTGCCAGGGAAGTCACTGTATATGTGTATTTAAATTATGCACTAAAGCAGAAAACTATTGTCTTATATTGTTTCTAAAATAAATCCATTGTGCATTTAATCTTTAGAAATGTGTATCTGTAATTTTCTTTCCATCTATAGTTCTTGGTTATGTGATTGAAGGAAAGTTGCAAGTGATGCAGTTTAGAACAATCTGCTTTTATTCATTGCTGCATAATAGATGGCAGTTGGAGATTTCTTATTGTCAACTCTATTTTTGCATCCTAATCATGCTAGATATTTGGTCTTCAAAAATTGAAATATATCCCAACACTAGGATTTTCCCTTCTGGGTTACATAAGAATGTAGACATCTTTGGTGATAAATTTACTCTGACAACTACTAAAATATTTACCAAGCTTGACAACACACTTGAAAAGCAAATGAGAAAATAGAGCCCTTGGTTAATTATTTACCCCAAACATTTGTCTTTTGGGGAAGCAGAAAGGAAAAAAAAAAAAAAAAGAATGTAAGTGTCTGTATAAGAAGGCATTAAGATTCTATTTGAAAGTTTGTGGGGAAAATACTATTTGTATATCACTTTGTGGTCTGTCTAGCAAGGTTTATTTTAGTGGCATGACATTTTTCACAAGAAGAAGGATAAATGACTTGAAAATCATGGGCTGAATTTGGAATCAAAAGTCAGTCTCTGCTAGCTCTTTTTAGGGAAATTTTTTTTTTTTTTTTTTTTTTTTCTCATGGAGACAGAGAAAGCTGAAGCAACCCCTTTGGCAAAAATGTTTACAATCTGGCCAATGTAATGCCATCAGCAGCAATGAAATTCTAAGCAGCTCTCTGATATTCTAAACAGATTAGCTCTCACAGTTACTTAGCAGTGAATTTGGCTCACTTGTCTTATTGCTTCCCTGTTGCTAATGATGTTCCAAAGGTATCACAGAATGGAAATAAATGACTGGCTTAGTAACTGCCTGGAGCTCCCTTAAGTGCCAGGCCTACTGGGTATCAATTGTTTATTTGGTGACTTTGAAAGCAGAGCAGGCATTGATTTGTTTAAATACTGCAGAGCATTAGTGCTTCTTCACTCTTTCCTAGCATTCAGCTTCAGCTCATTCAGAAGAAAATAACTCACCTTGTTATTTACTTTATGTGTTATTCAATGACTTGAAATATGATTGACTAAATTGTTGATTTTTACCAAACTATATCTCAGAAACAATTTTGAATTGACACCGTGGAACCCTGCCTATTATGGAAGAAAATGATAAGAAATAATTTAGTTAAAACAAAACCACACAGTATTTAGACAGGTTTATTGGCCAATTTCCTGATTCTCTCAGGAATAACTTTCACAAGTTAGCAGCTTTAGGAAGTTGTCACTTTTTCTCCTCCCTCTCTCCTTCCTTCACTTGGTCCTTTCCTCTATCTTCCTCTTCTTAACCCTCTCTTTCCTTTCCATCCTTCTCCTTCACTTTTTCTTAATGATGTCTCTTCAGCTAATCTGATGTCCCATCCCTCAAAATGTATAACTTAGTATGAGGAAATACTCCAGAACAGAAAACATAAAATAGCTTAAAAGGTCATCAAAGCATCCCAGAAGTTAGGTAATAGTAACCAATGCAAGTTGTCTGGCGGTACTAACAACAGACAGTTCATCTCTGGAAACAGCCTTCTGACAAAGTCTGAAATAAGAATTCACTTGTATCTTCCCTTTAAAGCAAGTATCTTTAAGAGGAGAAAATGTTTTCTTTCCTCATGCTTATTTCATCATTTCCTCTTGTTGGCTTTTACAACTTCTTCCCCATGTTGTTGTTCAATTGCCAAGTCACATCCAGCTCTTTGTGACCCCACGGACTGCAGTGTCTCAGGTCTCCCTGTCCCTCACCATCTCCCCAAGTTTGCCCAAGTTCATTTCCATTTAATTGGGGATGCCATACAGCCATCTTACCCTCTGTTGCCCTCTTCTCCTTCTGCCTTCAATCTTTTGTAACATCAGGTTCTTTTCCAATGAGTTGGCTATTTACATGAGGTAGCCAGAGTATTGGAGCTTCAACTTAAGCATCAGTCCTTCCAATGAGTATTCTGGGTTGATTTCCTTTAAGATTGATTGGTTCTTGATAGTCAAGGGGCTCTCAAGAGTCTTCTCCAGTACTGCAGTTTTAAAGCACCTATTCTTCAACATTCTGGCTTCTTTTTGGTTCAACACTCACATCCATACATGACTGCTGGAAAGACCATAGCCTTGACCATACAGACCTTTTCTGGCAGGGTGATGCCTTTGCTTTTTAATACATTGTTTAGGTTTGTCATAGATTTCCTGCCAAGAAGCTATCATCTTCTAATTTCATGACTGTAGTCACCATCCACAGTGATTTTAGAGCCCAATAGAGGAAAACTCTCTGTCAATACTTCTACCTTTTCCCCTCTTATTTGCCATGAAGTGATGGGACCAGATAATCTTAGGCTTTATTATTATGTTTTTTTTTTTTAATAATGAGTTTTAAGCTGGCTTTCTCACATTCTTCTTTCACCCATATCAAGTGACTCTTGAGTTCTTCTTTCCTTTCTGCCATTAAAGAAAAAGAAAGTGAAAGTGAAGTCACTCAGTCATGTCTGACTCTTTGAAACCACATGGACTGTAGCCCACCAGGCTCCTCTGTCCATAGGATTTTCCAGGCAAGAATACTGGAGTGGGTTACCATTTCCTTCTCCAGGATATCTTTCTGACAATCTACATATCTGAGGTTGCTGATATTTCTCTCAGAAATCTTGATTCCAGCTTGTAAACCATCCAGACTGGCATTTCATACAATATGCTCTGACTGTAAGTCAGAGTGAACAGGGTGTCAATAAACAGCCTTCTCTCACTCCTTTCTTAATCTTGAGCTAGTCAGTTCTTTAATACAAGTTTCTAACTGTTGCTTCTTGACCTGCATACAGCTTTCTCAGTAGACAGAAAAGATTGTCTTGTATTCCCATCTCTTTAAGAGTTTTCCACAGTTTGTTATGATACACACAGTGAAGAGCTTTATCATAATCAATGAAACACAGGTAGATGATTTTCTGAAATTCCCTTACTTTCTCTATGATACAGCCAATGTTGGCAATTTGATCTCTGATTCATCTACCTTTTAAAAAACCAGCTTAAAAAAAATCTGGAATTTCTCACTTCACATACTGCTGAAGGCTAGCTTGAAGGATTTTGAGTATTACCTCCCTAGCATGGGAGATGAGTGCAACTGTCCAGTAGTTCGAGTATTATTTAGTACTGTCCTTCTTGGGAATTGGGATGAAGATTGACCTTTTCCAGTCCTGCGGCCATTGCTGACTTTTCCAAATTTGCTGACATATTGAGTAGAGTACTTTAATAGCATCATCTTTTAGGATTTTAAATAGCTCTGCTGAAACTCCATCACCTCCACTAACTTTATTGTTAGTAGGGCTTCCTAAGTGCCACTTGACTTCACACTCCAGAATGTCTGCCTGGATGAGTGACCACACCATTTTTGTTATCTGGGTCATTAAGATTTTTTTGTAAAGTTCTTCTGTGTATTCTTTCCATCTCTTCTTGATCTCTCCTGTGTCTGTTAGTTCTTTACCATTTATATCCTTTATTATGCCCAGCTTTGAATGAAATATTCCTTTGATATTTGAAGTTTTTTGAAGAGATCTCTAGTCTTTCCCTTTCTGTTGTTTTCCTCTATTTCTTTGCAATCTTCATTGAATAAGGCCTTCTTGTCTCTCTGTGCTATTTTCCAGAACTCTGTATTCAGTTGGGTATACCTCTCCCTTTCTCCTTTGCTTTTCACTTCTCTTCTTTCTTCATCTATTTGTAAAGCCTCCTCAGACAACCACTTTGCCTTCTTTCATTTGTTTTTCTTTGGGATGGTTTTGGTATCTGCCTCTTGTACAATATTATGAACCTCTTTCCGTAGTTCTTCATGCACTTTGTTTACTAGATCTAATCCCTTGAATCTATTCATCACATCCATTGTATTTAAAGGGGATCTGATTTAGCTCATACCTGACTGGTCTAGTGGTTTCCCTTGCTTTATTTAGTTTAAACCTGAAGTTTGCTACAATGAGATGGGATCTGAGACATAGTCAGCTTCAGATCATGTTTCTGCTGAATGCAGCTTCTCTATCTTTGGCTAAAAAGAAAGTAATCAATCTGATTTTGGTATTGACCACTTGGTGATATCCATGTGTAAATTCATCTCTTGTGTTGTTGGCAGAGGGTGTTTACTATGATGATTGTGTTCTTTTGGCAGAATTCTGTTAACCTTTCCCCTGCTTCATTTTGTACTCCGAGGCCAAACATGCCTGTTGCTCCAGGTATCTCTTGACTTTCTACTTTTGTATTCCAGTCCCCTATATATATATATATATATATATATATATATATATATATATA
>CM035286.1:3670515-3751824 GCA_020226075.1 Hydropotes inermis | reverse complement strand
GTAGGTCTTCATAGAACTGGTCAACTTCAGCTTCTTTAGCATCAGTGGTTGGGGCATAGACTTGGATTACTGTGGTGTTGAATGGTTTACCTTAGAATTAAACCAAAATCATTCTGTCATTTTTGAGGTTGCCTCCAAGTACTGTGTTTCAGACTCTTTTGTGGATTATGAAGGCTACTCCATTTCTTCTAAAGGATTCTCACCCACAGTAGTAGATATAATGGTCATCTGAATCAAATCCACCCATTCTGGTCCATTTGAGTCCACTGATTCCTAACATGTCAATGTTTACTTTTGCCATCTCCTGCTTGACCATTCTCAATTTACCTTGATTCATAGACTTAATACTTCAGTTTCCTATGCAGTATTCTTCTTTATAGCATCAGAGTTTGCTTTCATCACCAGACACACCCAAAACTGAACATCATTTACACTTTGGCCAGCCGCTTCATTATTTCTGGAGCTATTTGTACTTTTCCTTGACTATTCCCCAGTAAGGTATTGGACACCTTCCAGTCTGGGGGAGGCTTATCTTTTGGTCTTATATCTTTTTGCCTTTTTATGCAGTTCATGGGGTTTTTATGGTGTGTATACTGGAGCAGTGCACCAGCCCCTCTTCCTGTGGATCACATTTGTCAGAATTCTCACTGTGACCCATCCATCTTGAGAGGCCCTGTACAGCATGGCTCATAGCTTCATAGTGTTATGCAGCCCCATTTGTCGCTACTAGATAGTGATGCATAAAGGGGCTCTTCCCCACAATTCAGTGCAAATCTTTCTTCCTTTCACTCTGTCAGATTTATTTTTATTTTTCTTGAAACAAACAAACAAAAAAGTAGAGAAATCAAATTCAGTGGTTGCAATTTTCATACACTTCAAATCCAAGTGCAAAATTTTCATGTATTTTATTTATTTCTAAATACAGAAAAGTCAAACTTTACTCCTAAATTGAGCCCCCATTTTCTATGGCAAGAGCACAATTTATCATTACCCTGAATATAGTTCAATGTGATAGCTTATCCATCAATTTTAATTTAAACTCCACAAATTTAAGATTTTATTTTATTTTCTTCTTCTTTCCTTGATATGCTTTCTCAGTTCCAGGAAGGCCTCCATAAAATGGTTTCTAATATTCAGTTTTCTGGGGTGGGAACTTTGTGTCAACAATCTGTTTCTATCTCCACTAGTGTCTGCAGAGGTGGCCAGAAATTCCCCATGATGATGTTCTCTGAGTCTGGCTCAACTGCATCTGGCCTCTAGTTCACAAGGTACAACACTGCTCTGTATACTTAAAGACCCTTAAATGCTGTAACTCCTCCTAGCATATTTGGGTCTCTTCCTGAGGCGTGAGAAAAGTCTGCTTTCTTCTAACTATGAGACAGAGTGGTTAGAACTTAGAAAATATTTGTAACGTAGCTAATACTACTCTTTGCATGATGTGACTTTCTGAGCATAGCTTTCACTTCATCTTTGGGGCCAAAAATATTGGAAGGAATTTTTTTTCTAGTAGATATTCTTCTATATCTATGGTTTAAGCTCGAATTTGTGCTGACAAAATACCCCCAAGGTCTCACCTTATTCTCAAAATCATTGCACTGAATTTTGAAAATCAAAATCTCTGAGTATTTCTCTCTTCTTTTTAATTATGGCAATCTTACAATTCCTTGATCATGATTAAATGGGAAAAGTCCCCTTGAAGTTAAGGGAGAACCATCACTAATTTCTCAGATTTCCACCGTTCAACCCCCAGTCTCTCATATGGGTTGCTGCTTTTTCTCCATGCAGCTAGACAGAAAGTCTTTCCTTAAATGGGGATTCATTGGTGCATTTCTGTATCTATCATAGAAGAATTGATGGGAAGAACAATGTAGCAGAGAAATTGTTTTAAACTGCTGTCTAAACCCCTATCATCCAAAGGGGAAGAATTAAAAATGTTTAAAGAGTAAAATGATTCTAATTAGGACATGTGAACTTATATATGTGTGTGTGTGTGTGTGTATACATATACATATATTCATTTATTTTAATTGGAGGTTAATTACTTTAAAATATTGTGTGTGGTTTTTGCCATGTGTTGACATGAATCAGCCACAGGGGACACAGGATGTGTTCCCCCATCCTGAGCCTTCCCAAATCCCTCCTCACCCCATCCCTCTGAGTTGTCCCAGAGCACAAGCTTTGAGTGCCCTGCTTCATTCATCAAACTTGCACTGATAATCTGTTTTACATTTGATAATATGCATGTTTCATTTCTATCCTCTCATATTGTCCCACTATTGCCTTCTCCTACATAGTTCAAAAGTCTGTTCTTTATATCTGTTTTGCTGTCTTCCATAAAGGTTCATTGTTACCATCTTTCTAAATTTCATATACATGTATTAATACAGTGCATTGATGCTTCTCTTTCTGACTTACTTCACTCTGTATAATAGGCTACAGTTTCATCCGCTTTATTAGGACTGACTCTAATGCATTCTTTCTTTTTATAGCTGAGTAATATTCCATTGTGTATATGCACCAAAACTTCCTTATCCATTCATCTGGCAATGGATATTTAGGTTGCTTCCATGTCCTAGATATTATAAACAGTGCTGCAATGAATATTGGGGCACATGTATCTCTTTCAATTCCAGTTCCCTCAATATTTATGCACATTGAGGTTGTATGGCAGTTTTACTTCCAGTTTTTTAAGGAATGTCTACACTGTTTTCCATAGCGGCTGTAATAGTTTGCATTCCCACCAACAGTGTGAGAGGGTTCCCTTTTCTCTACACCCTCTCCAGCATTTATTGCTTGTAGACTTTTTGATGGCAGTATTTTTGTCTGGTGTGAGGTGAAAGGTCATTGTGGTTTTGATTTGCATTTCTCTGGTAAGGAATGATGTTGAACATCTTTTCATGTGTTTGTTAGGCATCTGTATGTTTTCTTTTTTTTTTTTTTTTTTTTTTTTTATTTTATTTTTTTTATTTGTAGTGAATTTTGTCATACATTGGAATAAAACAGCCATGGGTTTACATGTGTTCCCCATCCCGATCCCCCCTCCCACCTCCCTCTCCACCCGCTCCCCCTAGGTTTTCCCAGTGCACCAGGTCCGAGAGCTTGTCTCATGCATCCAACCTGGGCTGGTGATCTGTTTCATCCTAGATACCATACATGTTTCGATGCTGTTCTCTTGAAACATCCCACCCTCTCCTTCTCCCACTTGAATCAATTCTAATGAGATGGATGAAACTGGAGCCCATTATACAGAGTGAAGTAAGCCAGAAAGATAAAGACCATTACAATATACTAACACATATATATGGAATTTAGAATGATGTTAATAATAACTCTATATGCAGAACAGAAAAAAAAAAAAAAAAGACACAGATTTATAGAACAGTCTTTTAGATTCTGTGGGAGTAGGCATCTGTATGTTTTCTTTGGAGAAATGTCAGTTTAGTTCTTTGGCCCAGTTTTTGATTGGGTAGTTTATTTTTTCTGGAATTGAGCTGCAAGTGAACCAGTTGCTCAGTGAACCAGTCTGAATCTCTGTGATCCCATGGACTGTAGCATACCAGGCTTCTCCATCAATGGAATTTTCCAGGCAAAAATACTGGAGTGGATTGCCATTTCCATCTCCAGGGGATTTTTGGGACCCAGGGATTGAACCCAGGTCCCCCACATTGCAGGCAGACGCTTTACTGGCTGAGCCACCAGGGAAGCCCAATTAAGTTCCTTCTTTAGTGGGAGACCACTAGCACAGGCCATGGAATTCTCCAGGCCAGAATTCTGGAGTGGGTAGCCTTTCCCTTCTCTGGGGGATCTTCCCAACCCAGGGATGTAACCCAGCTCTCCCACATTGCAGGTGGATTCTTTACCAGCTGAGCCACAAGGGAAGCTGTGTGTATATTTTGGAGAAGAAATCTTTGTCATTTGTTTTGTTTGTGTGGACACATGAAATTTTACATTAGGTTGAAATACAAACTTAGGTATCATTGAAATAATTGATGAAATTAGCTGAGTCAAAATTTTGTTTCAGTAAAAAGGAAAACAGTGGGAAATTATTTAATGATTCAGTTCAGCGCAGGTAGTTCAGTAACTCAATTGTGTCTGACTTTTTGCAACCCCTGTAGAAAGCCAGGCTTCCCTGTCCATCACGAACTCCCAGAGTTTACTCAAACTCATGTCCATCCAGTCACTGATGCCATCCAATCATCTCATCCTCTGTCCTCGCCTTCTCCTCCCCTCTTCAATCTTTCCCAGAAACAGGGACTTTTCCAGTGAGTCAGTTCTTAACATCAGGTGGTCAAAGTACTGGAGCTTCAGCTTCAGCATCAGTCCTTCCAACAAAATCCAGGACTTATTTCCTTTAGGATTGACTGGTTTGGTCTCCTTGCAGTCCAAGGGACTCTCAAGAGTCTTCTCCAACACCACAGGTCAAAAGCATCAATTACTCAATGCTCAGGTTTCTTTATCGTCCAACTCTCACACCCATATATGACTACTAGAAAAACCATAGCTTTTACTAGATGGACCTTTGTTGGCAAAGTAATTTCTCTGCTTTTTAATATGGTGTCTGGGTTGGTCATAGCTTTTATTCCAAGGAGTAAGCATCTTTTAATTTCATGGCTGCAGTCACCATCTGCAGTGATTTGGAGCCCTAGAAAGTAAAGTTTATCACTACTTCCATTGGTTCCCCATCCTTTGGTCATGAAGCAATGGGATCAGATGCTGTGATTTTCATTTTTTTGAATGTTGGGTATAAGCCAGCTTTTTCACTCATTTTCACTTTTGTCAAGAGTCTCGTTAGCTTTTCTTTGCTTTCTGTCATAAGAGTGGTGTCATATGCATATCTGAGTTTACTGATATTTCTCCTAGCAGTGTTGATTCCAGCTTGTGCTTCAACCAGCCTGGCATTTTGCTTGATATATTCTGCCCATAAGTTAAATAAATGGGGTGGCTGTATACAACCTTCACATATTCCTTTCCTAATTTGGAAGCAGTCCATTGTTCTATGTCTGGTTCTAACTGTTGCTTCTTGGCTTGCATACAGATTTCCCAGAAGATAGGTAAAGGGTCTGGTATTCCCATCTCTTGAAGAATTTTTCAGAACTTGTTATTCACACAGTCAAAGGCTTTAACATAGTCAGTAAAGCAGAGAAGTGAAAGTGAAGTCAGTCAGTCGTGTCTGACTCTTTTTGACCACATTTATTGTACCCTACCAGGCTCCTCCCTCCGTGGGATTCTTCAGGCAAGAATACTGGAGTGAGTTCACATTTCCTTCTTCAGGGATCTTCTCGACCCAGGGATCAAACCGGGATCTCCCACATTCCAGGCAGACACTTTAACTTCTGAGCCATCAGGGAAGCGGCAATAAAACAGAAGTAGATTTTTTTTTTCCCCTTCTGGAACTCTCTTGTGTTTTCTATGATCCAATGGATGTTGGCAATTTGATTTCTGGTTCCTCTGCCTTTTCTAAATCCAGCTTGAACATCTGGAAGTTCTCAGTTCATATATGTTGAAGCCTAGCTTGGAAAATTGTGAGCATTGCTTTGCTAGCATGCGAGATGAGTATGATTCTGCAGTAGTTTGAACATTCTTTGGCATTGCCTTTCTTTGAGATTGGAATGAAAACTGACCTTTTCCAGTCCTGTGGCCACTGCTGAGTTTTCCAAATTTGCTGGCATATTTAGTGCAGCACTTTAGCAGTATCATCTTTTAGAAATTGAAATAGCTCAGCTGGAATTTAAAGATTAGACAGTTCAAATACGTTCCTAATATTTGAAGGGTTTTCTTATTCTTTGTCTTCATTATCTTTCACTGGCATTCTGAAAGTGGTTCAGTAAAGAGTTGTTTTCTCATCAAATGTGATTTAGACAAAGCCATCTAGTTATTAGTATTTTGTGCTTCCCTGGTGGTAGTGGTAAATAATCTTCCTGCCAATTTAGGAGACATGAGTTCAATACCTGGGTTGGAAAGATCCCCTGGACAAAGAGATGCAAACCCACTCCAAGATTTTTCCCTGGGAACTCCCATGGACAGAGGAACCTGACAGGCTACAGTTCCATGGGCAGGCAAAAGAGTCAAGCAGGACATAGCAACTAAACAACAACAATGTCTACTTGTTTGACCCATGGAGACTTGAATTCAAATGCATCTCTACACTCATATCATGGGCTTGGATACTTTTTAATCTTCCATATTTGTTTTCTCATTTCTAAAGTGAGCATAAGAGTGATTATAGATGGACTTGTTATAAAGACTAGATGTGATGTTATAAAGGCCTGAGAAGCAAGCTCAGTATAGCTAAGTGCTGGGGTCCATGTGTTATGTCCAACTCTCCCTTCTCTAGAGAGCAAGATTTGTTTGCAGTGAGATCATGACCCCCCCCCTTTTTTCCACTTTTTATGAATTAAAGGTGTATACCATTCTGAGTTGAACAACTAATATATGTGGAGAAAATAACCTCATTCACAAACACCTTGGAAGATTCAGCTCTTTGTAGAGACATATTGCCTGTCATAACTGTGTTTTTTCACATGCTTACAAAAAAGGATCATTTACCCATACTCCTGACTCTTTTCCCATTGGTCAAAGAACAAAATACTTCGTTCTAAACAAGAATTTAGCACAGCCTAATGCTTTCTGCATTCCCTAAATAAAGGGGTGCTACACCAGGGCTCTGATCAAGGCTTTCCATTATGGTGAGGCTGAGATAACTACTGTAGCCCTGAGTGAGAGTGATAATTGCAATGTTAAACCAGAAATAAAAATATGATCACTCAGTGTTTGTCAGTATTCCTTATAACCTTTATTTTTTTAAGGATAAGGGACAAAATTTTTATATTTCCTTTTTATAGACCTTGAAGTAAAGTGAAGTTGCTCAGTTTTATCCTACTTTTTGTGACCCCATGGACTGTAGCCTACCAGGCTCCTCTGTCCATGGGATTTTCCAGGTAAGAGAACTGGAGTGGGTTGCCATTTCCTTCTCTGGGGGATCTTCCTGACCCAGGGATCAAACCCAGGTCTCTCACATTGCAGGCAGACACTTTGCCATCTGAGCCACCATGAAAGTCCTTATGGACCTTAGTATAACAGTACTAGAAGGCTCAGAGGAGAGTGATCAGGAGGTGGCAACAAAAGCAACAGATTCATTTCAATATATGGCAAAAAAGCACCACAATATTGTAAAGTAATTAGTCTACAATTAAAATAAATGCATTAATTTAAAAAAGAAGTTCATTAGAACATTTTATCAGCCATTATTGCTTTATTTGTAAAAGGGCAAAACCCTTGACATAACCTTCATTCAAACATGGAGTTTCCTAAAAGAAATGTCAATTGTCACGGCAGTCCTTGAAATTCATAAAAACAACAACAACAACAACAAAACACTTAATGCATTCCAAAACAAAGGCCAGAAGCAGAGTTTTAATAAAGTATCCAGACAGTAATTTCAGGTAGAGGTTCTTTTTGGCAAAAACAGAAATACGTTCAGCAACATGGAGCATAACATTATTTTTCATACAAAGTTAAAAGCACATTGTATTTTCTTCCTGATCACTTGCCCAGTCCCCACCTCTTGGAGAGAGATAAAATTCATCTAAATTATTGCATCTGATTGATGATTGTCATTTATAACTTTATTGCTACTTCTGTCTTGGTATTCTTTTGGAAAAAGTGTATGGATTCATTGCATATTCTAATACATTACCTATAGATTATAAGTTGAAGTCAAGCATGTATCTGCAGATACTTTTTTAAGCTGGCCTGTCTTTATACTTAGAGATGTCTCTTAACACTAAGCTTTCCTGGTGGTTCAGATGGTAAAGAATCTGCCTGCAAGGCAGGTGGTCTATGTTCAATCCTTGCATCAGGAAGATCCTCTGGAGAAGGAAATGGTAACCCACTCCAGTATTCTTCCCTGGAGAATTACATGGACAAAGGAGTGCGGCAACCTGCAGTCCATAGGGTTGCAAAAAGTTGGACACAACTGAATGACTATTGTTCACTCACTCACCTATGTACTATAACTATAACTTAGCATAAACTATAACCAACAGCCTATAACATGAGAAATAATTACCAATACCTGCTGATTAACTGAACAGCTTTGTTCAGAACCCCTAAGGACAGAGGAGCCTGGCGGGCTACAGTCAATGGGGTCACAAAGAGTCAGACACGACTGAGAAACTAAGCAAAGCACAGCCCAGAGCTAAAGGACATCTAAAGACAGTCTTGAGGTAATATGTAATAAAGCAGAGTCTGAAATAGAGGATGTTGTTAAAGACAGTATATTTTATTAGTTTATTGTACACAGAGTTAAGTTAATGATGAACACAGGGTTACCAAGAAAGATGTGTCTGCTTAGTTGCTTAGTCTTGTCAAGAAAGGTACAGAAGAGTAATAACAAATGGATAAAGAAAACTTTGTAATACCACATTAGTTGACTCAATTTATGAATTACTGATTAAAATTATTGGAAACAGTTTCCTTAAAGTAAAATTTCTACTACATAGTTTAGTAAAAAACATGGGACTTTGAGTTAAAATGCTAAGGGTTCAAATCCTGGCAAGATCACAGATTAATAGGATAAACTGAGAATGTTTTCCTGAGCTTTTTTTTTCTCATTTTTTTGTTTACATTATCCCCTGTACTTTCAAAATTGTCCTCTTTATATGACTCATTTACCACCATATATACCTGGTTCTATGCTATGTTCTCTGAGGGAGAACCATAATGGTGCTAACAAATACATTTATGAAATAATACTTAAATTCACAAAATAAACCAAAAAATTGCAGTTAAGCACTTATTAAATGTAATTTCCAAGAAATCATAATTTGTTGAAAAACTAATACTGAAAGCAAAATCAAATTATGATCATTAGCAAGATTTCAGAGTGAAAATTAAAACCAAATGAACTTTGTTTGAATTCATCTGTGGTTTTTCTTTTCTTTTCTTTTTTGATTTTTGCAGTGAGTATAATAGATGAAGTTGACAAACTGATTGCATAACTGATAAAATCATAAGGAAGTTGATAAACTCCAACTAGCAAAAGACACTCAAAATCAGGATGAAAATATTGCACAAGACCAATAGTATCAACGGGTAGGGGATATGGAGTATGAAAGTTAAATATATATTTAATCTGATAGATTATGAACAAGAGTCCCAAAGGCTTTACTCAAAAACTTGCAGATGATACCAGATGTAAAGTATAATCATCCCAGGATCCCTGATCTGAGAAGACTTATCCAAAAGATCCAATCATCTACAGTATTGGGCTCTGGGTATAGTATATATATTTATAGTTATATATAGTACATATATACCATACTGTATATATTATGTATAGTATATAAAATATATTTATAAATATAATATATTTAAAATATTTATAATACATTTAAATATATGTATAATTTATAATTATATATAAATATATTATATTTATTTTATATTTATTATACACATTTTAAATATATATTTATAAAAATATATAAATGCACGTATTTGTAAATATATAAAACATAATATAGAATATAATCTAATATATATTATACTTAGTCTAATATTATAATATATACAATATAATTATAATTGATAACTATATTTATATAAATACATTATATAATTATATAATATATCATTTATGACACATATAATTATAATATATAACTATATTATATTTATATAAACATATTCAGTTCAGTTCAGTTCAGTCGCTCAGTCGTGTCTGAATACTTGGGACCCCATGAACTGCAGCTCACCAGGCCTCCCTGTCCATCACCAACTATCAGATTTCACCCAAACCCCAGTCCATCGAGTCGTTGATACCATCCAACCATCTCATCCTCTGTCATCCCCTTCTCCTTCTGCCCTCAATCTTTCCCAGCATTAGGGTCTTTTCAAATGAATCAGCTGTTCGCATCAGGTGGGCAAAGTATTGGAGTTTCAACTTCAACATCAGTCCTTCCAATGAGCACCCAGGACTGACCTCCTTTAGGATGGACTGGTTGGATCTCCTTGCAGTCCAAGGGACTCTCAAGATATATTATATAATTGTATATTACATAATATATTATATATGTCATATATAATATATATAATATTTATACAAATACATTGCATAATATATATCATATAATTTTATAATGCATATTGTGTATAATATGCATTGCATATTATAAAATATATAGTATATTATAATACATATAATTATATTATATGCTCATATAATACATATACAATAATATAAATATAAATAATATAACATTCATTATAATATATAAATACAATATATAAATATATTTATATATAAACTATATAGTTATATATATAGTTTTTATATATAGCATAGTGTATATATATAACTTAACTCTATGTACAAGAAAATAATAAGATATCCTGTCTTTAACAAGTATATAATAAATACTTATTATATATAAATTTTTATATAATAAAACCTGAGCACCTCTCTTCACAACTCTTTTCTAAACTTTTGGTAAGATATTGGAAATGAATACGTCATCTGAATAGGGAAAAGATATGTTGCATATCATACCTTATCATCTCTCTAAAGAACTGAAAAATATGTTAATAGTATTTTTATCAGTCTCTGTTGGACAACCAAACTCTATTGAATAGAGCTATCATTTTGTATCTTATGCACATGCAAGGAGTATTTATAATCTTTTCAAGGAAAACAGAGGGAAGGAACAGATTGGTAATGGGGGAGAGATAAAGGAGAAAAAAAGATAAGGCATATGAAAGAGACTGGAGAGACATAGAAAGGAAAGAGAGATGAGAAACTGTTCTCTGAAGACAATAAGAGAATAAATTCAGTTTCTGCCATATCTCCAGTCTCTGCTCTAAGTCAGTTTTTCTTAAATCTTTCTTCTTATTTTGACCTTTGGTTCCTTTGTTTTACCTTTGCATCAATACATTACCCACCCACCCCACCCCACCTTATCTTATTTACTTACTTAGAATAGGATTGGTTTTATTTGGAACAACAACAAAAAATCTCTGCTTGAGATATAAGTGTAAGTATTGTGTGGATTGGATGAAAATAAAGATGAACAAGGAATGGTAAAATCAACTAGATGATATTTGAGAGGGAGGAAAAAAGGTGGTGTGAGAAGAGCCATTCAGATGGAAGGATTTGGATAGTGAAGTCATGTTGGGATTCAGCACAAATGTAGTACTGATAAAATAGCATAGGATGATTAAATAGTTTCAAAATTCTACTAAAGAATAAAAAAAAAGAAAAGAAAAGAACTGAAAAAAGGCAAAATGGCTGTCTGAGGAGGCCTTATAAAAAGCTGAGGAAAGAAGATAATCTAAAGGTAAAGGGGGAAAAAAAAGATATACCCACTTGAATGCATAGCTCCAAAGAAGAGCAAGGAGAGATAAGAAAGCTTTCCTCAGTGATCAATGAAAAGAAACAGAAGAAAACAATAGAATGGGAATGACTAGAGATCACTTCAAGAAAATTAGAGATACCAAAGAACCATTTCATGTAGAGATGGGCATGATAAAGGACAGAAATGGTATGGACCTAACAGAAGCAGAAGATATTAAGAAGGGGTGGCAAGAATACACATAAGAATTATATAAAAAAGCTCTTCATGACCCAGAAAACCATGATGCTATGATCACTCACCTAGAGCCAGACATCCTGGAACGTGAAGTAAAGTGGGCCTTAGGAAGCCCTATGAACAAAGCTAGCAAACATGATGGAATTCCAGTTGAGCTATTTCAAATCCCTAAAGATGATGTTGTGACAGTGCTGCACTCAATATGCTAGCAAATTTGGAAGACTCAGCAGTGGCCACAGGACTGGAAAAGGTCAGTTTTCATTCCAATCCCAAAGAAGGGCAATGAAAAAGAATGTTCAAACTACTGTACAATTGCACTCATCTCAGACACTATCAAAATAATGTTCAAAATTCTCCAAGTCAGGTTTCAACAGTATGTGAAATGAAAACTTCCAGATGTTCAAGGTGGATTTAGAAAATACAGAGGAATCAGAGATCAATGTGCCAACATCTGTTGGATCATAAGAAAAGCAAGAAAATTCCAGAAAAAAAAATTGCCTACTTCTGCTTTATTGATTACACCAAAGCATTTCACTGTGCAGATCACAAAAAACTGGAATATTCTTCAATAAATGGGAATACCAGACACCTTACCTGCCTCCTGAGAAATCTGTATGCAAATCAAGAAGCAACATTGAGAAACAGACATGAAACAACAGGCTGGTTCCAGATTGGGAAAGAAGTATGTTAAAGCTGTATATTGTCACTCTACTCATTTAACTTGTATGCAGAGTATATCATGAGACATATTGGGCTGAATGAAGCACAAGCTGAAATCAAGATTGCCAGGAGAAAAATCAGTAACCTCAGACACAGAGATGATACCACCCTTATGCCAGAAAGTGAAGAAGAATAAAAGTGTCTTTAGATGAACGTGAAAGAGGACAGAGAAAAAGCTGGCTTAAAACTCAACTTTCATAAAATGAAGATCATGGCATCTGGTCCCATCACTTCATAGGGAATAGATGGGGAAACAATGGAAACAGTGAGAGACTTAATTTTTTGGTCTCCAAGGTCACTGCATATGGTGACTGAAGCCATGAAATTAAAAGACACTTGCTCCTTGGAAGAAAAGCTATGACTAAACTAGACAGCATATTAAAAAGCAGAGACATTACTTTGTCGACAAAGGTACATCTAGTCAAAGCTATGGTTTTTCCAGTAGTCATATATGGATGTGAAAGTTGAACTATAAAGAAAGTTGAGTGCCTAAGAATTGATGCTTCTGAGTTGTGGTGTTGGCGAAGATGCTTGAGTGTCCCTTGGACTGAAAGGAGATCAAACCAGTCAGTCCTAAAGGAAATCAGCCCTTAATATTCATTGGAAGAACTGATGATGAAGCTGAAAGTCCTATACATTGGCCACCTGATGCAAAGAACTGACTCATTTGAAAAGTCCCTGTTTCTGGGAAAGATTGAAGGCAGAAGGGGAAGGGTATGACAGAGGATGAGATGGTTGCATGACATCACTGACTGGATGGACATGAGTTTGAGCAAGCTCTGAGAGTTGGTGATGCACAGGGAAGCCTGACATGTTGCAGTCCATGGGGTTGCAAAGAGTCAGATATGACTGAGCAACTGAACTGAACTGATGGAATTAAAGAAAGGGAATTTTAAGGGAGTTTGGGAGACTGTTATAAGCTAATGTCCGTTCAAGAAAAGAATCCAATAACCTAGCCACAGTATACTCTACCCTGAAGGAAGACCATGCATATTCATGTGCTTGGGACACTAACAACACAAATTCTAATTGTTAAAACACAAGACAATAGATATGGGGTCTGAATCTTGTTACATGAAATCAGGCTATTAATGGTCCTTGAAGAGTAACATTTCTGCATGTAGTCTAGACAAGAATAGAGGTGAGAGAGGGAAAGAAACTAAGGGAAAGACAATGTTACAGCAAAACTTGAGATGGATCACCATAGTTTAGTATATATTACCACCCTTTTTGCTAATATACATATAATTTAAAAAGCATCATGACAGTCCTGGTTAGACCATATCAGATTAAAGAAAAGACATGATATAAGCCTTGACATCAACCAAAAAATAAGGAAGAAGATGGCCTTCTCCTGTTTGTATTTTTTAATTATTATTGTTAAAAGCAGCCTTTTATGCTCTTGGGTCTGGGCTCCATTGTCTGCCCTTTAATATCTTTCACAAGCATCCTATGCTAATAAAGTCACTCTTGCCTATCACTTTGCCTCACACTGAATTATTTCTGTGCTGAGACTAGAGAACCCTGAGCTTCAATAAATCTTGACACTAGGTTATCAGTTTTAATTAAGACAGTAGCTTTGAGTTCCCTCTTAAGTCAAGGGTTATGGGTTCAAATTCCATACTGAGGTTTGGTTGGTTTTGAATCCCAGCAAAGAAGAAGTACAGGTTTGGTATCTAGTTTGTTGAGTAGATATAGCATAATGGAGCTCTATATGACCAAACAGGTGATGTTTGTCCATAAAAATCCACCTGGTCACTCTACAAATGGACCTATATTTATGTATCTAATAATTGCTAGTCAAATGCATAAATTATGCAATATATGATTCTAGGAACTGTGGGAAGTTAATAATGAACCTATCAGGAACCCTCTTTTCTTATGAAAGCTAACAAAAGAGATACATAAAAAGTAGTTTGAGGCATCCAGAAGAAATTTCTGGGAAGATTAATATATATATATATAATAATTTTTATATATATATATATATATATATATATATATATATATATATATAGTAATTAGTTTACAATATTGAGTGGTTTTACCATATATTGACATGAATCAGTCATGGGTGTACATGTGTTCCCCATCCTGAACCCCCCTCCCACCTCTGTCCCCATCCCATCTCTCAGGGTCATCCCAGTGCACCAGCCCCAAGCACCATGTATCATGTATCAAACCTGGACTGGTGATCTGTTTCACATATGATAATATACGTACATCTCTTATCTAAAATAAGTCCATCTTTAAAAAATGAAAAAGGCTCTGTTCTACTACCACTAAGGAAAAATGAATTATGTATGAATGAGGATCTCAAGTTCATTCCTATGTATAAGCTCCTTGTAACAGAAGCTATGACAAACTTAGACAGCATATTAAAAAGGAGAGACATCACTTTGTTGATGAAGGTCTGCGTAGTCAAAGCTATGATTTTTCCATTAATCATATATGCATATGAGAGTTGGACCATAAAGAAGACTGAGCACCAAAGAATTGATGCTTTCAAACTGTGGTGATGGTGAAGACTCTTGAGTTTCTTGGACAGCAAGGAGATCAAACCAGGCAATCCTAGAGGAAGTTAGTCCTGTATATCCATTGGAAGGATTAAGACTGAAGCTGAAGCTCCAGTACTTTGCTCCAGTACTTTTCTTCTGATGTGAAGAACCGACTCATTGGAAAAGACCCTGATGCTGGGAAAGATTGAAGGCAAGAGGAAAGAATGGCAACAGAGGATGAGACGGTTGGACGGCATCACCAACTTGGTGCATATGAGTTTGAAAAATCTCTGGGAGATAGTGAAGGACAGGGAAGCCTTGTGTGCTACAGTTCATGGGGTCACAAAGAGTTGGAAATAACTTAGGGATTGAACAACTACCAGAAAGAGGAAAGGAAATAATATATAGCAGATCAGTAAACAATAGTATACAATTCAAACTTGTTAAGAAAAAAAAAAAAAAAAACTAAGAGAGACATGTAGGATTAATTACTCTTCATGTGGCCCAATTGATTCACAGAAGACTCATGATTAGTGCTGACCAGAAAATGCCATAGCCTACAAGGCTTATGTACACTCTGCCATGTCCCTTCCTAGGCAGAGCCTACAGTAAGAAGTTATCAAAGTGATATCCCCACATCAGATGTTGTCCACAAGGCTTTTGTTCTTGTTGCTGACATTCTGCATTTCCTGCAAGGCTTTCTCCTCTGTTACCACAAAGCTGAGCTGTTGGCAGAGGGAAAATTGCTTTCAACAGAGGGGACCAGATGCAGATTCTTTGCTTCTGTGACAGTAATTCAAGTGACAGTTCCATTGAAAGAAGCTCTACGCTAAACTTCTACGAGTAGGCCAGTGATTAATGTGCCCGCTTAGGCCAAAGAAATTCCAAGCACTCTGATTTAGAGAAGATTAAGTCAGCAGGAGATCCAAATAATGAGAGCCCTGAAAAACTATTCCAAAAATTAGAAGAAACTGAAAGGAATATGTAAAATAACATTTTTTTTTTAAAAGGAAAATAAAATTTAAAAAAATCATAGAGGTTTAATAAATTTATATGACCTCTTACTAGATTGTAAATATTCAAATTTTTAAGTAAATAGAAGAGGGAATGGTGCAGAGGAGAAAATAAATTAGATAGCACTTAGAACTCTGCAGGATTTGCCAACCCAAATTACAGGGCAAACTGGCAAACTGGCTGAATTTCTGTGAGGACTCCTGAGAGTGAGAAGGAGAAAGGGGAAAGGAAAAATACCTGAGCTGTGAGGAGGAAAAAAAAAAAAGAGAGAGAGAGAGAAATTAAATCTTAAAAGTTTGCTTTTCTAGTCCCGAATTACAGTGAGCAAACACTGCAAAAGAGGAGTTAAGGGAAGAAAACGTATTTAATCTGATAAAGCCTTGGAGAAAGGACAGAGCGAGAAGTCTCATCTCTGTATTTGAACTTTCCATTCTCTTGGTACAGCTTCTGCCGTTATATATATATAACTTTTATCTATTTTTACTGAATTATTTGGGAACTACACAGAGTGACATTCATACGGAAGGATGTGTTTTCATTTCCTTGTTCTCTTAGTTCCAAGGTCAAAACGTGTTCCTTGACATTTAATCAAGTATCATTAAAATCTTCCTTCCCTCCCTCTCTCTGTATTCTTGTTTGGGTCTATGAAGTGGCTTGGCTCAAGCAAGTTTTAGGTGACACTCAACCAAAAGTTGACTTTCAGATGAAAAGATTAGGGTATATCCATGACCTGCCCATGTTTGCCTAATTCAATACAGGGCCACCACATGAACCAACATTATGTCATGCTGTGTGCTAAGTCACTTCAGTGGTGTCTGACTTTTTGCAGTCTTATAGACTATAGTGCACCAGTCTTCTCTGTCCATGGGATTCTCCAGGCAAGATTACTGAAGTGAGTTGCCATTTCCTCCTCCAGGGGATCTTCCTAACCCAGGGATTGAACCCAAGTCTCCTATGTCCCCTGCATTGGCAGGTGGGTCCTTTACCATTAAGGTCTCCTGGGAAGCCGTCTGCAATTTCTGTATCAGTATCTGCAATTTCTAGGCATTCAGCTTTACAAAATGTAGGAATCCAAAGATGACTCCTCAAGCTGAAATAATGATCAAAGAACACAAGGCTGACATCAGAAGACAGTTGACCAGATTCTGCCACTGCAGTTACAACTGCATTCCCTCCATATTCTTTTCTTTAAAATAGTACTCTGTCAGCAATCTACATTGACATGATGCACCTATCTGGAGAGCTTCTATTCTGTGACAACATCCTACCCACTGAGTGTAGGTTCTCAGATTGGGGATGAAGTTGGGATAAGGATATCAGATTTTGTTTCTAAAATGTAAATTTAAAATGTTATGTCTCAGAGTGTTATATTTAGGGAAGTAATCATTGCTATAATGAAACAAAGTTAAAGGCTAGCTGAGGCAGAAAGATACAGAAACTAAATTTGTTGCAGAGAAAGCCAGTGTACAGAGAAATAACTAAAGCAAATAAGCAGAAAGATCACAATAAACTGGAAAATTCTTAAAGAGATGGGGACACCAGGACACCTTTCCTCCTTCCTGAGAAATCTGTATGCAGGTCAAGAAGCAACAGTTTGAACCAAACAGGGAACACCAGACTGGTTCTAAATTGAGAAAGGAGTACATCAAGTCTGTATATTGTCACTCTGCTTATTTAACTTATATGAAGAGTACATCATGTGAAATGCCAGGCTGGATGAAGCACAAGCTGGAATCAAGATTTCTGGGAGAAATGCCAATAACCTCAAGTACACAGATGACACCACCCTTATGGCAGAAAGTGAAGAATTAAACTGCCTCTTAAATGAAAGTGAAAGAGGAGAGTAAAAATGGTGGCCTAAACTCAACATTCAGAAAATGAAGATTATGGCATCCTGTCCCAATGCTTCATGGCAAATAGATGGGGAAACAGTGAGAGACTTTATTTTGGGGGTTTCCAAAACCACTGCAGATGATGATTGCAGCCATGAAATTAAAAGACACTTGCTCCTTGTAAGAAAAGCTTTGACCAATGTAGACAGCATATTAAAAAGCAGAGACATTACTTTACTGGCAAAGTCCATGGTTTTTCCAGAAATCATGTATAGATGTGAGAGTGGACCATAAAGAAAGCTGAATGCCATAAAGCTTTTGAGTTGTGGTGTTAAGGAAGACTCTTGAGAGTCTCTTGGACTGCAAGATCAAACCAGTCAATCCTAAAGGAAATTGGCCCTTAATATTCATTGGAAGGACTGATGCTGAGGCTGAAACTCCAATACTTTGGCCACCTGATGTGAGGAATTGACTCATTGGAAGATACCCTGATGCTGGGAACAATTGAAGGCAGGAGGAGAAGGGGATGCCAGAGGATGAGATGGTTGGATGGCACCACTGACTGGAAGGACATGAGTTTGCGCAAGCTTGGGAGTTGGTGATTGACAGGGAAGCCTAAATTGCTGCAGTCTGTGGGGTCACAAAGAGTCAGACATGATTGAACTGAACTGAACTTATGGAGAGAAAAAGAAAGGTAGAAGATAAATGGGGAGCAGAAAACAGGAAGAAAAAAGAGGGAGATAAATCCCTGAAGACTGTTTTCTAAGTGTGATGCCTTGCTCTATTTCTTGCAAACTGTTCTGTGATGTTCATTATAATCTCACTATGGTGACCCTTGTTTTGACTTCAGCTTGCATCTTTTTGTCCTTTGGAACAAAAAGACATAATTACAGAAAATCCTGGGTGGTGTGTGACCTAAAAAGTGTCATCTTACCTTGCTTCTCAAAATTATAACTTGCTTAAGTGTTTGACGGTGATATTAATATGTCCTGGTGACAGAACAGATGCTACATGTGAAAATGCTACTCTGACACTTAGTTCCTACCTGCTGTGTAAAGTGTCTCTGAATTTTTAAATCTGAATCTCTTGCCAACACATAGTGATGGAGAGTATCTGAAATATTTCCACTAATTGGGAAGAGTGTAGAGAATTGGGGATCTTTGAGGAAGATAAAATGGGAGGCTGTTATGGGCAAGCGGGGAAGGAAGAAGGTGAATTGGAAAAGGTGTTGAGTTTGCCATGGCACATGTTGGTGAGCATATGGAGACTAGAGGTGGAAAAAATATAATTTGGCCAGTGTTTTCCTGATCACATTCATGGATTTGGATTTGAATTTCAAGTTGGCATTGGTTTTATTCTAAGATATATTCAGTTTAAAAAGAATGGGAAAGAAAAGGAGTAGAAACACAAAGTTCCTCAGACATTTAAACTTCATGTCACCAAAATGAAAATTCTGCAGTGCTTTGCTCTCTAAAATTTTTGTTTAAAATGAATTTGAATGTTCCCAAGTATAAATTCATATTGTACTATTCACTATATTTTTGAATAAAATATTATCCCAGTAGATTAATGTGAGACTCTTAGTTATTCTCCCTCCCTGAATCCTTCCTTCCCATTCAGAATCAGCACATTTGAAATGGGAACTGCCTCCATGGGCAGTATATACTCTCAGCTAATCACATATAGTTCCAATAAAAAAAAAACAAATTTTTTCTGAGACATTTTGCAGCACAGTGTTTGGCATATAATAAGCACTCAATAACTACTTACTGTTAAATTAATAAATAATTCATGATTTACCATAACTATTAACAAGGTTTTCTCCAAGAATTTTGATTCTATATGGAAGAAGACTGAGGAAGAATAGGAAGGGAAGGAGAAGGAAAAGCAATCTTTGTGTCTTATTTAAGGAGAAAATTGGATTCCAATTCCAATTGTAATAACACACTGCTGTTTGAATATAAGCAGGTTATTCTTACATCTTAAATCCCTGCAATCTTGTGAACTATGACCCTATGAATCTTCTTTGGATTTTGAAATCACCAGTCTTAATGAAAGAAATACTTAATTACATGAAATTACTGATGAAAAGTTAGAAGACAGGCTTAAACTTTTATTCCAGTTATAAAAGTGATGCATGTTTGCTGCAGATAAAATAACTTACAGCCCAAGTATACAGAGACAAATATATGAAAGCATTAATTTATAAATTATAATTTATGGAAGGGAAAATTTCAGACCCTAAATTTTGCAGCTCCAGGGTCCTTAAGAGTATATTATTATTGTTTTTTTAGTTAAGTATGGCTGCTAGTTAGAGACATGATTTTGACTATGCTTCAGACTGAGTGGTTCTATCATCAGCAACCTGGTACTTTCTTCCCTTCAACACACACACACACACACACATAAAGACTGATTGAGTATAAAAATGCTGTCTTTCCTGGAGTCTTAATTAATTTCTCTCCATTGAGGCAAACACATAAACCTATTTCTTCTAAGTGCTTGAACTTTTTGAGAAAATAAACCGGACAACCAAACTAATGTTCATGGAGAAGGGTTAAAATTTACCAAGTTCAAGTAATAGTAATTCTTGCTTATTTTTTTTTTTTTCCTCCATAGGTGTGACTCCTGAAAAATTTGAAGCAGAAGCTACTGCTCTCTGTTTGTTTGTTTGTTCCCCCCCACCCCCGGGCATTTCTGTTCCCGTCTTCTGAAGACATTCCCTGAAGTAGGTGTCTATGCATGCCAGTTGTTTTCACTCACAGGAAGGGAGCAAACTGCTTCCTCTGCAATTATGCCAATTGGTCCATTGACACACAAGTAAATGAAATGTTTATACCCTGAGGGGGAGGCCCTATGTTGTTCTCAAAATTACAGGCCTTCAGATCATCACTGAATGTCTAGCTCTTGAAAGTTTTCAGAGAGAGACAAGTAACAAGGGAAAGAGAACATAACAGGCTGCAGGAAACAACTATATTTGTGTCATTGTGTCATAACGGAAACATCAATCCTGCTTTTTTGTGAAACTACTGAAAATTTTAACCATAATGTTGTCTTCTACTCAACTGCCAAGTTGGCTTATAACTTATTCTTTTGAAAAGCTAAAACCTAAATTCATAGCACCACACAGAGTACAACCTGAAGATGAAGTTGTAAACAATTTTCAAGGTTCGTTTAATACAAAAATTGATGTATTCAGGCTTCAAACCATCAATTCCAAGGTTGGCTAATGAGCAGCTCTCAGATGTGATAAACAAATGAGATGGAAGAGTACTCCAGTACCCAGCCTAGTATTGGACACATAATAAACAACTATAATATTTATTCATTTACAGATTCAAAATGTGGGATACCACAGCTAATTCAGAATTTGGCCATTTGTGCAACAAGAGCTTCTGAAGCACAAACTATTTGAGAAACTCTTCTCTTGATTCTTGTGTATGAAAAATAATTTGGAATAAACTTTAGTATTGTTTATGATTGGAAATACAGTTTTTTTTCTTTTTTTTTTCCAATCACAAATTTTCAATCTAATAACCAGGCCAATGATGAGTTCAACATTATAGTGTTGATAGTAATTATAATAAGCAGTCTCTAATGACTTCATCTAAATATCCTGATATCTTTTCCTCTTTTTCATATAAGATCTATCTCCAAAATTTCAACTACTACACATAGTAGATGTCTCCTGCTGAATCCAACTTGGCCTTTCCTTCTGAATTTTAGATTTCAGGCAAAATTTTAGTATTTCAGCATTATAGTTCACCACTTGTCCTTCCTCCATAGTCACCCCTGATCTGTACTTTATTCTTTATGCTAGGGCTTAAATACTTTGCACATACTCCCTGCTCTCCAAATGTAAAAGGTTTAATCTCTTCAGTTAGAAACATTAAATTCATGTTTATTTACTCTGATGTAATTTTATTAGTAATTTCATTAGTCCCCAAGTTTTATAAATTATACCTTTTAAACACTTCTCTGATATATTTCCCACCCTCTACATACTCTATCTCTGCTTTAATTTTGTTCCATACTGCTTTATATTGTTCTGTATTTCCTTATGTTTCATTGTTCATCTATTAAAATGAAAAAGTTCAGAAAAAAGAAAGAGATATATTAAAACCAAAACAACATTTTTAGGGATATGTGGGAAACTATCAAAATATCTAATGAATAATAGGGAACAAGAAGTTATAAAAGATTGGATTAGAAAGAATGTTTGAAGAAATAATGGATGAAATGTTCTCATATTTTTTCAAAATAACATATATTTGTAGGCTGAAAATTCAATAAATCATGAACAGAATAAGTTAAAAGGTGCTTAAACTTATTCACATACAATTAATTGGTAGGAAAACCAAAGTTAAAAAAAAAGAAATAAAAGCGACAACAATTAAAATGACAGTAGATTTTAACTGAGAGATCACGGTGTCTGTAAAATGGTGGGAAATTTTAATAAAACAAATAATTAAAGTGTTTAAAAAGAAAGTAAGATAAATTTCTACCCTAAAATCTATATTCAGCTAACCAATAAATAAATAAATAAATAAATAAAACTTTTCACAAATAAAGTGAAAAGACATTATCACATGAAGAAAAAAATAAAAAAAAATTTGGTGTCAGAGACTTCTTCTTCAAGAAAGAGAAAAGTGAAAAAAAATATATTAATAAGGCCAAGAAAGAAGGCATATTACACAGAAATTTTCATGTTTGAGGGGGAAAATTACCATCAGAAAATGTAAATGTTTCAGTAAATATAAAACCTGAGTTTTCTTGTTTAGTTTAAAGAAAAAAGAAAAAAAAGTGGTTGAATTTGTTGTTTTAAGTTGACAGATGCACACACACACAAGTTATTGCTTCTATATGTGGATCCAATCATGCCATTCACAAACTTAATAAAACTCCAATAGCTTCTAATTTTCTATTAGATGAAACTCTTTAGAATATCACCCATTCCCTTCACAGATTAATATCCATGTAAGCCTACTAGAACACAAGCTCCATGTTGGTGAAACATTTTTACATTATTGTTCTCTGCCATATTTCCAGGGCTTGAAAGAATGACTTTATATTATGTAGTCTGCGGTATTGGTGACTATTTGCTAGATGAGTGAATACTTCCAGCCGCCTTCCCTTCTAGGTTTCTAATGTTTTTTGTTCTTCACATTCCCTACTCTTACCTACTGCCCTTTATTCTTTGATATTCTCCAGCTCACCTTGAAATTCCAAGTTTTAATATTAATCATTTATGTGGAATTCCCTCCACCTTATTCAGTAACACTTATACAGTTTTCCTCCCCAAATATTTTGTGTATACATGAATTATCCTACTTAAACATTTCACTTTACATACTTCTGTATCTCTTCAGGTACTGTTTTGCATGCCCACCTATTTTCAAATGCTAATTAGAATCTAGATACATAATAAGAATTCAACAAATATTTTTTGAATGTAAGAATAAATATGCATGATTTCAGTAGTCTATAAAAATAATCATTAAAAAGTATTTGAGTCAAAATAGAAAAATGTAGATATGGTTCTTATTTAAGGGAAAGCACAAAATATATTTATAAAAATTATATAAAAATTTCCCAAAAAATCTTTACTT
The DNA here is from genome assembly GCA_020226075.1 of Hydropotes inermis. Classification (NCBI taxonomy): domain Eukaryota; kingdom Metazoa; phylum Chordata; class Mammalia; order Artiodactyla; family Cervidae; genus Hydropotes; species Hydropotes inermis. The sequence goes on along the minus strand of CM035286.1, from coordinate 3,728,566 downwards.
ATTTGACTCTTGAATGTCCTATGACAGATTTAGGCAGAGGGAGAATGCAATATTGACATTTAAAATGATGATAGGGAAATAATTTAACAAATGATTCTAAATAGACTCTATTTCAAAAGCTATTTCCTAAATGAATCATGTAGTGTTTGCAAGGTATTTCTTAAAGGAAGAAAAGAAGGAAGAGAAGATGGGGGGGGGGGGAAGAAAATATAATGGTTATATTGTTAGATCATTTCATTAAGTATAATTTAATCTAAAATATACCAGAGATGACAGATGTGGTACTGCTGAAAAATTAGCAATGTGTATTCCTCCTACCACCTGTATATTGTCTACTACCTTGAGAAATGTTCTCTGACTGGTTGTATATTGTAAATGGCACTCTATAGATTTGGATTTGCTCTGAAATACAGAATAAGTGGGAGATAGAAAACCAATAATCCATAATTATCAAAAAGGTGAGGGGGAGTAGAAACTTAAATTTTTCCATCCACATGTGCACACATTTACCTGCATTGGATTCAGAATGCATTTGACTCTTCTATTACCATTTTAGTCAATGCAGCCCACTGACAGGATAAAATGGTTTAGAATTCCTCCTCCTAACTCTTGGTAGAGGAATTAAAAAAAAAAAATCCAGAAAGCATATTCCAGCCCATTTTTTGTATGTTCTCTTTCATAATAACTTTTTCTGGATATATTAAACACGTATAGAGGGTTTTATTTGATTACTAAGATTGTTCATCAATTGAGAACTGGGTTGATTATGCTTGGTTTCTGTTGTGATAATAAGAATCACTCACTGAAAGAAGACTGTGTATGCTTTTTCTACAGATGTGTAATTGGGTTAGTCAAGTATATAGAGAATTTTTAAGTAGTTCTCAAATAAGGATACCAAATCAAGAGATACTTGATATCAAATTTACATTATTCCTTTACTCTGTATGTTTTTCTACTTTTTGTGTGTGTGTGCTTTTATTTTTCTATCTGCACTTCATTTTTGTGACTATACTTACTTCATTTAATGAGACAACTATTATAATACTTGCACTGTACTCTCTCTTTTTTTAAAGAAGATTGGTCAGGGAACAATCAAGATGGAAGAATAGAAAGATGCAGGATTTGTTTCTCTTCACAAGTACATTAAGCATACATCTACAAATTTGGAACAATTTTCATACAGCACCTGCTGAACACTAGTGGAAGACTTCAAGCACCTTAAAGGACAAGGGAAATCACTTCACAACAGGGTAAGACAAAAGGAAGAAGAATCAAAGTAGGAACCAACAAACCCTGGTGGGAAGCTGAGGTTCCCCACATCCAGAAAACTCCCACTTAGTGGGAAAATCAACTGGGACTGAAAAGGACTTTCAGTGGATCAAAGGAGAATACAACAGCCTGTGAAAGGCAGGACAAAGTAAGAACTGCATACATGTCTTGGCCACAGCACTGTGGACTCTGGCCTTAGTCCTGAGTCACCTCTTGTGAAGGAGGACTGGATGCTAGAAAGTGGGGCTTGGACCACAGACCCAGGCAGGGGATAGACAGCAATTGGCTTTAGAAAACCTGAAGCCATGCAGTAGTGGGTTTCACAATCAGAAAAGTCTGTGGAAAAAGATTGGGATGCCATAGAAGCAAGGAGTCATTGTTGAGTAGCACACAAGAAGTAGAGCTGCTATTACAAATCCTTCCCCAACCAGCCAGTTTCTTTGGCAATCACAGACAGTGGGTTGTGCTCCTTTCTTAGCAGTGTCCACTTGCCCTACAAGCCTAGGTCCCCTCTTCCCTGAGAGGACCCAGGGGCCCTCAGTGTTGCCCATCCTAAACCTATGTGAGAATTAGCCCTAGGTGCCCTTGCCTGGGATGAGAGTTCTCCAATGCTGGTGAGAGCTGAGTGTTAAAACATGGGATTGGAAGAACTAATCCAGTAAAATGAGCACTGTTGGTTGCAAGGATAGAGCAGTGTGGATGGGAGGAGGGGATGCATGGCCGGGAATGTCTATAGATAAACCAAGTTCTGCCTGGAAAGCAGATGCCACTGTTGAGAGGTATGTAGAGGGTGGGGAGATCACTATCCCCACACACCAGGTCCTGTCTCCTTGGTCACTGGGAGGAATTTCCACCAGAGTGAGCCACTACACTTGGTTACAACTGCTTACCAGTCCGCATATCAATAGGCAACTCACACTTACCCTGGTCTGAGTAAGTAAACATGCTGCAAGCAGCCTCTGCTTTTGTTGCATCTCACCTAGACATGGGACAGATGCTTAAGGGTGACAGAGAGAGGTGGGGTAAAAACCAAAGCTGAGCCTGGGGCAGTACAACTAAGAGGAGTAGAACTCTGTCCATGCAGTTGCACAAGCTGGGTATTAAATCTCCAAGACTGGCTTAGTAAATCCCGCATATGTTGAATATCTGAATAGATAACGAGTATTCCCACAATTGAGACCAGTCTAGCTTCCAAAGCAGTGTACTTAGGGAATAAATATACATGAGAAATGGGTCAGATCACAGAATGAACTGGCCCCACTTTGCCCAAAACAGGTCCAGAGACTTTCCTAGAGTTATTAGAAGGCTTCCTGGGGAGGTAGGGATTGACTCTGGTTCATGATGAAAGCAAGAACACTGGCAATGAAGGCCAGAGGAAAATGTTCTTACAACTATTTTTTTCTTTTTTTGGGGAGGGGGGCTTGTTTCTTTTTGTTCAGTTGTTGATGGTATTATTTATATTTTTTATCTTTTATTTTTATCTTCATATTTTAATATACATTTTATTTATATTATTTATTTTCTATTTTTACTTTTTTTACTGTTTCTATTTATTTTCATATTTATGTTCTTTGTTTTTTATTTATTTCCTTTTTTTCTGGGTTGGTTTTCATATGCATATTTTATTTTCTTCTTTTGTTGCTTACTTTCAGTTTTAATTTTAGTTTTTACTTTTTGTTTGTTAGTTTAGTCCTTATTGCCTGTTCTCATTTTTTAAATTGTTTGTTCTTGTGGATTTTTTTGTTTGTTCTTTTTTTTTCTTTTTTTGTTGTTGTCACTTGTTTATTTGTTCTATACTTTCTGTGTGGTAATGTTGCTGTTTTTGCTGCTGTTTGTTTGCTGATGTTTTCTCTATTTGTCCTGGGTGGAATTTGTCTCTTCCCTTTTTATTTTCTTTTATTTTTCCTGCCACCAGGTGCAGGTTATGGGTGATTGAGTCCCCAGTGAGAGGTCAGGCTTGGGCGTCCAGGGTGGGAGTTCTGTTACAGGACACTGCACTGGCAGAGGTTTCCTGAACTAGGGAACATTAATCAGTGCATGTACTCCCAGAAGTATTCATATCAGCACCAAGACCCTGCTCTACACAACTGCTCGCAGGGTTCAGTGCTGTGTACCCCTTGCCACACAACCAGCAAGACAGGAACATAATCCTGCCAATTAGCCGACAGGTGCTTAATGTCATATCAAGCTCACAGGCCCCCAAGCAACCTGATGCGTCCCTGCCTTTCAGAGGGAAAAGGCTCAGCTATGCTTACCAGAGATCAGGGATTTCCCTCCTACCAGGAAGCCTACAGAAGCCCCGGGAGCAACTTTATTCACTCAGGGAAGACAGCTGAAGTAAGAGGAAATATGATCCTGCACCCTAGGAAAGTAGACCATACTAATAGCCTAACATAATAAGTTAGACAAAATTAGATGAGGAATTGAGAAAAATATTTGAAGAAATTATATTTGAAGACGTCTCTAACATGGGAAAAGAAAATCAGTGAAATCCAAGAAGCACAGAGCACCCTCCAGATAATAAGGCCAAGGAGAAACATGCTGAAACATGTATTAATCAAACTAACAAAAATTAAATAAAAAGAAATAAAATTTTAAATAAATAAGAAATAAAAGGTTAAATAAAAATAATAAAAATTAAATTTAAAAAAATACAATTAAAAGTAGCAGGGAAAACCAACAAATAAACTAACCCATTTGGTTATCAGCTGATTTAATTATCTTAGATCTATTGAATGGATACAAAAAATAAGACCCATATATATGCTGCATATAAGAGACCCACTTTGGACCTAGGGGCACACACAAAATGAAAGACAGGGGATGGAAATTATATTTGATGCAAGTAGAAATCAAAAGAAAAGTGAAGTAGCAATGCCATAGATGAGTGATATATATCAGAAAAGATCTTAAAATAATTGACAATGAAGGCTACTACATAATTAATGATCATGATATCAATCCAAGAAGAAGATAAAGTAATTTTAAATGTTGATGCACTCAACATATGAGAAACTCAATACATAAGATAAACAGTAAGACTATAAAAGGGGAAATTGAAAATAACACAATAATAATGGGAACTTTAACACATCACTTACTACAATGAATATTTTATCCAAAAGGAAAATAAATGGGAAAACACAAGTTTTACATGACATAGTTATCCAGGTGGCTCAAGTGATAATTTTCTTGTTAATGCAGGAAACCAGTGTTCAAACCCTGGCTTGGGAACATGCCCTGGAGGAAGAAATGGCAACCCACTTCAGTATTCTTGCTTGGAAAATTGACAGACTACACTCTCTGGGTTCTCATACAGTCTTATAAGACTGAGCACACATGAGCATGCCCACACCAAATAGACTTAATTGATATTTTAAAGTGACAGAATATATTTTCTTCTCAAGTGCTATGGAACATTTTCCAGGATAGCTCACATCTTGGGTCACAAATGAAACTGCAATTAATTTAAGAAAATTGAATTTTTTTCAAGGATCTATTCTTTCTGCAATGCTATGACAATAGAACTCAATTATGGGGGGGCGTAAAGAATGTAAATACATGGAAGTCAAACAATACAATGCTAAATAACCAAGAGATCAGATAAGACATGAAGGAGGTAATAAAAAAATAATGAAAGAAAATGCTTAGAAGCAAATGACCATGAAACAAGATGGTACAAAATCTATGTGAAGCAGTAAAAGGAGTTCTACTAGGGAAGTTTAGAGTAATACAATATTATGTCAAGAAACATCTCAAATAAACAACTTAACCTCAAATCTAAGGTAACTAGAAAAAGAAGAATAAATTAAACCCAATATTAATGGAAGAAAAGAAATCATAAAGATGAGAGCAGAAAAATGAAACAGAAATAAAGAAAACAATAGCAAAGATCAATACAATGAAAAGCTGGTTCTTTGAAAAGATAAACAAAATCCATAAACTCATAATGTTGTTATTGTTCAGTTGATAAATCATGTTTGACTCTGCCACCCCATGGACTGCAGCTCGCCAGGCTTCCCTGTCTTTCACTATCTCCTGGAGTTTGCTTAAACTCATGTACATTAAGTCAATGCTGCCATCCAGTCATCTCATATTCTGTCACCTCCTTGTCTTCCTGCCCTCAATCTTCCCCAGCATCATGGTCTTTTCCTATGAGTTGGTTCTTCATATAATGTGGCCAAAATATTTGAGCTTCAGATTCAGCAACAGTTCTTTCTTAACATTCCAGGTTGATTTTCCATAGGATTGACTGGTTTGATCTCCCTGCAGTCCAAAGGACTCTAAAGAGTCTTCTCCAGCACAATTCAAAAGCATCAGTTCTTCAGTGTTTAGCCTTCTTTATGGTCCAAATGTAGTATCTGTACATGACTAGTGGAAACACCGGAGGTTTGACTCTACAGACTTTTGTCAGCAAAATGATCTTTCTGCTTTTCAATACATTGTCTGGGTTTTTCACTGCTTTTCTGCCAAGGAGTAATAAGCATCTTTTAATTTTCTGGCTGAAGTCACTGTCTACAGTGGTTTTGGAGCCAAAGAAAATAAAATCTGTCACTATTTCCACTTTCCCTCATCTATTTTCCATGAAGTGATGGGACTAGATGCCATAACCTCAGTTTTTTGAAAGCTGTTTTCAGCCAGATTTTTCAGTCTCTTCTCTTACCCTCACCAAGCAACTCTTAAGTTCCTCCTCTGTCATTCTAATCTTTCTGCCATTAGAGTGGTATCATCAGCATATGTGAAGTTGCTGATAATTCACCGGCAATATCAATTCCAGTTTGTGACTCATCCAGTGTGGCATTTCACATGATGTACTCTGCATATAATTTAAATAATCTGTATAGTTTACATACACTATACTGTTGTATTCCTTTATACTTTTGAGCCATTCTATTGCTCCATGTTCAATTTTAACTGTTGCTTCTTTACCTGCATATTGGTTTCTCTGGAGGCAGGTAAGGTGGTCTGGTGTCCCTATGTATTTCAGCATTTTCAGTAGTTTGTTATGATCCACACAACAATACAATGTGTGTATTCAGTGTGATGTAGCCAATGAAATGGAAGTAGATTTTTTTTTTCTGGAATTCTCTTGCTTTCTCTGTGAACCAACAGATATTGACACTTACATCTCTGTTTTCATTGTCTTTTCTAAGTCCAGCTTGTACATCAGGAAGTTGTCAGTTCACATACCGCTAAAGTCTAGCTGTAAGGATTTTTAGCACTACCATGTTAGCATCTGAAATGAGTGCAATTGTACAGTAGTTTAAATATTTTTTGGCCTCACATTGTTTTGGGATTGGAATGAAAACTGACCTTTTCCAGTCCTGTGGCCACTGTTCAGTTTTCCAAATTTGCTGACATATTGAGTGTGGCACTTTAACAGCAACATCTCTTCAGTTTAGTTCAGTTCAGATACTCGAGTCCTACTCTTTATGACACTATGAACTACAGCACGCCAGGCCTCCCTGTCCACCACCAACTCCCAGAGTTTACTCAAACTCATGTCCACTAAGTCCATGATGCCATCCAGCTATCTCATCCTCTGCCATTCCCTTCTCCTTCTGCCCTCAATCTTTCCTAGCATCAGGGTTTTTTAAAATTTGCCAGATCTTCATATCAGGTGGCCAAAGTATTGGAGTTTCAGCTTCAACATCAGTCCTTCCAAGGAACACCAAGGACTGATCTCTTTTAGGATGAACTGGTTGGATCTCCTTGCAGTACAATGAACTCTCAAGAGTCTTCTCCAACACCACAGTTCAAAAGCATCAATTCTTTTGTGCTCAGCTTTCTTTATACTCCAATTCTCACATACATACTTTATCACTGGAAAAACCATAGCCTTGACTAGACGGCCCTTTGTTGACAATATCTCTGCTTTTTAATATGCTGATCTAGGCTAGTAAAAAATTTCCTTCCAAGGAGTAAGTGTCTTTTCTGGAACTCTTGCTTTTTCAATAATACAATGTATGTTGCCAATTTGATCTGTGGTCCCTCTGCCTTTTCTAAAACCAGCTTGAACATCTGGAAGCTCATGGTTCATGTGTTGCTGAAGCCTGGCTTGGAGAATTTTGAGCATTACTTTACTAGCATGTGAGATGAATGCAATTGTGCAGTAGTTTGAGCCTTCTTTGGTGTAGCCTTTCTTTGGAATTGGAATGAAAACTGACCTTTCTCCAGTCCTGTGGCCACTACTGAGTTGTCCAAATTTGCTGACATATTTAGTGCAGCACTTTCACACCATTATCTCTTCGAATTGTTAATAGCTGAAATGAAATTCCATCACCTCCACTATCTTTGTTTTTACTAATATTCCCTAAGGCACAATTGACTTCACACTCCAGGATTATCTGGCTATAGATGAGTGACCACATAATCATGTTTATCCAGGTCATTAAGACCTTTTTATATTAAGAAGCAGAGACATTGCCAACAAAGTTCTATCTACTCAATGCTGTGGTTTTTCCAGTGTTCATGTATGGATGTGAGAGTTGGACTATAAAGAAAGCTGAGCACTGACGAATTGGTGCTTTTGAACTGTGGTGTTTGAGAAGACTCTTGAGAGTCCATTGGACTGCAAGGAGAACCAACCAGTCCATCCTAAAGAAAATCAGTCCTAAATATTTATTGGAAGGACTGAGTTGAAGCTGAAACTCCAATACTTTGGCCACCTGATGCAAAGAACTGACTAATTTGAAAAGACCCTGATGGTGGGAGAGATGGTGGGAGGAGAAGGAGACAAGAAAAGATGAGATAGCTGAATGGCACCACTGATTCAATGGACATGTGTCTGAGTAAACTCAAGGAGTCAGTGATGAACTGGGAGGCCTGGCATGCTGAACTGAACTAAACTGAATATATTTTTTGTATATTTCTTCTGTATATTCTCGCACCTTTTCTTATTTTCTTTTGCTTATGTTAGGTCCTTGCCACTTATGTCCTTTATTGTGTCCTTCTTTTCATTAAATAATACTTTGTTACCTCCAACCTTTTTGAATAGATCTCTAGTCTTTCCCCTTCTATTGTTTTCATGTTTTATTGCATTGTTTACTTAAGAAGACTTTCCTAGCTCCTTGGTTCTTAATATTGTATAGGAGATAGTGACCAAAATCATCCCAAAGGAAAAAGAAATATAAAAATGCAAAGTGGTTATCTGAATTAAAAAATAGCTGAGAAAACAAAAGAAACAAGAAAGCAATGGAGAAAAAGAAAGATATTTCAAACTAAATGCAGATTTCTAGAGAAAGCAAGGAGAGATAAGAAAATCTATAATGAGAATTATTTCTTAAAAAAAAGTTTGGAAGAGGACTAAAATTAATAAAATTAGAAGTGAAGAAGGAAAAGCTATAGTGAACACCACAGAAACATAAAGGATAATAGAGACTAACACAAGCAAGTGTATGTCTAAAAAAAAATGATAATTTGGAAGAAATGTACTAATCCTTAGGATAGTGCAATCTTCCAAAACTGAAACAGGAAGAAATAGAAAATAATAACAGACTAATAAAAAGCAATGAAATGAAATAGCAATTAACAATCTTAAAAAAAAATGTTTGGAAACAATGTTTTTGTAGGCAAATTATATCAAACATGAACAGTTAACACCTATCTTTCTCAAACTATTCCAAATTACTGCAGAAGTTAAAATTCTTACAAACCCATTCAAATCCACCATCACCCTGATACCACAACCAGGCAAAGATATCACACAGAAAGAAAACTGAAGGACAATATCATTGATAAACATAGAAACAAAATTCCTCAACATAATACAAGCAAATTGAATCCAATGATACATAGAAAGAATCATACACTAGGATGGCGATTTATCCCAGGGATATAAGAATTCTTCAATATATGGAAATCAATCACTGTGACACTTTATATTAATAAATTGAAGATTAAAAATAATATAATAATCTCAGTAGATGTAGAAAAGTTTTTGACAAAATTTAAACTATCTCAACACAATAAAGTCATATAAAACAAACCCATAGAAAACATTATTCTTAATGTTAAAAACTGAAAGCATTCCCTCTAAGATCAGGAAAAAAAGAAGAATGGAAAATCTTTTCATGATTATTCAATACAGTCTTGGAAGTCCTAGCTAGGACAGTCAGAGAAGAAAAAGAAATTAAATGAAATAAAACTGGAAAAGAAGAAGGTGTTAATAGACACTTGCCTGTCAACTACAAATTTGCTCTAGAAAAGAGTATTTGCCAGGACTGAACAGTGATAACTGGGTTTTGTCATCTGCCTCTGCAGAGTCTGAACCCTATGTTGCTGCAGCTGCTGACCTTCATCACCCCCTGAAGGAATTCAGGGTGGTTTGAGCTGTTCTATGCTCTGGGGAGGAACCTGATGGAACAGATTTTTAGATAGACACTGTCAGGAACTGATTTCATGACCAAAATCTTTGCATCTCTTCATATCTAGACAATCACTAAATCCCTTCTTGATGACATCAGCTCCTCGTTACTTGCAGGAAACAGTTTGTAAAGTAAGTGCTTGATTACATTGAACTCCCCCTTCACCAAAATCTTATATATTGACCTTCTCTGACTGCCTCTTTGGAGCAATCTCTCAGAATTATCTAAGATTTCATCTCCTGGACTGCAGTCCTCATTTTGTTCCAAATAAAATTTAACTTGTAACTCTCAATTTGTGCATCTATTATAGTCAACAAAGCAAAAAAGTGTTACTGTTTGCAGGCAACATTATTTTATACAGAGAATATTCTAAAGATGATACCACTAAGTTACTAAAGGTAATTAATGAATTTAGTAAAGTCACTAGATACAAAATTAATACATAAGAATCTTTTTAGTTCTGATACACTAACAGTGAAAATCAGAAAGATAAATTAAGGAAACAATCCTATTTACTACTCAATAAAATGAATAAACCTATTAAGCAGACAAAAGATCTGTACTCAGAAAACTATGAGATAATGATAAAATTTGAAATCAAAGACAATACTAACAGGTGGAGGGATATACCATGCTCTTGGCTTGTATTAGCAATATTGTGAAAATAATTATACCATCCAGTGCAATCCCTATCAGATTAACAATGGTTTGTTTCACAGAATTAGAACAACAACAAAAATTCTGATTTGTTTGGAAACAAAATATCCTGAATAGCCAAAGAAATCTTGAGAAAGAAAAATTGAGCTGTACGAATCAAATTTCTTGACTTACGACTATACTAGAAAGCTACAGTCATCAAGACAGTATGGTACTGGCTGAAAAACAGAAATATAGGTCGATGGGACAAGATAGAATTACCAGAGATATACCCACACACCTATGGTCACCTAATAAAGGACAAAAGAGGCAAGAATTTATAAAGTAGAAAAGAGAAGCCTCTTCAATACATGGTGCTGGGAAAATTGGACAGCTACATATAAAATAATGAAATTATAGAACCACATAACAACGTTCACAAAAATAAATTCATAATGGACTATAGACCTGAATATAAAATCAGACACTATAAAACTCTTAGAGGAAAACATAGGTAGAATCCTCTTTGTGACAAATTACAGCAAGATCTTTTGACCCACCTCCTAAAATAATGAAAATAAAAACAAAAATGAACAAAGTAAACCAAATTAAACTTAAAAACTTTCCTTTTGCCCAGCATGAAAGCAATAAACAAGGTGACAAACCAACCCTCAGAATAGAAAAAAAAATATTTGCAAATGAAATAGCTGACAAAGAATTAATTTGCAAAATATACAAACAGCTTATGCAGCTCAATTAAAAAAAATACATGTACCCCAATATTCATTGCAGCATGATTCATAATAGCCAATACAGAGAAGTCACTTAAATATCCATCAACAGGATACTCAATAAAGATGTGTTTCATATAAACAATGGAATATTACTCAGCCATGAAAAAGGGATGAAGTTGTGTCATTTGCAGAGACCTAGAAAATATCATACAGAGTGAAGTAATTCATAAACATACAACAAATATAGCATATTAATACATATATGTGGAGTCTAGAAAAATGGTATAGATAATATTATCTGCAAACCAGAAATAGAGATACAGATTTACATAACAAAATGTATAAAAGAGATAGGACGTTGGGGGGAATTGGGAAATTGGGATTGACACATAGAAACTATTAATACTATATATAAAATAGATAAATAATAAGAACATACTGTGTAGCACAAGGAACTCTACTTAATATATTGTGGAGATATGAATGGGAAGGAAAGTGAAAGTCTCTTAGTCATGTGTGACATTTTGCAACTCCATGGTCTGTACAGTCCAAGGAATTCTCCAGGCCAGAATGCTGGAATTGGGTAACTGTTCCATTGGAGATCTTCCAAACCCAGATATCGAACCCAGGTCTCTCACTTTGCAGGCGGATTCTTCACCATCTGAGCCAACAGAGAAATCATGACCTGGATGGGAAAAAAATACAAAATGGAGGGAATAGATGTATATGCATGGTCTATTCATTTTGCTGTTAAGTAGAAACCAACACATTGTAGAACAATTATACTTCAATAAAAAAAATAATGCTTTTTAAAAGGTGGTGAATCTGAGATAAAAGTGCAGAGTATTATTTTTTCATGCAAATATATTGATAAAGCAAGAAAATTTAGTTAAAATATTTTTTCTTGACAAGAGATTTACAAATGGGAGCCTAATTAATAAATTCCATTTTTGTTCTTCTGACTTTTGCCATGCTACCATAAACTTTTTTACTTCAGATGATGACCTTGCCCTTTCTTTGCAACTGACACTCAACTATGTGTGTTTTTGTGTATTTTGTATAGTGGGAAGCAAAGTATTAAAAATTTATAAAAATTGCAGGAAAAGGGGCACTCCCATAATAGCAACAAGTAAAATGTAGCTTTTTTCATCATCTTTTTGGAGACTCAAAAGGGGACTGAGATTGCTTTAAAAATATGAGATGATATGTTTTCTGTTAGTTGCTTTAACTACTGCTGATTAAGATAGTAAATCAGCACGACAGGTAGGTAATGGTTTTCAAAACAAAACAAACAAGCAAAAATTGTATGGTCATTCACAAAGAGAAATTTACTTTTAGAAATATATGCTAAGGAAATATGGATGTGTTCACAATTAAGTATAAGAATGTTTATTGTGGCAATTATTGGGAAAAATTGGAAGAACCTTATGTCAAAGCATAGAGACTAGTTTAACAAAGTATATTATACCCAATCTATTAAATGCCATTCCCTCTCACAAAGGAAATGGTGTTGAAAATATTTAATGATGTGAGAAATGGGAATCATTAAGTGAGAAAAAAAGCACGTTTCAAAGTGATTTGTATGCAATGATCAAACACAGAGCCTCTTGATGAAGGTGATGGAGGAGACCAAAAAAGCTGTCTTAAAACTCAACATTCAAAAAACTTAGATCATTGCATCTGGTCCCATCACTTCATGGCAATAGATGGGAAAACAATGGAAACAGTGGCATACTTTATTTTTCTGTGCTCGAAAATGACTGTGAATGGTGACTGCAGCCAAGGAATTAAAATATGCTTGTTTATTGGAAAAAAAAAAAAAAAACAATGGCAAACCTAGACGATGTATTAAAAAGCAAAGACATTTATTCGCTAACAAAGGTCCCTATAGTCAAAACTACGGTTTCCCCAGTAGTCATGCATGGATGTGAGAGTTTGACCATAAAGAAGGCTGAGAACTGAAGCATTGATGCTTTTGAACTATGGTGTTAGAAAAGACTCTTGAGAGTCGCTTGGACAGCAAAGAGATCAAACCAGTAAATCTTAAAGGAAATCAACTCTGAATATTCATTGGAAGGACTCATTCTGAAACTGAAACTTCATACTTTGGCCATCTGTTGAGAAGTGCTGACTCAATGGAAAAGACTCTGATGTTGGGAAAGTGTGAAGGCAGGAGGAGAAGGGGAAGACACAGGATGAGATGGTTGGATTGCATCACCAACCTAATAGACATGAGTTTGAGCAAACTCCAGGAGATGGTGAAGGATAGGGAAACTTGGTGTGCTGCATCCATGGGGTCACAAAGAGCTAGACAAGACTGAGTGACTGAACAACAATAACAATGACACATACCACACACATATATACATACATGTGTCATGTTATAAAATGTTATTGGGTCTTTATCTAAATAAAGCAAAAAAAAAAAAGTGTTAAAAAATAAAAATAAATAAAACCGACTGAATAGGTTTACTTTTCCCAGTTGTCTTTATCTGGTGTTCCCTGAGTGGCCTCAGAGACTGCCCCAAACCCAGACAATACTAAATGTTTAGTGAAACCCAGAGGAGAAATATTTGTCCCCATTGTCTTATAATTCTTCAATCTTGGGCCCTTGACTTTCTAGACAGCCTTCCTAAATTGAACATCAGCAGATATAAATCAGAGCATTTACCTAAGGGTGATAAGTAGGAGGAATGTGGAGCAATGTGATCTGATTAGACTTTGGAGAAAAAGAACATTTATCTCAAATTGTTTGATGAATATCATGCTTCCCCTTTCCTTCTACTTCAGACTTGAAATACCTACTACATTTTCTAATTGATGACTGCATCCTTTTTCTCTGTATATCCTTCCTCCTTTGGAATAAACACCGATGATGGGGTGACAATTTAAGTTAATTTTGTAAAAATGGGAAGAATTAAGTGTGCATTTCTGAGACAACAAAATTTGTCCAATAGATTCCAAAAGAGAATCTTGGAGAATGATTAGCTCTGTGATAGGTTCCTGTAGTGTGTGTCACTCTTAGAAAATTTGTTAAAAAAAAAAAAGTTTGCTGTTGAAAAAATTTTGTTCTGTGCCAAATGCTCCTATTTCATTGGTATTTTTTTTAAACAATAAAATTATGCCAAACAGAGTTAGCTTGCATTTCCAACAAATTAATATTCCTGAAAGTACTAGCAAAGTAATACTTGTAAATACTAGCAAAGTAATGCTCAAAATTCTCCAAGCTAGGCTTTAGCAATATGTGAAATGATAACTTCCAGAAGTTCAAGCCAGAATTTAGAAAAGGTAGAGGAACCAGAGATCAAATTGCCAGTATATTTTGGATCAGAGAAAAAGCAAGATAGTTCTAGAAAAAAAAATCCACTTCTGCCTCATTGACTACATTAGAGCCTTTGATTGTGTGAATCACAGCAAACTCTGCAAATTCTTCAGAAGATGGAAATACCAAATCATGTGACCTGCCTCCTGAGAAATCTGTATTTAGGTCAAGAAGCATCATATAGAACTGGACAAGGAACAATGGACTGGTTTCAAGTTGAGAAAGGGTTACATTAAGATTGTATATTGTCACCTTTCTTGTCTAACTTATATGCAGAGTACATCTTGTGAAATGCCAGACTGGATGAAGCGCAAGCTTGAATTGAGATTGCTGGGAGAAATATCAATAAGATAAAATAAGCAGATGACATGACCCTTATGGCAGAAAGCAAAGATAAACTACAGAGCCTCTTGATAAACGTGAAAGAGCAGAGTGAAAATGTTGGCTTAAAACTCAACATTCAAAAAAGGAAGGACATGGCATCTGGGCCCATCACTTCAAGGTAAATAGATGAAGAAACAATGGAAATGGTGACATACTTTATTTTCTTGGGCTCCAAAATCACTGCAGATAGTGACCCCAGCCATGAAATTAAAGACACTTGCTCCTTGGAAGAAAAGCTATGACCAACCTAGATAGCATACTAAAGAACAGAGACATTACTTTGCCGACAAAGGTCCATCTAAACAAAGCTATGAGTTTCCTAATAGTCAAGTACCAATGTGAGAGTTGGACCATAAAAAAAGCTAAGTGGATTTCCGTAAGGATAGCAGCTGATTTATCAATAGAAACTCTTCAGGCCAGAAGGGAATGGCAAGACATACTTAAAATAATGAAAGAGAATAACCTAAAACCCAGATTACTGTACCCAGCAAGGATCTCATTCAGATATGAAGGAGAATTCAAAAGCTTTACAGACAAGCAAAAGCTCAGAGAATTCAGCACCACCAAACCAGCTCTTCAACAAATGCTAAAGGATCTTCTCTAGACAGGAAACACAGAAAGCTTGTATAAACGCAAACCCAAAACAGCAAAGTAAATGACAACGGGATCATACTATCAATAATTACCTTAAATGTAAATGGGTTGAGTGCCCCAAATAAAAGACAAAGATTGGCTGAATAGATACAAAAACAAGACACCTATATGTGCTGTATACAAGAGACCCACCTCAAAACAAGGGACACATACAGACTGAAAGTGAAGGTCTGGGAAAAAAATATTTCATGCAAATGGAGACCAAAAGAAAGCAGGAGTCGCAATGCTCATATCAGATGCAATAGACTTTAAAATAAAGGTTGTGAAAAGAGACAAAGAAAGACACTACATAATGATCAAATGATCAATCCAAGAAGAATATATAACAATTATAAATACATATGCACCCAACATAGGAGCACTGCAATATGTAAGGCAAATGCTAATGAGTATAAAGGGAAAATTAACAATAACACAATAATAGTGGGAGACTTTAATACCCCACTCACACCTATGGATAGATCAGCTAAACTGAAAATTAACAAGGAAACACAAACTTTAAATGAGACAATGGACCAGCTAGACCTAATTGATATTTATAGGAAAATTCACCACAAAACAATCAATTTCACCTTTTTCTCAAGTGGACACGAAACCTTCTCCAGAATAGATCACATCCTGGGCAATAAATCTAGCCTTGGTAAATTCAAAAAAATTGAAATTATTCCAGTCATCTTTTCTGACCACAATGCAGTAAGATTAGATCTCAATTAGAGGAAAAAAAAAAAACTATTAAAAATTCAAACATATGGAGGCTAAATAACACTCTTCTGAATAACCAACAAGTCATATAAGAAATAAAAAAATGAAATAAAACTATGCATAGAAACGAGTGAAAATGAAAACAAAATAACCCAAAACCTACGGGACACTGTAAAAGTAGTGCTAAGGGGAAGGTTCAGGCTTACCTCAAGCAAAAAGAAAAAAGTCAAATAAATAACCTAACTCTACACCTAAAGCAACTAGAGAAGGAAGAAATGAAGAACCCCAGGGTTAATAGAAGGGAAAAAAAATCTTAAAAATTAGAGCAGAAATAAATGCAAAAGAAACAAAAGAGACAATAGCAAAAATCAACAAAGCTAAAGGCTGTTTTTTTTTGAAAAGCTAAACAAAATTGAAAAGCCATTAGCCAGACTCATTAAGAAACAAAGGCACAAGAACCAAATCAACAAAATTAGACATGAAAAGGGAGAGATCATAACAGACAACACTAAAATACAAAGGATCATAAGAGACTACTACCAGCAGCTCTATGCCAATAAAATGGACAACTTGGAAGAAATGGACAAATTCTTAGAAAAGCATAACTTTCCAAAACTGAACCAGGAAGAAATAGAAGATCTTAACAGATCCATCACAAGCAAAGAAATAGAAACTGTAATAAGAAATCTTCCAGCAAACAAAAGCCCAGGACCAGATGGCTTCACAGCTGAATTCTACCAAAAATTTATAGAAGAACTAACACCTATCTTACTCAAACTCTTCCAGAAAATTGCAAAAGAAGGTAAACTCCCAAACTCATTCTGTGAGGCCAACATCACCCTAATTCCAAAACCAGATAAAAATGCCACAAAAAAAGAAAACTACAGGCCAATATCACTGATGAACATATATGCAAAAATCCTTAACAAAATCCTAGCAAACAGAATCCAACAACATATTTAAAAGATCATACATCATGGCCAAGTGGGCTTTATCCCAGGAAAGCAAGGATTCTTTAATATCTGCAAATAAATCAATGTAATACACCACATTAACAAATTGAAAGATAAAAACCATATGATTATCTCAATAGATGCAGAAAAAGCCTTTGAAAAAATTCACATCCATTTATGATAAAAACTCTCCAGAAAGCAGGAATAGAAGGAACACACCTCAACATAATAAAAGCTATATATGACAAACCCACAGCAAACATTGTCCTCAATGGTGAAAAATTGAAAGCATTTCCTTTAAAATCAGGAATAAGACAAGGGTGCCCACTCTCACCACTACTATTCAAAATAGTTTTGGAAGTTTTGGCCACAGCAGTCAGAGCAGAAAAAGAAATAAAAAGAATCCAGATAGGAGAAGAAGAAGTGAAACTCTCACTGTTTCCTGATGACTTGATCCTCTAAATAGAAAACCCTAAAGACTGTGCCAGAAAATTACTAGAGTTAATCAATGAATGTAGTATAAATAAGTAAATAAATAAGTAAAGTTAAAAAATAAAAATAAAGTAAAATTAACACAGAGAAATCCCTTGCATTCCTATACAATAACGATAAGAAAAAAGAAAGAGAAATTAAAGAAAAATTACCATTCACCATTGCAACAAAAAGAATAAAATACTTAGGAGTATATATACTTAAAGAAACAAAAAACCTATACATAGAACGCTATGAAACACTGATGAAAGAAATCAAACATGACACAAATATATGAAGAAATATACCGTGTTCATGGATTGGAAGAATCAATATTGTCAAAATGAGCATGCTACTCAAAGCAATCTATAGATTCAATGCAACCCCTATCAAGCTACCAACGATATTCTTCACAGAACTAGAACAAATAATTTCACAATTTGTATAGAAATACAAAAAACCTCAAATAGCTAAAGCAATCTTAAGAAAGAAGAATGGAACTGGAGGAATCAACCTGCCTGACTTCAGGCTCTACTACAAAGCCACAGTCATCAAGACAGTATGTTACTGGCACAAAGAGAGAAGTGTAGATCAATGGAACAAAATAGGAAGCCCAGAGATGAATCCACGTACCTATGGACACCTTAGCTTTGACAAAGGAGGCAAGAATATACAATGGAAAAAAGACAACCTCTTTAACAAGTGGTGCTGGGAAAACTGGTCAACCACTTGTAAAAGAATGAATCTAGAGCACTTTCTAACACCATACACAAAAATAAACTCAAATGGATTAAAGATCTAATTGTAAGACCAGAAACTATAAAAGTCCTAGAGGAGAAGATAGGCAAAACACTCTCTGATATAAATCACAGCAAGATCCTCTTTGACGCACCTCCTAAAATATTGGAAATAAAAGCAAAAATAAACAAATGAGACCTAATTAAACTTAAAAGCTTTTGCACAACAAAGGAAACTATATGCAAGGTGAAAGACAGCCTTCAGAATGTGAGAAAATAATAGCAAATAAAGAAACAAAGAATTGATCTCAAAAATATATAAGCAACTCGTACAGCTCCATTCCAGAAAACTAAATGACCCCCAAAATATTGGGCCAAAGATCTAAACAAACATTTCTCCAAAGAAGACATACAGATGGCTAACAAACACATGAAAAGATGCTCAACATCACTCATTATCAGAGAAATGCAAATCAAAACCACAATGAGGTACCATTACACGCCAGTCAGAATGGCTGCTATCCAGATGTCTACAAGCAATAAATGCTGGAGAGGGTGTGGAGAAAAGGGAACCCTCTTACACTGTTGGTGGGAATGCAAACTAGTACAGCCACTATGAAGAACAGTGTGGAGATTCCTTAAAAAACTGGAAACAGAACTGCCATATGACCCAGAAATCCCACTTCTGGGCATACACACCATGGAAACCAGAACTGAAAGAGACATGTGCACCTCAATGTTCATCGCAGCACTGTTTATAACAACCAGTACATGGAAGTAACCTAGATGCCCATCAGAAAACGAATGGATAAGAAAGCTATGGTGCATATACACAATGGAATATTATTCAGCCATTGAAAAGAATACATTTGAATCAGTTCTAATACGATGGATAAAACTAGAGCCCGTGATACAGAGTGAAGTGAGCCAGAAAGATACACACCAATACAGGATACTAACACATATATATGAAATTTAGAAAGATTGTAATGATAACCCTATATGCAAGACAGAAAAGGAGACACGGGTGTATAGAACAGACTTTTGAACTCTATGGGAGAAGGCGAGGGTGGGATGATCTGAGAGAACAGCATTGAAACATGTATATTATCAAGTGTGAAACAGATCACCAGTCCAGGTTGGATGCATGAGACAAGTGCTTGGGGCTGGTGTACTGGGATGACCCAGAGGGATGGGATGGGGAGGGAGGTGGGAGGGGGTTCAGGATGGGGAACACATGTAAATACATGGATGATTCCTGTCCATGTATTGCAAAATCCACTACATTATTGTAAAGTAATTAGCTTTACTAATTAATAAAATTAATTAGTAATAAATTAATTAGCTTTACTAACTAATAAAAATAAATGAAAAAAAAAAAGCTGAGTGACATAGAATTGATTCTTTTGAACTGTGGTGTTGAAGAAGACTCTTGAGAGTCCCTTGGACTGAAAGGAAATCAAATCAGTCAGTGCTAAAGGAAGTGAGCCCTTAATATTCATTGGAAGAACTGATGCTGTAGCTGAAACTCCAATTCTTTAGCCACCTAGTGGGAAGATCTGACTGATTGGAAAATACCTTGATGCTGAGAAAGATTGAGGACAGGAGAAGAAGGGGATGACAGAGGATGAAATGTTTTAATGCCATTTCTGACTCGATGTACGTGAGTTTCAGCAAGCTCCAGGAGTTGGTGATAGCCATGGAAGCATGGCATCCTGCAGTCCTTGGTGTCACTCACAAAGAATCAGACATGACTGACTGAGCTGAATTGAACATTTTACAAAGGAGAACTTTAGGAAAATATTCTGGTGAATTAAATAACTCACTCCCCCCCCTTTTCATCCTTTATTATTATTATTTTGCTTTTTCTGTGTCGTATGGCTTGTGGGAGATTAGTTCCCCAAACAGGATTTGAACTTGAGCCCTTGGCAGTGAAATTTACTAACCAGTACTCCCGGGAATTTCCAATAACTCATTTCTTAGATATTTCTTTGTAAATGAAAAACAATGATGCCACTACATTTAAATTTAAAATGACTCATGAATTTTTTTTTTTAAAAAGGCATTTAATTTAAATTAGAAAGGGGCTAAAACATCTCAGGTTTCCCTTGGTGCCTATTGGTAAAGAATCTGGCTGTCAATGATGAAGATGCAAATTAAATTTCTAGATCAGGAAGATCCAGGGAAGGAAATGGCAACTGACTCCAGTATTTTTGCCAGGAGCCTGGTGAGCTACAAAAGAACTGGGCATTACTTAGTGAGTAAGCAACAACAACAAAATTATCTAAGTGGAAAATATCAGCTCTATTACCAAAAGTCTTCTAATGACAATAATCATTAGCTGCTCTGAAGTTAGTTTGCCCATATGGTAAGTAAAAATAGAGTTGAGGAAGTCACCAGGAAGGCAAAAGACTTTATGTGAAGGTACATGGCATTTTCTAAAATAAGCCATATTAATTTAAGGAATCACTTACTTATAAGTTTTATAGCCATTTTAATACACACTTCAAGGAAATTCCTGTCATTCATCACTTTTTTTAACTTGTATTAGATCATCTTCACTTGCTTGGTAAAATTACAATATAATTTATTTTCTCCAGTTTAGTGCTAGCCTTCAAATTTAAGGGAGAATGAATACCATTTAAAAGTATCTATTTCTACTTTGTCCTGTTGGAATTTCGGATCAGAGACTGAACTAAAGTTAAACTTTTCCATATAGCAATACTTTTTTGTTTCCTAGCATTTATAGCTCACAAAATACTTTCATGTAGAATATCTCCCTTGTTTCTTAGTTTTAGAAAGTGGTGGCAATTTATATCATTTTACAAAGAGAAATAAAAGGATGCATGAACAGATAGAGCTGAGATTATTAGACATGATATCTAGTTAATTTAAATAATACATGCGCACATGACAAAATTTTACTTATACAACTACAAGTTGCTTTAATTTATTGAAGAAAGTATTTTTGCCCTTTTTTTTTGTATCTATATGAAATTAAGGATGTTTGTGTGTGTGTTAATCACTCAGTTGTTTCTAATTCTTTATGGCTCCATGAACTGTAGCTCCACCAAGCTCTTCTTTGCATGGAATTTTCCAGGAAAGAATACTGGACTGGGTTGCCATTCCCTTCTCCAGGACATCTTCCTGACGCAGGGATCAAACCTGGGTCTCCTGCATTGAAGGCAAATTCTTCTCCATTTGAGCCACCAGGGATGTTTGTATATTCAGTTGCTTCAGTCATGTACAACTCTGTGACCTAATGGACTGTAGTATGCTATGGTCCTCTCTCCATTGGATTTTCCAGGCAAGAGTATTGGAGTGGGTTGCCGAGCCCTCTTTCAGGGGATCATCCCGATTCAGGGATCAAACCTAAGTCTCTTACATCTCCTGCATTGCCAAGTGGGTTCTTTGCTACTAGAAACACCTGGGAGGCCCTGTAAGGATGTTTAACTTATTGTAATAATTATATCATGATACATATAAGCTAGTTCTATTTTGCACACCTTAGTGAAAAAGTTGGCCTAAAACTCAGCATTCCAAAAACTAAGATCATATTTAGCATTTTGTCAGTTTTTCCAAATGTTCTATGAACATCTAATAACATATGAGATACATATGTTATTAGAATTGTAAATATATTTCTGTAGGATATAAGATTAATAAAATTTAATATAAATAGAAATCTATATTAAATTATTAATGACATTATTCAAGATGTTATTATTTCTGCATTTGATAAAATATTTTCAGAGAAAAGTTAATATGCCTCACTGTAATTATATATATATATTTCTTTTTCCTTATATTTCTTCTGATTTTTGCTTTATGTATCTTTGTTTCTTTGTTGTTAAGCATCTAATGATTTATTATGTCTATCTTCTTTGTAAATTGTACCTTTTATCATTAAAAATGTTCATCTTTGTTTCATTTAAAAATAAATAGTTACGTTTAAAAGTCTAAAAAGCAAGGAAATTGGTCCCTTCACTTCATTGCAAATAGAAGGGGGAAAAATGGAAACTGGCAGATTTTATTTCTTGGGCTCCAAAATTACTGCAGACAGTAACTACAGCCATGAAATTAAAAGATGCTCCTTGGAAGGAAAGCTGTGAGAAACACAGACAGTGAATTAATAAGCAGAGACATCATTTTTCTGACAAAGGTCCATATAGTCAAAACCATAGGTTTTCCAGTGGTCAAGTATAGGGATGTGAGAGTTGCACCATAAAGAAGACTGAGCACTGAAAAATAAATGCTTTCTAACTGTGGCACTGGAGAAGACTCTTGAGAGTCCCTAGAACAGCAATCCATCCTAAAGAATACAACCCTGAATATTCATTGGAAGGATGGATGTGAAGCTAAAGCTCCAATAATTTGGCCACCTGGTGAGAAGATCTTACTCCTTGGAAAAGACCTTGATGCTGAGAAAGATTGAGGGCATGAGGTGAAGGGGGTGACAGGGGATGGGGTCGTTGGATGGCATCACCTATTCAATAGATATGAGTTTGAGCATACTCCAGAAGATAGTGAAGGACAGGGAAGTGTGGTGTGCTGCAGTCCATAGGGTTGCAAGGAGTCAGACATGACTTAGCAACTGAAGAACACCAAATGTTGTATACCTTAAACTTAACAAAACAATATGCCACTTATACCTCAATTAAACTTGAAAAAATAAAGTTTTATGAAATAATATAATAATATTATATGAAAAAACATGGTATTGTCCTCAAGTGCTGGCCAACATAGAGTGACTGATACTAGATCTGGCTTCCTTTTTGAAACAACTATAAAACTGACTAAAATATATGAAGACACAGTATCTATCTACTTTGAACAACAGATAAGACAGGAATATGGGCCTTGAAAGAAGAAAAACAAGTGAGGTGAGCTTATCATTTGTATCAAAATTGCCTTAGCTTTCTGCTTTGAGCAGGAAAGCAGACCAAAAGTGGGGAAGCAATTTGATGGGCTAAGGAGATAGAAGCATGTGTTTCATAAATTGAAGCGGAGCAGGTAGAATTTGTGACCAAATACCAATAAAGTTGGACTGTACTCAGAAATAAGACCCCCCACAGGTCTTCATGGGCATTCACTCTGAATGAACTTACACAAGTCTCAGCAGAATGTGAGTGTGTGCTAAATGGCTTTAGTCATGTCCAACTCTTTGTGACCCTATGTACTATATAGTCTGTCACGCTCTTCTGTCAAAGAACACTGCCAGTTGAATAGTGCTATCAATGACTTGGCAGTGATGGAATTTACTAGCATTCCAGTTCAGCCAAAACTTGGAGGTCTTGTTGAACATATCAAACATCATAATGTCTTCTACTAAGGAATTAGAACCACAAAGTGAAATCATAGGTATACCTCTAGGTTTACACTTAAGTTCACAACTTAGTGAAACCTACTCAAATAAGCAGTTGAACCATTTTTAATGGAACCAAAGTAAAGTAAAAAATGTTTGAACAACATACTCTATACTCTATGTATCTTATATTGACAATATCCAGCAAGTAATCAAGCATAACTAGATCTTTGAAAGAATAATATGATCCACATTAGTAGAGAAACAGTAGACAATCCAGATAAATTTGCACACAGGTCTAAAGAGTTATTTTTAAAGTGTCCAAGAACTTGAAAAAAAATCATAATAAAATAATGCATGGGAAATCAACAGTAAAATTAAAATTTAGCTACATGAAAATTCTGGAAATAATAGTACAATGTTCTGTGCTATGCTCAGTCATGTCCAACTCTTTGCAACCACATGGACTGTAGCCTGCCAGGCTCCTCTGACTATGGGGATTCTCCAGGAAGAAATACTGGAGTGGGTTGCCATGACCTCCTCCAGGGGATCTTCTCAAGTCAGAGATCAAATCCAGGTCTCCCACATCTGAGGGAGATTCTTTACTATCTGAGCCACCAGGGAAGCCCAAGAATACTGAAGTGGGTTCCCTTCTCCAGAGAAACTTTCTGACCTAGGAATCAAACTGGGGTCTCCTGCAAGGCAGGCAATTTTTTTTTTTACCAACTGAGCTACCAGGGAAGCCAAAATACTACAATGTCTGATGTAAACATTCAGTTATAGCAAATAAAAAATAGGAGATAAAAAATATAATTTTGAATATAAATGATTTGTATTATCTAAGTCATATGGATACAAATGATCAAATCTGAAGAAGAGAAAACAATAATTTTAAAAAGTAAACAGCAGAGCTTCAGTAACTATAAATCTCTAAAATATGAATTTGAGTCCTAGAAGGAGTGGGACATACAAATATTTACATAAATAATATACAATTTATAAAATTTGTTTTAAAATTAAACAGTCCCAAGAAGCTCTGTAAACCCCAAGAAAAATTAAAAAAAAAAATTGCATCTATATACATCATAGTCAAACTGCTGAAAGCAAAAGATAAAAGGAAAACTTTGAGAATGATGAAAGAAAAAAGTTATAAATGGGACAAAATAACATAAATAATGAATACTTTATCAGAAAAAAATGGAGGACAGATTATTAAATAAATTTTATGGAAATATATCATGAATAGGTTTATTCCATATTTAAAAAAATAAAGTATCTCACCATATTAGCTGAGTAATTTTTAAAATATCATGTCATCTAGTGCACAATTGCACTCATCTCACACTCTAGTAAAGTAATGCTTAGAATTCTCCAAGCCAGGTGTCAGCAATACCTGAACCATGAACTTCCAGATGTTCAAGCTGGTTTTAGAAAAGGCAGAGGAACCAGAGATCAAATTACCAACATCTGCTGGATCATGGAATAAACAAGAGAGCTCCAGAAAAACATCTCTTTCTGTTTTATTGAATATGCCAATGGCTTTGACTTTGTGGATCACAATAAACTATAAAAATTCTTAAAGAGATGGGAATACAAGAGCATCTGGCCTGCTTCTTGAGAAATCTGTATGCAAGTCAGGAAGCAACAGTTAGAACAGGACGTGGAACAACACACTGGTTTCAAATGGAAAAGGGAGAATGTCAAGGCTGTATATTGTCACCCTACTTATTTATCTTATATGCAGTGTGCATCATGAGAAATGCTGGGCTCAAGATTGATGGGAGAAATGTCAATAACCTCATATATGCAGATGACACCACCCCTATGGCAGAAAGTGAATAAGAACAGAAGAGCCTCTTCATGAAAGAGAAAGAAGAGCATGAAAAAGTTGGCTTAAAACTCAACAGTCAAAAAACTAAGATCATGGCATCCGGTCCCATCACTTCATGGCAAATAGATGGGGAAATAGTGGCTGACTTTATTTTTCTGGGCTCCAAAATCACTGCAGATGGTGATTGCAGTCATGAAATTAAGAGACACTTACTCCTTGGAAGGAAATTTATGATCAACCTAGACAGCACATTAAAAAGCAGATATGTTACTTTGCCAGCAAAAGTCCATCTAGTCAAAGCTATGGTTTTTCCAGTACTCATGTATGTATGTGAGAGTTGGATTTTAAAGAAAGTTGAATGCTGAAAAATTGTTGCATTTAAACTGTGGCATTTGAGAAGACTTTTTAGAGTCTTTTCGACTTTAAGGAGATACCACCAGTCCATCCTAAAAGAGATCAGGCCTGAGTGTTAATTGGAAGGACTGATATTGAAGCTGAAACTCCAATACTTGGGCCACCTGATGCGAAGAACTGGCTTATTTAAAAAGACCCTGATGCTGGAAAAGATTGAAGGTGGGAGGAGAAGGGGATGACAGGGGATGAGACGGTTGGATGGCTTCACTGACTCAACGGTAATGCATTTGGGTGGACTCTGGGAGTTGTTGATGAACAGGGAGGCCTGGCGTGCTGTAGTCCATGGGGTCACAAAGGCTTGTACACAGCTGAGGGCCTGAACTGAATGGCAGAAAGGGAGGAACTAAAGAGCTTCTTGATAAGGGTGAAATGAAAAAGAGAGCTTAAACCTCAACATTCAGGAACCTAAGATCATGAGACCCAGTTCCTTCACTTCAGGGCCAATAAATGGGGAAAAAGTGGAAACAATAACAGATTTTAGTTATTAATTTTTTGAGGGGTGGGGCAGCAAAATTACTGTGGTTGGTGACCACAAAGTTAAAAGACACCTGCTCTTGGAAGGAAAGCTATGACAAACCTGGACAGTGTATTAGAACACAGAGACATCACTTTGCCAAAAAAAAAAAAAAAAAACATATAATCAAATCTATGGTATTTTCAGTAGTCATTTGCAGATGTGAGAGTTGAACCATAAAGAAGGATAAGCATCAAAGTATTGATGTTTTCTAATTGTGGTGCTGTTGAAGGCTCTTGAGAGTCTCTTAGACAAAAAAGGAGATCAAACCAGTCAATCCTAAAAGAGAACAACCCTAAATATTCATTGAAAGGACTGATACTGAAACTGAAGCACTGATATTTTGCCCCTTGGAAAAAAAAAAAATAAATGGAACCTTGTTAAACTTAAAAAGTTTTGTACAATGAAGGAAACTACAAACAAGGTGAAAAGGCAGACTTCAGAATGAGAAAAATGATAGCAAACAAAACAATTGACAAATAATTAGCCCCCAAATGTACAAGCAGCACCTGCCGGTCAATACCAGATACAACCCAATCAAAAAGTGGGCCATAGAACTAAACAGACATATCTCCAAAGAATGCATGCAAATGGCTAAAAAACACATGAAACAAGGCTCAACATCACTCATTATCAGAAAAATGCAAATCAAAACCACAATGTGGTATCATCTCATGCCCATCAGAATGGCCATCATAAAAAATCTACAAACAATAGATTCTGGAGAGGGTGTGGAGAAAAGGGTACCTTCTTACACTGTTGGTGGGGAGGCAAACTAGTACAGTCACTATGGAGAACAGTGTGGAGATTCCTTAAAAAATTTGAAATAGAACTGCCATACAACCCAGCAATCCAAATTCTGGGCATAATCCCCAAGGAAACCAGAATTGAAAGAGACACATGTACCCCAATATTCGTTGTGGCACTGTTTGCCATAGCTAGAACATGGAAGCAACCTAAATATCCATTGGCAGATGAATGGATAAGGAAATGGTGGTACATATACAAAATGGAATATTACTGTTATAAAAAAGAACACATTTGAGTCAGTTCTAATGAGGTGGATGAAAATGAACCTACTATACAGAGTGAGGTAAGTCAGAAAGAGAAACAGCAATGCACCATATTAACACATATATATGGAATTTAGAAAGACAGTAACAGTAATCCTGTATGTAAGACAGCAAAGGAGACACAAATGTAAAGAACAGACTTTTGGACCATGTGGGAAAAGGTGAGGGTGGGATGATTTGAGGAACAGCATTTAAACTTGTATATAACCATATATAAAACAGATGACCAGTGTGAGTTCAATGCGTGAAGCAGGGAGCTCAAAGCTAGTGTTATGGGACAACCCAAAGGGATGGCATGGAGAGGGAGGTTAGAGCAGGGTTCAGGATGGGCAGACACATGTGCACCTGTGGGTGATTCATGTTGATATATGGCAAAAATCACAATATTGTAAAGAAATTATCCTCCAATTAAAATGAATTGACTAAAACAAACAAACAAAAAAACCTGATGCTGGGAAAGATTGAGGGCAAGACGAGAAGAGTGTGATTGCATGTCATCACCAACACAATGGACATGAGTTTAAGTGAACTCCAGGAGATAGTGAAGGGCAGGGAAGTCTGGTGTGCTGTAGTTGGTGAGGATATGACTTAATGACTAGCCACAAAACCAATAGATTCAGTTATAGGAAGTAATAGACTTCTTGTACCTTTCACTCAGTTTCTCATATGCTATCATTTTGTAAAATTACGTTGCAATATTATAACTAGAGTCCTGACATTGATATAGTCAATGTGTAGAACATTTCTATCACCACAGGCATCACTAATGTCATCGTTTATAGCCGTACCCACTATCCTTTCACCTCCCTCATTATCTCCTGGAAACCACAAGTATGTTCTTCATTCCTATAACACTGTCATCACAAGAATGCCATGTAAATGAACCGTATGTAATGTAAATGAATCATATGACTTCCTTTTTCATTCATAATAATTTTCCAGAGAATCATTGATGTTTTTGTTGTGCATTCATTTTTCTTTTCTTAAATTGGCTGAATATTTTCTTTATGTGTATGTGGTACGGATGTAGCAATTTTTTTTTTTTCTTTTAATGATTCACCTGCTGAAACACAACTGTACTATTCCCAGTTTGGGGCTATTATTAATAAAACTGCTACTGTGTATAGGCTTTTTGATAACCATAAATCACTATTTTTTTTTCTTTTTCATTTATTTTTATTATTTGGAGGCTAATTACTTTACAATATTGTAGTGTTTTTTTCCCATACATTGAATCAGCCATAAATCATTATTTCTTTTGGATAAATGACCCAGAATTATGCTGCTGGATTGTATGTTAGATGCACATTTTTGTTTTTCATTTTTGTTTTAAAGTAACTGATACTCCTGATTGCCTGATTGGCTTCATTAAATATTTATTTGACCTGTGTTATACTATGGGTTTCTTCCTATCCAATATGTCCTTCCCCTTCTCCTTTCTCATGTGTCAGACAGGCATCATGTTCTGACAGATCTTTTGTCATTCTCTGTGTCCTCTACTTTCTTTTTCTAGAAGTTTGCCCATATGTCTCTTGCACAATTAATTTAGTTTTGGTGTCTCCTTCTAAAACAGACACATCCATTTTGTTAAGTCACTTCAGTAGTGTCTGACTGTTTGCAATCTTATGAACTGGAGCCCACCAGACTGTTCTGTCCATGGTATTCACCAGGCAAGAATACTGGAATTGGAAGCCGTGCTCTTCTCCAGGGGATCTTCCCGACCCGGTGATTGAAACTGTGTCTCTTATGTCTCCTGTCTTGGCAAGTGAGTTCTTTACAACTAGCATCATGTGGGAAGCCCCCAAAACAGACACGATGTAATTCAAATCACCTTTAAAATAATTGCATTTACACAAAAGCTGGATGAATGGAGTAAAACATGGTAAATAGTAAAAATGGAAGTATTGTGGAGATTTAGAAACACATTATGAATGTTGTGAAGAAGTGACTTAACTTTGAAGAAAATTGCTTTAAAGAGTCCAGGAATCACTGGAATATTATATTTGCTAAATTTACCCTCATAATATTAGCATCTATATAGAAAATTTAGACTTTAGTGTGATTTTAAATATGTCTGAAATTCTTTGAGCTCCTATCATCAATAGGTAGGTTCTAATCCATCTACCACTGAATATTGAGTGGTTTCAATGACTTACTTTTTAAAAGAGAATAAGGGAAAAATGCCCAGGTCATAAAAATCAACAGCACTTTTTCCCGATTATTTCTCTCGGGATATGAGCCCTGAGCCTGCGTGTAAGAAATCCTGCTATCCTGCAGCTACTATGCTGGAGAGACCATGTGGAAATATCACATAGAGATATAAAGAGAAATCCCAGAATTCTCAGATCCTTCATCCCCAAATGAGTCTTTAAAGCCCAAGCACCAGCCATTGATTCTAGCTTCTAACTTTTAAGTCACCCCAGCTGATGCCAAGTGAATTAGGAATAAGCAGTTTCCATCAAGTCTCCCCTTATTCTTAAGAAGAGAAAATGCTATTGTTTTAAGTTACTAAGTTATGCAGTACAGTTTCTGGAATTAGATATTGGGTCTTTCTCTTTTATACTTTGATATTGAAATAATCTTATCCTTTTCCCAGCTCAAGGTAGATGTGTACTTTTATTTTATTTTTTGATTCATTCTATTTTAAAGGTATTTAAATAAATTTAAATCTTAAATTTATTTAAGATTTGGGAGCAATTGCCTATAAATCACTCCCCTTAGATCCTCACAATAGAATGTAATAAAATTATTTTTATGTAATATTTCAGCACCAAAAGTAAGTAAAATATAATAAATGTAGCCTGAAAAATAGACCTAACAAATTCACCAATTTGTAGAAATGTATAACCCAGTACTCAGTTTTATTTAATGTAATATTAAAAAAACAGAATATCAGACTTTGTTATGCTCTTCAAACACTGTAATCAATAATAAATGAAGGACTGTATTATCTCAGTAGGTGACTGTAAGGTTCTAATCTAAGAAAAAGCCACATAGCAACAAAGATCCATTACTTATCAAACACACAATTATACACCCTCTACAAACCTGTAATAAGAAAGTTTTATTTTCTTTTTCTTTTTTCTTTCTTTTAGCATTTTGAGCATAAGTTGCAAAGCAAACAAAGAGAAAATGTTAATAATGCCACTCTCTGGGCAGTTTCAAACATATCTGATTTTTTCTCCTTCTGTAAAACTGACAACTATGTTTGATCAGGCCAAGAACTTAATAAATGTCAGCTTAACTCATTAAGTTTATAAAAATATTTATTTATTTATTTGGCTGGGTCTGGATCTTCATTTCATCACGGAGCACATTTCATTGTGGTGTATGGATTCTCTAGTTGTAGCACGTGGGTTCTATGGTTATGGCGCTTTGGCTTAGTTGCTTTGAGGTATGTGGGATCTCAGTTCCCCGACCAGGGATTGAACCCACATCACCTGTACTGAAAGACAAAATTTTAAGCAGTGGGCCACAAAAGAAGCTCCAATTAATTAAATTTTTATCCCTGGAAATACTTCTTTCTTTGTTTCTTTTTTTTTTTTTATGATGAAAATATGTTTAAATATTTCTATTAGTGGAAGCCCACTGATGGAAACTGCCCACTGGGGCCAGGCATTGTAGTAACCATTTGTGTGATTTATTTTACAACAGGAGGTCCTAGTAAGGAACATGGAACTAATAAGCCACCACCAACCAGAAGAGTTCAGGAAAAGGCAAAAGGAGACATCACATGACAGCCAAAATTCCAGAGTCCTTCTCTCTAGTATGCATCTTGGCTGAGCAATGCATGTGACACCAGGAAGGACCCTGAGTCAGAATGACTGGCCAAAGAGAACCCAGAAACTAATCCCATCACCAATCTGAGTGTTAGACTAGAGTCCACTCTCTGGCCCTGGAAAGGGTCTCTCTTCCTGTAACAAATATATTTTTTGGCTGTGCTGATCTTCATTGCTGCATAGGCTTTTTCTCTTGTTGCATTTCTCTTGGAACATCTCTCTAGTTGTGGTGCACAGGCTTCTCACTGCTGTGAGCATGGTCTCTAAGGGGAGTGGGCTTCAGTAGCTGTGGCACATGGGCTCAGATGTTGCAGCTCCCAGGATCTAGAGCACAGTCTCAGTAGTTGTGGCTCATGGGCTTAGTCACTCTACAGCACGTGAGATCTTTCAGGACCAAGGCTCAAACATGTGTCTCTTGCATTGGCAGGCAGATTCTTCACCACCAAAACAACAGGAAAGCCCCTAAACACATTTCTTTGCCTCATCAAATAAAAAGTATTCATTCATTTTAAAATATAATGATTGGTTATTGAAAAATAGCATAATGACACTAGGAAGTTGTGACTGAAATGTAGTTGCTGACCAGTGAGATATATATAGGTGTAATAAACTTGAATTTTAAGAAGTATTTCATATTATGAGAGTTGTTTATGAAACCATTTTCCTGAGGTTGGGACTTGAACACATATACCAGAACTCAAATCCAGTCAAAACCTAATTTGGGACTCAAACCCACATGGCTGGGACTGGAAGACAGCCAAAGTTGACTTGCCTGCCATCTTGGACCCTTTTGATCTAAACAGTTTATGTTGTGCCATCAGGCTATGTCATTCTTTCAAGGGTTGCCCTGTTCCCTTCTCTCCTGTTTCACTTAGTGACAGAAGCTAAATTAAATACAAATATTAAGGCTATCAACCCAGAAAAATAGTATCATAGTTTCCATTTCATATCCCATTCAAATATTGCAAATGATCCTCTAAAAGGCAGCCCACAGACACAAAAATACCAAGAATTAATCTATAAAATAACTTGTATAGTAAACATGCAATAATGAAAATGTCAAATTGATTTGAAATTTAAGATCTTAATGACTCTGAAGAATTCTCAGTGCACATTTAACTTGGGCTTTATCTAAAAATCACATAATGCCATTTTCATTTCCTCATATATAAGTTTTAAGTGACAGAACTAATATTGAGATTCAAAGAAGGTTGTTGATTTTATGGTGGTTTTTATCTCTAAGCTCTCCACAGATTGGGTCCCTTTTCTAGTACCATTTTTTTTTTCTCTTTCCTTTCTTACTCTTCTTCATTAGTTAATTAGTTGGTATGTTTTGTGCACATTCCTTTCATCTTTTTATAGGCTATCCTGCTGCTGCTGCTGCTGCTAAGTCACTTCTGTCATGTACGACTCTATGCGACCCCATGGACAGCAGCCCACCAGACTCCTCTGTCCCTGGGATTCTCCAGGCAAGAATATTGGAATGGGTTGCCGTTTCCTTCTCCATTATAGGCTATGAGTTATTCTAAAGGAAATAAAAAATATACATATTATAGCCAATGAGTAAATACATCTTAAGAGAAATATAAAAGGATATCAGAGGAAAAAAATCAATGAACATCAAATCAGAAAAGATTGAGTGGAGGATATAAGGCCTCAACTAATGTCTATATCCTTCACTCAAACTTCTCTGATTCAACAATGGAAAAGAGGAAGAAAAATTCAGATTTCAGTTGGAGTATGAAGCAGTGGGGAGAGAATTACAGAGCTAATGCTTGTAAAACAATTATGTTCCATGCAAGGAAATTTCATAGAAGAAATGAGGCTTGAGTGAGATTTTGAATAAAAGACATGCAATTAATTAGCAAAGGGCAATATAGATTCAGATTTTACTGAATGCCCATTTAAGATATTTGTCACATTGAAATTGAACTGGGCTAAGGAAATATGACATTGCAAGCATAAAAACATGATACAATGTGGTGAAAGGACTAAAAAACTGAGACAGATGATAGGGTGGGGAAAAAAGGAAATGATATCCAGGCCAAGGTGTCTGGATTTGAGGTAACTGATACTGAAGCATTATTGGCATTTACCTGTTTCAGTGTAATTTCTTTGTGGTAGATATTTCTTCAATTGAAAGCCATAAAAATGACACTGGAAAAAAAATAGTGATTCACCAAATAGAGCTTTCCCTAGAACCATCTAACACAACTGAATTCTTGTGTTGAAGTGCATATGAAGTGTCAGGAAGCTGGGAGATAGATCCTACAAGACATGATACAAGTATACTCATTAGAAGTGTCATTTTCTTTACCCATAAAGAGCAAAGGGAGTCATCACCTGGAAATTACAAGATAGACTCTAAGTGGGGAAATTTGTTGAGGAGTTATGCTATTCAAGATTTAAGTGTTAATGTTCTCAGTGATGATAATTAAAATAGAAGCTTGGTGCAAAATGTCAGTCTTTTGTCTGTGTAAGAGCAGGAAACTTTCAAAGAAGTAACTTAAGCTGTTTTATTCAGAAGTATCCTAAGTTTGCCACCCTTCGAAATATCAACTCTTCTCCATTCCCCAAAGCAGATATATTGCCGAGTTATTGTGCAATACGTGTATGTTTTCTCACTCTGAAATAGCACTGTTCTAGTTTGTGGGTGAAAGGGAAAGCTTTGGCAGTCTATTTTAGTTTTGTCAGAAGAACTCAGGTGGCAATTGTCTGACACTCATTGGAACAGTCACAAAGCTATTTATGCTCCAATGACCTAAGTGTCAATTTGCTAAGTTTCAGCAGCAACTCTCATCTAGTTATATTGCTTAGCAAGAACTTGTTTTCTTCTATCACAACCTTATCTTTCTAAATGTTATGATGAGCAATTAATTTATATTGGTTGGCCTATATGTTTACCTATGTTATAATGCACAAAATGGCCAGGTAAGTCTTAGAAAAACATGTCAATGCAGGAGGTGAGCTTAGTCTGGCAGATACACTTGCTTGATTTGAAAACTGTTAAGCCCTTTAGTTACATCTTGAAAGCTCACCATCTTTAAGGCATGAACATTCCAGGAGAGCTTGGTCAGCATTTTTGGGAAGATAAACAATATTACCAAAAAAGATATAATTTATCCATGTATAAGCATTTAAGTATATATGTTATAGTACACAAACAAATGGGTAATGAAGTACATTCAGCCCAAAACATATAGTTTCTCACCTATTAACTTTTAATTAAATGAGTCCCTCAAATTATCCTTTCAATTACATTTTATTTATGTTATATATATATACACACACACATACATATCCCTTCCCTTCTGAGCCTCCCTCCCCTACCCTATCTCACCCATATAGGTCATCACAGAGCACCAGATTGAGCTCTCTGTGCTGCTTAACAACTTCCCACTGTCTGTTTTACACATGATAGTGTATATATGTTAATGCTATAATCTCAATTCATTGCATTCTCACCTTCCCCCATTGTATCCACAAGACTATTCTCTACTAAGTTCAGCAGTACAATTTTACTAGATCCCATATATATGCATTAATATACAATATTTGTTTTTCTCTTTCTGTCAGTTTTGTTGAAATTTTTAACTTTTATCTTAGGTTTGAAGGATTCTCTGAAAAAAGAAACCACTCATTACACACAAATAAATAATTTCAATACTTAATAAAGAATTATTTAACTTACTTTCAATGTACAGTCATTAAAAGAGAAATAGAAACAGTAAAGGAGAGTGGCAGCACATACATCACCTAATTGGGCTGACAGACGTCCAGACACAGACAACTGTGGGAAGTCCCGTGTAGCAGCAATCTGGAGTCCCATTTGGGGAAAGGTCCTGGGCAGTGTGTCCACTTCATTAGTGAGACTTCAAATTTCAGTTTTAGGGGTTCCCACTTACAATTCTGGGCCATAAACTGGTATCATCATCAGGTTGCAAGCATGTTGCAGCTCTGATTTTAGGTTAATATTTTTTTACAATCCTGTTTTGTACTGAAAGTCTTGGAGTGTTGTTAAGTCCCAGATGTTGGCGAGACGACCTCCAGGGGCTCATAAGTTCCAATATCCACCCACTCTTATCTATATTGTCCTTGGCTCACTAGTAACAATAGGTGCATTCTCAGGCAAATAGTGAGGGCAGTGTCCCTGTAGGTTAGAAGCAAGGCCAGAAGCCTGCTCTGTTTTCTTGTCTCTGAAGCCTACTTCAGAGACTACATTGATTAAATTTCTGTAACACTGATTTACTTCACTCTGTATAAGAGGTTCTAGGTTCATCTACCTCACTACAACTGGCTCATATTTGTTCCTTTCTATGTCTGAATAATATTCCATTGCATAAATGTACCAAAACATTTTTGTCCATTTTTCTGTCACTGGACATTTAGATTGCTTGCATGTCCTGGTTATTGTAAATATTGCTATAATGAACACTGGGGTACATGTGTCCTTTAGAATTGTGGTTTTCTCAGGGTATATGCCCAGTAGTGGAATTATTGAATCAGGTGATAGATTTATTCCCAGTTTCTAAAGGTATCTCCATATTATTTTCCACAATGGTTGTATCAGTTTACATTTGCACTAACAGTGTAAGAGGGTTCCCTTTTCTCTAGCTTTTATTGTTTGTGGATTTTTAGAGGATGGCCATTCTGACTGGTGTGAGGTAATACCTCACTGTAATTTTGTGTTTGTCTAATAGCGAGTGATACTGAAACATCTTTTCATGTATTTATTGGCCGTGTATATTGTCTGCTTAATCTGCCCACTTTTTGATTGATTTGTATGCTTTTCTGGTATTGAGTTACATGAGCTGCTTGTACATTTGGAGATAAATCCTTTGTAAGTTGTTTTATTTGTTACTATTTTATTCCATGCTGAAGGCTGTGCTTTCCTTTTGTTTGCAGTTTCCTTTGCTGTGGAAAACGTTCGAGTCTGGTTAGGTCCCATTTGCTTATTTGTGTTTTTATTTCCATTAATCTAGGAGGTGAGACAGAGAGAATTGTGCTGAGATTTATGTCAAGAAATGTACTGCCTATATTTTCCTCTAAGAACTTTATAGTTTCTGGCCTAACATTTAAGCCTTTAATACATTTTGAGTGTATTTATTTATTTGTTCAGTGTTAGGAAGTATTCAGAGGCTTTCCAGGTGGTGCTAATGGTAAAGAACTCTCTTGCCAATACAGGTAGATGTAAGAGATTCAAGTTCAATCCCTGGAGAAGGACATGGCAACCCACTCCACTATTCTTGTCTGGAGAATGTCATGGACAGAGAAGCCTGGCAGGGTACAGTCCATAGGGTCACAAGGACTCAGACATGACTTAGCAATTAACCAATAGATGGAATTACACTGAATGTGTCCAAGGTGGTTTTAAAAATCTCTTGAAAAAGTACTTTGAAACAATACCATTTTATGAAAAAGGAAAAAAAAAAAAAGGATAGAAAGAAACTCATTAATAAATTATTTTGCATATGACATCTATATTCCTGATATAGGAACCATAAAGATCATTGAAATAGAAATAAGTCAATCGGGTGGAGAGGGAGGTGGGAGGGGGGATCAGGATGGGGAACACATGTAAATCTATGGCTGATTCATGTCAATGTATGACAAAAACCACTACAATATTGTAAAGGAATTAGCCTCCAACTAATAAAAATAAATGGAGAAAAGAAGAAGTCAATAAATAGAGGTGAAATTCAACTCCAATGACTATTAAAACCAACTTTCAAATGTTTTAGTATAAAGTATTAAGTGGCAGAATTCCTTAAAATCCATGATGTCTTTTTTTCTTCATCAGCTTCAGATAAACCTTACCTTACAGCAACACATTGCATAAATGAACAGGAAAGGGAGTAATTTAATTGATTTAAAAATGGATCAGCATGTATAGAAAACACAAATGGTAAATAAGCAGCTTGCAATATCATCTCCTCTCCCCCCACCAATGTTTTAGCGAAAAATGATTTCTTAGGCCAGTATTCACCATGCCTAGAGGCAGGTATTGTCAGGAAATTTCCTTGACCACATCTGTCTAGGTCATATTAAAGTGATAAGGAACAGTTGAATTATATATATTTTTTTGTCTTTTTATACAGGACCACTAATATTTACATTTTTAGGTGATAATAAAATATATTTTGTTTATATATGCAATAAACCTATATTGAAGAAAAATTAATCACTTTGTTCATAGAAAATCCATATATCAAGACTTTTCTAAAAAGAACAGTTGAAGGAATTCTCAAAATATATTGGTCTTAACTTTTTCAAATTTTTATTTTTTCCCAGATTTATTGAGGTATAGTTGACAATTTAAATTTTGCATATTTAATGTGTTCAATTTAGTTATTGATATATGTATACATTTTTTATTACTTTTTAAAAATTTTATTTATTTATTTTTCCATTTATTTTTATTAGTTGGAGGCTAATTCCTTTACAATATTGTAGTGGGTTTTGCCATACATTGACATGAATCAGCCATGGATTTACATGTGTCCCCCATTCTGAACCTCCCTCCCACCTCCCTCCCCATCCCATCCCTCTGGGTCATCTCAGTGCACCAGCCCTGAGCACTTGTCTCATGCATCCAACCTGGACTGGCGATTTGTTTCACACTTGATAATATACATGTTTCGATGCTGTTCTCTCAGATCATCCCACCCTTGCCTTCTCCTATAGAGTCCAAAAGTCTGTTCTATACATCACCAATGCAGTATACTAAGGCATATATATGGAATTTAGAATGATGGTAACAATAACCCTATATGCAAGACAGAAAAAGAGACACATATGTATACATTGTGAAATATTCATCATAATCAAGCTATGTAATGCAATGATCTTAAATAGTTACCATTTTCTTTTTAAAATTTTTGTTGTGAAAAGGCTTGAGATTTAACTTTTAACAAATGTCAAATATACAGTACACTATTATAATTATATTCAAACTGTTATACATTGATATATGTTATCAGTCACTCAGTAGTGGCCAACTCTTTTCAACCCCTTGGACTATAGCCCTCCAGGTTCCTCTGTCGGTGGAATTTTTCCAGGCAAGAATAATGGAGTGATTTGCCATTTCCTTCTCCAGGTATACATTGATATATGGTGTAATGTAAAAAGAGCAATTCTGGCTGGGGACTAGAAAAAGAGAGGAGGAAAACTTCAGGGCAAGCACTGAGAAAACCAAGTGGAATAGTTACGGCACAGAAACTGTGAAAGGAAGAAGGGAACACAATGTTAGCAAACTTTGAAAGTCAATTTTATGAAATATTTAGAAAAGTTATTTGGAGACTAAAGAGTTAACTCTTGCACATTACAAGGCTGAGGATAGAGTGGCTCATTGCTGCTCTCCAATCCTCTGCTCCCTTCAGGGGCTGTTGAAAATCAGCAGCTGCAACAGCTCATGATTTAATCCTTGTATGGATAGTTGGCAAGGGTCAATGGCAAGTGCTGATTTGTAGCTGACACATGTATATGTTATTTAGCTATTCTAAATTTTCTTCCATTAGCCTCATGCCAATTTAATAATTTGACCAGCCAGAAATAGGATAGAATAAAATTCCATCCTCCCTAACACAAGATTTTGTTTTCATTTATATACCCTGAGCTATATAAATGAATTTATATATCCAGTTGAGCTATTTAAAATCCTAAAAGATGATGCTGTAAAGGTGCTGCACTCAATATGCCAGTAAATTTGGAAAACTCAGCAGGGGCCACAGGACTGGAAAAGGTCACTTTTCATACCAATCCCAAAGAAACACAATGCCAAAGAATGCTCAAACTACCACACAATTGCACCCACAATTTCACTCACATGCTAGAAAAGTAATGCTGAAAATTCTTCAAGCCAGGCTTCAACAGTACAAGAACCATGAACTTCCAGATGTTCAAGCTGGTTTTAGAAGAGGCAGAGGAACCAGAGATCAAATTGCCAACATCTATTGGATTATCAAAAAAGCAAGAGAGTTCCAGAAAAACATCTATTTCTGTTTTATTGACTATGCCAAAGCCTTTGGCTGTATGGATCACCACAAACTCTAAAAAATTCTTAAAGATATAGGGATACCAGGGCACCTGACCTACCTCTTGAGAAATCTGTATGCAGGTCAGGAAGCAACAGTTAGAGCTGGACTTGGAACAACAAACTGGTTCCAAATAAGGAGAGGAGCAGGGTGAGGCTGTATATTGTCACCCTGCTTATTTAACTTATATGCATAATACATCATAAGAAAAGCTTTGCTGGATGAAGCACAAACTGGAATCAAGATTGCCAGGAGAAATATCAATAACCTCAGATATGCAGATGGCACCACCCTTATGGCTAAAAGTGAAGAAGAACTAAAGAGCCTCTTGATGAAAGTGAAAGAGGAGAGTGAAAAATTTGGCTTAAAGCTCAACATTCAGACAACTAAGATCATGGTGTCTGGTCCCATCATTTCATAGCAAATAGATGGGGAAACAGTGGAACCAGTGACAGACTTTATTTTGGGGGGCTCTCACAGCACTGCAGATGATGAGATTAATGATTCCATGAAATTTCATGCAGTCATGAAATGAAAAGGTGCTTACTCCTTGGAAGAAAAGCTATGACAAACTTAGACAGCATGTTAAAAAGCAGAGACATTACTTTGCCAACAAAGGTCTGTCTAGCCAAGACTTTGGTTTTCCCAGTAGTCATGTATGGATGTAAGAGTTGGACTATAAAGAAAGTTTAGTACTGAAGAATTGATGCTTTTGAACTATGGTGTTGGAGAAGACTCATGAGAGTCACTTGGACTGCAAGGAGATCCAACCAGTCCATCCTAAAGGAAATCAGTCCTGAATATTGTTTGGAAGGACTGATGATGAAGCTGAAACTCCAATGCTTTGGCCACCTGATGTGAATAACTGACTCATTCAAAAGTACCTTGATGCTGGGAAAGATTGAAGGTGGATTGAAGGTGATGACAGAGGGTGAGATGGCTGGATGTCATCACTGACTCAATGGACATGAGTTTGAGTAAACTCTGGGAGCTGGTGATGGACAGGGAGTCCTGGAGTGCTGCAGTCCATGGGGTCACAAAGAGTCAGACATGATTGAGCAACTGAACTGAACTGATATACCCTGATAATTAATGTAAAATA
Organism: Hydropotes inermis; assembly: GCA_020226075.1. NCBI lineage: Eukaryota > Metazoa > Chordata > Mammalia > Artiodactyla > Cervidae > Hydropotes > Hydropotes inermis. The sequence continues at coordinate 3,688,287 of CM035286.1, read as the reverse complement.
AGATCTCAATAGAAATTGATTGAATAGGGTTAAATCATTGGACTATCTATTTATGCCTTTGAAATTATACATGTTAGCATGAATGCACAAATCCTTCTTCCAAGTAGACAACATATAGATAATGACTGTCTATATAAATGTATAGGAGGGTAACCTTACCATCCTATGTGTTTGAATAAAATTAGAATCACTACTCATGGTGCAAACTGAAGTTCCCATCAACCTTTTGCCTCAATGTTCTGAAAGCTTTCTTATTGTCTCTCAAGAGTTTATGTCTCTCTTGTTCTTTTCTTCCCTCTACTCCAGTTGACATTCACTAGTAGGCAGAATCCTGGCTGCCTTTTCCTACTGTGGTAACAATGATAACCCTCAAGATGTCCCTGTGCACGCAAACTGTAAAGGCAGTATTTCTCGGAGGGGATGGTACATTGTCTTAGACTTTGGTGGAGACGTTTTCATTGCTACAGTGTTAGGAGGTAAATTTGCACCAGTGAGCAGGTGACAAGAATGTTAGATATTCTACAATGAAAAGAACAAACATAATAATGAGTAACTGTCTTGAATACCTTGTGTATTGTAAATGTTCTGATAGACATTTATATGTGTTAAATATCTAGTATAATTATCAGACTGGCTTCCCTGGTGGCTCAGAGGATAAAGCATCTGCCTGCAATGCAGGAGACCTGGGTTTGATCCCTGGGTTGGGAAGATCCCCTGGAGAAGGAAATGGCAACCCAATCCAGTACTCTTGCCTGGAGAATCCCATGGACAGAGGAGTCTGGTGGGCTACAGTCCATGGGGTTGCAGAGAGTTGGACACAACTGAGCGACTTCACTTAGAACCTAAGTCTGTATTAAAGAGGAATCCAAGCTTTCACATTCACAGTGATCCTATACATAAGTTTAAGATTCATAATATTTTATTATGTAATCTGGTAAAATCTAATAAAATATTTTATTATTGAATCTAAATGTCTGAGTATTTACACATTTAAATATGTATCAATGAATTGTAAATTGAATTTTTTACTGATTTTGTATATTACAATTAAGAAGTTATATTGATTGCAAAGGTGGAGTTTATTCAAGGAAATAAAACATAATTTCTCTAAATATTTGCAATAGAAAGGAGATGTTGGTTATATATAGTTGTGAAGCCCTGCCCTAGAGAGATATCACAAATAATTAAAGTTTTGAAGCAGTTCTATGTTATAGAGTTAATGGAAAAGAGTTATCTATGCTTCTTTTTGTGGCAGAGAAAAGGTTTTTATCTAGAACTCTTCCCATGGCTGTGATTCGCATCATTTTTCTTGTGGTTCAAATGGGACCATCTATTCAATATGTGGGAGGTTTGGGGGGTGGTAAATTTCTGAGATTTTTGTTAAATTTTCATACAATAATTTTGGCCCAAATTTGACTTAGATTTATCTTTAATGGAAGATAGATATTCTCTTTAAAATGATCTGACCTTGATATGGAGAGATTAGATACATTTAAATCTCAGTTAGGCTCAAGCCACATGTGTAGAAGGAACTCTCCTGGTGGTCCAATGGATAAGACTCAGTGCTCTCAATGCAGGGGACCTGAGTGTGATCCCTTGTTAGGGAACAAGGCATCCAGTCCCATCACTTCATCAAAATAAATGGGGAAAAATTGGAAAACTTTATTTTTTAAGCTCCAGAATCACCATGGACAGTGACTGCAGTCTGAAATTAAAAGATAGTTGCTCATTGAAAGCTAAAACTATGACAAACATAGACTGTATTAAAAAGCAGAAAGATCACTTCCCTGACAAATGTCCATCTAGTCAAAACTATGTATTTTCTAGTAGTTATGTATATATGGATGTCAGATTTGGACATAAAGAAGGCTAAGAGCCGAAAGTTGATGCTTTGGAACTGGTGCTGGAGAATATCCTTGAGAGTTCCTTGAATAGCAAGGAGATCCTAAAGGAAGTCAACCCTGAATATTCATTGGAAGGACTGATGCTGAAGCTGAAGCTCCAATAATTTGGCCACCTGATGCAAAGAGCCGACACATTGGAAAAGACCTTGAGGCTGGGAAAGATTGAGGACAGGAGGAGAAGGGGGCAACAGAGGATAATATGGCTGGATGGCATCACTGACTCAGCGGACATGAGTTTGAGCAAACTCTGGGAGACAGTGAAGGACAGGGAAGCCTGGCATGCTACGGTCCATGAGGTTACAAAGATTTGGACATGACTGAGTAACTGAGCAACAACCATGTGTACAATTCATATTTGATGATTTAAATCTCTGATTTTCTATCTGATCAGAAAAGTAGCTAGACGTTACCTATTCAATTTTTAGGATGTTTTAAATCTTTAGGGGAAATTTTAAAAATCTTTAGGGGAAAAATGACTATTCAAATATATATATATATATATATATATATATATATGCACACACATACATACATATTTTACAGAACTAAGATGGATTTAAAATCCTTTTGAGTTTCACTTATTAGTTGCTTCCTAATTTTTGATGTTCAAAAAAAAAAAAAAAAAACAAAATGAAACAAAACTATTGACCAGTGATAAATGGGCTTCCCTGGTGGCTCAGACAGTAAAGAATCTGCCTGCAATGTAGGTGACCCAGGTTCAACTCCTGGGTCAGGGAGATCTCCTAGAGATGGAAATGGCAACTCACCCCAGTATTTTTGCCTGGAAAATGTCATGGACAAAGACTGGTTGTCTACTGTCCATGGGTTTGCAAAGAGTCAGATATGACTGAGAGACAGACATGCACACAGTGATTGAAAAACGCTAATGTGACTAGTCTTTAGTGTTAATGAATATATACATAGCCCCCAAAATAAAATCTACTGAAAAATTTTTTTCCCCTAGAAATTATGAGGCAGATAAGTACTTTTGTATCTCTTTTGAGATGGAAATGATAGGGGTGTACTAAATGAGACCTCAGTTGGTAACATGGGAAAGTAAATTGTGAATGGATATTGTGTCAGTGTATGAGAGTATTATAAGGTTAACAGGCAGGAAGGTTAGGGGTCTCCAAATGCAGGAAATAGGCTGCAAGCATTAGACAATTTTTTATCCCTCTTAAGAGGCAGGAGGAAACAAACTAAAAATGTCAGATTTTTTTCCCTTCTATGTACAAAATTAAAAATAGGTTTCTCTTAAAATTTTGTGTTGTCATAAAAAAAAAAATGTGTTTTCATGATGACACTTGCTGCTGCTGATGATGATGCTAAGTCGCTTCAGTCATGTCCAACTCTGTGTGACCCCATAGACGGCAGCCCACCAGGTTCTGCCATCCCTGGGGTTTTCCAGGCAAGAACATTGGAGTGGGTTGCCATTTCCTTCTCCAATGCATGAGAGTGAAAATTGAAAACGAAGTCTCTCAGTCATGTCTGACTCTTCGTGAGCCCATGGACTGTAGCAAAGATTTGTCGCTGGTCCTGGATTGAATTTCTCTCCTCCAGAGGCCAAGAAGCCTGGCATTTTTCATGTCTCAGCAACAACCTTTAGTAGCAGGGAGGAAATATCCATCAAGACCTTTCTTCTAGGATTTTTTAATTTAAGTGAGATGCCTTTGTTCTGTTAGAATATTGCTCAGGGAACTTCAAGAATACATTTCACTTTAAATACCCTATCACCAAATGAGTGAGTGTGCAAATAGACTAATTTAGGAGTTTCAAATGAGTCCCCAAAGGGTCAATGGATTTTCAACTTCTTAAAAATTTTCAAGTTCATCTATGTATGTATGTATGCATGTATCTATCTATCTACCTACCGACAGATAGATAAAGGCTTCCAAGGTTGCTCAATGGTAAAGAATCTGCCTGACAATTCAGGAGATGCAGGAGACATGGGTTTGACCCCAGGGTCAGGAAGTTACCTTGGAGTAGGTAATGGCAACCTACTCCAGTATACTTGCTTGGAAAATTAAATGGACAGAGGAACCTAGTCCATTGCAAAAACGGGTTTTCAAAGAGTCAGACATAGCTGAATGAGCATACATGGCAGCAGCATATATGATGTTGCCAAGGCATGGAACATTCCCATTACCACAAGGATCCATATATCACCTTGTTATAGTCAAATCTACTATTCTTTCACCTTCCCCTCCTCCTTAGCTCCTGGAAACAGCAAGTATGTTCCCATTTCTAAAACAATATTTTTATACCTAATAATTCTTCAGAGAATCGCTGAGAGAGAGAGAGAAACAGGGCAATATATTCATTAAGCCCACATTATCCAGTGGTACCACCGCCATGTATTTAACCAACTACAGATCAAAAATATTTGGAGAAACAATTTTAGAAATCTTCTAAAAGCAAAACATGAATTTGCTGCATGCTGGCAACAATTTGCATAATATTTATATTTGTATTTATAATAATGTATAAGCATGTATGTTGTATTAAGTACTACAAGTAATTTATAGATGATTTAAAATATAAGGAAGGTGTGCTTAGGTTACATGTAAACACTGCCATTTTATATAAGGGGCTTGAGTATGGAGTTTTGTATTCAAGGGGGAAGCAAGGGACAAATATGTATTAGAATAAGTATTTAAAATCTTGGTGCTATAAAAGAAAATTCAGAAACAGATGAATAGCAAGGAAGTGGTGGATATTCAGAGGAACAGGATGGAGCAGAGGGAACTAAAGGGAGAGAGTTCTCAGAGCCTGAGAGGATGTTTCTAATTTGGATATCTTTTAAGATAGTTGTGATTTAGTTTCTCTGATGGAAGCAATTCATTATTACATTTGGAGGGCTCAAAATACTGATAAAAATATGTTTATTATTTTTGTTATCTTTTCCTATAGTATTTTTGTTCCACTTGAGTGTGCAAATAGATTACTTTAGGAGTCTCAAATGATCCCCAATTGAACCAACACATTTTCAAGTTCTTGACAGCACAACTGAAATTTACAGGAGGAGGACTTACAAGTCTTAAAGAAGTCAGAGTTCTGAGTGGCAGCTGCCTATTGACAGTGTCATCTACAGCAGTGCTGAGGTAGAAGTGAGTCACTTTGGATTCTCATTCTGACACCATGTGATGTCAAAGGATAATTAGTATCAAGACAATAGAAAGCAAAGAGTTTTACTTGGAATCTTAAGAACGGCAATTCTGTAGACACAGGTTTGGGTAGAAACAAAATAATTCCAAGAAATAGGAAGATTCAGGAGTTTGTAAAGACAAAAATAAATAAATAAATAAATAAATAAATAAATAAATCGAGATTGTTAAAGTTGCCAGTAAGAGCTGTAATTGACTTTGATGCAAGGCAGGATATGCCTGTCCTTCATTAATCTCAGTCTATTTTATTTTATCTATCTATTTATTTATTTTAGGATTAGTAAATAAGCTTTCATGTGTTATTTTAGGGAAAGGTTCCAATAGGTATCTTGAATTTCTGACAGATATTGTGGATGTCTCTGCTAATACAAAAAGTGGACAAAGATCGTATTCTATCCAGGCTGAGATATGTACAAGTCACAGTTCCTCAATTACCTCTTAGCTTCATTTTAGAGGATTTTCTTAGCACTCTATTTTATTTTTTTTCCACAAAAGAAAGAAATAAAAATATTATTACTCACAGATGGGTTAACTGTCTTGTAGAAAGCTTTAAAATGTATAATTTTAAAAATCTCTTGGAATTAATGTACAAGTATAAAAAAATCAAAGCATAGAAGTTTGATGTATAAAATTTTAGTTTGATTGCCTTACTTTACTTGATTGCTTTCCTATATGCTAGAAACGAACAATGATGTTTGAAGTTTAAAAAATGTTTAGTAGTATAGTAAGTTGAATATTTAAATATAAATCTAACAAAATAATGTGAACAAAGCTGAAAAACATTTAGTTAGATTGACAAAATAAAAACTGGTTACAGTTTACAGGAGTAAACTCATGAGCAGAAATTGTCTCAGGAACCAGTATGGAGTACGATAATGTGAAGTATAATCGACAAGTTACTAAAAGTCTCAGAGTGGACAAATCTGAGAATTAAAAAAAAACTCCAGAAGAACCAGGTCATAGGTGGAACCCCACAATATTTTGAGATTTACCTCCAGGGGCTTGATCAGGTGCCACGGTAAATAGAGGAAAATCCCTTTGTGCTTCCAGCATAGAGAGAAGAAAACTAATGATTTTAAGCATTAGTTTAAAGCACTCTGTTCTTCTTAACAAGATTTTAACAAGAAACTAGGTAACTATACTATCACTGTAGATATATTAACCTGTTGGAGTATCATCAGAGCCTAACTGACACAAGGGAAGAAAAATACTCAACTCCAGTAGATTCTAGCCTTTATTTATTTTTATTATTATTATTTAATGTGGGAGAAGGAAAATACTAAACTCAAGTTCAATATGTCAATCCTATTCCCCATAAGAATGGAGGAAAACAACTGAGAAACACTTGGTGTAGATCAAGTCCATAGGCTCAGGCTCACCAGAAAACTGAGACCCAATGATATAACTGTAGAATTATTCTTCTTCCCCTACTACTCAGAAAATTACTGAAGTTCCTTTCATCCAATACATCATGTCTGACCATCAACACATATTAAAAAAAAAAAATGAAGAGACAGAGAAAACATCAGAATGAGACATAGCAGGAATGTTAGAATTTAAGAAATGTAAAACATGATTAATATGTAAGATGTTGAATGGATAAAGTAGATAGCATGTACAAACAGATGTAAAATATAAGCAGAAAAAATGGAAAATCCAAGGAAAGAGCAAAAATTAATGTTACAGATCTAGAGATCAAAAACACTACCATAAATTATCAATATTCTTGACAGACTTACTAGAAAACTGAACAAAGCTGAGGAAGGGCTCTGAGCTTGAGGAAATTTCAATAGAAATATTAAAAAGTGAAAATCAAAGTTAAAAAAGGTAGCAGATTAAAACAAATAAAATATAATATCCAAGGACTGTCAGACATCTAAAGGTATAATATATACAATATAGTGAGACTACTAGAAGAAAAGACAAAAGAGCAGCAGAAATATTTGAAAGATCAGTGAGAATTTCACCCAAATTTATTTTAGACACTAAATAACAGATTGAAGAAGCTCAGAGACTACTAAGTAACATAAGCCCATAAAAGCTACACCTGAGTTTACCATTTTCATATATCAGAAAATCAAAGATTAAAAAAAAAAAATCCTGAAAAAGCCAGGAGAGGACACATAGAAATAAGAATTGCATCTGACTTCTCAGAAATCATGCAAGTAATAGCAGAAAAGAGTGAAATATTTAAGTTGTTAAGAGAAAGGAAAAAAAAAAAAGAAAGAAAATACACTAACCTAGAATTCTATGCTCTGTAAAGCTATCCTTCAAAATCAAAGTGGAAAATAAAGATTTCCTCTCGCAAAAAAACTGATAGAATTTGCTGCCAGTAAGCTTACCCTACTAGAAATTTGAAATGATTTCTTTAGAGAAAAAGGTGTATAAGTAAAAAATCAGATCTATATAAACAAGTGAAGTGATGCCCAATTAGAAAACACATTGTGATACCACTATGCACCTATTAGAATAATTAAAATTAAAAAGAATTACAAGGACATGGATCAACTAAAACTCTGAATCTGTTATAAAAGTATGGTAAATTGGTATAACTAGCTTATAAAATGTTTTGGAATTTCTTCACAATTTATACAAGCATTTGGCATAGAATCCATCCATTCCACTCCTGTTTTTAAGCAATATAAATGAAAATAAATATTTGTACAAAAATTTGTAAATAGACAAAAAGTCAAGTAATTTAAATGTCAAATGAACAAATAAATAAATCACCATAAGTACCTTACAATGGGGTTGTTTTTCAGTCACTCACTCATGTCTGACACTTTGAAACACCCATGGACTGCAGCAGGCCAGGCTTCCCTGTCTTTCACCATCTCCTTGAACTTGCCCAAATTTCTGTGCATTGAGTTGGTGATGCCATCCAATCATCCTATCCCCTATTATCCCCTTCTCACCCTGCCTTCAATCTTTCCCAGCATCAGGGTCATCACTCCATATGGTGGGGTGTTATTCAGAAAATAAAAAGAGATTAATTATTGATAAATGCAATAACATGTTTGAATCGGAAAGTAACTACAATGATTGAAAGAATTCAGAAGCAAGACAGGAAAAAAAAAATGTTCTAGATAATTCCATACCTCTAAAATTCCATAAAATCAACATTAATTTATAGTGGTTGAAAACAGATCTGTGAATGGAATAAAGTGGAAAAGATCTGGATGGAAGGGCTAACCTGAGGCATGAGGAAACTTTTGAGTGTGATAAATATGCTTGCTATTTTGATTCTTGTAATTATTTCCTGCACATATAAACATCACATGTATAAAATTTCATTTAAAAATATGTAGTGTACATAAATCATAACTACCTCTTTAAAAATAAGACTAACTAAAAGCCATTGGAAAAGAAAAGGAATATGACTGATCCAATAGAAATTTGAAAAGGAATAAAATTTAAAAAGTACTATAAATATAAACCAAAACAGCATTCAAGTTAGTACAATTGCATTAGTATATTTAGCAATCTTAGTAAATATAAATGGCTTATATTCACTAGTTAGAGAACAGACTCTCATTTAGGAAAACAAGGTATGCTAAATTTTGTCATCTAAAATACAGTTAAACTAAAATGTTAGATAAAAATTAAAAGTAACAGATCTGAAAAAAAATGATAATAGCCTTCAAATATTAATCTTAATAACAACCTAAATTTATTCTAGGAGTGTTAATAAATGGTATGATAATGTTCATGGTAAAAATAATAACAACAGTTTTAAAACCTAAGAGAGTCATTAACAATATAAAACAAAGGTACAACAATTCTGCATATTTTTGTATATGACATCCTAAGTAAAAGTTGAAAGAGGCTTAAAACATATGACATCATACTTATCAGAATTACTAGCAAATTCCAATATTTTATCCCAGTGTTTTATTGCTAATCAGATTTGCTGAATTTAGTGTCCAACATCATAAATCACCCTAATGATTTTAATCACCCTAATGATTTTTAAATCACTCTAATGATTCTCAAGCACAGAGATGTTAAAGAACCTGATGTCTTGAGATGGGACATTCTCTGAACTAATTACAAAGTTTCAGGGTAGAAGTACATAGAATCTTATGAAGCAATGCTTTTCTAACTTGAGCATACACCAGAATTATCATCAGAGTTTATTAAAACACAAACTAAAACTCATCCATAGAGTTTTTGACTTAGTAAATCTGAGCTGAGTCCTGATAATTTGCATTTCTAATAACTTTTGAGGGGAATATTTGAAAGACCAAGGATTATACTTCTAGAACCACTGATATAAAGAGATATCAGGTTCATGGTACTATTTAGTGGGGCGTCATTCCCTCCAACTGGCATTGCAGGGCTCCAATATGTAAAGATAAAGTGCTTAGGAAAGACATAAAAATGAAATTTATATTTTTTAAGAGACTGTCAATTTCCTTTTATTTCTATCTTCAATTAATGTTACTCTTGGAGTCACTATTGATGTATAACTCTCACTCACATCTAATTAGATTTTAAACTCTATTAATAATACTTTTATTTTAATCTTTAATTCATATGGTCTTCTTAATTTTCATCTCACCTACTTTGACAGTATGTGAACCATGAACTTCCTGATATTCAAGCTGGATTTAGAAAAGTCAGAGGAACCAGAGATCAAATTGTTAACATTTGCTGGATCATCGAAAAAGCAAGAGAGTTCCAACAAAACATCTACTTTGCCTTATGGACTACGTCAAAGCCTTTGACTGTGTGGATCAAAAGAAACTGTGAAAAATTCTTAAAGAGATGGGATTACCAGACCACCTCACCTGTCTTCTGAGAAATCTGTATGCAGGTCAAGAAGCAATATTTAGAACTGGGTATGGACCAATAGACTGGATCCAAATCAGGAAAGGACTATATCAAGTCTATATATTGTTATCCTGCTTATTTAACTTACATGCAGAGTACCTCATGTGAAATATCATACTGGATGAAACACAATCTGGAATCAAGATTGCTGGGAGAAATATCAATAACCTCAGATATGCAGATGATACCATCTTTATGGCAGGAAGTGAAGAAGAACTAAAGAACTTCTTGATGAAAATGAAAGAGGAGAGTGAAAAAATTAGCTTAAAACTCAACATTCAGACAACTAAGATCATGGTATCTGGTCCCATCACTTCATGGCAAACAGATGGGGAAACAGTGAAAACAGTGACAGACTTTATTTTGTTGGGCTCCAAAATCACTGCAGATGATGATTGCAGCCATGAAATTAAAATACTTTTGCCCCTTGGAAGAAACGCATGACCATTCTAGACAGCATATTAAAAAGCAGAGACGTTACTTTACTAACAAAGGTCCATTTGGTCAAAGCTCTGGTTTCTCCATTAGTCATGTATGAATGTGAGAGTTGGACTAAAAAGAAAGCTGAGCACCAAAGAATTGATATTTTTGGGTGTTGGAGAAGATACTTGAGAGTCCCTTGAACTGTAAAGAGATCCAACCAGTCCATCCTAAGTGAAATCAGTCCTGAATATTCATTGGAAGGACTGATGCTGAAACTGAAACTCCAGTACTTTGGCCACCTGATGCGAAGAGCTTACTCATTTGAAAAGACCCTGATGCTGGGAAAGACTGAAGGCAAGAGGAGAAGGGGACAACAGGAGATGAGATTGTTGGATGACATCACCGATGCAATGGACATGAGTTTGAGTAAGCTCCAGAAGTTGGTGAAGACGGCATGCTGCCGTCCATGGGGGCGCAAAGAGTCAGACATGACTGAGTGACTGAACTGAACTGGACTGAATATTTTCTCACTGATCTCCCATCTCCAGTTTCTTCCAAATCTTATAAAATCCATTTTGTAAGCCTTGTTTGATATTTTTGAAGCAAGGCTTGGGTTATTTCACTTCTTTCATCATTTTTTCTTAATTTCTTTCTGTGCAGTTCGATATCATTTACAACATACAATATATATGAAAAGCCTTAGTGTGACCTTAATTCATTACTTGATAGATATTCATTAGCTTTCAAGTACATACAAGGCTCTGTGCTCAGTTTTGGTAATATCAAAACTATTCCTTCCTTCATTAAGAAAGAATCTACTGGAAAAGACAGACATAGAAGATGATCACAAGTGGAAGAGTAGCTAACTATGAATACTGAATATTTATTTTCCTTCTGAGTGTTAGGTCACTTCAGTTGTGTCCGACTCTTATCTACCCTATGGACTGTAGCCCGCGGTCTACTGTGTCCATGAGATTCTCCAGCCAAGGGTACTGGAGCGGGTTGCCATACCCCCAGGGTATCTTCCTGATCCAGGAATTAAACCCGTGTCTCTTATCTCCTGCATTGGCAGGCAGGTTCTTAACTAGGTTTAATTGCCTTCCATGTTATGTACTAAATTTCCTATAGACACAAAGTTTTTTTTTTTTTTTAATATGGTTACATATTTCACAGTATATTATTTTTCTTCCCCTGAAAATTATTATTTCTTACCTTTTGAGTTTTACCACCATTTGGAATGTTTTTTCTACTTCTCCTGTGTGAGAACCCACTCATTCTTAAAGATCTAACTGAAAAGTCTTTTTTTATCCCACAAGTCAGGATTGATTGCTGCATCTTCTGCACTCCAACATCATATTGAATTTCAATTTGTATAGTGACTTACTTATCAGTCAATCCCACTAGATGCATCCTATGGGAGGGCAGAAGTTTTATTCATCCTCACCAGCACAGCATTTTGTGCAGAGCATAAATTTAAATTGTGCTTGTTGAATAAAAGAAAAAGGTAATTTAAACTTTTTTGCCTTCCACACAAAATAGCTATTGGCAATTGCACTTTTTTTTTCTTTTTTAAACCACTTTTATAGAGGCTTTTAAATATATTGCTATAAAGGCTTGCCAATAAAGGAAAATAAGTATTTAAATTCACAAAACAAATTAAAGCACTAGGATCTCAAAAATATACTTTCTTAATTATTCATTAATCAAAATCACAAGCAATATCTATTTATGATTCTTAGGGGTAATTTTATGCATAACACTTTTATGAAATTGAGTTACATTTAAATTTATTAATAGATCCTGCAACTGAACTTATTTTTTTTTCTGCAGTACTTCAGTCATGCAGGTCTAATATTTCAGCATCTTGACCAAAAATTCAGTATTCTATTTTTTGCAAAGAACAAAACACAAAATACTGGTCAAATTTCTGTAGTAAAAAATCAATGGAAAGCAACTGAAAATTGTGAGGAAAAATAACATAAAAAGGCTGATGAGTTCACAAAATTATGAGGAACTAGTAAATCTTCAGCTTAATCTATGTTTTATTAAAGAAGACAGTGCAACTTGAAAATTGTATATTAGTATAATATACTATTAGTATATTGAATATATACTGTATATATATATATATATATATATATATATATATATATATAGAGAGAGAGAGAGAGAGAGAGAGAGTATAGCATATATCCCTATTAGTATAAGGGACAAATTAATTTCAGAACTGGCCATGACCATAGCTGTTCTAGGTAAAATGGTTTTACTTGTCACCTTCATATATTAAAATGCAGGTGGGTGGGTGAGATCAACTTGTTTACCCATTATTATGGAGTAAAATGCTCTAAATAGATATAAAAAAAATAATTGAACCGACCCAGAGTTTAAAATGAAAAGAAGTGAAAGATAACCTGAATAACTTTAAAATACAGAATATGGTTAACAAAAGGGAAGCAGTTCACCCACATTAATAGTAAAATTTAAGTATAAAAATCAGGCCTGCTACTGAATTCCTGAAGCTCAATGATCTCCCAATAGTAATGGGCATTTTTAAAAGTTAGGTTTGTTACCATATAGTTTATATGTGTTAAAATCCACACTTCTCAGGTGTATAATTCTATGAATGTTAACAGATGTATACACATTATCATTTCAGCAGCATCACAATTAGTGGTAGAATATTTTTACTATCCATAGAAAGTTTTACTGCTTTCCTGAGATATCTTCATTTTCAAAACATGTATTGATGTGTGATCAGTCACTTAGTTATACCTAACTCTTTGCAGCTCTATGAACTGTATCCACCCAAGCTCCTCTGTCCATGGAATTTTCCAGGCAAGAGTACTGGCATGGGTAATCATACCCTACTGCAGGTGATTTTCCAGGCCCATGGATCAAACCCACTATGTTGTATTTTCTGTATTGATAAGTGGATTGTTTACTACAATAGTTTATTTTGAATGTTGTGTTTTAATTTTAGATTTATAGCAAGGAGAATCAGTTACATTCATAAATATATCCATTTTTTAAGATTATCTTCCCATATAGACCATTACAGAGTATTGAGTAGAGTTCCCTGTGCTATACAGCAAGTTCTTAGAAGTTACCCATTTTATATATAGTTCTTGTTTTTGTTCAGTCACACAGTTATGTCCAACTCTTTGATACCCAATGGACTGCAGGGTGCCAGGCTTCCTTGTCTTTCACTGTCTCCTAGATCTTGCTCAAACACATGTCCATTGAGTCAATGATGCCATCCAACCATCTCGTTCTCTCTCACCCCCTTCTCGCCATGCCCTCAATCTATTTCAGATTCAAAGTATTTTCCAAAGAGTTAGCTCTTCCCATCAGATGATCAAAGTATTGGAGCTTCAGCTTCAGCATCAGTTCTTCCAAAGAATATTCAGGACTGATTTCCTTTAGGATTAACTGTTTTGATCTTCTTACTGTCCAACAGACTCTTCAGAGACTTCTCCAGCACTGTGATGCAAAAGAATCAATTTTTTGCTGCTCAGCCTTCTTTACGGTCCAACTCTCACATCCATATATGACTAGTTCTCCAGCACTGTGATGCAAAAGAACCAATTTTTTGCCACTCAGCCTTGTTTATGGTCCAACTCTCACATCCACATATGACTACTTGACATCCATATATCACATCCATATATGACAAAGCCTTGACCTCACAGACCTTTGTCAGCCAAGTGATGTCTCTGTATTTTTAATATGCTGTCTAAGTTTGCATTGCTTTTCTTTCAAGGAGCAAGCGTCTTTTAATTTCACAGCTCCAGTCACTGTCCACAATAATTTTGGAGCTCAAGAAAATAAAATTTGCTATTTTTTCCATTTTTTTCCCCGTCTATTTGCCATGAAATGATGAAACTGGATGCCTTGATCTTAGTTTTTGAATGTTGAGTTTTAAGTCAGCTTTTTCACTCTTCTCTTTCACCTTCATCAAAGGTGAAAATTTGTTCCTCTCCACTTTCTGCCATAAGGGTGTTGTCATCTGCATATCTGAAATTATTGATATTTCTATCAGAAATCTTGATTCCAGCTTGTGATTTATACAGCCTGGCATTTTACATGATACACTGCATATAAATTAAATAAGCAGGGTGACAATGCATAGCCTTTATGTACTCCTTTCCCAAGTTTGAACCAATTTGTTTTTCCATGTCAAGTTCTAACTGGTGCTTCTTGACCTGCATACTGGTTTCTCAGAAGGCAAGTAAAGTGGTCTGGTATTCTCATGTCTTTAAGAATTTTCCATAGTTTGTTGTAATGCACAGAATCAAAGGCTTTATTTAGTGTAATCAATGAAGCAGATGTAGACATTTTTCTGGAAACCCCTTGCCTTTTCTATGATACAGTGGATGTTGGCAATTTGATATCTGTTTCCTCTACCTTTTCTAAATCCAGCTTGTACATCTGGAAGTTCTCAGTTCATGTATTGTTGAAGCCTATCTTGAGGGATTTTGAGCATTACCTTTCTAGCATGTGAAATGAACACATTATGTAGTAGTGTGTATGAAAGTGAAATTGTTAGGCACTCAGTCATGTCCAATTCTTTGTCATCTCATGTACTGTAGTGCACTTCTGCCCATGGAATTCTCCAAGCAAGAAGACTAGCGTGAGTAGCCATTCCCTTCTTCAGGGAGTCTTCCCAACCCAGGGACTGAACTCAGGTCTCCTGCATCTCAGGCAAACTCTTCACCATCTGAGCCATCAGAGAAGTCCAGTAGTGGGTATTTATCAATCCGAATCTTCTGACTTGTCTTATCTCCTGACTCAGCTTACCTCGTTTGTTTTTTATATCTTTGACTCTACTTCTATTTTTAAATAAGTTTGCTTATACTTTTCTTTTTAGATTCCATGTATAAGCAATATCATATGCTACTTTTCTTTCTGTTGTCTGACTTACTTCAGTCAGTATAATGATCTCTAGGTCCATTCATGTTGCTGCAAATGCATTATTTTGTTCTTTTTTATGGCTGAGTAGTAGCTCATTGCATCTATGTACTATATCTTCTTCATACATTTCTCCACTGATGGATATTCAGGTTACTTCCATGTCTTGGGTATTGTAAATAGTGCAGCATTGAACATTAGCTTGCATATATCTTTTCAAATTATGATTTTCTCTGGGTATATGCCCAGGAGTGGGATTTTTAGGTCATATGGTTGTTCTATTTTCATTTTTAAAGGAAATTCCATACTATTCTCCACAGTGACTATACCAGTTTACATTCCCAACAACAGTTTAGGAGGGTTCCCTTCTCTCCACCCCCTCTCCAGCATTAGTTGTATATTTTTTTTCATTTATTTTTATTGCTTCGATGCTAATTACTTTACAATATTGCAGTGGTTTTTGCCATATATTGACATGGATCAGCCATGGATTTACATGTGTTCCCCATCCTGAATCTCCCTCTCACCTTCCTCCCCATCCCATCCCTCTGGGTCATCCTGGTGTACCAGCCCTGCACACTTGTCTCATGCATCCAACCTGGACTGACAATCTGTTTCACTCTTAATAATATACTTGTTTCAATGCAGTTCTCTCAGATCATCCCACCCTTGCCTTCTCCCATAGAGTCCAAAAGTCTGTTCTATACATCTGTGTCTCCTTTTCTGTCTTGCATATAGGGTTATCGTTACCATCTTTCTAAATTCCATATATATGTGTTACTATACTGTATTGGTATTTATCTTTCTGGCTTACTTCACTCTGCATAATGGCTCCAGTTTTTTCTATCTCATTAGAACTGGTTCAAATGTATGCTTTTTAATGACTGAGTAATACTCCATTGTGTATATGTAGCATAGCTTTCTTATCCATTCATCTGCTGATAGCAAACAAAGCAACAAAGGATTAATCTCAAGAATATACAAGTAAGTCCTGCAGCTGAATTCCAGAAAAATAAATGACCCAATCAAAAAATGGGCCAAAGATCTGAATAGACATTTCTCCAAAGAAGACATACAGTTGGCTAAAAAACATATGAAAAGATGCTCAACATCACTCATTATCAGAGAAATGCAAATCAAAACCACAATGAGATACGATTATATGCCAGTCAGAATGGCTGCTATCCAAATGTCTACAAGCAATAAATGCTGGAGAGGGTGTGGAGAAAAGGGAACCCTCTTACACTGTTGGTGAGAATGCAAACTAGTACAGTTGTAGATTTTTTTGATGATGTTTATCTGATTGTGAGATGATACCTCTTTGTATTTGCCATGTGCATTTCTGTAGTAACTAGTGATTAGATTAGTATTAGTGAAATGTACATAAAAATTAAGACACATTTTTGAAGACCTTTCCATGAAGTCTGGCTAAAGAAGTCAGAAAGTCAGAGGCCCAAAAGTATATACTATGTGATTTCATTTACCTGTATTATATTTAGATATGTCTATATTATGTTTGTTTGCATTGATTCTCAAATCTATCATGTGAGAAACCAGAATTTTTTTTTTCCCCCCACTCTTAGGGACATAGAGTGAGGCAAATGTGATTTGAGTAGAGGTTATGGAATCGTGGTAATGATATTCTATTTTGGTATGGATGCTGATTACTTAGGTATATATAGTAATATGCAAACTTATTACTAAGAACATGACTTTAATTTTTTGTATATGGGTTATACTTTAATAACAAGTAAACATCTGCCCCCTGGGGAACTGGTGAAGACAAAGAAAAAAAAAGTCAAAAAATTCTGCAGTGCCTCTGAGAAAATGGCAAAGTACCTGTAACGTGCTAAAGCTCTATACATGATCTGTTTCACTGTACTAATTGGCTCTCAATCACTATGCGTTCTTTTCCGCTTAGACTGACCTCTTTGCTGTCCCAAACACACACAAGATATGTTTCTCTGCTATAGATCTGAGGGCTAGCTGTCTTGTTTGGAACACTTTCTAATTGTAATCCCCTCACATGTTTTCAAGTCTTCATTCATATATAAAATTGATAAAGTCTATCTGACTTTTTTTTTTGGTAGAGAAATACCTCTGCATGGTTAAAATGGAGAAAGCTTTCAACTAAATTTGTTAAAAAGTCACACATTAAGTGTTTTCAAAATAATTGAGTTTTTTTGTTAGTCACTGAGATGTTGAATAATCAGCTGTATTTATAAATGTACTTTAAGAGAAATGTCTGTTTAGTTCTTCCCCCATTTTTTGATTGGGTCATTTATTTTTCTGGAGTTGAGCTGGAGGAGTTGCTTCTATATTTTTGAGATTAATCCTTTGTCTGTTGCTTTGTTTGCTATTATTTTCTCCCAATCTGAGGGCTGTCTTTTCACCTTGCTTATAGTTTCCTTTGTTGTGTAAAAGCTTTTAAGTTTCATTAGGTCCCATTTGTTTATTTTTGCTTTTGTTTCTAATATTCTGGGATGTGGGTCATAGAGGATCCTGCTGTGATTTATGTCAGAGAGTGTTTTGCCTATGAT
>CM035286.1:3584670-3668362 GCA_020226075.1 Hydropotes inermis | reverse complement strand
TCTGTGGGAGAAGGCAAGGGTGGGATGTTTCAAGAGAACAGCATCAAAACATGTATATTATCTAGGGTGAAACAGATCACCAGCCCAGGTTGGATGCATGAGATAAGCGCTTGGACCCGGTGCACTGGGAAGACCTAGAGGGAGCGGGTGGAGAGGGAGGTAGGAGGGGGGATCAGGATGGGGAACACATGTAAACCCATGCCTGTTTCATATCAATGTATGACAAAATCCACTACAAAATAATAATAATAATAATAATAAATGTAGTTTAAGGGAGTCAATCGGAGTCATTCAGACTCTACATATTTTGGAGTTGTGGGCCTATAGATATGTTTAAATCTGGAAATCATGATGTAATTGAGAGGCAGAGAAACAAAGAAGATTGGTGTACATAGAAAAGAGAACAGTAAATAAACACTAAGGCAAAGCAACATCCAGAACCTCAGAAAAAAAGGAGAAAAAAATCAATTAAGCAGACTGAGAAGGATAAACAAGTGAGGTAGGAGGAAAATCAAACTGTCATGTCATTCTAGAAATCAGAGTGAGAAAATGCATACAGAGGAGAGTGATAAACTACATGAAATCCTGCTTAAAGTTAGTGTGACCATGCTAAGCTGTTATCCAAGTTAATAATACACTTTTAAGAGTAAACATAATTCCCATGTTGCCCAACAGCTTTAAACAAAAAAGGAGTTTTATAACAGAACTGCTTTAGAAAACTATGACTATGTGATATAAGGTGAGGACTGAGCATTGACCATTAGACTTAGCAATGTGAAGGCTATCAAATAAATTAAGATAAGTGCAATGTGAATTGGGAAAGTGCAGTAGGTTGAATAATGTTCCCCCAAATGTGTGTCCACTTGTAATCTCAGAATGTGACCTTATTTGGAAATAGTGTCTTTGTAAATATATTAGTAAAGAATTAAGACCAAATCATACTGGATTAGTGTGGGCCTTAAATCAAATAAAAAGATGAAATGACATAGACAGATACAAAGGGAAGGTGGTTATGTGAAAGCAGAGGCAGAAATAGAAGGTATGATGCTGCAAGCCAAGTAATGCCTATGGCTACCAGAACCTGAAAGAGGCAGGTAAATATTTTCTCCTAGCACCTGGAGAGGGAGTCTGGTCCTACTGGCACCTTAATATCATATTTCTAGTTTCATTAACTGTGACAGAACAAATCTCTGTTGTTTTAAGCCACTCATTGTTTTGAGATTTTGTCATAACAGTCCTAGCAAACTATTGCCAGACATAAATACTTGAAATCAATTTAAGAAATATTAGAGATATTAGAGGTGGGTGGCATAGAAGGGTGCTCCAGTGTTCCAGAGTTCACCTTATAAACTCTCTGTGTTGATGGATAAGCTTTTTTTTTTTAAAAAAATTCTGACTTGTTGCAGAACAGTGTTTCTATAAAATAAAATAAAAATAAATTGCTCTAAAAGTGAAATAAAGGACAGAAAACAAACAAAATATGAGTCCTATTTTCATTGTTATTTGAGTAAACAGATATATACAATTATTCCACAAATTATTGTTAGACTTGTTTCTAAATGCTTACTTTCATCACTATTTATCCCTTCACAGAATGATGCTTGAAGTTCAGGGATTGGAAAGGGCCCATCAGATACATAGTTAGAATATCAGTGGTACAGAGAGCTTTTTTAAGGAACTCTTACAGAAAATCAAATATGACTCTGATAATCATTTCTCTATTGAAATATTATCAATTTTTCTCTTTTGTATTTTATTAGAAATTCTGGGGACAATTATATATGATATTAATATGTTTCATTTTATAATTTTGGAAAGAGTGAAATTTAAGCCACCTGTACCAAATGTTTGGGCTCCTCCAATGACTCAATAGTAAAGAATCTGCCTGATTTTTAGAATATGCAGGAGACATGAGTTTGATCCCTGGGTCAGAAAGTTCTCCTGGAGAAGGCAATGGGAGCCCACTTCATTATTCTTGCCTGGAGAATTCCATGACAGAGTGTGGTAGGCTACCGTGCACAGGGTCGCAAAAAGGTGGACATGACTGAGCATGCTCCCACCAATGTTCAGTGGCTACTATTGATC
The DNA here is from genome assembly GCA_020226075.1 of Hydropotes inermis. Classification (NCBI taxonomy): domain Eukaryota; kingdom Metazoa; phylum Chordata; class Mammalia; order Artiodactyla; family Cervidae; genus Hydropotes; species Hydropotes inermis. The sequence goes on along the minus strand of CM035286.1, from coordinate 3,666,277 downwards.
CTTTATTGGTGCTTTTGAACTGTGATGTTGGAGAAGACTTGTGAGAGTTCCTTGGACTACAAGGAGATCCAACCTGTCCATCCTAAAGGAAATCAGTCCTGAATATTCTTTGGAGGGACTGATGTTGAAGCTGAAACTCCATTACTTTGGCCACCTGATACAAAGAACTAACTCATTTGAAAAGACCCTGATGTGGGAAAGATTGAAGATGAGAGGAGAAAGTGAGGACAGAGGATGAGATGGTCAAATGATATCACCGACTCAATGGACATGAGTTTGAGTAAACTCTGGGAGTTGGTGATGGACAAAGAGGCCTGGTGTGCTGCAGTCTATGGGGTTGCAAAGAGTCGGACAGGACTGAGAGACTGCCCAGGTACTATTACATCTGTCTTGCTGTTTGTTTGGAACCCCACATCCAGCTTTCATACAAATTTGCTTCTAAAATTCTGCATGGCATCTTTTTGATACTATTCTTTGGCTACTGAAACTACTTTTGTCCACAAAGGGCCTGGGAGTTTACTTCATCAGAGCATGCAAGTGCAAAAACTATGAAAATCTATTTCTCTTTCTTCTTGTCAGATCATTCCACAAAGTTCAGCTTATACTCCAGAGCACCCTTTGGGAACAGTCTGAGGCTGGAACATTTTGAAAACTCACTCTAATTTGGTTTCTTTCCCTTCTTGCCCTGTTTTCTCCACTAACTTTCTGTTTCTTCACGGAAGTGTTTCTACAGTAAACATTTGCATATGAATTCTCACCTCATGGTCTGTGTCTGGGTAGTCAGAAGTGAGACCAAATATAGTAATTTGCAAAAAAGAAAACTATTCTCAAAATAGTGTTTCACTTCTGATGTATTCCATTCACTGAAATAAATTAGCTACTATGACTTGATTGTAGGAGCTAATAGAGGAAAAGTTTCACCAAACCTTGATTTTTTTTTCTGCAAAATTTGAAGTACATGGGAATGTAAGATAAATTTTATTTATCAATACATTTTGAGAGCTTTATCCAAGATAAAATTTTTCTCTGGAACAAAGGTTAGTTTTGGTGTTAGAAGTATAACATGGGCCATAATAAACATATTTTAATTCTTTGCTGGGCTATGGATATTTTAGTTGTTGATTTTTCCTCTAGCTAGCATTTTATAGATAGATATTTGCATTTCATAATAAGAATATATAAATTATTCATAAACCATAAATTAAAGTAAAAATATATCATATGGATATAATCAAATAAAGCTTAAAGAAACCAAGTTATATGTCTATGTGGAGAAGAGTCAATAATTATAAAGAATTATTCCCCTTACACTTTTACAATCAGAGTAGATTCCAGCAGAGAACTGAATAAAAGTGAATATAACTTGCTTGATCTACAAGCAATTGCACTTATACAGTAAGCCTAAGGCTCAAAACTGTAAATGTATTAGAGTTTTTTTTCATTTAATGTAGCCTTTAAAATATGAATTGCATCTGCCTCATTCTTAGATATGATTACTTAAAAGAACAAAAATATACACATTACAACACAACTGGTTAATCAAAAACTCTATACAATTGTAAAAAAAATTAGTAACTAGAATGATTGGGATCTGCTATGTTGATATTGTCTTCCATCATAAATAAAGACTTGTGTAGATATACCCATACACATAAGATGTTCTTAGAAGCATTTTTTTAAAGGAAAATATAAGCTATAGCTAGTGAAAGTGATATTATCATGTTATAATACATTCTGAAATCCATCCCCACTACTTCCTGTGAGTGCTCTGCCAGTTTTCCCCATGCCTTGGCACCTATCACATACTTTTGGGTAAAACACTATCTACTAGGCCCAAAGTTCAACAAAATAAAAAAGAACTAGGTTTCTGTCAGATGTGTTTTTGGCTTATTGTGATAGTTTTTGGAAAATGATTACTTGATGTTCATATTTTTTCTCACTCACTGTGAAAGAAGGTTGAGTGATAAACTGAAAGTGTCTTGCACAGAAAAGACAAGAAAAGGCCTCTGATAGGAATAATCTGAGTGTCTTTTGCTTCTCTGTGGAACTTTTCTGTGGGAAATGTTCATGAGTCTCCAACTATAATGTCTGTGATGACATGACAGGGCTGGTTGGGAACTCAAAAGTCCCTGTTCTTTTAGGTCATGAAGATTATGAAAGCAATCACAGCTCCTAGGCTTTGCAGGCTATAGAAACTCAAATGAACAGAGAAAGCATTTTTGTGAGTCAACATAAAATTCATTGACATAATATTAGTAAAGGTAACAATTTCTAAAGAAGGAGCAATATTTTGTATAAAAGGTTTTTGACTCTGATGAGTAGTTTAGGAAAATATCAAGAATTTCAGCAATAAAATTATAGTCAAAAACTGGAGAAACATATGATCTAACTTCTACTAACCCATTTTCATTTACTTTCAACCCTGACCTGACACAAAGAAGCCAACAGTTAATGTGAATATCAATAGTAAAATCTAGAAATCTGACACTTATGTATTCTGTAATAATCAGATTATTTTGGTATGTACAGAATGTAGTTACAAATGTTGTTAAAATGACACTAGCTCCAAAGTTTGTGTGTAAACCTTGGCAAGAAGGTTCTAAAGGCAGAAAGATACTTATTAGAAAAATGTGAAGATTGCAATGAAGTATGTTTTGTTGTTTATTTGCCTAATTTGTCTATGCTTACACTAAAGCAATTGCACACGTTAGAAGAGTCAAGCTTTACATGATCATTTTAGACTCCTTATTTGATAAGATATTAATCAGTGTAATAAACAGGAGTGGCCTTCTGCCAAGCCTAAATAGCATCCTTATTACCAGTCTCAGTGAGTTGTAATAACCCTTTTGCCCCTTCTAACTGTATCTGATAACTCTGGCAACTGAAACAGGTACAAATGTACATTTGTGAGTATCAGTATACTGATAAACCTGGTAATTCTGGGATCAGTGACAAGACATCTGCAGACATTTTAAGAGAATTGAGTTCAAGACATGTCTGAATTTGTTTATTATATTATTTATAAAATTTTGATAATACAATTGGGCTGAGAACCAAAATTACAAGTATTTTTATAGCACTGTGAAGTTATAATTATTTATTGAGTAGCTAATACTACATGTGGAAAAAAGTTACTTCTCTCTGAGCCAGGAAGTGCAATGCTTCCCTTACAGGAGGTGAGAAACCTGTGTCTGACTTCTCCCCGCCTAAAAAAGAAGAAAATATATTTTAATGTTCAGAAATATATAAATCAGTTTTCTAAAGACCAGATTTTACTTGAGCAAATAACTTAAAAGAGGAATATCAAAACTGAAAACCAGTACTGCCCTAATTATGAACGTCTTTTTAAAATGGTGGTGGTGGTGGTGGAAGGAGTAATTGACAGAGAGTCTCTTAGAAAGCAAAGAGACTAGATGTCTCTGCTGTGTCTATTGGCTGAAAACATGTAACTGCACTGCTTACTTGCCACAGAGTAGTAAGTCTTTTGCAAGTCTGATTATTCTCTAAAAAATAGAACTATCCCTTATTATTTCAGAAAAATAGTTTCTTTTGAATTTGTTTTGGCTATCCTGGCAAGGGTATTCCTTTCTCTCCTAGATTCAACCAACTGTCTTTGGTGTCATTATTTTATTTATTTATTTTTGGGGTATTTCTTTATAGTTTTATTTATTTATTTTATTATTATTATTATTATTATTGTAGTGGGTTTTGTCATACATTGAAATGAAACAGCCATGGATTTACATGTGTTCCCCATCCCGATCCCCCCTCCCACCTCCCTCTCCACCGGCTCCCTCTAGGTCTTCCCAGTGCACCAGGTCCGAGTGCTTGTCTCATGCATCCAACCTGGGCTAGTGATCTGTTTCACCCTAGATAATATACATGTTTTGATGCTGCTCTCTTGAAACATCCCACCCTCGCCTTCTCCCAGAGTCCAAAACATCCCACAGGTGTTCTATACATCTGTGTCTCTTTTTCTGTTTTGCATATAGGGCTATCATTAACATCTTTCTAAATTCCATATATATGTGTTAGTATATTGTAATGGTCTTTATCTTTCTGGCTTACCTCACTCTGTATAATGGGCTCCAGTTTCATCCATCTCATTAGAACTGATTCAAATGAATTCTTTTTAATGGCTGAGTAATATTCCATGATGTATATGTACCACAGCTTCCTTATCCATTCATCTGCTGATGGGCATCTAGGTTGCTTCCATGTCCTGGCTATAATAAACAGTGCTGAAAATGAACATTGGGGTGCACGTGTCTCTTTCAGATCTGGTTTCCTTGGTGTGTATGCCCAGAAGTGGGATTTCTGGGTCATATGGAAGTTCTATTTCCAGTTTTTTAAGAAATCTCCCCACTGTTCTCCATAGTGGGTGTACTAGTTTGCATTCCCACCAACAGTGTAAGAGGGTTCCCTTTTCTCCACACCCTCTCCAGCATTTATTGCTTGTAGACTTTTGGATAGCAGCCATCCTGACTGGTATGTAATGGTACCTCGTTGTGGTTTTGATTTTCCTTTCTCTGATAATGAGTGATGTTGAGCATCTTTTCATGTGTTTTTTAGCCATCTGTATGTCTTCCTTGGAGAAATGTCTGTTTAATTCTTTGGCCCATTTTTTTATTGGGTCATTTATTTTTCTGGAGTTGAGGTAGAGGAGTTGCTTGTATATTTTTGAGATTAATCCTTTGTCTGTTGCTTCATTTGATATTATTTTCTCCCAATCTGAGGGCTATCTTTTCACCTTGCTTGTAGTTTCCTTTGCTGTGCAAAAGCTTTTAAGTTTCATTAGGTCCCATTTGTATATTATTTGCTTTTGTTTTTAATATTCTGGGATGTGGGTCATAGAGGATCCTGCTGTGATTTATGTCAGAGAGTGTTTTGCCTATGTTCTCTTCTAGGAGTTTTATAGTTTCTGGTCTTACGTTTAGATAATTAATCCATTTTGAGTTTATTTTTGCGTATGATGTTAGAAAGTGTTCTAGTTTCATTCTTTTACAAGTGGTTGACCAGTTTTCCCAACACCACTTGTTAAAGAGGTTGTTTTTTTCTCCATTGTATATCCTTGCCTCCTTGTCGAAGATAAGGTGGACATAGGTTCATGGATTTATCTCTGAGCTTTCTATTCTTTTCCATTGATCTATATTTCTGTCTTTGTGCCAATACCATACTGTCTTGAGGACTGTGGCTTTGTAGTATAGTCTGAAGTCAGGCAGATTGATTCCTCCAGTTCCATCCTTCTTTCTCAAGGTTACTTTGGATATTCCAGGTTTCTGTATTTCCATACAAATTGTGAAATTATTTGTTCTAATTCTGTGAAGAATACCGTTGGTAGCTTGATAGGGATTGCATTGAATCTATAGATTGCTTTGGGTAGTATGGCCATTTTGACAATATTGATTCTTCCAATCCATGAACACGGTATATTTCTCCATCTGTTTGTGTCCTCTTTGATTTCTTTCATCAGTGATTTATAGTTTTCTATGTATAAGTCTTTTGTTTCTTTAGGTAGATATACTCCTAAGTATTTTATTCTTTTTGTTGCAATGTGAATGGTATTGTTTCCTTAATTTCTCTTTCTGCTTTCTCTTTGTTAGTGTATAAGAATGCAAGAGATTTCTTTGTGTTAGTTTTATATCCTGCAACTTTACTATATCCATTTATTAGCTATAGTAATTTTCTGGTAGAGTCTTTAGGGTTTTCTATGTAGAGGATCATGTCATCTTCAAACATTGAGAGTTTAACTTCTTCTTTTCCTATCTGGATTCCTTTTACTTCTTTTTCTGCCTTGATTGCTGTGGCCAACACATCCAAAACTATGTTGAATAGGAGTGCTGAGAATGGGCACCCTTGTCTTGTTCCTGATTTTAGGGGAAATGTTTTCAATTTTTGGCCATTGAGGGTAATGCTTGCTGTGGGTTTGTCATATATAGCTTTTATTATATTGAGGTATGTTCATTCTATTCCTGCTTTCTGGAGAGTTTTAATCATAAATGGATGTTGAATTTTGTCAAAGGCTTTTTCTGCATCTATTGAGATAATCATATGGTTTTTATCTTTCAATTTGTTAATGTGGTGTATCACACTGATTAATTTGCAGATATTAAAGAATCCTTGCATTCCTGGGATAAAGCCCACTTGGTCACGGTGTATGATTTTTTAAATATGTTGTTGGATTCTATTTGCTAGAATTTTGTTAATGATTTTTGCATCTATGTTCATCAGTGATATTGGCCTGTAGTTTTCTTTTTTTGTGGCATCTTTGTCTGGTTTTGGAATTAGGGTGATGGTGGCCTCATAGAATGCATTTGGAAGTTTACCTTCTTCTGCAACTTTCTGGAAGAGTTTGAGTAAGATAGGTGTTAGCTCTTCTAACACAAATTTTTGGTAGAATTCAGCTGTGAAGCCATCTGGTCCTGGGCTTTTGTTTGCTGGAAGATTTCTGATTACAGTTTCGATTTCCTTGCTTGTGATGGGTTTGTTAAGATTTTCTAGTTCTTCCTGGTTCAGTTTTGGAAAGTTATACTTCTCTAAGAACTTGTCCATTTCTTCCAAGTTGTCCATTTTATTCGCATAGAGCTGCTGGTAGTAGTCTCTTATGATCCTTTGTATTTCATTGTTGTCTGTTGTGATCTCTCCATTTTTGTTTCTAATTTTGTTAATTTGGTTCTTCTCCCTTTGTTTCTTAATGAGTCTTGCTAATGGTTTGTCAATTTTGTTTATTTTTTCAAAAAAACAGCTTTTAGCCTTGTTGATTTTTGCTATGGTCTCTTTGGTTTCTTTTGCATTTATTTCTGCCCTAATTTTTAAGATTTATTTCCTTCTACTAACCCTGGGGTTCTTCATTTCTTCCTTCTCTAGTTGCTTTAGGTGTAGGGTTAGGTTATTTATTTGACTTTTTTCTTGTTACTTGAGGTAGGCCTATAATGCTATGAATCTTCCCCTTAGCACTGCTTTTACAGTGTCCCATAGATTTTGGGTTGTTTTATTTTCATTTTCATTCATTTCTATGCATATTTTGATTTCTTTTTTGATTTCTTCTGTGATTTGTTGGTTATTCAGAAGCATGTTGTTTAGTCTCCATATGTGTGAATTTTTAATAAATTTTTTCCTGTAATTGAGATCTAATCTTACTGCACTGTGGTCAGAAAAGATGACTGGAATGATTTCAATATTTTTGAATTTACCAAGACTAGATTTATGGCCCAGGATGCAATCTATTCTGGAGCAGGTTCCGTTTGCACTTGAGAAACAGGTGAAGTTGATTGTTTTGGGGTGAAACGTCCTATAGATGTCAATAAAGTCTAGTGGTCCATTGTGTCCTTTAAAGTTTGTGTTTTCTTGTTAATTTTCTGTTTAGTTGATCTATCCATAGTTGTGAGTGGGGTATTAAAGTCTCCCACTATTATTGTGTTACTGTTAAATTCCTCTTTCATCCTCGTTAGTATTTGCCTTACATATTGCGGTGCTCCTCTGTTGGGTGCATATATATTTATAATTGTTATATCTTCTTCTTGGATTGATCCTTTGATCATTATGTAGTGTCCTTCTTTGTCTCTTTTCACAGCCTTTATTTGAAAGTCTATTTTATCTGATATGAGTATTGCAACTCCTGCTTTCTTTTGGTCTCCATTTGCATGAAATATTTTTTTCCAGCCCTTCACTTTTAGTCTGTATGTGTCCCTTGTTTTGAAGTGGGTCTCTTGTAGACAGCATATATAGGGGTCTTGTTTTTGTATCCATTCAGCCAGTCTTTGTCTTTTGGTTGGGGCATTCAACCCATTTACATTTAAGGTAATTATTGATAGGTATGGTCCCTTTGCCATATACTTTGTTGTTTGGGGTTTGCGTTTATACAACTTCTCTGTGTTTCCTGTCTAGAGAAGATCCATTAGCATTTGTTGAAGAGCTGGTTTGGTGGTGCTGAATTCTCTCAGCTTTTGCTTGTCTGTAAAGCTTCTGAGTTCTCCTTCATATCTGAATGAGATCCTTGCTGGGTACAGTAATCTAGGTTGTAGGTTATTTTCTTTCATTACTCTAAGTATGTCCTGCCATTCCCTTCTGGCCTGAAGGGTTTCTATTGATAGATCAGCTGTTATCCTTATGAGAATCCCTTTGTGTGTTATTTGTTGTTTCTCCCTTGCTGCTTTTAATAGTTGTTCTTTGTGTTTGATCTTTGTTAATTTGATTAATATGTGTCTTGGGGTATTTTGCCTTGGGTTTATCCTTTTTGGAACTCTCTGGGTTTCTTGGACTTGGGTGGCTATTTCCTTCCCCATTTTAGGGAAGTTTTCAGCTATTATCTCCTCGAGTAACTTCTCATGGCCTTTCTTTTTGTCTTCTTCTTCTGGGACTCCTATGATTCGAATATTGGGATGTTTCACATTGTCCCAGAAGTCCCTGAGGTTGTCCTCATCTCTTTTGATTCTTTTTTTCTTTTTTCCTCTCTGCTTCATTTATTTCCACCATTTTATCTTCTACCTCACTTGTTCTATCTTCTGTCTCTGTTATTCTACTCATGGTTCCCTCCAGATTGATTTTGATCTCATTTATTGCATTATTCATTTTTAATTGACTCTTTTTTATTTCTTCTAGGTCCTTGTTAAATATTTCTTGCATCTTCTCAATTTTTGTCTCCAGGCTATTTATTTGTAACTTCATTTTATTTAATATCTTCCACTTCTCTTAGGTCCATGACATTTCTGTCCTTTATTGTGCCCATCTTTGCCTGATATGTTCTTGGTATCTCTAATTTTCTTGAAAAGGTCTCTAATCTTTACCATTCTATTGTTTTCAACTATTTCTTTTCATTGATTACTGGAGAAGACTTTTTTATAGACTCTGTGCCATTCTTTGGAACTCTGTGTACAAATTTGTATATCTTTCCTTTTCCTTTGCCTTTAATTTATTTTCTCAGCTATCTGTAAGGCCTCTTTAGGCAATTATTTTGCCCTTTTTCATTTCTTTTTCTTGGGGTTGGTCTTGATCACTAAAATATCATGAATCTCTGTCTATAGTTTATCAGGGACTCTGTCTATCAGATCTAATCCTATGGATCTTTTTGTCACTTCCATTGTATAACTGTAAGGGGTTTGATTTATGTCATACCTGAATGGTAGTGGTTTTCCCTACATTCTTCAATTTAAGTTTTAATTTGGCAATAATGATCTGAGGCACAGTCAGCTCCTGGTCTTGTTTTTGCTGGCTGTATAGAGCTTCTCCATTTTCAGCTTCAACAAATATAATCAATCTGATTTGGGTATTGGCCATCTGCTGATGTCCATGCAGAGAGTCATGTTTTGTGTTGCTGGAAGAGGGTGTTTTCTATGACACGTGTGTTCTCTCAGCAAAACTATATTAGCCTTTTCCCTGCTTCGTTTTGTATTCCAAGGCCAAACTTTCCTGTTACTCCAGGTATCTCTTGAATTACTACTTTTGCTTTCCAGTCACCTATGATGAAAATGACACCTTTTTGGATGCTAGTTCTAGAAGTCTTGTAGGTTTATAGAATCATTCAGCTTCAGCTTCTTCAGCATTATTGGTCAGGGCATAGACTTGGATTACTGTGATACTGAATGGTTAGCCTTGGAAACGAACAGAGACCATTGTATTATTTCTGAGATTTCACCCAACTACTGCGATTTGGATTCGTCTGTTGACTCTGAGGGCTACTCAGTTTCTTCTAAATGATCCTTGCCCACAGTAGTAGATATAATGGCCATCTGAATTAAATTCACTCATTTGATCCATTTTAGTTTACTGATTCCTAAAATGTCAATGTTCACTCTTGCCATCTCCTATTTGACCACTTTCAATTTACCTAGATTCATGGACCTAACATTCCAGGTTCCTATGTAATACTGTTCTTTAAAGCATCAGACTTATTTCTATCACCAGTCACATCCACAACCGGACATAACATTCACTTTGGCTTTGTCTCTTCATTCTTTATTGAGTTATTTCTCCACTGAGAAATAACTGTAGGTGCATATTGGGCACCTACAGACCTGGGGAATTCATCTTTCAGTTTCCTATCTTTTTGCCTTTTTACAATGTTCTTGGAGTTCTCACTACAAGAATACTAAGGCGATTTGCCATTCTCTCCTCCTGTGGACCACGTTTTGTCAGAACTCTCCACCATGACCCATCTGTTTTGGGTGACCCTACATGGCATGGCTCAGAGTTTCATTGAAGTACACATGGCTGTGGTCCATGTGATCAGCTTGGTTAGTTTTCTGTGACTGTGGTTTTTATTCTGCCTGCTCCCTGATGAATGAGAATAAGAGGCTTATGGAAGCTTCCTGATGGGAGAGACTGACTGTGGGGGTAAACTCAGGCTTGTGCTGAGCAGGGACATGCTCAGAAAATCTTTAATCCAGTTTTCTTTTGAAAGGGGGGGGGGGTGTGTTCCCTCTCTCTTATTTGGCCTGAGGTCAAACTTTTGACCCAAGCCTCCATGAATTTTGGATATATTTCTAATGATCAGTCATGTTTAAAAATTGGACTATATGATTATATTTTATTTTATCTAATTTGTTTCACTGTTTCTATTTCATAATCAATGCTCCTGTTTTATTTAGTTTATATTTTCCAATTTTGCCATCTCTTCATTATTTAATGCTATTTCTTAAGTCTTTATCAAGTATAGTAGAAAAATTTTGTATATATATATACATATGTGTAAAATATATATATTTTTAAAAGCTTATGAATTTTTGCCTAACTAAAATAAAAAGTGTCATTTTGATTCCAATTGTTTGACTTAATATGAATTGAATGCTAAATATCTAATTAAAAAGTAGATATGAAAGAAGCAACAATGCTTTACTGTATAGCACAGAGAACTGTAGTCATTATCTTGTAATAACAATGGAAAATAATTTCAAAAACAATATATGTGTATTTGTGTGATTGAATCATTTTGCTGTGTGCTTGAAACATTTTAAGCTAACTATACTTCTATTATATATATGGAAGATGCATTTTTCATCATAAGAGATTGGAGTGTAAAAGTAGGAAATCAAGAGATACCTGGAGTAACATGCAAGTTTGGCCTTGGAGTGCAAAATGAAGCAGGAAAAAGGCTAACAGAGTTTTACTGAGAGAATACACTGGTCATAACAAACATCCTATTCCAACAACACAAGAGAAGACTCTACACATGGACAACACCAAAATCAGACTGATTTTATTCTGTATAGCCAAACATGAAGAAGGTATACAGTCAGCAAAAAACAAACAAACAAATCGCCTGGGGTAGATTTGGCTCAGGTCACCAGCTCCTTTCTGCAAAATTCAGGCTTAAAGTGAAGAAAGTAGAGGAAACCATTAGGCCATTAAGATATGACATAAATCAAATGCCTTATCATTCTGTAGTGGGGGTGACAAATAGATTCAAAGTATTAGATTTGGTACACAGAGGGCCTGGAGAACTATGGGCAGAGATTCATAATATACAGGAAGCAGTAACAAACCATCCCAGAGAAAAGAAAACACGAGAAAACAAAGTAGTTTTCTGAGGTGGCCTTGCAAATAGCTGAGGAAAGAAGAGAAGTGAAAGGCAAAGGAGAAAGGGAAAGACATACTCAACTGAATACAGAGTTCCATAGTATTAAGGAGAGATAATAAAGCCTTCTTAAGTGAATGATACAAATAGAGAGGAAAAAAAAAAAACAAAACAATAGAATGGGAAAGACTAGAGTTCTCTGAAAATAAATAAATAAATAAAATCATGGAGATACCAAGAGGATATGCCATGCAAAGTTGGACACAATAAAGGGCAAAAATGGCGAGACCCTGACAGAAACAGAGGATATGAAGAAGAGGTGGCAAGAATGTACAGAAGAAAAAAAAAAAAAAAACAGCTTCTAAATGGCACAGATAACCACAATGGTGTGATCACTCACCTAGAGCCAGACATCCTGTAGTGTGAAGCTAAGTGGGCCCTAGGAAGTATTATTATGAACAAAGCTAGTGGATGTTATGGAATTCCAGTGGAGTTATTTAAAATCAGAAAGGATGATGCTGTGAAAGGGCTGCACTCAATATGCCAGCAAATTGGAAAACTCAGCAGTGAACACAGAACTGAAAACATCAGATTTCATTCCAACCCCAAAGGAAAACAATGCCAAAGAATGTTCAAACTACTATACAGTTGTGCTCATTTCTCATGTTAGAAACATAATGCTTGAAATCCTGTATGCTAGACTTCAACATCACATGAACTGACAAATTCCAGATGTACAAGTTAGGTTTAGAAAAGGAGGAAGAACCAGAGACCAAGCTGCCAACATCCACTGGATCATAGAAAATGCAAAGTAATTCTGAAAAAAAATCTACTTCTGCTTCATTGAATATGCTAAAATCTTTGTGTGAATAGCAAAAAAAAAAAAAAAAACTGTGGAAAATCCTTAAAGAGATAGGAATACCAGACCACCTTACCGGTCTCCTGAGAAAGCCATATGTAGGTCAAGAAGCAACAGTTAAAACCAGACACGGTGCAAAGGGCTGGTCTGAATTTGGTATAAGTACGTTAAATCTGTCTTTTCACTCTGCTTCTTGAAGGGCACGTCATGTGAAATGCTGGTCTGGATGAATCACAAGCCAGAATCAAGATTACCAGGAGAAATATCAACAATGTCAGATATTCAGGGGATACCACCCTGAAATGGCAGAAAGTGAAGAGGAACTAAAGAGCCTCCTGATGAGGATGAAAGAAGAGAGTGAAAAAGCTCACTTAAAACTCAACATTCAAAAGATAAAGACCATGGCATCTGGTCCCATCACTTCATGGCAAATAGAAGCAGAAAAAGTGGAAACTCTGGCAGATTTAATTTCCTTCAGCTCCAGAATCGCTGTGCACAGTAACAGCAGCCAGAACATTTGAAGAATCTTATCCTTTGGCAGAAAAGCTATGACAACCTAGATAGCATATTAAAAAAACATCACTTTGCCCACAAAATTCCATATAATCAAAGCTATGGTTAATCCACTAGGCAGATACAGATGTGACAGTTGGATTATAAAGAAGGCAGAATGCTGAAGAAATGATGTTTTTGAATTGTGTTGCTAAAGATGACTCTTGAGAGCCCTTGGACAGGAATGAGATCAAACCAGTCAATCCTAAAACAAGTCAACTCTGAATATTCATGGAAGGACTGATGCTGAAGCTGTAGTTCCAATATTTTGATGACCTGATATAAAGAGATGGTCCATTTGATCAGACCCTGATCTTGTTAAATACAGAGGGTAGGAGAGGGGGTGACAGAAAATGAGCTCTTTGTTTGGCATCATCAACTTAATGGACATAAGTTTGAGCAAACTCTGGGAAATAGGGAAAGACTTAGAAGCTTGGCATGTTGCAGTTCATGGGGTTGCAAAGAGTTGGGCTCAACTTAGTAACTGAACAACAAAATTTATATTCTTACCAGTTGCTAAAATCTTGATATGTTATTTTACCTCTTAGAGCTGATTTCTCCATATAAAAAGTGCAGTACTTTGATAGTTAGACAAGTAATAAGACATTGCACCTAAAGTGCTTAGGAGATACTCTGTTTTGCATAGTTCAAGGATGTATGGTCCTTGAATTAAGGGGATATCCCAAGATGGCAGAACGGTAGGTTGAGGAGACCACTTTCTGCACAACAAATACATCAGAAGATCAAAAGCCATGTGGAGCAATTAAAAAAAAAAAAAAAAAAAGAAACTTCTGAATGCTGGAAGAGGACCCCAGTTGTAGAGAGCAAACCAATCTCTTCAGAATGAGGTAGGGCAAAGTATAAAGATTAAAGGAGATACAAAGAATTTTTAGACAGGACCCATCCTGGGGAAGGAGTTGTGAAGCAGGAGAAGTTTCCATACAGTATGAAACTGTCTCACAGTGGGGAGCTTAGGAACCTCAGAGTAAAGCACAATGAGGCAAAACCTAGAAAATTCACCACAGAATCTGTGCCAAATGGCAATTACCAGCTCACATTCTCATGTCTGCCTGCAGCGAGTTAGGGGTGGGTGCATACATGTGGGCTGTGCTACCAGTCTTCAGGGAAAGACCAGGGTTGCATGCCATGAGAACACTCTGAGGGGGATCATGTGGCATAGCACAGACAGAATGGGGGAAATCATGGGACCACCAGACAATCATAGGACCATTCCTTCCGCACTCTGACATCAGGCACACTCACAGAGCAAAGGATAGTATCTTAGCAAATACTGCAAGGTGTCAAGCTAGCTCCCATCTACAGCCCTAGAGGCAGTGAAGCAGGCATGTGACATTGAGAGGCAGAAGGCAAGGGCCTACTCCAATCTCAGCCCTAGAGGCCACATCTGTTGCAAAGCTGCACACCTCCTGCCAGTCTCTACCCACATCTTCTTGGGAAATGAGATGTCCCAGATTTGCCAGAAGTGTCACAGTCTGGAGAGATACGAGCTCCCTTGGGAAGATATACAGCCCACCTGGGATTGTGGCCTGCAGCGCAGCCAGAAGTCCAAGTGTTTTGGCCCTAGGAGGTGAATGCCTGCCTTGGACTGTGTAGACCTCTGTTGAGCTCCAGCCACCATGAACACTTCCCATGCATGCCAGTGACATTTTCAGCACAGCCAGGAGCCCAAGTGGCTTGGCTCTGGAAGGTGGATGTCTTCCTCTCCACTTCCTGGTGGCTCAGATGGTAAATAATCTGCCTGCAATGTGTGAGACCTGAGTTTGATCCTTGGGTTGGAAAGATCCCCTGGAGAAGGGAATGGCAACCACTGCAGTATTCTTGACTGGAGAGTCCAGAGGACAGAGGAGCGTGGCTGGCTGCAGTCATGTGTTGCAGAGTTGGACATGACTGAGCAAACAAACATTTTTCCATCTCCACAGCACAACTGAGGAAGTGAACCTGAATAAGTGACCATTTTTGTCCCCTTCTGTCAGGGCAGAGATCAGACAGTGAAGAGAGACTTTCAAGCAGAGGCAGGTCAAAGTAAGCAGAGCAAAACAGGGCAATTGCCCTGGAAATGGCTGGTACAACAGATTAAAATCGTGCAGTGAACCTGAGACTGTGCACGATAGAGGTAACTGTAGACTTTGAGAGTAAGTATTAGCTGGAACAATGGAAGATCTGAGACTAAACTAACTCCACACTGCCCACAACAGGTCTGGAGATGTTCCTAGATATATTAAAGGACATTCTGAGTAAGCAACTTAACTGAAGCAGGAAAATGGAGGAATCACAAGAACATTCATCTCACTACCATTATATATATATACTTTTCACCTCATAATTTTTTTATTATTTTAATTAATGTATTTTATTATTTTTAAAGCTTTTAATCTTATTTTTCCTTTGTATTTATTTTTTTTCCTTTTGTCCCTCTTCTTTTTATTTTCTTTTTTTCCCCTCATAATTTCTTAAAATGAATCCTTATCACTCCTTTAATTTTTATAGTTTACTTTTACCCTTCTAAGAATAAAACCTCATCTTAAAAAACAAATAAATAAATTCCATACTTTAAATTTTTATGTTCAGCATTTCATTTTTTTAATATTGTAATTTTGGGAGTTTAATTTTTATTTAGGTTTTTAATTTTTATTTTTTGATCTTCTGTTATTAATTTTATCTATTTGAGAGTTTAATTTTTAGCATCCATTTTCACTTAGGGATTGATTACTGGCTTGATTTCTCTCTTCTCTTTTGACTCTCCCTTTTCCTTCCTTATCACCTCTATCTCCCACCTCCCTCTTCTCTTCTCCATATAACTCTGTTAATCTCTTTGGGTGCTCCTGACTGTGGAGAGCTGTTTCATCATTAACCTATGGGTTTTGCCTTCTGTTCTGTGTGGACTGAGAAGTCTTGATGCTACTGTAAGAGGACAGGGCTTAAACCCAGAGGCAGAAGGCTCATGTCCAGGGCTTTGGACCATCAGAGGACTCCCGATCCCAGGGAATGTTAGTAGACAAGAGCTTGCCCTAAAGCAGGCTGGAAGGTTTGATGTAGATGAAAAGTTGGTTTCAACTAATAAATATATGGCTTAATTGATATTTCAGACTATAATACATTTGTGAGAAAGTATCTAGCCAATATTTGGTCAATTCTTTATTTTTCAGCCCTATTAGTTGATGTAAGCCCCTCTCACCTTTGTCCTTAACTCATTCTCTTCTGTTTCAATCTCCTTCACCTCCCAACTAAACAGTGCTTCAGTTCACCTCAGAAAGACTACTGTTCACTGTGAGTTGTGTAAATGCTGGCTTAAATTTGTTTACCAAAGAGTATTTCTTTGACTTCTATAAAGTGTACCTAGGTTACAGTACTAGATTTTATTTTGACTAATTCAGTAACAGTCAAAACCATTCTCTGTCACTCCAACATTTATATTCAGCCCAGTTATGACCCTTTAAGCCATACAGCCTATCCCAAGTAAAATTCTCTTTGATGACATTCTGCATCTTGAACTACAGGCATACTCCAAAATGTCGTGGGTTTGGCTTCAGCGCACCACAATAAAGAAAATATCACAACAAAATGAATCACGTGATTTTTTTTGCTTGCTTCCAGTACATAGACAAGTAGTATTTATGCTACACTGTAATCTATTAAGTGTATAATAGTATATGTTTCAACAGACAATGTATATATCCTTTTTAGCATATATCTTAACTAAAAACAACCTTATTGCTAAAACATGCTAGCCATCATCTGAGGCTTCTGTGAGTTGCAATACTTTTTTCTGGTGGAGGTTCTGTCCTCAGTGTTATTGGCTGTTGATTGATAAGAGTCATGGTTGCTAAAAGTTGGGGTGCATGTGACAGTTTTTTCAAAATGAGTTTTGCGACATTATTGACTCTTCCTTTTATGAAAGGTTTCTCCATTGCATGCAATGATTTTTGGGAACATTTTACCCACAGAACTTCTTTCAAAACTTGAATCAATCTTCTCAAACCTTGCTGCAGCTTTATTAACCAAATGTACAATATTCTATATCCCTGTTGTCATTTCAGACAACATCTTCTTTAAGAGTAGATTCCATCTTAAGAAATTGCAGCCCATTATACAGAGTGAAGTAAGCCAGAAAGATAAAGACCAATACAGTATACTAACACATATATGTGGAATTTAGAAAGATGGTAATGATAACCCTATATGCAAGACAGAAAAAGAGACATAGATATACAGAACAGACTTTTGGACTCGGAGAAAGTGAGGGTGGGATGTTTCTATAGAACAGCATCAAAATATGTATATTATCTAGGGTGTATATTATCAGCCCAGGTTGGATGCTTGAGACAAGTGCTTGGGCCTGGTGCACTGGAAAGACCCAGAGGAATCAGGTGGAGAGGGAGGTGGGAGGGGGTATTGGGATGGGGAATGCATGTAAATCCATGTCTGATTCATGTCGATGTATGACAAAAACCACTACAATATTGTAAAGTAATTAGCCTCCAAGTAATAAAAATAAATGAAAAAAAAAAAAAAAGAAATTACTTCTTTGTTGTTGTTAATCAAATCTTTAGGCTACATTTTTAATTTTATTTCTCTTGTTAAATATTTCATTGTATCTGTAGTTACATCTTCCACTTGTCTTGAACCCCTCAGAGTCATCCATGAGTTGGAATCAGCTTCTTCTAAACTCCTGTTAATGTTATTATTTTTACATTTTCCCATGAACCACAGGTGTTCTTGATGCAATTAGACTGGTGATTTCTTTCCATTAAGTTTTTAATTTACCTTTTCGAAATTCATCCTAGGAATTACTTTCTATGGCACATATAGCCTTCTGGAATGTATGTCTTAAAGAATAAGATGCAATTAGGTTTGAGACAAGATGGCAGAGTAGAAGGATTTGAGCTCATCTCCTCTTATGAAAATACCAGGATCACAACTAACTGCTAAACAACCATTTACAAAAAAAGACTGGACCCTATCAAAAATATATTCTGCATACAAAGACAAAGAAAAACCCACAATGAGATGGCAGGATGGGGAAAATTAATGAGATCATCAAATTCTATTCCTGCCTGGTGGGTGACCCACAAACTGGAAAATAGTTATATCACAGAAATTATCACATAAGATAATTGGAAAACAAGATGTTAGAGTAGAAGGACATGTACTCGTCTTCTCCTATGAGAACTCCAAAATTACAACCTGCTGCTGAACAACCATCAGCAGGAGAATGTTGGATCTTACCATAAAAAGATACCCCACATCCAAGGGCAAAGAAGAAGCTCCAACAAGATGGAAGGAGAGAAAAAGTCATGTTTAGAATCAAACCCCAAACCCACCAGAGATGCCAGGAGGGCTGAAACAAAACGTTATGCACACCAGGACTCAGAGGTCCCACAGAGACTGAACCAGATTTGCTTTGAGTGTTTGAGTGTCTCCTGCAAGTGGCAGCCATGGGGACAGGGACTCTGTCTGCAGCAGACATGGGTCACCCAGCGTGTGGCATAAGCCTTCTTGGAGGAGGTCGCCCTTAGCCCCACTTAGAGCTGTGGAGCAGACATCCCAGAAACTGCAGGAAAGTTACACGAAAGAAATTGTTACACTGTTAAGAAAGTTCTAGGATATGCAACAGATTTCCCAACCGCAGGATCTGACAAAGGGTCTGCGAATCCCCAGGGAAATTGACTCTGGAGGCCAGTGGGACACTGAGTCAGACTTTCCTGTGAGTGTCCAGGAGTTCATTGGTCAGCTCCTGTGAGACTGTGCTTCCTCTTGTTTCTTTTGTCTGCGCTGTGATGGTTTAGGCTAAGAGCCTTCTATAAACATCTTAATGGGATGGATTGGTGATGGAAAAAAACTGGGTCTTGCTCAGGTGGTCAGGGCCTTGCTCAATAAAGCTTTAAACCAACTATCTGCTGGTGGGTGTAGTTGTACTCCCTCCCTTGTGGTTTTTTGGCCTGAGGTGACCCAGCCCTGGGGGTCCACAGTGTCTAAGTAGGGCTAATGGGGAACTTCAAGTGGGTTTACACCAAGGCGGGTTTTCCAGTTCCCCAACCCCTGTGGTGAGCCCCTTCCAACTGACACCTCCAGAAAAGGCCCTCCAACTACCTGTTAGTAGCAGGTAGTTTTGTTTAAGTTTCCTGTGAGGAAAGTGCTCCTCTCTTCTGTATCTTGCTGAATGCAAAATTTCATTTGTGCCCTTAAAGACTGGAGTCTCTGTTTGCCTCAGTCCTCTGAATGGCCTATAATCAAATCCTGCTGGCCCTCATGGCCAGATTCCCTGGGGATTCCCATCCCCTTGTCAGATCCCCAGGATAGAAAGCCTGAAATGGGATTCAAACAGTGGGAGAACTTCTTTGGCATCCCCAGTTTGTAGGCCACCCACCTAGCAGGCATGAGATTTGATTTTATCATGATTGAGCCCCTCCTACCATCTTGCTGCAGTTTCTTCTTTGTTTTTGAATGTGGGCTATCTTATTTTGGTGGGTTCCAGTGTTCTGACAATGGTTGTTCAACAGCTAGTTGAAAATTAGATGTTCTCAGAGTGGGAGATGAGTATATATCCTTCTACTCCTGAAAAATACTTTAAAAAAAATTTCTGGTGCTAGTTCTAGAAGGTCTTATAGATCTCCATAGAACCATTCAACCTCAGCTTCTTTGACATTAGTGGTTGGGGAGTTGACTTGGATTCCTGTGGATGTTGAATGTTTTGCCTTGGAAACAAATTGAGATGTTTCTGTCATTTTGGAGATTTCACCCAAGTATTGCATTTTGGATTCTTCTGTTGACTACAAGGGCTAATCCATTTCTTCTAAGGGATTCCTGCCAACAGTAGTCGACATAATGGTCATCTGAATTAAATTCTCCCATTCCTGTCCATTTTAGTTCACTGATTTCTAAGATGTCAGTGTTCACTCTTCTCATCTCCTGCTTGACCACCTCCACTTTACATTGATTCATGGACTTAATAATTCAAGTACCTATGCAATATTGTTCTTTACAGCACTGGACTTGACTTTCACCACCAGACATATCCACACTGAAAATCATCTCTGCTCTAGCCCAAGCTCTTCATTTTCTCTATAGCTCTCTCTGTTCGTCCCCAGCAGTATATTGGACACTTACCAATCTGAAAGGCTTCTACTCTGGTGTCATGTCTTTTTGCCTCTTCTTGGCAAAGAAGTACTCTTATTGAGGCAAGAATACCATGGTTGTTTGCCATTCCATTCTTCAGTGGACCATGTTTTCTTAGAACTCTCCACCATGACCCAGCTATCCTGGGTGGCCCTTCATAGCATGGTAGCAACAATCCTGGAAGGTGTGTGTTGGCATAAGTCCTTTTGGAAGTCACCTTCAGCCCTAGCAAAGAGCCTGTAGATTCAAGAACTGGGTCGACTCAGGACAGAGAACTAACAGGAAGGGAACACAGCCCACCCATAATCAGAAAATTGCATTAAAGATTCACTGGCCCTGCCTACCAAAGTAAGACCCAGTTTTCCCCACAGCCAGTCTTCTTATTAGGAGGTGTGTGCAAGCTTTTTATCCTCATCCATCAGAGAGGTGATAGAAGAGGCAAGAATTATAATACCACAGCAACCAGAATGAAAACCACAATCACAGAAAGCTAATCAAAATGATCACATAGATCACAGACTTGTGTAACTCAATGAACTGATGAGCCATGCCATGCAAGGCCACCCAAAATGGACAGTGTGATAGTGATGACAACAACAACAAAAAAGTGTATCAGTGATATTAGTTCAGTTAGTTAGGTTAGAAGAATTTCTCAGTCTGAACGTGCTGTTATAACTAAATAGCATATACTGACTGGTATATAAACTACATAAATTATTGTTCGGAGAACTGGGAGGTTCAAGATTAAGCCCCTTCATGGTTAAATTCTGGTAATGTCCCTCTTTCTGGTTCATAGATGGTACCTTTTTTTTCCTGAGTTCTCACTTGATGGAAGGAGCAGGGACATCCCTAGAGATTCTTTTATAAGGGTGCTACTACCATTTATGAGAGCTTTATTCTCATGATCCAATTCCTTAGACCCTGTCCCTCCACCTTCTAATACCAACAACTCTGGAAGTTAGGATTTCAACATGTATTTAATGAGTACACAGCCATTTGGGCCATTGCAAGAGATGGCGATTTTTAGAGAGAAAATATTAATCCTAGAAATATATTGAATATGATGCAATTAAAGAGCAGCCAAATATTAATAGAAATATCTGGGAATGAGTTCATAATGCCGTTTTTTTCATTTATTTTTATTAGTTAGAGGCTAATCACTTTACAATACCACAGTGGGTCTTGTCATACATTGACATGAATCAGCCATGGATTTACATGTATACCCCATCCCGATCCCTCCTCCCACCTCCCTCTCTACCCAATCCCTCTGGGTTTTCCCAGTGCACCCAGTCCGAGCACTTGTCTCATGCATCCAACCTGGGCTGGTGATCTGTTTCACCCTAGATAATATACATGTTTCGATGCTGTTCTCTTGAAACATCCCACAGAGTCCCAAAGTCTGTTCTGTACATCTGTGTCTCTTTTTGTGTTTTGCATATAGGGTTATCATTACCATCTTTCTAAGTTCCATATATATGTGTTAGTATGCTGTAATGGTCTTTATCTTTCTGGCTTACTTCACTCTGTATGATGGGCTCCAGTTTCATCCATGTCATTAGAACTGATTCAAATGAATTCTTTTTAATGGCAGAGTAATATTCCATGGTGTATATGTACCGCAGCTTCCTTATCTATCCATTTGCTTATGGGCATCTAGGTTGCTTCCATGTCCTGGTTATTATAAACAGTGCTGCAGTGAACATTGGGGTGCACGTGTCTCTTTCAGATCTGGTTTCCTCGGTGTGTATGCCCAGGAGTGGGATTGCTGGGTCATATGGCAGCTCTATTTCCAGTTTTTTAAGAAATCACCACACTGTTCTCCATAGTGGCTGTACTAGTTTGCATTCCCACCAACAGTGTAAGACGGTTCCCTTTTTTCCACACCCTCTCCAGCATTTATTGCTTGTAGACTTTTGGATAGCAGCCATCCTGACTGGCATGAAATGGTACCTCATTGTGGTTTTGATTTGCATTTCTCTGATGATGAGTGATGTTGAGCATCTTTTCATGTGTTTGTTAGCCATCTAAAAAAAGTCTTCTTTGGAGAAATGTCTGTTTAGTTCTTTGGCCCATTTTATGATTGGGTCATTTATTTTTCTGTAATTGAGCTGCAGGAGTTGCTTGTATATTTTTGAGATTAATCCTTTGTCTGTTGCTTCGTTTGCTATTATTTTCTCCCAATCTGAGGGCTGTCTTTTCACCACCATGTTGTTTTTATGTGAAAATTTCATGGAGAAAGTCTGGACATCCTCATAATAAAAATATTGAAAATAGTTATACTTTCTGAGGAAGTATATGGAGAGAGGGAGGAATATAGTGTTAGAAATAGTATAGATATCTCTGATAGATTCTTAAAACACTTTTTTTTCTCTGAATAGCAGTACAAAATGGGGAGGGAGAAAGGGGGAAAAGTTTGTTAAGCCATGTTTCCTGTTTATTTCCAAATGTATACTAGTCAATAGCTTAATCAAAAACAATTAATACACAAACTGTAAGATCTTAATACATCACAGAGTACTGTCAACTTCCTAGTTAAAACAAACTATGATTCTTTTAAGAGAAAGGATAATTTCAGAGACAGAAAGGGAGAAACTGTCAAACTTAGAAAATTTGAGAACTGATTATTCCTCTCTATTAATTTTAGATTTAAGAAATTAATTCATTAAAAGCTAGATGCCAAGATTTCCCTTTCACTCAACATCTAAAATCATGTTCGATCCCTTCACCACCAGCCTGAATAGTGCTGACAATATCAATATTAATACTCATCCTGTAGAGATAGTTAACACCCTGTATGATATATAGGATATTGTTAAGAGAGTAAATTTTGAGCATTTTCATCACAAGGATATTTTTCTTTTTATTGTATTTTTATTTAAAAGATGGATGCTAAGTAAACCTGTTGAGGTAATCATTCCACTATATATATATATATGTATATATATATATATATATATATATATATATATATATAAAACTATCATATTGTACACCATAATCTTACACAGTGATATATGTCAGTGGTTTCTCTATAAAACTAGAGATATGCAAAAGAGAAAACATACAAAAAACATACAAGATTTTATCTGACATTGGGTAACATAAGAAATAATGACCAGGGAAAAGTGAGAAAATTCAGTTAGTCATTTGGGCTAAACAAAATTCAGTTGGGCTCTTGGTCTCTATGATGCTAAGTGTTACCAATGATAGTGAAAACTCTCTGTTTATGACAGAGTCCCTTATCACTGAGGTAAATGAGAATTCTGATCTCTTTTGAGGAAGTGACAGTGGATAATCTTTTACATATTTTGGGGGAGATCTCAAAATTCAATTTTTAATTTTATCTAAATTATAGGTTCTTTACTTATTTTCATGAGTAAATTCAGTTCAGTTGCTCAGTCATGTCTGACTCTTTGTGACCCCATGAACTGCAGCACACCAGGCCTCTCTGTCCATCACCAACTCATGAAGTTTACCCAAACTCATGTTCTTTGAATTGGTGATGCCATCCAACCATCTCATCTTCTATTGTTCCCTTCTCCTCTCTCCTTCAATCTTTCCCATGGTCATGGGTGAGTCTTTCATGGTCTTTTTGAGTGAGTCAGTTCTTCACCTCAGGTGGCCAAAGTATTGGAGTTTCAGCTTCAGCATCAGTCCTTCCAATGAACACCCAGGACTGATTTCCTTTAGGATTGATTGGTTGGATCTCCTTGCAGTCCAAGGGACTCTCAAGAGTCTTCTCCAACACCACAGTTCAAAAGTATCAATTCTTTAGCATTCGGGTTTTTTTATAGTCTAACTCTCACATCCATGCATGACTACTGGAAAAAATATAGCCTTGACTAGTTGGACTTTTGTTGGCAAATTAATGTCTCTGCTTTTTAATATGCTGTCTAGGTTGGACATAGCATTTCTTCTAAGTAGCAAACATCTTTTAATTTCATGCCTGCAGTCACCATCTGCAGTGATTTCATGAGTAAAGAGAAGTGTTATATTAATAAAGTTATATATTACATGAGGGATGATTTCAATGCCTATATTTACCACAAATTCCCTGTGTCTCTTGGACAAGGAAGGAATGGGAGTGTGGGGATGAAGGATAGTAATTAACATTTATTTTACACCTATTATATTAATTTTTATATTTATATATTCTAAATTAATCTCTCTCTACAAGCCACACTTCTTGAAGCGATATTTTCTTGATCATTTCTTGAAAGATCTTGAAGTCTTTCCCATTGCATTGTAAGATCTTGAAGTCTTTCCCATTGCATTGTTTTTCTCTATTTCTTTGTATTGACCACTGAAGAAGGCTTTCTTATCTCTTCATGTTATTCTTTGGAACTCTGCATTCAAATGGATATATCTTCCCTTTTCTCCTTTGCCTTTAGCTACTCTTCTTTCTCAGCTATTTGTAAGGCTTCCTCAGACAATTATTTTGCCTTCTTGCATTTATTTTTCTTGGGAATGGTCTTGATCCCTGCCTCCTGTACAAGGTCATGAACATCTGTCCAGAGTTCTTCAGTCACTCTGTCTATCAAATCTAATCCCTTGAATCTATTTGTCTCTTCCACTGTAGATTTAGGTTATACCTGAATGGTCTAATAGTTTCTCCTACTTTCTTCAATTTAAGTCTGAATTTGGCAATAAGTAATTCATGATCTGAGCCACAATCAGCTCCCAGTTTTGTTTTTTGCTGACTTCTCCATTTTTGGCTGCAAAGAACATAATCAATCTGATTTGGCTATTGACCATCTGGTGATGTCCCTGTGTTGTTGGTATAGGCAGTGGTACACTGATAACCAAACTCTGTGAGGAATAAAACTCCCCATTTGTAGTTTGTCAATATTTGTGATGTAAATACTCTCAAGTTATCAATATGACAGCACTGTATACAGAGTTAGGAAAAGATGCAAAATCAGCTCTCACCAGCTGGCGCAAGTAAATGCTGTCATACTATATTTATAAATGGACACACTTTTACATGATCTGTGCCACAATCTCTTTGCATGCTATGCTGCAGTAAGATTCAAAATTACAGAAACAAGTAGAATTTGATGGACCAATTTATTATCAAGAATTTTTGTGGAAATCCAAGATAGCAGAGGCTATATCTATATGTATAAACAATGGAAGTGTTTTCTGAAGGTTTGCTTTAGTGCTTAGTCACTCAGTCATGTCTGACTCTGAGACTCTTTGGACTGTAGCCTACAAGGATCCTCTCTTCATAGAACTTGTTCAAGCAAGAATACTGGATCGCTTTGCCATTTCTTTCTCCAAACGATCTTCCTGACTCAGGGATCAAACCCACGTGTCCTGTGTTTCCTGTATTGCAGATGGATTTTTTACCCACTGAGCCATGAAACTGAATAAATAACTAGTTACATGGATTTCTATTACACTTATACTATGAAAATTAAACAATTACTTTATTTTTATTTATTTATTTATTTTTTTGAAAAGCACTTAACATTTAATGAATTTCCCAGCATGTGGCTTCAAGCCACCAGGACACAAGCCCCACCGACACCCTTAATCTTCTCCTCAGCTCTTCTGCTGAAGAATTATGCCTTCACGATGACAGGCTACTTTGGGAGCTTTCCTTTCCCTAGAACTTTGTAGTAACCTGATCGCACCACATCAATGATAGGAGCAGCTCCTGTCTTGTTCTTGGCAGCATTTACTCGTGTCTGCTCACTAACCAAGGTCCACAATTTATCAAGGTTGACAGTCGGGCAGAAACTCTGGTTCCTCTTTAAGTGGTAATGCCTCATACCCACTTTCCCGAAGTATCCCGGGTGATATTTGTCGAAGTTGATCCTGTGATGATGCATGCCGCCAGCATTACCTCGGCCTCCCGGGTGCTTCCGGTGTTTGCCGATGCGGCTGTGGCCGTGGCTCACGTGGCCCCTAAGTTTCCGGGTCTTCCTTAGTCTGGATGGCATGTCGGCGGCCTAGACGAAAGAGTAAACAATTACTTTAAAGTAAAAAGTTGGGAATAAAGAATGAGAAGGGAGGAAAGGGAAAATTTGAAGGATAAATTGTTATTTCTCAGGAAAGATACTGTAGAAGAAAGTAGGATGGGGACCTTTCAGATTTACTCTTTGTATTTTGGAATTATTTTGACTTTTAAATTAATGTTTATCATAAAAATGGAGATTATAATAATGACACTGGGAATACCCTAGGGGTCCAGTGATTAGGAATCTGCCCTTCAACCTCAGGGAGCACAGCAGGTTCAATCCCTGTTCAGGAAACTAAGATCATACATGCCATGAAACATAGGAAAAAATAAATAAACAATGGTTAATAATTACAGAATCTCAGTGACAGTCAAAAAAAAATACTTGATGCATTATAAAGAATGTTGGTTACTTTTTATTTTTTTTTATTTATATTGGAGTATAGTTGATTAACAATGTTGTATTAGTTTCACATGTATAACAAAGAGATTGCTATATGTATGTGCATAATCTTTTTCAAATTATTTTCCCATTTAGATTGATATGTAATATGAAGCAGTGTTTCCCATGCTATGCATTAGGTCTTGCTTGTTATCTGTGTGCCTCCTGCATTGCAGGTAGATAGTTTATCTCTGAGCCACCAGGCAAACACCATTTCAAATATAATAGTGTGCATATGCCAGTCCCATATTTCTTTCTTTGCTTCTCATTTTCTTTCAACCTATGATTATAAAAATCCTATAATTCCTTATCTTATAATTATTTAAAATAACCAATTATATACCAAATAGTTATAAAAATCCTATAATTATTTAACCTAATGTTTACTTAATGCTTGTAATAGTGTACTGAAGTTGCCTTACACTGATTCATGGGAAGAGCTAATTTTTAAATTTTCAGACATTTGGTATGTCTTAGTTACAATCTTTAAATAGTGCTAAAGTTAAGTTTGGTTTAGAATAATTAATTAAGTTTGTATGGTGTTAGAAGTAATTTTAAAACAAATTTTATATTTAAGAACAATAAATTTATTGAGAAAAGAGAAAATTGAGATGTAACTCCATTGACTGTGGTTGAGTTGCAATAATAAGTCAACTATAGATACAAATGATACATATGTTATTAACTTAATCCTAGCCCCCACATATTGGTTCATGAACATTGGCTAAAGAAGAAAAAACAAAAACAAAAACCTAATGTGTGTAAGAAAAATGAAAAAATATAAATAACAAGATAAAAATATTTTATATAGACATTGAAATTTAATTTAAAAATTTTTTTCATAAAACTCGTGACAAAACATTGTGAGATAAAGGCAAAATATGAAGTTTCAACTAGAGGGTATAAAAATGATGAGTAGACTAAAATAGGAGCAAAATTAAATCCAAAATTAAATTAGAGCTTGTATATTAGCATGATAGGAACTGAATATATATGAAGGTGAGACAACATTTATCCCAATCCGCAAAGGACTTTTCAATGAAATGTAAAGGAACATCTAATGAAGTCCCTAATACAGATAAACTGAGTTTCCCTGGAAGACTTGTCTCAGTTCTCCTAGGTAATAACAAAATATTTTTAGATAAAATAATTGTTTCACTAATCTGGTAGCAATGACTCTTTCTAGAGTCAGAAGATAAAGGAAAACAATTCTTACCTGCTCAACTAACAAAAAGCTACAAATTCACCCTATTTCCATGGGATCTTTCACAGTGAGGTTTTCCTTTGAAAATACAGAGGCATTCTTCTGAAAAAATGTTTTAGATGATTACCTATTTTTCCTTTGTTATGATTTTGGAAACTCAGTAATGCCAATTTCTAAAATTTAGCAAGCCCTACTCTTGCTGGAAATTATCCAGAGTTCACTTGCTATTGAAAATGGCAAAGTGTTACATCCAAAAAAGGAAAGAAATTAAAAGAAATCATGGCCATTATTTTTAAAAATGATAGGACTTCCCTGGTGGCACAGTGGATAAGAACATGCCTGACAATGAAGGGAACACAGGCTCAATCCCTTTTCCGAGAAGATTCCACGTGCCACAGAGCAACTCAGCCCATGTGCCCAACTTTTGAGTGAGTTCTCTAGAGCCTGTGAGTTACAACTACTGAGCCTGCAGTGCTGCCACTACTGAAATCTGTATGCTCAAGGGCCCACAAGTCAGAACTACGAAGACTACATTATGCAGCTCATGAAGCCCATGGGCCTAGAGCCTATCATCCACAAGAGAAGCCGTCAGAATGAGAAGCCTAAGTACAACAAAGAAGTGTAGTCTCGACTCACTGCAAATAGAAAAAGCCTACACAAAGCAATGAAGATCTACTGTAGTCAAAAACAGATCACCAGCCCAGGTTGGATGCATGAGACAGCGCTCGGACCTGGTGCACTGGGAAGACCTAGAGGGAGCGGGTGGAGAGGGAGGTGGGAGGGGGGATCGGGATGGGGAACACATGTAAACCCATGGCTGTTTCATTTCAATGTATGACAAAATTCACTACAAATAAAACAAAAAAGAAGGGAAAATAAATAAATAAATAAATAAACAAACAAAAAAAAGTGAATACTTTTTAAATGATGAATTATTGTAACTTAAAAAAAAGAGTCATGAATGCTGTAGATATTTGATACTGACAGACTAACTTTCATGATAGAGAATGCATGCATATCCTGGGGGTAGAGGGAATATTAGTAATAATTTGGTAGAAACTAAGAAAATATGTTATATCAATTCATGATTGGATATGTTACAGCAAAAATAAAATAAGGGTTTCCTTAAATAGAAACGCGACTTCTTTTCTGATAAATAAGGAAAATAAGAAACAATGAACAGCCTGCATAAACAACATAAGCAAGCCTAAAGGAGTTAAGCAATCTTGGTTATTCTTTAGCAGTGACTACTAAAAAACACTCATAGCTAGACTTGTCCTACACAAAGCTAAACAAAGCTAATTACTGTCTGACTCCATATGAATTGCACTCTAACCTGCTATTCTCCTCCCCTTATGCCCCCTTGTAGCATTCTGGATTTCAAAAAGAAAGTCACTGGTGATAACTTCAGGGACACTAGACAGGTTGTTGAGCCCCCAGACACCAGCTTTGGCCATAAATTTGCAGAGGATATATATATATATTTTTTTAGTTGAAGACTTTGATAATTTTGAACCTTATCACCTTACCCCAGACCACAAGCCCTAGGAGATAAACCTCTCCCTATTCCACAGGAAAAGAGCAATTTTTGAGGCACTAGCCTACTGTGTCCCTTTGCCTGGCAGAGAAAGTTCTTTTTCCCTCTGAACTCTGTCTCTGCATTTCTATTCAGCATTGCTGCACATGGAGACAAGATTTTGGCATCAGAGAGAAGCAGTGATTCTAAGGCTTCTTTTATTCTTTTTATTTTTATTTATTTGTTTTCTTCTGGCCATGCACATGGCATAGAGGATCTTACTTCCTGAGCAGGGATCACACCCATGTCTCCTACACTGGAACACTGGAGTCTTAACCAATGAACTGCCAAGGAAGTCCCCAGCAGTGATTCTAAATTGGAGGAAATAATTTAATTGGTTCAGTTCAGTTCAGTCACTCAGTCGTGTCTGACTCTTTGTGACCCCCATGGACTGCACCACGCCAGGCCTCCCTGTCCATCACCAACTTGTGGAGTTTACTCCAATTCATGTCCATTGAATTGGTAATGCCATCCAACCATCTCATTCTCTGTCATCCCTTTCTCCTCTTGCCTTCAATGTTTCCCAGCATCAGGGTCTTTTCCAGTGAGTTGTTTTTTTGCTTTGGGTGGCCAAAATATTTTTCAGCTTCAGCACCAGTCCTTCCAAAGAGTATTCAGGACTGATTTCCTTTAGGATGGACTGGTTTGATCTCCTTGCAGTCCAAGGCACTTTCAAGAGTCTTCTCCAACACCACAGGTCCAAAGCATCAATTCTTCAATGCTTAGCTTTCTTTATAGTCCAACTCTCACATCCATATATGATTATTAGAAAAAAAAAATCATAGCTTTGACTAGACGGGTTGGTAACCCATAAACTCTTATAAAGAGTGTTGGTTTAAATATATTTTGTATACTCTAAATCAAAAGCAACTCCTTACAGTTTTAGTCGAAATTAATCACAAAGTAGAATGAAAGATACATGAAGTCAGAAACTTCTATTTTATTTGCTGTATTTACTATTAGCAAATTTTACTAGTATTTATATTTTTAGTGAATCATGTTTCTATGCTTAGCACAAAGTAAGAAATTAAATATTTATGAAATAAATGAATGCCATAAAAAATGAATAATAGAAAGAAGTGCACACTTCTATGATAATGACAACTAGCCTCATTCCAGGAATAATATATTACGTTTGCTTTAATGTAATTAAATATCTAACTAACTGAGCAGATAAGGAATTCTGGGTTCTGGCTTCACCCATTATTTGAAATGGCATCAATAAACAGTACCTGCACATTTACTCCAGAGAATAAGTTGAGTAAATTCCAGTTTTGGTTCAGTTAAATTCATTTACTTGAGAAAAAGAGATTTGAAAATAAAACTTTTCCTTTCCTTTGCTTAATGTCACACTATTAAGAAACTTGAACATTTGTTAGTAAAATTCCCAACACTTTTTTTTAACAAAAGAACAAAAGTAAATATTTAGGCAAATATATTAATATCAAATTTATCATATAAATTTCCTTTGCAATTTCCAGGTTTCATTGTTTACCACAGTTACAAGAGGATAGAAATAATAACTCTCAGCCAGATTTGGCCTTCAGCTTCCCCAAAGAAAGGAATAAATATATATATGTATGTGTGTGTGTGCATGCACATGTGCTAAGTCATCTCAGTCATGTCTGACTCTTTGTGACCCATGGATGGAGTCCACCAGGCTCCTCTGCCCATAGCATTCTCCAGGCAAGAATACTGGGATGAGTTGCCATTCCCTTCTCCAGCGGATCTTCCTGACCTAGGAATGGAACCCAGGTTTATGCAAAGTTTCTTCTTCTAAAAGCCTTCTAGAAGAATTTGTTTATCCATAAGCTTTTCAGAAAGCCAAGATGACATTCATTACTTATTAACAATGCTTGCTAGAATTTTGCTGAATATCAACATTGATTAACTGCTAGGTGTCATTTATCAGCTTCCAAGTCAACTGACTCAGCTCCTTAACTTTTGGTGTGACTATAATGTTTCTCCTCAGATTTACCTTTCTCTTATATTTTGCCCCACTTTCTCTTATATTTTATCCTATGTATGCTCTTCAGCACTGGAGTGACTGTGAGGCGATATCCCACATCCAAGGGCAGAGAAGCCCCAGCCAGATGGTAGGTGCTGGAATGGTGGATGTGCAGTGCTTGGAGCAACTTTGAGGAGATATCCCACATTCACGGGCAGAGGAGAAGCCCCAGCAAGTTGGTAGGAGGGGTGAAATTGTGTTTAGAATCAAACCCCATAACTGCCAGAGATGCTCAGAGGATTCAAACATATCGTGTGCACTAGGAGCCAGAGACCCCACAGAGACTGAGACAAAACTGTGTTTGTTTGTTTCCTGAGGAGGTGTGGGTTAGCAGTGGACTGCTGCAGGGGCAGAGGCTCTGGATGCAGTAGACCTGGATAGAGTATAAGACCTCTTGGAGGAGGTCTCTATAGAGCCACCAGAACTTACACAGGACTGGGGATAAACACTCTTGGAAGGCACAAAGAGAACCTTGTGTCCACTGGGACCCAGGAGAAAGGAACAGTGACCCCACAAGAAACTAAACCAGACATACCTGTGAGTGTCCAAGAGTCTCTGGCGGAGGCATGGGTTTGTGGTGAACTGCTGCATGGTTGAGGGCACTGAGTGTAACAATGCATGCAAGGGAAATTTTGAAGGAGGTAGCCATTATCTTCGTTATCTCCATCATAGTTTCAGTTCAGTTCAGTTCAGTCACTCAGTCATGTCCGATTCTTTATGACCCCATGAATCACAGCACTCCAGGCCTCCCTGTCCATCACCAACCCCCGGAGTCTACCCAAAACCATGCTCATTGAGTTGGAGATGTCATCCGGTCATCTCATCCTCTGTCATCCCCTTCTCCTCCTGCCCCCAACCCCTCCCAGCATCAGGGTCTTTTCCAATGAATCAACTCCTTGCATGAGGTGGCCAAAGTATTGGAGTTTCAGCTTCAGCATGAGTCCATCCAATGAACACCCAGGAATGATCTCCTTTAGGATGGACTAGTTGGATCTCCTTGCAGTCCAAGGGACTCTCAAGAGTCTTCTCAAACATCATAATTCAAAAGCATCAATTTTTCAGTGCTCAGTTTTCTTCACAGTCCAACTCTCACATCCATACATGAGCACTGTAAAAACCATAGCCTTGACCAGACAGAACTTTGTTGGCAAAGTAATGTCTCTGCTTTTTAATAAGCTGTCTATGTTGGTCATAACTTTCCTTCCAAGGAGTAAGCGTCTTTTAATTTCATGGCTGCAGTCACCATCTGCAGTGATTTTGGAGCCCCAAAAAGTAAAGTCTGACACTGTTTCCACTGTCTCCCCATCCATTTCCCATGAGGTGATGGGACCAGATGCCATGATGTTAGTTTTATGTATGTGAAGCTTTAAACCAAAATTTTCACTTTCATCTTTCTTTCACTTTCATCAAGAGGCTTTTTAGTTCCTCTTCACTTTCTGCCATAAGGGTGGTGTCACCTGCATATCTGAGGTTATTGATATTTCTCCCGGCAATCTTGATTCCACCTTGTGCTTCATCCAGCCCAGGGTTTCTCATGATGTACTCTACATATAAGTTAAATAAGTAGGGTGACAATATACAGCCTTGATGTCTTCCTTTTCCAATTTGGAACCAGTCTGTTATTCCATGTCCAGTTCTAACTGTTGCTTTCTGACCTGCATATAGGTTTCTCAAGAGCCAAGTCAGGTCATCTCACACGCTGGTAAAGTAATGCTCAAAATTCTCCAAGCCAGGATTTAACAATACATAAACTGTGAATTTCCAGATGTTCAAGCTGATTTTAGAAAAGACAGAGGAACCAGAGATCAAATTGGCAATATCCACTGGATCATTGAAAAAGCAAGAGAGTTCCAGAAAAAATATCTATTTCTGCTTTATTGACTATGCCAAAGACTTTGACTGTGTGGATCATAATAAACTGTGGAAAATTCTGAAAGAGATGGGAATACCAGACCACCTGACCTGCCTCTTGAGAAACCTGTATGCAGGTCAGGAAGCAACAGTTAGAACTAGACATGGAAGAACAGACTTGTTCCAAATAGGAAAAGGAGTACCGTTTAGCCCCAGTCAAATAAGAGGGAGGGAACACAGCCCCACCTGTCCACAGAAAATTGGTTTGAAGATTTACACAGCATGGCCCCACCCATCAGAAGAAGGCCCAGGTTCCCCCTGAGTCAGCCTGAAATCACAGAAGACTAACCAATTTGATCATATGGACCAAAACCTTGTTTAACTCAATGAAACTATGAGCCATGCCATGTAGAGCCACCCAAAATGGGCATATCATGCTGGAGAGTTCTGACAAAACGTGGTCCACTGGAGAAGGGAATGAGAACAACTTCAGTATTCTTCTTGCCTTGAGAACCCCATGATCAGTATGAAAAGACAAACAGACAGGACACTGAAAAATGAGCTCCCCAGCTCGGTAGATGACCAATATGCTACTGGAGATCAGTGAAGAAATAACTCCAGAAAGAATGAAGAGACAGATCCAAAGCAAAATAATACCCAGTTGTCAATGTGACTGGTGATGGAAGTAAAATTCGAAGCTGAAAAGAGCAATATTGCATAGGAACCTAGAATGTTAGGTCCATAATTCAAGGTAAGTTAGAAGTTATCAAACAGGAGATGGCAAGAGTGAACTTCGACATGTTAGGAATCAGAGAACTTTAGTTGAATTTAACTCAGATGATCATTAGCTCTACTACTGTGGGCAGGAATCCCTTAGAAGAAATGGAGTAGCCATCATTGTCAACAAAAGAGTACAAAATGCAGTACTTGGATGCAATCTCAAAAATGACAGAATGATCTGTTTGTTTCCGAGGCAAGCCATTCAATATCAGAGTAATCCAAGTCTATTCCCCCACCAATAATGCGGAAGAAGCTGAACCTGAATGGTTCTATGAAGACCTACAAAACCTGCTAGAACTAACACCCCCAAAAGTTGTCCTTTTCATTATAGGGGACTGGAAGGCAAAAGTAGGAAGTCAAGTTACCTGTAGTAACAGGCAAATTTGGCCTTGGAATACAGAATGGAGCAGGGCAAAGACTAACAGAGTTTTGCCAAAAGAATGCACTGGTGGTAGCAAACAGCCTCTACCAACAACACAAGAGAAGACTCTACACATGGATATCACCAGATAGTCAATACTGAAATTCAACTGATTACATTCTTTGAAGCCACAGATAGGGAAGTTCTATACAGTCAGCAAAAACAAGACCAGGAACTGATTGTGGCTCAGATTATGAACTTTTTATTGCCAAATTCACACTTAAATTGAAGAAAGTAGAGAAAGCCTCTAGAGCACTCAGGTATGACCTAAATCAAACCCCTTACAATTATACATTGGAAGTGACAAATAGATTCAAGGGATTAGATCTGATAAACAGAGTGTCTGAAGAACAATGGACAGAGGTTCGTGACATTGTACAGGAGGCAGTGATGAAAACCATCCCCAAGAAACTAAATGCAAAAAGGTGAAATGGCTGTCCAAGGAGGCCTTAGAAATAGCTGAGAAAGAAGAGAAGCTAAAGGAAAAGAAGAAAAGGGAAGGTATAACCATTTGAATGCAGGTTTCAAAGAAAAGCAAGGAGAGATAAGAAAGCCTTCCTCAGTGATCAGTGCAAAGAAATAGAGGAAAACAATAGAATGGGAAAAACTAGAGACCTCTTCAAGAAAATTAGAGATACCAATGGAATATTTCATGCAAAATGGGCAAAGTAAAAGAAAGAAATAGCATGGACCTAACAGAAGCAGAAGATATTAAGAAGAGGTGGCAAGAATACACAGAATAACTATACAAAAAAGATCTTCACAGCCCAGATAATCACGATTGTGTGATCATTCACCTACAGCCAGACATCCTAGAATGCAATGTCAAGTGGGCCTTAGGAAGCATCACTATGTAAAAGGCTAGTGTAGGTGATGGAATTCCAGTTGAGCTATTTCAAATCCTAAAAGATGGTGCTGTGAAAGTGCTGTGCTCAATATATCAGCATATTTGGAAAACTCAGCAGTGGCCAGAGGACTGGGAAATGTCAGTTTTCATTGTAATCCCACAGAAAGACAATGCCAAACAATGCTCAAACTACAGCACAATTGCACTCATCTGACACTCTAGCAAAGTAATGCCCCAAATTCTCAAGCCAGGGTTAAACAGTATGTGAATCCTGAACTTCCAGATGTTCAAGCTTGATTGTTAGAAAAGGCAGAATCAGAGATCAAATTGCCAGAATCCACTGGATCATTGAAAAAGCAAGAGAGTTAAAAAGAAAAAACAAACAAACAAACAAAAACCAGACATCTATTTCTGCTTTATTGACTATGTCAAACCATTTGACTGTGTGGATCACAATAAACTGTGGAAAATTCTGAAAGAGATGGGAATACCAGACCACCTGATCTGCCTCTTGAGAAACCTAAATGCAGGTCAGGAAACAACAGTTAGAACTGGACATGGAAAAACAGGCCGGTTCCCAAATGGGAAAGGAATACATCAAGGCTGTATATTGTCACCCTAATTATTTAACTTATATGCAGAGTACATCATGAGATATGCTGGCCTGGATTAAGCACAAGCTGGAATCAAGTTTTCTAGGAGAAATATCAATAAACTCAGACAGACAGATGACACCAATCTAATGGCAGAAAGCGAAGAAGATCTAAAGAGCTTTTTGATGAAAGTGAAAGAGGAGAGTGAAAAATTTGGCTTAAAACTCAGCATGCAAAAAACGAACATCCTGGCATCTTTCCCACCATTTCATGGTAAATAGATGGGAAAACAATGGAAACAGTTACAGAATATTTCTTTCATCTCCAAAACCACTGCAGTTGGTGACTGCCACCATGGAATTAAAAGACGCCTGATCCTTGGAAGAAAAGTTACAACCAACCTGGACAGCATATTAAAAAACAGAGACATTATTTTGCAAACAGAAGTCCACCTAGTGAAAGCTATGGTTTTTCCAGTAGTCATGTATGGATGTGAGAGTTGGACTATAAAGAAAGTTGAGTGCCAAAGAATTGATGGCTTTGAACTGTGGTTTTGGAGAAGACCCTTGGAGTCCCTTGGTCTGCACAAAAATTCAACCAGTCCATCCTAAAGGAAATCAGTCCTGAATATTCTTTGGAATGAGTGATGCTGAAACTGAAACTCCAATATGTTGGCCACCTTATTGGAAGAACTGACTCTTTTGAAAAGACCCTGAAGCTGGGAAAGACAGAGTGTTGGAGCAGAAGTGAATGACAGGATGAGATGGTTAGAAGGCATCACCGACTCAATGGAAGCGAGTTTGAATAAACTCTGGGAGATGGTAATGGACAGGGAGGCCTGGTGTGCTGGAGCCTGTGGGGTTGCAAAGAGTCAGACATGACTGTGTGAATGAACTGATACTGATATATTTTATCCAGACATTAGCATAACATGCTTTTCTAAGAGAGAAATCACATACACCAAGGATGGTCCAAAACTAGATTCTTAAGCATTGCTTTTCAAAACTAATTTTATTGATTAGATGCATGAGCTTTTACCACTTCTAAATTTTTGGTCTTCCCATCAGTTCAGCTCAATCATGTCTGACACTTTGTGACCCCATGAACCGCAGCACGTCAGGCCTCCCTGTCCATCACCAACTCATGTAGTTTACTAAGACTCATGTCCATCGAGTCGGTGATGCCATCCAACCATTTCATCCCATCGTTCCCTTCTCCTACCCCCAATCCCTCCCAGCATCAGGGTCTTTTCCAATGAGTCAACTCTTCACATGAGGTGGCCAAAGTATTGGGAGTTTCAGCTTCAACATCAGTCCTTCCAATGAACACCCAGGACTGATCTCTTTAAGGATGGACTGGTTGGATTTCCTTGCAGTCCAAGGGACTCTCAAGAGTCTTCCCCAACACAACAGTTCAAAAGCATCAATTTTTCGGTGCTCAGCTTTCATCACAGTCCAACTCTCATGTTCATACTTGACCACTGGAAAAAACATAGCCTTGACTAGATGGACCTTTGTTGGCAAAGTAATGTCTCTGCTTTTAAGTATGCTATCTAGGTTGGTCATAAATTTCCTTCCAAGGAGTAAGTGTCTTTTCACTCCATAGCTGCAGTCACTATCTGCAGTGATTTTGGAGCCCAGTTAAAAAGTCAGCCACTCTTTCCACTGTTTCCCCATCTATTCCCATGAAGTGATTGGACAAGATGCCATGAACTTAGTTTTCTGAATGTTGAGCTTTAAGCCAACTTTTTCACTCTCCTCTTTCACTTTCATCAAGAGGCTTTTTGGTTCTTCTTCAATTTCTTCCTTAAGGGTGTTGTCATCTGCATATCTGAGATTATTGCTATTTCTCCTGGCCATCTTGATTCCAGCTTGTGCTTCTTCCAGCCCAGCATTTCTCATGATGTACTCTGCATAGAAGCTAAGTAAACAGGGTGACAATATACAGCCTTGACTTACTGCCTTTCGTATTTGGAACCAGTCTGTTGCTCCACATCCAGTTCTAATTGTTTTTTCCTGACCTGCATACAGGTTTCTCAAGAGGCAAGTCAGGTGGTCTGATATTTCCATCTCTTTCAGAATTTTTCACAGTTTGTTGTGATCCACACAGTCAAAGGCTTTGGCATAGTCAATAAAGTAGAAACAGATGTTTTTTCCTGAACTCTCTTGCTTTTTTGATGATCCAGAAGTTATTGGCAATTTGATCTCTGGTTCCTAAGTCTTTTATAAAACCAGCTTGAACATCTGGAAGTTCTTGGTTTACATATTGCTGAAGCCTGGCTTGGAGAATTTTAAACATCACTTCACTAGCATGTGAGATGAGTGCAATTGCAGAAGTTTGAGCATTCTTTGAGATTGCCTTTCTTAGGGATTGGAATGAAACCTGACCTTTTCCAATCCTGTTGCCACTGCTGAGCTTTCCAAATTTGCTGGCATATTGAGTGCAGCACTTTCATAGCATCTTCTTTCAGGATTTGAATTAGCTCAACCAGAATTCCATCATCTCCACTAGCTTTGTTCATAGTGATGTTTTCTAAGGCCCACCTGACTTCATATTCCAGGATGTCTGGCTCTCAGTGAGTGGTCACACCATTGTGATTGTCTGGGTCATGAGAATATTTTTTGTACAGTTCTTCTGTGTATTCTTGCACCTCTTCTTAATATCTTCTGCTTCTGTTAGGTCCATATCATTTCTGTCTTTTATCAAACCCATCTTTGAATGAAATGTTCCATTGGTGTCTCTAATTTTCTTGAAGATATCTCTAGTCTTTCCTATTCTGTTGTTTTCCTCTATTTCTTTGTATTGATCACTTAGGAAGGCTTTCTTCTTTCTCCTTGCTATTCTTTGGAACTCTGCATTCAAATGGTAATATCTTCCCTTTTCTCCTTTGCTTTTTGCTTCTCTTCTTTTCACAGATATTTGTAAGAATTCTCAGACAGCCATTTTGCTTTTTTGAATTTCTTTTCCATGGGGATGGTCTTAATCCTGTACAATGTCACGAACCTCCATCCTTTATTCATCAGACACTCTATCTATCAGATCTAGTCCCTTAAATCTATCCCTCACTTCCACTGTAAAATCATAAGGGATTTGATTTAGGTCATACCTGAATTATCTAGTGGTTTTCCCTACTTTCTTCAATTTAAGTCTGAATTTGGCAATAAAGCATTCATGATCTGGGCCAAAATCAGCTCCTGGTCTTGTTTTTGCTGACTGTATAGAGCTTCTCCATCTTTGGCTACAAAGAATATAATCAATCTGATTTTGGTGTTGACCATCTGGTGATGTCCATGAGTAGAATTTTCTCTGGTGTTGTTGGAAGAGGGTGTCTGCTATGACCAGTGTGTTCTCTTGGCCAAACATTATTAGTCTTTGCCCTGCTTCATGCTGAACTCCAAGGCCTAATTTGCCTGTTACTCCAGGTGTTTCTTGACTTCCTACTTTTGCATTCCAGCCGCCTATAATGAAAAGGACATCTTTTTGGAGTGTTATTTCTAAAAGGTCTTGTAGGTCTTCATAGAACCATTCAACTTCAGCTTCTTCAACATTACTGGTTGGGGCATAGGCTTGGATTACTGTAATATTGAATGGTTTGCCTTGGAAACAAACAGAGATAATTCTGTCAACTACTGCATCTCAGACTCTTTTGTTGACCATGTTTGCGACTCCATTTCTTCCAAGGGATTCCTGCCCACAGTAGTAGATATAATGGTCATGTGAGTCAAATTCACCCATTCCAGTCCATTTTATTTCATTGATTCCTAGAATGTCGATGTTCACTCTTGCCATCCCCTGTTTTAGTGGTTTAGTAAGACCACTTACTACGGTCTTCCCTTAGTAAGTGACAAATGAGTGACACATTAGTAAGCAAGCTTTCAGGTGACTCCAGCTTCCAACTTTGGAGCTGTCTCAACAAATATCAAGTATTTTCCACCATTAGGATGCAAATCCCTTATTCATAGAGTCATTATCATAGTCAGTTTTCTCATATTAAGCAAGTTAAGATGAAGGAAATCTTACTGAGGCTTTGGAAATAGGAGATCAGTTCTCTGACCTACTTCTGACCTGCCTGGACACCGCCCAGACTTTGTGCTTGCCTGTAAGCACATCAATTCAGGTGGCTATTTGGTTAAGCGAGTGGGTCTTAAACTTGCTTTGAATTCTTAAACTCTAGAAGTCTGGCAATCCACCCCCATCCTGGCCCCCAGGGTCTAAGAAATCTTATAACTCACAATTGAAGGAAACAGCATTGTAAAAGTCAAAGTAAAACCAGAGCTCCATTTTTGGGTGCAAGCTGATGTTGATATCAGATGATATAAGTGGGAGCACCCAAAAATGCAATTTGAAATCTCTCAATTGATAAATACCTAGGATTGAAATTTCTAGGTTACATTATTATTTTTTAAAGTTAATTAACTTATTTTAATTCGAGGATAATTGCATTACAATATTGTAATAGTCTGCCATACATCAACATGAATCAGTCATGGGAGCACATGTATCCCCCATCCTGAACTCACATCCACCTCCCTCCATACCCCATCCTTCTGGGTTGTCCCAGAGCACCAAGTTTGAGTGCCCTGCTGCATACATCAAACTTGCACTGGTAATCTATTTTGCATATGGTAACATACATAATTCAATGTTATTCTATCAAATCATCCCACCCTCCCCTATTCCCACAAAGTCCATAAGTCTGTTATTTTCATCTGTGTCTCATTTGCTGCCTTGCATATAGGATCATCATGATTATTATGTTTAACTTTATCAGAAACTGCCAAACCATTTTTTTTTTTTTCCCCAACTGGCTGTACTATTTTATATTACTAAGAGAAATGATAGCTTTACTTGGTCCATATTCTCAGTAGCAATTGACATTGACAATCATTTTCATTTTAACCATCTCATTGGCTATATAGTTGTTTTCCATTGTAGAAATTTAAGTTTTGCTTAATGAAAGTGACATTTACATACAGTAAAGTTTAGTCTTTAAGCATGCAGTTTTGCCAGTTCTAATAGACACATGCAATCTTATAATCAGCACCACAATCATGGTATAAAGCAGTTCTGTCACCTTCCCCTCAATTCCTCTGTAAACATTTTTAGACCATATACCACTCCCCACCTCCAGTCTCTGGCAACAACTGATATATTTTCTACTCCTGTACTTTTGCTTTTCCCAAATATTTTATAAATAAATTCATAAACTATGCAGCCTTTGACTTTGGCTTCTTTTACATAGTATAATGCAACTAAGATTAATCCATGGCACTGTGTGTGTGTTAGTAGTTGGTTCTTTTATTATTTAGTGATATTTGATGGTGAATGAACTACACGCCTGTTGCCATTCACCAAGGTGTGAAAAATCTGTGTTGTTTTCAGTTTGGGATAATTATAAGTAAATAATGTGTTTATTTATCATCATCTGAATTAAAATATTTACTTAGTCAATCGTGTTAAAATTAAGGCATTAATTTGGAAAAAGTGAAACCTTCAAACTAGGGTTGGAGAAATCTGGTCAGAAACAGAAAAAGCTGATTCTTTTACTCTGTTGAGCTTC
Organism: Hydropotes inermis; assembly: GCA_020226075.1. NCBI lineage: Eukaryota > Metazoa > Chordata > Mammalia > Artiodactyla > Cervidae > Hydropotes > Hydropotes inermis. The sequence continues at coordinate 3,624,970 of CM035286.1, read as the reverse complement.
CCTTGTCAATGGAACCAGCTTTGCTTCCTGTGCCTGAGTAAATTTAAAAATCCTAGTTAGAACATATCATATCAGATACCTCTTTAAAGGATATACAGAAGTTCTTAATATAACAAAATATGAAAGAAAATAAATGTTCTTCAAGGTTAGGCCTGCTGTCTTGCTAAATCCTAATCATAGATTTTGAAATTCAGAAAAGTAAAACATTATTATTACTTCCTACTTGGACATAGCCTAAAATGTGTCACACTTGAGGAATTTAGGCTTCATTCCCTACTTTAGTTTTACAGATTAGCTGTTTAGCATTTGGGAAAGAAATCACAGCTTTTAGGTAGTAAAATGGGTCAGGATAACCAAAATTTCACTTCTTACTGTCTCATCACAAACTCTAACCATGCCATTTGCTTGATTTGTTCTGTTTTGTGCTAGATTATTAAATCTAGGGCATTGCTGCCTAAGGTGTGCAACTGCAGTTCATTTATCTGGAGTCATTTAAGGTAAATACATAATAATGTTCCTTACAGGTGTCTCTTTGCCCATCTTCAGTAGAGCGCCTAAAGATGTGACCTAAATTTAAGAAATAGAGTTTATTTATTTAATGTGTTTCAGATAACTAAGAGAAAACACAGAGAACAGGAATTTGGACCAAGTGACCGAGATTCAAAACCCAGCTCTACATCTATCTTGTGCAATAACAATATTTCTTCACAATTTTGAAAGAAATATTGTAATCTCATTATATTCTGTCATTTTGCATAGTTGCTGAAATACTGCTACCAGTATGTAGCCAAAACACTGATCATGTATTAATAAAAATTATACACAATGAATGGAGTAGCCTTCACAGTCAACAAGAGTCCAAAATGCAGTACATGAGTGCAATCTCAAAAACAAAATGATCTCAGTTAATTTACAAGGCAAACCATTCAATATCACAGAAATTCAAGTTATGCCTCAACCAGCAATGCTGAAGAACTTGAAGTTGAACAGTTCTATGAAGATCTACAAGACCTTGTTGAACTAGCATCAAATAAAAGATTCCCTTTTCATTATAGAGGACTGGAATGTAAAGTGGGAAGTCAAGAGATATGTGGAGTAACAGGTACGTTTGGCCTTGGAGTACAAAATGAAGCAAGGCAAAGGTCAATGGAATTTTTCCAAGGGAACACACTGGTCATAGCATGCACCCTCTTCCAACAATAGAAGATGACTCACCATGTGGACATCACCAGATCATATTGATTATACTATTTGCAACTGTATATAGAAAAGCTGTATATAGTCAGCAAAAACAAGACCTGAGGCTGACTGTGGCTGAGATTATGAACACCTTATTGTAAAATTCAGATTTAAGTTGAATAAAGTAGGGAAAATCACTAGTCCATTCAGGTATGACCTAAGTCAAATCCCTTACAATGTGCAGTGTAAGTGACAAACAGATTCACTGTATTAGATCTGACAGAGTGCCTGAACTATGGATGGAGATTTGTAACATTGCATAGGAGGCTATGATGAAAACCATCCCCCCAAAAAAGAGATGCAAAGAGGCAAAATGGTTGTCTGAGGAAGTCTTACAAATACCTGATAAAAGAAGAAAAATGAGAGGCAAAGGGGAAAAGGAGAAATATACCCATTTGAATACAGTTGTTGCTGTTCAGTCACTCAGTCATGTCCCACTCTTTATGACCCTATAGACTGCAACATGCCAGGTTGCCCTGTGTTTCACCATCTCCTGGAGTTTGCTCAAACTCATGTTCATTCAGTCGATGATCCCATTCTATTATCTTGTCTCCTGTTGTCCGTTTCCCTACCTTCAATCTTTTATAGATAAGGGACTTTTCCAATGAGTTGGCTCTTTACATCAGGTGGTCAAAGTGTTGGAGCTTCAGCTTCAGCATTAGTCTTTCCAATGAATGTTCCATTTTGGTTCCCTTTAGTATTGACTGATTTTAGCTCCTTGCTATTCAAGGGACTCTCAAGAGTCTTCTCCAGCACCACAGTTCAAAGGCATCAATCCTTCAACACTCAGCCTTTCTATTGTCCAGCTTTCACATCCATACATGACTACTGGAAAAACAATAAATTTGAGAATATGGACCTCTGTAGGCAAAGTACTGTCTCTGCTTTTAAATACACTCTAAGGTTTGTCATAGTTACCTGTCCAAGGAGCAAGCATCTTCTAATTTCTTGCCTGAAGTCACAATTTGAAGTGATTTTGGAGCCTGAGAAAATGAAGTCTGTCACTGTTTGCATTGTTTCCCCATCCATTTTCAATGACATGATAGGACCAGACCAGATGCCATGATCTTCATTTTTAAAATATTGAGTTTTAAGCCAGCTTTTTCACTCTCCTCTTTCACCTTCATCAAGAGGCTCTTTAGTTGTTCTTCCCTTTCTGCCATCAGAGTGGTGTCACCTGAATATCTTAGGTTACTGATACTTCTCCCGGGAATCTTGATTTCAGATTGTGCTTCATCCAGCCTGGCATTTTGCATGAACTTTGAATAGAAGTTAAGTAATCAGGGTGACAGTAGACTGCCTTGTTGTACTCTTTTCTCAACTTTGGACCAGTCCATACCTCCATGTCTGGTTATAACCGTCACTTCTTTATCTGCATACAGTTTTCTCAGGAGGCAGGTAAGGTGGTCTGGTATTCCCATCTCTTGAAGAATTTGTCACAGTTTGTTGTGATCCACACAGTCAAAGGTTTTAGAGTAGTCAATGAAGCAAAAATAGACTATGAAGTAGTCTTTGAAACTATGGAAAGATACACCCATCTGAATGCAAAGTAGCAAAGAATAGCAAGGAGAGATAAGAAGCCTTCCTAAGTGAAACATGTAAAGAAAAAGAGGAAACAGTAGAATAGGAAAGACTGGATATCTCTTCAAAGGATTAGAGGTATCAAGGGAACATTCCAGGCAGACATGGGAACAATAAAGGGCAGAAAGGGCAAGGACCTAAAAAAAGCAGAAGATATTAAGAAGAGTGGAAAGCATAGAAAGGCAAACTATACAGAAAATATTTTAAAACCCAGATAACCATGATGGTGTGATCACTCACCTAGAGCCAGATATCTTCATGTGCAAAGTTAAGTGGACCTTAGGAAGCATCACTGTGAACAAAGCTAGTGGATGTGATGGAATTCCAGCTGTACTATTTCAAGGCCAAAAAGATGATGCTGTGAAAGTGCTGCACTCAATATGTCAGTAAATTTGGAAAACTCAAGAGTGGCCACAGGACTGGCAAAGGTCAGTTTTCATTACAATCCCAAAGAAGGTCAATGTCAAAGAATGTTCAAATTACTGCACAATTGTCCTCACTTTACATGCTAGCAAGGTAATGCTCAAAATCCTCCAAGATATGCTTCAACAGTACATATACCAAGAACTTCCAGATGTACAAGCTGGATTTAAAAAAGGAAAAATTTCCAACATCTGTTGAATCATGGGAAAAAAGAGAGAGAGAGAGAGAATTCCAGAAAAATCATCTACTTCTGCTTTATTGACTACATTAAAGCCTTTGACTGTGGAGATCACAACAAACTGTGGAAAATTCTTCGGGTGATGGGAATACCAGACCACCTTATCTGTCTCCTTACAAATCTGTGTGCAATTAAAGAAACCACCATTAAAACTGGACACAGAACAACAGATTGATTCAAAATTGGGAAAGGGCAACATCAAGTTTGTACATCATCATCATGTTTATTTAACTTCTATGCAGAGTACATCATGCATAATCCTGGGCTGGATGAAGCACAAGTAAGAATCAAGATAGCTGGGAACAATATCAATAATCTCAGATATGCAGATGATACCACCCTTATGACAGAGAGCAAACAGGAACTAAAGAGCATCTTGATGAAGGTGAAAGAGAAGAGTGAAAAAGCTGGCTTAAAACTCAACTTTCTTTCTTTTTTTTTCTTTTAAGTTTCTTTTTTTTTATTTTCTCCATTTATTTTTATTAGTTGGAGGCTAATTACTTTACAATAGTGTAGTGGTTTTTGCCATACATTGACATGAATCAGCCATGGATTTACATGTGTTCCCCATCCCCATCCCCCATCCCGCCTCCCTCCCCATCCCATTCCTCTGGGTCTTCACAGTGCATTAGCCCTGAGCACTTGTCTCATGCATCCAACCTGGGGTGGTGATCTGTTTCACCCTTGACAGTATACTTGTTTCAGTGTTGTTCTCTCAGAGCATCCCACCCTTGCCTTCTCCCACAGAGTCCAAAATTCTGTTCTGTACATCTGTGTGTCTTTTTGTTTCGCAGATAGGGTTATTGTCACCATCTTTCTAAATTACATATATATGTGTTAGTATACTGTACTGGTCTTTATCTTTCTGTCTTATTTCATTCTGTATAATGGGTTCCAGTTTCATCCATCTCATTAGAACTGATTCAAATGAATTCTTTTTAATGACTGAGTAATATTCCATTGTGTATATGTACCATAGCTTCCTTATCCATCCATCTGCTGATGGACATCTAGGTTGCTTCCATATCATGGCTATTATAAACAGTGCTGCAATGAACATTGGGGTGCATGTGTGTCTTTCAGATCTGGTTTCCTTGGTGTCTGTGCCCAGGAGTAGGATTGCTGGGTCAAAGCAATCTTGAGAAAGAAGAATGAAACTGAAGGAATCAAGCTGCTTGACTTCAGGCTCTACTACAAAGCCACAGTCATCAAGACAGTATGGTACTGGCACAAAGACAGAAATATAGATCAATGGAACAAAATAGAAAGCCCAGAGATAAATGCACGTACCTATGGACACCTTATCTTTGACAAAGGAGGCAAGGATACATAATGGAAAATAAACAACCTCTTTAACAAGTGGTGCTGGGAAAACTGGTCAACCGCTTGTAAAAGAATGAACCTAGAACACTTTCTAACACCATACACAAAAATAAACTCAAAATGGATTAATGATCTAAATGTAAGACCAGAAACTATAAAACTCCTAGAGGAGAATATAGGCAAAACACTTTCCAACATAAATCACAGCAGGATCCTCTATGACCCACCTCCCAGAATATTGGAAATAAAAGCAAAAATAAGCAAATGGGACCTAATTAAGCTTAAAAGCTTTTACACAACAAAGGAAACTATACTCAAGGTGAAAAGAGAGCCTTCAGAATGGGAGAAAATAATAGCAAATGAACAAACAAAGGATTAATCTCAAAAATATACAAGCAACTCCTGAAGCTCAATTCCAGAAAAATAAATGACGCAGTCAAAAAATAGGCCAAAGATCTAAACAGACATTTCTCCAAAGAAGACATGCAGATGGCCAACAAAAACATGAAAAGAAATTCAACATCACTTATTATCAGATAAATGTAAATCAAAACCGCAATGAGGTATCATTACACGTCAGTCAGGATGGCTGCTATCCAAAAGTCTATAAGCAATAAATGCTGGAGAGGGTGTGGAGAAAAGGGAGCCCTCTTACACTGTTGGTGGAAATGCAAACTAGTATAGCCACTATGGAGAAAGTGTGGAGCTTCCTTAAAAAACTGGAAGTAGAACTACCATATTACCCAGCAAAACTCAACTTTCAAATAGTGATGATCATGACATCCCGTCCGATCACTTCATGGTAAATAGATGAGGAAATGATGGAAATAGTGACAGACATTATTTTGGGGAGGTTCCAAAAATCAGTGCAGATGGTGGCTTCAGTCATAAAAGTAAAAGAGGCTTGCTCCTTGGAAGGAAAGCTATGACAAATCTAGGGAGTGTATTAAAAACCAGAGACATTTCTTTGCTGACAAAGTTCCATATAGTCAAAGCTATTGCTTTCCCAGGAGTTATGTTCAGATGTGAGAGTTGTATCATAAAGATGGCTGAGCCCCGAATAATTTATGCTTTTGAGCTCTTAAGAATCCCTTGGGCTACACAGAGATCAAACCAGTCAATCTTAAAGAAAATCAATCCTGAATATTCATTAGAAGGAGTGATACCTAAGCTAAAGCTCAAATGTTTGGCCAACTGATATGAAGAGCCAATTCACTGGAAAAGTCTGTTATTCTGAAAATTATTGAAGGCAGAATAAGAAGAGGATAAAAGACATTGAAATGATTGAATGGCATCATTGACTGAATAGACATGAGTTTGAGAAAATTCCGGGAGATGGTGAAAAACAGGGAAATCTCGCATGCTGCAGATCAAGGACTTGCAAAGGGTTGGAGACAACTGAGTGATTCAACAACAACATACACAAAGATAATATTCCTTTCATTCATTTTTTCATACAGTCATTCATATTTAAATTAAAGTTCCATAGGGACATCACAATTACAACTATTAACAGAGAAATTATCTATGAGAACAACCTGTAGACTGGAAAATATATTTTCTAAAATAAAAATATAAAGAACTTCAATAAAGTGGGTAGAAAGGAATAGATGCAGTATAGTCCAATCTTATATACCAAGTCAGGTGGCCCATAAAAAGAAAAATAATCACATTTAATCACGTTACAGATGTTCTCCCCAAGGAGCAAAGGGTTAAATCCCCATATCAGGCTCACAAGCCTGGGAGTCCTGCACAAGAAAGAAAAGTCTCCAAAACGTTGAAATTTGAGGTCTGTGAGGCTTGCGTACGGAATAACTGGAGAGTTTTAGGAAATAGGAACACCACTCTTACAGAGTGTATGCAAAATTTCATGTTCTTTGAGTGGTAGTGGAGTGGCAGAAATTTAAAATAGTCTGGGTCTGACCCTCTTGTTGATCTTTGAGGACTTCTTAAAGCTATAGTAGTCAAATGGGACTTCCCTACAGATGGAGATGCTAGTAGCAGTCATTTTAGTAAGGGCATATATCACAAAGACACTGGTGCTTGTAAATACCATTTTGGAGCTCCCTCCAGCCTATTAAGTCTTGGAGCTTACACCCACAAGTAGGTCATCATCAACCTAGGGAGCCCCTAAGCCCACCCGCCAGTGGGCTAGTCCCAGCCAAAACTGCCTCCGTTGACATAGCCAGATGCTCCATGACCTAGCCCTGCCCACCAGCAAGTCAGTACAAGCCCTGGGTTCACTTGGGCCCTGCAAGCAGCAAGCCAGGGACACAGCACCATCAGTTAGCCAATATCAGCCATTGTACACCATCCTTAAGATGTGAATCCAGTTACCTTAGGACATGGCTCTCCACCATCAGGTTGGTTCATACACTTCACCCCCTGAAACTTACGACCAACTGCCATCCCTACCAGTGAACCAGCAGCCCCCTACAATGCAGGTCGTGCAGTCAACAGGCCCAGGAACTTGTCTTGACTACCAGCGTGCCCACAGTAGTCAGCTCCACAACAGAAGAGTACACACAAGCCACCTAAGGGACAGTAGTCAGGCATAAAGAGGGGAGTGTGCTGCTGGGTCCCATAGGACATTTCCTACTAAAGGCCATTTCTCTAAGATCAGGAAATGTAATCAACCTACTTAACATACACAGTTAGCACAGAGATTTAGGCAAAAGTAAGAGACAGATGAATATATTCTCAGTGAAGGAACAAGAGAAAACCTTAGGAAAAGAACTAAACAAAATGGAGATAAGTAATCTGCCATATAAAGCGGTCAAGATAACAATGATAAGGATGCTCACTAAACTCAGGTAAGAATGAACACAAACTTATAATTTTCACAAGAATTAGAAATAAGAAGAAAAATCAAACAGAGCTGAAGAATACAGTAACAGAGTTTAAAGATTAAAAATATACTAGAGAAAAATAAAGATATACCTTATAACAGGGAATTATAGCCATTTTTTGTCCTAACTCATGAAGGAATACAATCTGCAAAATATTGAATCACTATCTGGTACACCTGAAACTATTATGATACTGTAAATCACTTGTAGTTGAATAAAATATAGATTAGATAATATAGAGGAATAAATCAGAACATTGGAAGACAAAGTAGTAGGAATAATTCAAACTGAACAGAAAAATAGATTAAAAATTCATGATGACTATTTAAGATATTTCTGGGAGAAATCAAGCCCTTTATCATGTTAAAAGTGTCCTAGAAGGAGGAGAGATAGAGAAAGGGACAAAGAATGGCAAATTACATTTGAAGAGATAATAACTAAAAACACTCCTAACCTGAGAAAGGAAACAAAGATTAAGTTCCAGGGAACAAAGAGAGTCCCAAAGAAGCTGAAGCCAGAGAGGTCTACACCAAAGTACATTATAACTAAAGTTGCAAAAATAAAAGATTAACGTAGAATCTGAAAAACCTGTTATGCACAAACTTCCATAAGACTATGTTTTGACTTTTCAGCAAAAAGGAGCTCCCAGAAGGGAGCAGTTCAACATACTCCATGAAGATTAGAAAAACTCTACAACCAAGTGTACCTTGCCCGGCAAGGATAGCATTCAGATTGAAACTGAGATACATAGTTTTAAAGACAAGTAAAAGTTTAAAGAAGTCAGTGTCACTAAACTGACATTACAAGAAATGTTCAGGTGATTTCTCTAAGTAGAAAACAGAAGACCAAAATTAGAAATATGAAACTTAAAAAAATATATATATATATGAAACTTACAAAAGGAAAAATATCTCAATGGTTAAGGAAAAATATAGAGCAAAGGTGGTAAACCAGTCACTTATGAAGCTAGTAGGAAGTTTAAAAGGACAAAAGTGACAAATGCAACTATATGATAAGTAGTTAAGAGATACACAGAACTAAAAGATATAAAGTGTCAAAATACTAAAAGTAAAAGTAGGCATAGATAGAATATACCTGAATATAATAAAGGCCACATATGACAAATCCATTAACAACATCATACTCAGTGGTGAAAGGCTGAAAACATTTCTTTTAAGATCAGGAAGAGCCTAATCTTGCCAGTTTTCCTCAACATTGTTTTTGAAGTCTTAGTTACAACAATCAGAGAACAAAATAAAATAAAGGGAATCTAAATTGGAAAAGAAGTAAATCTGCCACTGTTTATGAATGTTCAACTATGGCAAAATTGCACCCATCACACATGCTACCAAAGTAATGCTCAAATTTCTCCAAGCTATGCTTCAACAAATCCGTGAACTGAAAATTTCCAGATGTTCAAGCTGGATAAAGAAAAGATAGAAGAACCAGAGATCAAATTGCCAACATCTTGTGGATCACAGAAAAAACAAATGAATTCCAGAAAATCATTTGCCTATGTTTCATTGACTACACTAAAGGCTTTGACTGTGTGGGTCACCACAAACTGGAAAATTCTTCAAGAGAATACCAGACCACCTTAACAGCCTCCTGAGAAATATGTATGCAGCTTAAGAAGCAACAGTTAGAACCAGATATGGACCAATGGACGGTTCCAAATTGGAAAAGTAGTACATCAAAGCTACATAGTGTCACCCTGCTTATTTAACTTATATGCAAGGTACATCATGTGAAATGCATGGCTGTATGAAGCACAAGTTGTAATCAAGATTGCCAGGAGAAATACCAACAATCTCAGATATGCAGATGACACTAATCTTATGACAGAAAGAAAACAGGAACTAAAGAGCCTCTTGATGAAAGTAAAAGAGGAGAGTGAAAAATCTGGCTTAAATCTCAACATTCAAAAAGCTAAGATCATGGCATCCAGTCCCATCACATCATGACAAATAGATAAGGGAACAATGGAAACAGTGACAGACTATTTCCTGGGACTCGAAAATCATTGCAGATGGTGACTGTGGCCTAGAAGGAACACTTGTTCCTTGGAAGGAAAGCTATGAGCAACCTAGAGAGCATATTAAAAAGCAGAGACATTATTTTGCCCACAAATGTCCATTAGTCAAAGCTATGGATTTTCCAGGAGTCATGCATGAATGTGAGAGTTGGACCATAAAGAAAGCTTAACACCAAAAACGTGATGCTTTTGAACTGTTACATTGGAGAGGACTCTTGAGAATCCCTTGAATTGCAAGGAGATCCAAATAGTCAATCCCAAATAAAATCAGTCCTGAATATTCATTGGAAGAACTGATGCTGAGGCTGATGCTCAGATATTTTGGCCATCTGATGCAAAGAACTGACTCACTGGAAAAGACCCCAATGTTGGGAGAGACTGAAGGAAGAAAGAGAAGGGGATGACAGAGGATGAGATGGTTGAATGGCATCACTGACTGGATGGACATGAGTTTGAGCAAGCTCTGGGTGTTGCTGATGGACAGGAAGCCTGGCATGCTGCGGTCCATGGGTTCACAAATAGCCATGACTGAGTGTCTGAACTGAACTCTAAACTAATGGAAATAAAACAAAAATAAACAAATAGGAATTAATTAAACTTAGGGGATTTTACACAAGAAGGGAAACTATAAACCAAAAGAAAAGTCAAGCAATATTTGTTCAGGGTGAAGCTAAAATCAACAACAACAACAAGAACAACAACAACAACAACAAAAACAAACAAACAAACAAAAAACTATAATAGTTCCATAAAATGGGGAGTAGTGATAGCTTAAGGTGAACAGTGTCAGATTAGTGATCTCTGAAGAAAAAGATTTATCTTTTGGATCAGAGACCAATCTTGGTCAGAGCTTTTGTGTAGCACAGTTTTATTAAAATATAAAAGAGAAAGCTTCTGATTTAGACATCAGAAGGGGGATGGAGAGAGCCCCCCTCACTAGCTTAAGCAATGGAGTTATATACTATTTTAATTGGCTATTACAACAAATCAAAAGGATGTCTCAAAGTTATAAAGATCTTACTAGATCCACTCCCATAATTTACATTTTAAAATAACCAGATTATAATTTAACAATAGAAAGATCCTACCAGACCCACTCCTATAATATACATCCTAAAATATCAGGATTAGTCAGAAGGTTTTCAGGAAGGAGAAACTGTCCTCAAGCAGGATACATTGTTGATATATAATCCCTAGTACAGAGTTTAAAATGAGCTGCTTATTATCTAATCATCAGTTCTAGGCTTAAAGTAGAAACCACTTTATGTGACTAAGACTAAGGAATGTAGAGAGAGAGAAAAAATAAATTAATTAATTAAATAAAGAAATAAAAATAAAGAACGTCTGTCCTTTCCTCCTCCTTGAGAATTCCAGACTCCTATCTCCTCTTCGAGAACCCTCTCTCCTTGGGGACTACCATACTTCTTATCAGCCTGCCTAGGAATTGACTTTCTCAGTAAGAAATAAAAATATAACACAAATGATATTAATGAAATCACAAAAGTAGACAGAAAATAAGAAAGGAACCACAAAGAGCTACAAAAGCAACCGTGAAACAATTAACAAAGTTACAATAACTACACACCTGTCATTATTTTAAATGTAAATGAACTGGTGCCAGTGCTCAGTTGTTCAGTTGTGTCCAAGTCTTTGTGAACCTATGTACAATAGCCTTCCAAACTTCTCTGTGCATGGAATTCTCCAGACAAGAATACTGGAGTGGCTTTTCATTTCTTTCTCCAGGGGATCTTCCTGACCCAGGGATTGAACCTGTATCTCCTGCATTGGCAGGTGGATTCTTTACCACTAGTGTCACCTAGGAAGACCAGTAAATTAACTAAGTGCTCCAATCAAAAACATAGAGTAGCTAAATAAAAACAAGACCAAAAATACACTGCCTATAGGTGATTCATATTGTCCTAAATATAAATTTAATTACGGAGATTAAAAAAAAAAAGTGCTCCCTGAAAATGGAAACAAAAAGAAATTTGGAGTAGCAACACTTATAATTAGACATAATATACTTTAAGCACACTGCAACAAAAGGCAAAGAAGAACCTATGTAATGATAAAGGCTTAAATTCAAAAGGAATATTTAACAACTGTCTGTTCAGTTCAGTCACTCAGTCATGCCTGACTCTTTGCAACCCCGTGGACTGCAGAACTCCAGCCTACCTGTTCATCACCAACTCCCAGAGTTTACTCGAACTCATGTCCATTGAGTCGGTGATGCCTTTGAACCATCACATCTTCTGTCGTCCCCTTTTCCTCCCGTCTTCAATCTTTCCAAGCATCAGGGTCTTTTTAAGTGAGTCAGCTCTTCCCATCAAGTGGCCAAAGTCTTGGAGTTTCACCTTCAACATCAGTCCTTCCAATGAGTATTCAGGACTGATTTCCTTTAAGATGGACTGGTTGGAACTCCTTGCAGTTCAAGGGACTCCCAAGAGTCTTCCCCAACACCACAGTTCAAAAGCATCAGTTCTTCAGGGTTCAGCTTTCTTTATAGTCCAACTCTCACATCCAAACATGATCACTGGAAAACTAGATGAACCTTTGTTGGCAAAGTAATATCTCTGCTTTTCAATATGCTACCTAGGTTGGTCATAACTTTCCTTGCAAGGAGTAAGCATCTTTTTATTTCATGGCTGCAATCACAATCTGCAGTGATTTTGGAGCCCAAGAAAATAAAGTTTGTCATTGTTTCCACTGTTTCTGCATCTATTTACCATGAAGTGTAGGGACCAGATACTATGAACTTAGTTTTCTGAATGTTGAGCTTTAAGCCAACTTTTTCACTCTCTTCTTTAACTTTCATCAAGAGGCTCTTTAGTTCTTCACTTTCTGCCATAAGGATGGTGTCATCTAACAACTGTAAATATATATATTTCCAACACAGAAGCACCTAGGTATAAAGCAAATATTAACAAATATAAAGGAGGAAATTGACAGTGATACAGTAATAATAGGAGATTTTAACACCCCACATTCATCAGTGGACAGATCATTAAGACAGAAAATCAATAAGGAATCAGTGGACTTAAATAGCACATTGGAACAGAGGGACTTTATGTATATATTTCACATCAAAGCAGCATAGTACATATTTTTTTAAGTACAAAAGGACTATTCTTTAGGAGACATCACTTTTCAGACCACTACACATCTCAGTAAATGTAAGACTAATATCATATCAAGCACTATTTCCAACCAAAATAGTGTAAGAGGAGAAATCAACTGTTAAAAAAAAATTGCAAAATTCAGAAACATATGGAGGCTAAACAATGTGCTACTAAACAAATTGAGTCACTGAAGAAATGAAAATGGAAACAAAAACGCAAAGATACAAATGAAAGTGGAAAAGCAATGACAAAATCTATTTGATGCAGAAAAATGGTTCTTTTTTTAAAAAAATATTTATTTGATGCAGCAAAATAGTTTTGAGAAAATGTTTACAAAATTAGTATTTGAAATAGCTGAACTAGAATCTCATCAGCTCCACTAGCTTTGTTCGTAGTGATGCTTCCTAAGGTCCACTTGACTTCACATTCTAGGATGTCTGGCGGTAGGTAAGTGATCACACCACTGTGGCTATCTGGGTCATGAAGTACTTTTTTGTATAGGTCTTCTGTGTATTCTTATCACCTCTTCTTAATATCTTCTGTTTCTGTTCGGTCCATACAACTTCTGTCTTTCATTGTGCCCATTTCTGCATGAAATATTCCCTTTGTATCTCTCATTTTCTTGATGGTATTGATAGTCTCTCCCATTCTATTGCTTTCCTCTGTTTCTTTGCGTTAATCACTGAGGAAGGCTTTCTTATCTCTCCTTGCTATTCTTTGGAACTCTGCATTCAAATGAGTATATCTTCCCTGTTCTCCTTTGCCTTTAGCTTCTCTTCTTTCTAAGCTATTTCTAAGGCCTCCTCAGACAAACATTTTGCCTTTTTACATTTCTTTATTTGGGGATGGTTTTCATCATGAACCTTCATCACAAACATCACGAACCTGTACATCACGAACCTTCATCCATAGTTATTCAGACACTATCTGATTTAAACTTTTGAATATATTTGTCACTTCCACTGTATAATCCATAAGGGATTTGATTTAGATCATACATGATTGGTCTAGTAGTTTCACCTACTTTCTTAAATTTAAGTCTGAACTTAGCAATGATGAGTTCATGATCTGAGCTGCAGTCAGGTCCCAGTCTTCTTTTTGCTGACTCTATAGAGTTCCTCCATCTTTGACTGCAAAAATATAATCAATCTGATTTCCTTATTGACCATCTGGTGATGTCCATGTGTAGAGTTGTCTCTTGTGTTGTTGAAAGAGGGTGTTTGCTATGACCAGTGTGTTCTCTTAGCAAAACTCTGTTAGTCTTTGCCCTGTTTCATTTTATACTCCAAGGCTAAACTTGCCTGTTACTCCAGGTGTCTCTTGACTTCCTACTTTAGGATTCCAGTTCCCTATGATAAAACTGATATTTTTGGGTGTTAGCTCTAAAAGGTTCTGTTGGACTTTATGGAAGCATTCAATCTCATCTTCTTCAGCATTACTTCTGGGGCATAGACATGGATTACTGTGATACTGAATGGATTGCCTTGGAAACAAACAGAATTCATTCTACCAGTTTTGAGATTTCACCCAAGTACTGAATTCTGGACTATTCTAGATTATGAGTGCTACTCCATTTCTTTTGAGAGATTCTTGCCCACCGTAGTAGATATAATGTTCATCTGAATAAAATTTGCCCATTCCAGTCCATTTCAGTTCACTGTTTCCTAAATCATCGATGTTCACATTTGCCATCGCCTGCTTGAAAACTTCCAACTTACTTTGATTAATGGACCTAACATTCCAGGTTCCTATGTAATATTGTTCTTTACAGCATCAGACTTTACTTCCATCACCACTCACATCCATAACTGGGTGTTGTTTTCACTTTGGCTCCTTCTCTTCATTCTTTCTGGAACTATTTCTCCACTCTTCTCCAGGCTTCATCAGTACATGAACTGGGAACTTTGATGTTCAAACTGGATTTAGAAAAGGCAGAAGAACCAAAGATCAAATTTCAAACGTCTGTTGAATGATAGAAAAAGCAAGATATTTCCAGAAAAACCATCTATTTCTGCTTTATTGATCATGCCAAAGCATTTGACTATGTAGATCACAACAAACTCTGGAAAATTCTTAAAGAGATGGGAACACCAGACCACCTTACCTGACTCCTGAGAAATTTGTATGCAGGTCAAGAAGCAACAATTAGAATGGGATGTAGAACAATGGACTGGTTCCAAATCAGGAAAGGAATAAGTTGGGCTATATATTGTCACCCTGCTTATTAAACTTATTTGCAGAGTACATCATGCAAAATACAGGGCTGGATGAAGCACAGCTGGAATCAAGACTGCTAGGAGAAATATCAATAACCTTAGATATGCAGATGACACCATCCTTATGGCAGAAAGTGAAAAAGAGCTAAAGAGCCTCTTGATGAAAGTGAAAGACAAGAGTCAAAAGGTTGGCTTAAAACTCAACACTCAAAAAAATAAGATCATGGCATCTAGTTCCACCACTTCATGGTATAAAGATAGGGAAACAAGGAAAACATTGACACATTTTATTTTCTTGGGCTTCAAAATCACACAGATGGTGGCTATAGCCATGAAATTAGAAGACACTTGCTCCTTGGAAGTAAAGCTATGACCGATCTAGATAGCATATTTAAAAATGAAGACATTACTTTGCTGAAAAAGTTGTGTCTAGTTAATGCTATGTATTTTCCTGTAGTCATGTATGGATGTGAGAGTTGGACTATAAAGAAAGTTGAGCACTGATGAATTAATGCTTTTGGACAATGGTGATGGAGAAGACTCTTGAGGGTCTCTTGGACTGCAAGGAGATCAAACCAGTCAATCTTAAAGGAAATCAGTGTTGAATATTCATTGAAAGGACTGATGTTGAAGCTGAAGCTCCAATACTTTGGCCACCTGATGGGAAGAACTGTCTCTTTGGATAATCCCCTGATTCTGGGAAAGAATTAAGGCAGGAAGAGAAAAGGATGACAGAGGATAAGGTACTTAAATGGTATCACTGACTCAATGGCCATGAGTTTGAGTAGGCTCCAAGAGTTGGTGATGGACAGGAAAGCCTAGTGTGCTGCAGTCCATGGCATCACAAAGAGCCAGACACGATTGAATGACTAAACTGAACTGAACTAATACAAGCTTGTCTCAGGAAATAAGAAAGCTCTCAAATAAATCGCCTAGCTTCAAACAGCTGGGGAAAAAAAGGTCAAAATTAGAAGGAAAGAACTAGAAAACATGAAAGCAGGAAAAAATAAAAATAGGGAGAAAAAAATCTATGAACTAAAAATTGCTTCTTTGAAAAGATTAACAAAAACTGATTAATCTCTAGCTAAAGCAATATAGAAAAAAGAGATAGGGTACAGATAAAGAAAAGCAGAAACAGAAGATGAGATATTACAAACAACACTACAGAAATACAAAGGAACATAAAATAGTACAATGCAATTATAGGCCAATAAAAGACAACCTTATAGATTAAAGATCTAAATGTAAGACGAGAGACTATAAAACTCCTAGAAGAGAACATAGGCAAAACACTCTCCGACATGAACCACAGCAGGATCCTCGATGACCCACCTCCCAGAATATTGGAAATAAAAGCAAAAATAAACAGATGGGACCTAAGTAAGCTTAAAAGCTTTTGGACAAGGGAAAGTATATTCAAGGTGATAAGATAGCCTTCAGAATGGGAGAAAATAATAGCAAATGAAGAAGCAGACAAAGGATTAATCTCAAAAATATACAAGCAACTCCTCCAGCTCAACTCCAGAAAAATAAATGACCCAATCAAAAAATGGCACAAAGAACAAAACAGACATTTCTCCAAAGAAGACATACAGATGGCTAACAAACACATGAAAAGATGCTCAACATCACTCATTATCAGAGAAATGCAAATCAAAACCACAATGAGGTACCATTACACGAAAGTCAGGATGGCTGCTATCCAAAAGTCTACAAGAAATAAATGCTGGAGAAGGTGTGGAGAAAAAGGAATCCTCTTACACTGTTGGTGGGAATGCAAACTAGTACAGCCACTATGGAAAACAGTGGGGGGATTCCTTTAAAAACTGGGAATAGAACTGCCATATGACCCAGCAATCCCACTCTTGGGCATACACACTGAGGAAACCAGATCTGAAAGAGACATGTGCAACACAATGTTCATCGCAGCACTTTTTATAAATGCCAGGATATGGAAGCAACCTAGATGTCCATCAGCAGATGAGTGGATAAGGAAGCTATGGTACATATTCACAATGGAATGTTACTCAGCCATTAAAAAGAATTCATTTGAATCAGTTCTAATGAGATGGATGAAACTGGAGCCCTTTATACAGAGTGAAGTAAGCCAGAAAGGTAAAGACCAATACAGTATACTAAGGCATATATATGGATTTTTAAAAGATGGTAACAATGACCCTATATGCAAAACAAAAAGAAACACATATGTACAGAACAGACTTTTGGACTCTGTGGGAGAAGATGAGGGTGGGATGTTCTGAGAGAATAGCATTGAAACAAGTATACTATCAAGGGTGAAACAGATCACCAGCCCAGGTTGGATGCATGAGACAAATGCTCAGGGCTGGTGCATGGGGAAGACCCAGAGGGATGGGATGAAGATGGAAGTGGGAGAGGGGGTCGGGATGGGGAACACATGTTAATCCATGGCTGATTCACATCAATGTAAGGCAAAAACCACTACAATATTGTAAAGTAATTAGCCTCCAAGTAATAAAAATAAATGGGGGGGGGGCGAAGAAAACCTTAAAGAAATTGTTAAATTTCTAGAAACCTGCCAATAAATGGCAAATCTAAAAGAAGTAAATAAATTCCAAGAAACATAAAATGTTCCAAGCTTTATCCTCAAGAAATAGAATACGAGCAGAATAATTATCAATAAAGATTATGAATCAGTAATCAAAACACACCCAGCCAACAAAGATCCGATACCAGATGACTTCATATGTAATTTCACCAAGCATTGAAAGAGGGAGTAACACCAATCTATTTCAAAGTATTTAAAAAAAAAAAATTGAAGAGAAAATATGCTTCTGGACACATTCTACAAGGCAACATCAACTCGATACTGAAACCAGATGGAAATATCACAAATTTGTTTTCTTAAATCATTGCTAACCAATATTCCTGAAAATTGATGCAAAAATTATAGCAAATATTATCAAAATGAATTTGATAAAATTTAAAAGGATCATGCATCAGGGTAAACTGGGATTTATTACCAGTATTTAAAGATGTTTCAATATTCACACATCAATAAATGTGATACACCACATTAAGACACTAAAGAATAAAAATCATATGATAATCTCAATAGATGCACAAAAATTTTGACAAAATTCAGCATTAATTTGTTATATATATAAAAAAAAAAAAACCTCTCAGCATGGCAGATACAGAGGGAACAAAATTTAACATGAGTAAGCCAATATATGACAAAATGATGGGCTTCCCAGGTGGCTCAGTGGGTCACTAAATCTGCCTGCAATGCAAGAGAGCAGGAGATGTGGGTTCAGTCCCTGGGTCAGGAAGATCCCCTGGAGGAGAGCAGCACAACCCACTCCAATATTCTTGCCTGGAGAATCCCATGAACAGAGGAGCCTGGTGGGCTACAGTCCATAAGGTCACAAAGTGTCAGACACAACTGAAGTGATTAAGCATATCATGTGACAAAACAACAGCCAACAACAGCCAACATCAACAACAGCCACAACAAGTAGTTGAAAGCATTTTTTCTAAGATCAACATAAGGATGACCATTCTAACCACTTTTACTCTAACCAATTTTCTTTTCTCAACTTTATTGAGAGTCCTAACCAGAGCAATCAGACAAGGAAAATAAATAAAAGACCTCCCAATTGGAAAGGAAGAAGCAAAATTGTCTACTGTTTGCAGCTGATATAATTCTATATATTAAAAATTTTAAAGATAACAGCAAAATAATAATAATAATAACTACAACTAATAAATAATTCAGTAAAGTTGCAAGGTACTAAATTAATAGAAATCTATTGTATTTATTCACACTAACTGGAAACTAATGGAAAGAAAAATTAAGAAAACAATACTATTTATAATGAGAACTGACTCATTGGGAAAGACCTGATAGCAGGAAAAGATTGAGGGCAAGAGGAGATGGGGGCGACAAAGGATGAGATGCTTGGATGGTGTCACCAAGTCAATGGGCATGAGTTTGAGTAAACTCTGGAAGATATTAAGGGACAGGGGAGCTTGGCATGCTGTTGTTCATGAGGTCACAAAGAGTCTGACGCGACTTAGCAATTGAAAAATGAACAACTATTTACTATCATATTACAAGAATAAAATACCAAAGAATAAACCTAACCAAGGAGGTGAAATACCTGTACTTAAAAATCTATAAGACACAGCTGAAATATATTGAAGACAACACACACACACACACACAGAAGGAAATATATACCTTGCTCATGCATTGGAAAATTTAGTATTGTTAAAATAATCACACAACCCAAGGAAATCTTCAGATTCATTGCAGTCCCTGTCAAAATACTAATGGCACTGTTTTCAAAGAACTGCAAAAAATAATCATAAAATTTGAATGGAAACCCAGAAGTCCTCAAATAAGCTCAAACAATCTTGATAAAGAACAAATCTGGAGGTATCACACACTCTGATGTCAAACAATACTAAGAAGATCAGAGGAAAGAGATAAGGCAGAGGTGAAAATCAGCTGGCCAGCTGAACTGAATTGCATTGGCTAGGACAAATGGCTTGCTAAAGGAGAAAAAGATCCAGAGAGGAAGAAAATAAAGGGGCCTGCCCAAGTAAAGTGTTTTTCCATCCAGTGCTTGATGGTCATGTTTTCCTTGGTGACTCCAACACCAAGATGCTGTGGGTTTCCTCCCCAGGCAAATGTGAAAAGTACATTTCACTCCATTAAGGTATAAAATGAATTCATGAGGAGAGAACTTAAGATGGTAGAGGAATGAGATGGGGAAATCACCTTCCCTGCCAACAAATACATAAAAGAAATAATCTGCATATGGAACAACTTCTACAGAACATGTTCCGAATACTGACAGAAGTCCTCAGACTTCCACAAAGCAAGCCAATCTTCTCAGAATGAGATAGGGCAAAATATAGAGATTAAAATTTAAAAAGAGAGAGAGAGAAAAGGATTTCAGATAGGGACCTGCACCCTGGGGAGAGAGTTGTGAAGGAGGAAAAGCTTCTACACACTTGGAAACCATCTCATGGGCAGAGACAATGGGAAGCTTCACAACCTCAGTGGGGAGTGTAGCAGCAATAGATGTTTAGAAAGCCAGAGAGAATTCACCACAGGAATCAATGCCAAACAGCTCTTCCTAGTCAAGAAGGAGATTACACGCCCATGCTGTGGAGAATAGGTGCTGGATGCTTAGGCTCAGGCTTCAGGGTCCCGACCCTAGAGGGAGGGCTGAGACTCTGAGGGGGCTGGTATGACACAGCTGAAGAAGTCTGGGGGCAAAGCCTGGCCCCACCATAGTGACAAGAGATCATCCCCCCTGGAATGTACTAGTTATTGTACTCAAAAACTCAGGCCCTCACCCTCAGTGGAAGCATAGGGGGACAAGCCAGCTGTGGTCTGCAGCTCCAGAGGTAGAAAAGCTGGTGTGGGTGTCAGGGACAGAAGACAGGAAGCTGCTACAGTTTCAACCACCAAGCTGTGAGCAGGCAAAAAGTCGCTGCCCGTATATTCCTGGGAACCCGAGAAGCCTGGCTCTGCTGAGTCCCACACGCAAGGTCAATACCTCTGGAGAGATGCACAATCCACCTCAGACTATGATCACCTTCCAAAGGTCCTGGACACAGCAGTCACTCCTCACAGACGCCAAATATGTCTGCCAGGTCCCTCCCTCTCCCCAGCCCAACTGATCAAGTGAGCTCTGTTAAGTGGCTACTTGTATCCTCTTATTATCTGCGTGGAGAGGAGACACTGGAGGGTGACCTCCAAGCAGAGGTGGGTACAAAACCAAAACAGAGTACCAGTGAGCAAATTAGAGGAGAAAAATCTCCTGCAGCCATAGGTGTAGTGTATTAAATCCAATAATTAGCCTGAGACTGTCAGCTTTAGGGGCAACTGTGGACCATGGGAGCAAGCACAAGCTAGAACAAGGCAAGATCTGAATCTGAGCTGAGTCCTCACTGCCCATAACAGAACCAGAGACCTTCCTAGAAATATCAAAGAACTTTCTGAATATGTAGATTGATTGGAGAAAAGTGTGTGGAGAGGAAAAAAGAAAGAATCACAAGGTAGTTCTTATTTTACTTCAACATGCATTTTTTTCTATATTTGTCTATTTTCTTTTTCACATTGTTCTTTCTACATTATATTCCATTTAATTTTATTTTTATAACATACTTTTTCCATTTCTAAGCATCTTATTTTTAAATAAATTCATTTTTGTGTTATTTCCTATTTTTCCAGTATCATTTAGCTATATTGCATTTTTGCCATGTTTTTGATTTTGTATTTTTGCTAGTCTAGTTTTAGTATTCATTTACACTTAGGGGTTTGCTTATTGGCTTTATTTCTCTCTTCTTTTTTGAGTCCTGTTTTTATCCTTTTCCCTCTTTTTTGTCATTTCCTTTCCCTTTCTAAGTGTTTGAGTTTCTTTGGGTGATCTTGACTGTTGAGTGTTGCTTTCACAATTCATCTTGAAGTTTTTCTTCTGGGCTGTGAGGCCTGTGAAGTCTTGGTGCTTCAGAAAGGGGTCAGGTCTGAAACCCTGAAGTGGGAAACATGAGTCCAGGGCGTTGTGCCATCAGAGAAATACCAACCTCATGGAATATTAATCAGTGAGCACTATCCCAAGTACTGCCATCTCAACACTAAGACAAAGCCCCATCCAAAGTCCAGCAAGACCCAGTGCCAACTGCCTCACTTCAAACCTTTAGCAAAACAGGAACACAATCCTTCCACTAGCAGAAAGACTGACTGAAGCCACACAAAGCCCACAGACACTCCCAAACACACTACTGGACAAATTACTACCCTTCAAAGGGATAAGATCCAGCTCCATTTGCCAGAACCCACGCACAAGTCAGCCTAACCAGGCAACCTTCACAAGGCACTGGTCCAACCCCCTCATGGGGACAGACTCCACAATTAAGAGGAACTATGACCTGCCAGCCTGCAGAAAGGATACCCCAAACACAGAAAATTAAACAACATGAAAAGACAGAGAAACAGTCAGAGATGAAAGATCATGGTGAAAACTCAAAAGATCAAACAAATGAAGAGGGAATAAGCAGTCTACCTGAAAAA
This sequence comes from Hydropotes inermis, assembly GCA_020226075.1. Lineage (NCBI taxonomy): Eukaryota > Metazoa > Chordata > Mammalia > Artiodactyla > Cervidae > Hydropotes > Hydropotes inermis. The sequence continues at coordinate 3,602,878 of CM035286.1, read as the reverse complement.
TAATTCAGACTAATGATAGTAAAGATGATCTAAAATCTTGGAAATAAAGTGGAGGGACAGATAAACAGACTGGAAGCACAGATCAATAAGATTTTTTAAAAAAGTTAAAAAGGGCCAAAAAAATTGAAGAACATGCAATTAGCAATAAGCAAGAGATTAAACATACATTAGAGACAACCAATAGCAGAAAAACTGAGGCAAAAGAATAGTTAAGTGAGCTGGAAGGTGGAATGGTGGAAATAGCTGAAATAGAGCATAATAAAGGAAAAGTAATAACAAGAAATGAAGACAACCTCAGAGACCTCTGGGACAACATTAAGCACATCAACATTATAACTAGAGGGACCTTAGAAGAAAAATATAAAATAAAATAAAGGGACAGGAAATATTTGAGGAGATTATAGTCTAAAACTTCCCCAAAACAGCAAAGGAAATTGCCACCCAAATATAGAGGGCCCTAGAGTCCCATACAGGACAAGCCCAAGGAGAAACATGCTAAGACATATGTTAATCAAATTAACAAGAATTAAACACAACAAATGTAAACAAGCAACAAATAGCATACAATAAGATCCAAATAAGGCTAAAAGCTGACCTTTAAACAGAAATTTTGCAGGTCAGAAGGGAATAGCAGAATATTCTTAAACTGATGAATAGGAAAAAAAAAAATAAAAATAAAACAAGATTACTCTATCTAGCAGGAATTTCATCCAGATTTGAAAGAGAAATCACAAGCTTCATTGATAAGCAAAAGGTAAGAGAATTCAACATCACCAAACCAGCTTTACAACAAATGATAAAGGAAATTTTCTAAACAGGAAACACAAGATAAAGAAAAGACCTACAAAAAACAAACTCAAAAAAAATGAAGTAAATGGTAACAGGATCATACATATCAATAATTATCATAAATGAAAATGGACTAAATGTTCCAACCAAAAGACACAGATTGGTTAAATGGATACAAAAACAAGACACCTATTTATGCTATCTACAACAGACCCACTTCACATCCACATACAGACTGACAATGAGGGGCTGGAAAAATATATTCCGTGCAAAAAGAAATCAAAAGAAAGTTGGAGTAGCAATACTCATATTAGATAAAATAGACTTTAAATAAAGACTGTTACAAAAGACAAGGAAGGACACTACATCTGTCCAAAGGATCAATTAAAGAAGAAGATATAACTCTTAATAATATATATGCACTCATCTTAGTAGCACCTCAATACATAAGGCAAATACTAATAACCATTGAAGAGGAAATTGACAGTAGCACAATAATAGTGAGGGTCTTTAACACCCTACTCACACCAATGGACAGATCATCCAGGCAGAAAATTTATAAGGAAACACAAGCTTTAACCTTATACCTAAGGAAACTAGAAAAAGAACAAAAGGCTCAAAGTTAGTAGGAGAAAAGAAATCATAAAGAACAGAGCCAAAATAAATGAAAAAGAAATTATCTTTATGAGAGTAAAGATCAATAAAATTACAACCTGGTTATTTGAGAAAAAATTGACAAGGAAAAAGGTAGAAGGCTCAAACCAATGCAATTAAAAATAAAAAAAGAGAAGTTACAACAGACAACACCAAAATACATAGAGAACTGTAAATTAAAATGATACAATGAGGTATCACCATACACCAGGATCATAAGAGACCACTGCAACCAAATATATGACAATAAAATGGACAACCTGAAAGAAATGGACAAATTATTAGAAAACTATAACTTTCCAAAATTGAATCAAGAAGAAATTGAAAATATGAACAGACCAATCACAACCATTGAAATAGAAACTATAATAAAAAATCATCCAGCAAATAAAAGCCCAGGAATAGATGGCTTCACAGATGTATGCTACCAATAGTTTAGAGAAGTACTAATACCTATCCTGTTCAAATTCTTCCAAAAAATTGAAGAGGAAGGAAAACTACCAAACTCATTCTATGAGGGCACAATCACTCTGATATCAAAACCAGAAAGAAAATTACAGGCCAATGTCACTGATGAATATAGGTGCAAAAATCCTTAACAAAATTCTAGCAAACAGAATCAAACAACACATTCAAAGGATCATACACTATGATCAAGTGGGATTTATCCTAGGAATGCAAAGATTCTTTCATATATGAAAATCAATCAATGTGATTCACATTGATTGAAGTAAAAATTGAAAGGTAAAATTCTTATGATCATTTCAATATTTGCAGAGAAAGTTTTTGACACAATTCAACATCCATTTGTGATAAGAACACTCCAGAAACTAAGCACAGAAGGAGTATGTTTCAACATAATAAAGGCCATATACAAGAAACCCACAGCAAACATTACTCTCAATGGTGAAAAGCTGAAAGTATTTCCTCTACAATCAAGAACAAAATAAGGATGCCCACTCTTAAAACTATTATTTAACAGAATTTTTATATTCCTAGCCATGAGATTTTTTTTTTTCCTTCTGAATCTGAGAATCCATTTGTAAATTTACAAACCAAATTTGGGTGGGAAATTTAAGATAAGAATCACGACTGACTGATGAACTTTGTAGAAAATGTATCCTTTTAAAAAGTGGATAAAATATTTAAAATTAAATTTGTATTTGAATTATTTATACATAGAACTAATTAATGAAGTAGCAATAAAATAGCAAGCCAGATACTAAGCTTAGAAATAGTCAGTTCAACTTATGAGCTTATTCAGTTCAGTTCAGTTCAGTCACTCAATCGTGTCCAACTCTTTCGACCCCATGAATTGCAGCACGCCAGGCCTCCCTGTCCATCACAAACTCCCAGAGTTTACTCAAACTCATACCCATTGAGTTGGTGATGCCATCCAGCCATCTCATCCTCTGTCATCCCCTCTCCTCCTGCCCCCAATCCCTCCCAGCATCAGGGTCTTTTCAGTGAGTCAACTCTGCATGAGATGGCCAAAGTATTGGAGTTTCAGCTTCAGCATCAGTCCTTCCAATGAACACCCAAGACTGGTCTCCTTTAGGATAGACTGGTTGGATCTCCTTGCAGTCCAAGGGACTCTCAAGAATCTTCTCCAACACCATAGTTCAAAAGCATCAATTTTTAGGCACTCAGCTTTCTTCACAGTCCAACTCTCACATCCATGCATGACCACTGGAAAAATCACAGCCTTGACCAGATGGACCTTTGTTGGCAATGTAATGTCTCTGCTTTTTAATATACTATCTAGGTTGGTCATAACTTTCCTTCCAAGGAGTAAGCGTCTTTTAATTTCATGGCTGCAAGCACCATCTGCAGTGATTTTGGAACCCCAAAAAATACAGTCTGACACTGTTTCCACTGTCTCCCCAACTATTTCCCATGAAGTGATGGGACCAGATGTCATGATCTTAGTTTTCTGAATGTTGAGCTTTAAGCCAACTTTTTCACTCTCCTCTTTCACTTTCATCAAGAGGCTTTTTAGTTCCTCTTCATTTTCTTCCATAAGGGTGGTGTCATCTGCATATCTGAGGTTATTAATATTTCTCCTGGCAATCTTGATTCCAGGTTGTGCTTCTTCCAGCCTATCATTTCTCATGATGAAATTATTAGTTGCAGAATCATGGGTAATTTGCTTCTGTTCCTGTTTCTGTTTTCTCAAGTAAGAATGAAGATAGTACTTATACCATAGAGTTGTCATAAAAGATGAGTGAACCAATACCTATAAAACACTGAAAAGAGTGCCTCACACATAGTGTACTTCATATTTACCTGTGGTAGTGAAAACACAAAGATCCAAAGTTCAGAAAGTTTAAAATAGGATGGAGATCAGTCCAGTATGTTTATAGACTGTGATACCACAAAACACAGGCTGAACAATACGACTAATTATGAGATTATGAAACCTCTCTCAATATTCATATCTGGATAAGCCTTCTAAATACTCTCAGCTAGTTAATGTGATTAGGTGGGAGGAGGGATTGGGATGGGGAATACATGTAAATCCATGGCTGATTCATTTCAATGTATGACAAAACCCACTACAATATTGTAAAGTAATTAGCCTCCAACTAATACAAATATATATATAAATATATATATATATATATATATATATGTATATATATATATATGAAAGAAAAGTGACTAAACTGAAATATAAGGATTAAGCTGTCCAAGATGGATCCTTATAATCTAGTCTCCTAAAGGAGGGAGGTTGGCTTCCCGCAGAGCACACCAGTTTAGGAAAAGAGGCCATCTCAATGAAATCAGATACAATTTAATGATTAAGGTGGTCATTCTTGATAGAATGCTATGGTAGCAGGTCAGGGCTGAAAGTCATTTCATATAGTCACTAAAGGATATCCTAAATCCTTGATTATGCCAGAGAAAGGACTGATAGTCCAACTGAAGGTCAGAGACTACAGTTTCAAACTTCATACTGTTGTAACCACAAGACTTGTTTTTTTTTTTTTTTTTTTTTTTTTTTTTTTGTTTGGGGCTAATTACTTTACAACATTTCAGTGGGTTTTGTCATACATTGACATGAATCAGCCATGGACTTACATGTATTCCCCATCCTGATCCCCCCTCCCACATCCCTCTCCACCTGATTCCTCTGGGTCTTCCCAGTACACCAGGCCTGAGCACTTGTCTCATGCATCCCACCTGGGCTGGTGACCTGTTTCACTATAGATAATATACATCCTGTTCTTTCAAAACATCCCACCCTCGCCTCCTCCCACAGAGTCCAAAAGTCTGTTCTGTACACCTGTGTCTCTTTTCCTGTTTTGCATATAGGGTTATCGTTACCATCTTTCTAAATTCCATATATATGTGTTAGTATGCTGTAATGGTCTTTATCTTTCTGGCTTACCTCACTCTGTATAATGGACTCCAGTTTAATCCATCTCATTAGAACTGATTCAAATGAATTATTTTTAATGGCTGAGTAATATTCCATGGTGTATATGTACCACAGCTTCCTTATCCATTCATCTGTTGATGGGCATCTAGGTTGCTTCCATGTCCTAGCTATTATAAACAGTGCTGTGATGAACTAAACAGACATTTCTCCAAAGAAGTCATACAGATGGCTAACAGACACATGAAAAGATGCTCAACATCACTCATTATCAGAGAAATGCAAATGAAAACCACAATGAAGTACCATTACACGCCAGTCAGAATGGCTGCTATCCAAAAGACTTGTATTTAAGTTACTCGTTATGCTGACTGGAACGGAACTTATGTCTTCCTAATCACACAGATTAGAAGCTTCACAACTCCAAATCCAGTAGTACTCTCCAAAACTTTGACATTCTGTCTTGCTAGATCTTAAATGTCATGCTCTTAAAATGCAATAAGTTATGGAAGAACCATGCACAAGCTATAGCTCTATGTCTGTAACCTCCCCCCAACTCCATATATTTTCTGTCTGATAATTCTTCCCTGTTTGCTTGATCAAGATCTTAAACAAAACCAAAGCTTGACCAACTGGTGTCCATCACAGTTTCAAAATCACTGATGAACTTCATGCTATATGACATGCCACAGTACTAAGGTAGCAGTATTCTAGGCTACTACACATGTGCTGTTTTTGCTGCTGCTGCTGCTGCTAACTCACTTCACTCGTGTCCAACTCTGTGTGACACCATAGACGTCAGCCCACCAGGCTCCCCCCTTCCTGGGATTCTCTAGGCAAGACCACTGGAGTGGGTTGACATTTCCTTCTCCAATGTGTGAAAGTGAAGTTGCCCAGTCATGTCCGACTCTTAGTGACCCCATGGGCTGCAGCCTACCAGGCTCCTCCATCCGTGGGATTTTCCAAGCAAGAGTACTGGAGTGGGGTACCATTGCCTTCTCCAAACCATGTGCACGTTATAGTAAAAACTCAGAATGTTACAGCACTAAATGCAAAAGAATATTCCCAAGAGGGTTGCCTACACCACCATTGTTCAGAAACTCACAGGACATTTAATTCCACTAGTGAATTAATGGAAAGGAAGAAAGGAAGGAAAGAAGGCAGGCTACTGATTTCTTCTGCATAGGAAGGCTCTTGATTAAGGCAGGGCTGGTGATAAAATTATATCCCTGGTACATTTTTAACTTTAGTCCTTGATTTAAGTGGCAATTTATGACATAAATACAAGGACTTACAGCACAAAGAACCAAGATAAATACCTTGAGAACATCCTGACCAATCTGCTCTATAAGAGTTTATTCAAGCCCTCATTAAAGAATTCAACATGTTTGTTTTCTGTTTTTTTTTTCCAAAGATTATGTTGTCCTTTTTTGTCTTCTAGGTATATATGAAAAAACATTTAAAAATCCTTGTCTATGTAATCTTTATATTAGTAAAGAAAGGCAAGAAATGATTTTATTTTTATATTTATATGCATATGTATACAAATTACTATATCCTATCATATTAGATGATAATAGATGCCAAGAATAAACTGAAAGCTGAATAAAACAGTAGAAAATGTCATGATATTACAGTATCAGATAATATTATGTGAGGAATCCCCTCATGAAATGTCAATTTTGAACAAATATATTTTAGGAAGCGAGGGCACTAATAATATAATAAAGATAGGAGTATCTTATGAAGAGAAAACAAAGGTACAAAGCCCCTAGGACAAGGGCATAAAATTCTCACTGAATGGAAAACAAGAAATACTTTTCATTCTGAATGAATATTCAAGCACATAATTTATTTGATGGTAATTTTACTGAGTCACATTTTTTTTTCATTTATTAGTTGGAGGCTAATTACTTTACAATATTGTAGTGGTTCTTGCCATACACTGGCATGAATCAGCCATGGATTTACACGTATTCCCCATCCTGATCTCCTCACCCACCTCCTTCTCTATCCGATCCCTCTGAGTCTTCCCAGTGCACCAGCACTGAGCACTTGTCTCATGCATCCAACCTGGGCTGGTGATCTGTTTCACTCTTAATAGTGTACTTGTTAAAATACTATTCTCTCAGAACATCCCAGCATTGCCTTCTCTCACAGAGTCCAAAAATGTGTTCTGTATATCTCCATCTCTATTTCTATTTTGCATATAGGGTTATCATTACTATCTTTTTAAATTACATATATACGTGTTAGTATACTGTCTTGGTGTTTATCTTTCTGGCTTACTTCATTCTGCATAATGGGCTCTAGTTTCATCCATCTCATTAGAACTGATTCAAATGAATTCTTTTTAATGGCTGAGTAATGTTCCATTGTGGATATGAACCATAGCTTACTTATCCACTCGTCCACTGATGGACATCTAGGTTGCTTCCATGTCCTGGCTATTATAAACACTGCTGCAATGAATATTGGGGTGCACGTGTCTCTTTCAGATCTGGTTTCCTCAGTGTGTATGCTCAGGAGTGGGATTGCTGGGTCATATGGCAGTTCTATTCCCAGTTTTTTAAGGAATCTCCACATTGTTCTCCATAGTGGCTGTACTAGTTTGCATTCCCACCAACACTGTAAGAGGGTTCCCTTTTCTTCACACCCTCTCCAGAATTTATTGCTTGTAGACTTTTGGATAGCAGCCATCCTGACTGGAGTGTAATGGTACCTCATTGTGGTTTTGATTTGCATTTCTCTGATAATAAGTGATGTTGAGCATCTTTTCATGTGTTTGTTAGCCACCTGTATGTCTTCTTTGGAGAAATGTCTGTTTAGTTCTTTGGGCCATTTTTTGATTGGGTCATTTATTTTTCTGGAGTTGAGCTGGAGGAGTTGCTTGTATATTTTTGAGATTAATCCTTTGTCTGTTTGTTCATTTGCTATTATTTTCTCCCATTCTGAAGGCTATCTTTTCACCTTGAATATAGTTTCCTTTGTTGTGCAAAAGTTTTTAAGTTTAATTAGGTTCCATATGTTTATTTTTGCTTTTATTTCCAATATTCTGGGAGGTGCGTCATAGAGGATCCTGCTGTGATTTATGTTGGAGAGAGTTTTTCCTATGTTCTCCTCTAGGAGTTTTACAGTCTCTGGTCTTACATTTAGATCTTTAATCCCTTTTGAGTTTATTTTTGTGTATGGTGTTAGAAAATATTCTAGTTTCATTCTTTTACAAGTAGTTGACCAGTTTTCGCAGCACCATTTGTTAAAGAGATTGTCTTTTTTTCCATTATATATCCTTGCCTCCTTTGTTGAAGATAAGGTGTCCATAGGTAAGTGGATTTATCTCTGGGCTTTCTATTTTGTTCCTTTGATCTATATTTCTGTCTTTGTGCCAGTACCATACTGTCTTGATGACTGTGGCTTTGTAGTAGAGACTGAAGTCAGGCAGGTTGATTCCTCCAGTTCCATTCTTCTTCCTCAAGATTGCTTTGGCTATTCAAGGATTTTTGTATTTCCATACAAATCGTGACATTATTTGTTCTAGTTCTGTGAAAAATACCATTGGTAGCTTTGTAGGGATTACATTGAATCTATAGATTGCTTTGGGTAGTAGTCATTTTCACAATATTGATTCTTCCAATCCATGAATATTATATATTTCTCCATCTATTTGTGTCCTCTTTAATTTCTTTCATCGTTGTTTTACAGTTTTCTATATATAGTTCTTTCATTTCTTTAGGTAGATATAATCCTAAATATTTTATTCTTTTTGTTGCAGTGGTGAATGGTATTGTTTCCTTAATTTCTCTTTCTGCTATTTCATTGTTAGTGCATAGGAATACAAGGGATTTATGTGTGTTCATTTTATATCCTGCAACTTTACTATATTCATTGATTAGCTCTAGTAGTTTTCTGGTAGAGTCTTTAGGGTTTTCTATGTAAAGGTTGAGAGTTTCACTTCTTTTCCTATCTGTATTCCTTTTATTTATTCATTTATTTATTTTCTGCTCTGATTGCTGTAGCCAAAACTTCCAAAAATATGTTGAATAGGAGTGGTGAGAGTGGGCACCCTTGTCTTGTTCCTGACTTTAAGGGAAATGCTTTCAGTTTTTCACCATTGAAGATAATGTTTGCTGTGGGTTTGCCATATATAGCTTTTATTATGTTGAGGTATGTTCCTTCTATTCCTGCTTTCTGGAGAGTTTTTATCATAAGTGGATGTTGAATTTTGTCAAAGTCTTTCTTATGCATCTATTGAGATGATCATATGGTTTTTATCTTTCAATTTATTAATGTGGTGTATTATATTGATTGATTTGTGGATATTAAATAATCCTTGCATTCTTGGAATAAAGCCCAGTTGGTCCTGTTGTATGATCATTTTAATGTGTTGTTGGATTCTGTTTGCTAAAATTTTATTAAGGATTTTTGCATCTATGTTCATCAGTGATATTGGCCTGTAGTTTTCTTTTTTTTCTGGCATCTTTGTCTGGTTTTGGTATTAGGGTGATGGTGACCTCATAGAATGATTTTGGACGTTTGCCTTCTTCTGAAATTTTCTGGAAGAGTTTGAGTAATATAGGTGTTAGCTCTTCTCTAAATTTTTGGTAGAATTCAACTGTGAAGCCATCTGGTCCTGGGCTTTTGTTTGCTGGAAGATTTCTGATTACAGTTCTGATTTCCATGCTTGTGATGTGTCTGTTAAGATCTTCTATTTTTCCTCGTTCAGTTTTGGAAAGTTATACTTTTCTAAGAAGTTGTCCATTTCTTCCAAGTTGTCCATTTTATTGGCATGTAATTGCTGGTAGTAGTCTCTTATGATCCTTTGTATTTTTGTGTTGTCTGTTGTGATCTCTCCATTTTTATTTCTAATTTTGTTGATTTGGTTCTTCTCCCTTTGTTTCTTGATGAGTCTGGCTAATGGTTTGTCAATTTTTTTTTACCTTTACAAAAAAAACTTTTAGCTGTGTTAATTTTTGCTACAGTCTCTTTTGTTTCCTTTGCATTTATTCCTACCCTGTTTTTTTTTAATTTATTTTTATTAGTTGGAGGCTAATTACTTTACAATATTGTAGTGGTTTTTGTCATACATTGACATGAATCAGCCATGGACTTACATGTATTCCCCATCCCGATCCCTCCTCCCACCTCCCTCTCCACCCAATTCCTCTGGGTCTTCCCAGTACACCAGGCCCAAGCACTTGTCTCATGCATCCAGCCTGGGCTGGTGATCTGTTTCACCTTAGATAATATATATGTTTCTATGCTGTTCTCTCGAAACATCCCACCCTCATCTTCTCCCACAGAGTCCAAAATTCTGTTCTGTACATCTATGTCTCTTTTTCTGTTTTGCATATAGGGTTATTGTTACCATCTTTCTAAATTACATACATATGTGTTAGTATGCTGTATTGGTCTTTATCTTTCTGGCTTACTTCACTCTGTTTAATGGGCTCCAGTTTCATCCATCTTATTAGAACTGATTCAAATGAATTATTTTTAATGGCTGAGTAATATTCCTTGTATATGTCCAGAAAAATAAATAACCCAATAAAAAAAATGTGCCTCAAAGCTAAATAGACATTTCTCCATAGAAGACATACAGATGGCTAACAAACACATGAAAAGATGCTCAACATCACACATTATCAGAGAAATGCAAATCAAATCCACAATGAGGTACTATTACACACCAGTCAGGATGGCTGCTGCCCTAAGTTTTAAGATTTCTTTCCTTCTACTAATCCTGGGGTTCTTCATTTCTTCCTTCTCTAGTTGTTTTAGGTGTAGAGTTAGCTTATTTATTGGACTTTTTTCTTGTTTCTTGAGGTAAGCTGTATTGCTATGAATCTTCCCCTAAGCACTGCTTTTACAGTGCCCCATAGGTTTTGAGTTGTTATGTTTTCATTTTCATTCGTTTCTATGCATATTTTGATTTCTTTTCTGATTTCTTATATGACTTGTTGGTTATTAAGAAGCATGTTATTTAGCTTCAATATGTTGGAATTTTTAATAGTTTTTTTTTTTTTTTTTTTTTTTTTTTTTTACCTGTAATTGAGATCTAATCTTACTGCATTGTGGTCAGAAAAGATGACTGAAATGATTTCAATTTCTTTGAATTCTCCAAGGCTAGATTTATGGCCCAGGATGTGACCTATTGTGGAGAAGGTTCAGTGTGCACTTGAGAAAAAGGTGACATTGACTGTTTTGGGATGAAATGTCCTATAGATATCAATTTGGTCTAGCTGGACCATTGTGTCATTTAAAGTTTTTGTTTCCTTGTTAATTTTCTGTTTAGTTGATCTATCCATAGTTGTGAGTGGGGTATTAAAGTCTCCCACTATTATTGTGTTATTGTTAATTTCCCCTTTCATTCTTGTTAGCATTTGCCTTACATATTGTGGTGCTCCTATGTTTGGTTCATATATATTTATAATTTTTATATACTCTTTTTGGATTGATCATTTGATCATTATGTAGTATCCTTCTTTGTCTCTTTTCACAGCCTTTATTTTAAAGTCTATTTTAACTGATATTAGTATTGCAACTCCTGCTTTCTTTTGGTCTCTGCTTGTGTTAATGTTTTTTCTTAGACCTTCACTTTCTGTCTGTATGTGCCCCTTATTTTGAGGTGGGTCTCTTGTAGACAGCATATATAGGGCTCTTGCTTTTGTATCCATTCAGCCAGGCTTTGTCTTTTGGTTGGGGCATTCAACCCATTTACATTTAAGGTAATTATTAATTAGAATGGTCCCATTGCTATTTGCTTTGTTGTTTTGGGTTTGAGTTCATACAACTTTCTGTGTTTCCTGTCTAGAGAAGATCCTTTAGCATTTGTTGAAGAGCTGGTTTGGTGGTGCTGAATTTTCTCAACTTTTGCTTGTCTGTAAAGCTTTTGAATTTTCCTTCATATCTGAATGAGATCCTTACTGGGTACAGTAATCTGGATTGTAGGTTATTCTCCTTCATTGCTTCAAGTATGCCCTGCCATTCCCTTCTGGCCTGAAGAGTATCTATTGAAAGATCAGCTGTTATCCTTATGGAAATCCCCTTGTATGTTATTTGTTATTTCTCCCTTGCTGCTTTTATTATTTGTTATTTGTGTTTTATCTTTGTTAATTTGATTAATATGTGTCTTTGGGTGTTTTGCCTTGGGTTTATCCTGTTTGGGACTCTGTGGGTTTCTTGGGCTTGTGTCACTATTTCTTTCCCCATTTTGGGGAAATTTTCAACTATTATCTCCTCGAGTATTTTCTCATGGCCTTTCTTTTTGTCTTCTTCTGGGACTCCTATGATTCAAATGTTAGGGCATTTCACATTGTCCCAGAGGTCCCTGAGGTTGTCCTCATTTCTTCTAATTCTGTTTTTCTTTTTTTTTTTCTCTCTGCTTCATTTATTTCCACTATTTTATCTTCTACCCCACTTATCCTATCTTCTGCCTCCATTATTCTACTATTGGTTCCCTCCAGAGTGTTTTTTGTCTCATTTATTGCATTATTCATTTTTAATTGACTCTTTTTTATTTCTTCTCAGTCCTTGTTAAACATTTCTTTCATCTTCTCAATCCTTGTCTCCATGTTATTTATCTGTAACTGTATTTTGTTTTCAAGATTTTGGATCATTTTTATTATCATTATTCTAAATTCTTTTTCAGGTATATTCCCTATCTCCTCCTCTTTCATTTGGCTTGGTGAGAATTTTTCATGTTCCTTTACCTGATGGGTATTTCTCTGCCTTTTCATCTTATTTAGATTGCTGTGTCTGGGATGGCCTTTCTGTATTCTGGTAGTCTGTGGTTCCTTTTAATTGTGGAGGTTTCTCCCAGTGGGTGGGGCTGAACGTTTGGCTTGTTGAGGTTTGCTGGTTAGGGAAGCTTGCATCGGTGTTCTGGTGGGTGGAGCTGGATTTCTTCTCTCTGGAGTGCAATGGAATGTCCAGTAGTGAGTTTTGAGATGGGTCTATGGGTTTGGTATGACTTTGGGCAGCCTGTATATTGACGCTCAGGGCTATGTTCCTGCATTGCTGGAGAATTTGTGTGGTATGTCTTGCTCTGGAACTTATTGACTCTTGGATGGTGATTGGTTTCAGTGTAGGTATGGAGGCTTTTGGATGATCTCTTATTAATTAATGTTCCCTGTAGTCAGGAGTTCTCTGGTGTTCCAGGTTTTGGGCTTAAGTCTCCTGCCTCTGGATTTCATTCTTATTCTTCCAGTAGCCTCAAGACTTCTCTATCCATACAGCACTGATAGTAAAACTTCTTGGTTAATGGTGAAAGGATTCTCCACAGTGAGGGACACCCAGAGAGGTTCACAGAGTTACATGAAGAAGAGGAGAGGGAGGAAGGAGACTGAGGTGAGCATGCGGAGAAAAAGGGGGGATTCAAGAGAGGAGAGAGAGATCTAGGCTGTATTCTGTTCCCTAAGTGTTCTCCACAGCTCAGAACACCCATAGAGATTCACAGAATTGGATTGAGAAGAGAAGGGGGAGGGAGGAAATAGATGTGATCTAGGGGAGAAAAAGGAGAGTCAAAAGGGGGAGAGAGTGATCAAACCAGTAATCACACTCCTGAGTAAAATTGGGTACTGAAGATTGGATTCTTAAATGTTCAAAACTGATATCAAATACTGAAAAACAAAGATTAAATATCTAGAGTAGAAGTTAGACTCTTAAAATATAATATTTAAAAAAATTAAGTGATATATATGAAGTTCACTTTAAAAATAGGGACTTTTTTCCCTTATGCCAGGTTATAATGAGTTATACAAATGGAAATTAAGGAGTAATAGAGGAGTAATAGAGAACTAAAAAAAAAAAGAGAGAGAGAGAAAGTGTTTAATTAATAAAAAAAATAATGATAGTAAAATTATATCTAGGAATTTCTCTGGAGTTGTGGGCAGTGTGGGTTCAGTTCAGTTTCAGCTAGCTCCTTGTTGCAGCTTACACTTCTCAGTATCTATAGGCCCCTTCCAGTGTAGTTGGTGTTAATTACTGGGATTTTAATCTGTTGCACCTGTCACTTCTAAAGCAGTTCCCTTTGTTTATTTGGCTTCTGTTTGCAGGTCTCTACAGTGTCTAATTTCTGCGCTGACACAAGTGGGTGGCGGTGGTCTCTTGTTTAGGTTCACTTGTTCAGTCCTGCTCTGGTGAGGGAGGGGCACTGCAAACACATGTCACTGGCGTGTGTGGGGAGCACTCGCAGTGTTTCAGCCACACTGGGTTTGCCCCCACTCACGGGTGTGTGCTTCCCCTGTCCACACTGCTCAGGCTCCAGGCTGCTCTACAGGGAGAGGGCCCTGATTTGCGTGCACTTCCCAGGCATAAGCCACTCAGGTCCAGGCTTTTGGGTACTCCACAGAGGCCCAGACTCCACTGGGCCTGCGTTTTGTGCCTTCCCCATCCGAGCAGCTCAGGGAACCAGGAGCTTGATGAGCATACTCTCTCCGGGTGCAGCGTGACTTCTCCCCTCCCCATCCCAGCCTCAGTTTCTGGGTGCTGATTGGGTGAGCTTTGTGTCTCTTCTGGGGAGCTGATTTCTGGCTGCGACCCTCCCGGTGAATGTCAACCATCCAGAATCTCAAGAAGTCTTTGGTTAGAGACTGGAAGCCTGTTTGCAGTTTGGTAGGGGATGCCATCTCTAGGGCTGAGTTTGCCCCTTTCCCCTCCCCCCTATCTCCTGCCTCCAGCAGGGGATGGGCCAATCGCAGCCGGCTAGCTCTTCTCTGATATTCACTCAGTCCTTTGTTCTGGGAACAAGCAGGTAGTGCCTAAATTTAGGGATTTCCCGGGTTAATTCTCTCTCTCTTATTATCCCACAGTTTAAGTTGCTATTTCTCATTAGCTCCCTCAGATTACCCTCAGGGCTTTCAGGCCTGGTCCTTACCCTAAGCAATGCCGCCCACTCCTCTGCATTCAGCCCCCACTTGCTGGTGGTGGATGTGAGCGTCTAGGATACTTTTCTGCTGGGAGTTGTTTTTAGGCATGTAATCTGTGGGTTTTATTTATTTTTTCCCCCAGTTAGGTTGCCCTTGGAGATTCGAAAACTTTCCCCAGACCCATCGGTTAGAGGGTTTCCTGGTGTTTGGAAACTTCCTCTATTAAGACTTCCTTCTGGGGATGGATCTCCATCCCTAACTCTATTGCCTCTCTTTCTATCTTTTATATTTTGTCCTACCTCCTTTCGAAGACAATGGGCTGCTTTTCTGGGTGTCTGATGTCCTCTGCTAGTGATCAGAAGTTGTTTTGTGGAGTTTGCTCAGTGTTCAAATGATCTTTTGATGAATTTGTGGGAGAGAAAGTGGTCTCCCTGTCTTAATCCTCTGCCAACTTAGCTCCTCCCTGAGTTGCATTTTAAAAGGACCACACTGAAAGCTGTTGAACTCACTAGGACTCTTGAAATAATTCAGAAGATTTTGGCCTGGATCAAAAAAGCAGCTATGAAAACCACAAGCAGTAATTCTATTTATGTTTTTTAAGGTATATTTAAGCCACAGTTAGACCCAGACATGGGACAACTGACTGGATCAAGTTGGGAATGGAGTAGGTCAAGGCTGTATATTATCACTCTGCTTAATTAACTTCTCTGCAGTACATCATATAAAATGCCAGGCTGGATAAATCACAAACTAGAATCAAGATTGCCAGGAGGAATATAAACAACCTCAGATATGCAATTGACATCATTCTAATGACAGAAAGTGAAGAGCAACTAAAGAGCCTCTTGATGAGGGTGAAAGAGGCGAGTAAAAAAGCTAGCTTAAAACTCAAGATTCAGAAAGTGAATATCATGGCATCTGATCCCATCACTTCATGGCAAATAGAAGGGGACAAAAATGGAAATAGTAACAGATTTTATTTTCTCGGGCTCCAAAAGTACTGAAGATGGTGACAGAAGCGATGACATTAAAAGACACTTACTCCTTGGAAGGAAAGCTGTAACAAACCTAGACAGCATATTAAAAAGCAGAAACATCACTTTTCCGACAAAGGTCCATATATCAAGCTATGTTTTTTCCAGTAGTCATGTATGGATCTGAGAGTTGGACCATCATGAAGGCTGAGCACCAAAGAATCAATGCTTTTGAAATATGGTGCTGGAGAAGACTGCTAAGAGTCCCTTGGACTACAAGATCAAACCACTGGATTCTATAGAAAATTAAACCTAAATATTCACTGGACTATACTTTGACTATAATTTTCCAACAAAGGTCCATATAGTCAAAGCCATGTTTTTGGGGTTTTTGTTTGTTTGTTTGTTTTTAGTAGTCTTGTATGGATATCAGAGTTGGACCATGAAAGCTGGAAGCCAAAGAACTGATGATTTTGAACTGTGGTGTTGGAAAAGACTCTTGAGCATCCCTTAGACTGCAAGGAGTTCAAACCAATCAATCCTAATTGGGCTTGAGTACTCCTTGAAAGGATTGATGTTGAAGCTGAAGCTCCAATACTTTGGCCACCTGATGCAAAGAGCCAACTCATTGGAAAATCCTCTAATTTTGGGAAACGTTGAAGGCAAAAGCAGAAGAGGTTGGCAGAGAATTAGATATTTGGAAAGCATCACAGACTCCATGGGCATGGATTTGATTAAACTCCCAGAGATAGTGGAGGACAGAGAAGCCTCACATGCTACAGTCCCTGGGGTTAGAGTGGGAGATGACTTAAGAGAATGAACAATAACAATAGCATGATTTACTGCTACATCAATGGGGTCATGCTAATACGCTTGTAAATACTAAAATAGCTTAGAATGCAACTGTGCCATGTCTTTGTAAATGTGGGTTACAGGTTTGACTTTCAATATGAATATACAAATTGATATTTATTATTTATGTTTAACAAGATGTTACATACTAGATCAGTTATCTGTGATAAGAGTGCTTAGTTTAAGTTGCATAAACTTCCTAAAATGTTAAAATGGTGAAATGCAAAAATAAACTGTACTCTGAAGAAGAAAAGTAAAAAGGAAATTCCCTCTTAACATAATTAAATTATATTAAAAGGAGTTATATGTGTGTGTGCATATATTATATATGTATATATATATGTGTGTACATATGTATGCATATATAATATTATATATGCACACATATTATTATGTGCATGCACATATAATATCTTAGGAAAAATTGATGTCTCTTAGCATTGTTCTTTGGATTATAAATAGGTCAACCATTTTCAAGAGGGATAAGTCCTTATTTTGAATGAACAACCACGTTAGAAAAATCTTCTGAAATGCGAATTTTATAGTGAATATCTATGTAAAGAAAAAGCTAAAGAAACTGACTCTTCTACACTAAAGTCACAGACAAACTGCTCCAATAGACAGAACTAGTTTACTTCTTTCCAGTAAATACCTGACAGGTACATAAAAGAGTATGGATGTTGAGTTTCCCCTCCCTCTGTGGGAAAACTGAACTAAATATGGTCTGCTCTGAAAATGTATGGATTCATAACCATATAGTCAATTAAGCAAGATATGTTCAGAAAATGAGCCAGTAATGAAATAATGTTTGCTTACAAATACTACTTTCAGGATAACCAGTTTAAAAAAATAAATTGGTTTAAACAAACAAACAAACAAAAAAAGTCATAAGGACCTCTACACTTACTAAGGCAACAAGTATTCTTTTGAATGTACCTATATAAGGTGATAGACACACTGAGAAGATTAAGAGAATAATTCCGGTCAAGGAGTAGATAATTCGTTATAATACAACATGGAAAAATGTTGTTGCAATTGTAGGTATCAGGATTCTTCACAAATTTCACACAAGCATTTCTTACCTTTTAACCAGATTGTAAGAGTAACACTTTCCCATTGTCTTTGAAATTAGTTAAGATCATTTGAGTTGCTCAGTCAATGAATGTGGGTGAAAGTGACTTTAAGTGCTTACAGTTAGAAGTTCAAATAAATAAGGTATGATCTATCATACCTGGTTTCTTTCTGACACTGTGATTACAAGGGCTCAAATACAGGTGTAGCAGCCATCATCTGGGTTCCTCAATACCTGTAATGAGCAGGGACCCAACCTTCACTTGTTTAGTAATATAATCAAAAGTTAATTAAGAACTGACACAGGGGTAGAAATGATGCTAAGAGAAATCAGAACAGTCATTATCCAGACTAAAGGTTATAAGGAAAAGATCCCAGAAAGGGAGAACACTAAGCTGGGTTTGTGTATTTTTTTTTTAATAACATGCTTTTAAATTGTTTTTCTATAACATGCTTTTAATTTTTTTTAATATTTAAAAAAACACGTTTTTAAACATGTTGTTTTTTTATAACTTGCGTATACACCATGACCAAGTGGGCTTTATCCCAGGAATGCAAGTATTCTTTAATATCCACAAATCAATCAACATGATACACCACATTAACAAATTGAAAGATAAAAA
>CM035286.1:3538258-3574055 GCA_020226075.1 Hydropotes inermis | reverse complement strand
GCATCCCACCTGGGCTGGTGACCTGTTTCACTATAGATAATATACATCCTGTTCTTTCAAAACATCCCACCCTCGCCTCCTCCCACAGAGTCCAAAAGTCTGTTCTGTACACCTGTGTCTCTTTTCCTGTTTTGCATATAGGGTTATCGTTACCATCTTTCTAAATTCCATATATATGTGTTAGTATGCTGTAATGGTCTTTATCTTTCTGGCTTACCTCACTCTGTATAATGGACTCCAGTTTAATCCATCTCATTAGAACTGATTCAAATGAATTATTTTTAATGGCTGAGTAATATTCCATGGTGTATATGTACCACAGCTTCCTTATCCATTCATCTGTTGATGGGCATCTAGGTTGCTTCCATGTCCTAGCTATTATAAACAGTGCTGTGATGAACTAAACAGACATTTCTCCAAAGAAGTCATACAGATGGCTAACAGACACATGAAAAGATGCTCAACATCACTCATTATCAGAGAAATGCAAATGAAAACCACAATGAAGTACCATTACACGCCAGTCAGAATGGCTGCTATCCAAAAGACTTGTATTTAAGTTACTCGTTATGCTGACTGGAACGGAACTTATGTCTTCCTAATCACACAGATTAGAAGCTTCACAACTCCAAATCCAGTAGTACTCTCCAAAACTTTGACATTCTGTCTTGCTAGATCTTAAATGTCATGCTCTTAAAATGCAATAAGTTATGGAAGAACCATGCACAAGCTATAGCTCTATGTCTGTAACCTCCCCCCAACTCCATATATTTTCTGTCTGATAATTCTTCCCTGTTTGCTTGATCAAGATCTTAAACAAAACCAAAGCTTGACCAACTGGTGTCCATCACAGTTTCAAAATCACTGATGAACTTCATGCTATATGACATGCCACAGTACTAAGGTAGCAGTATTCTAGGCTACTACACATGTGCTGTTTTTGCTGCTGCTGCTGCTGCTAACTCACTTCACTCGTGTCCAACTCTGTGTGACACCATAGACGTCAGCCCACCAGGCTCCCCCCTTCCTGGGATTCTCTAGGCAAGACCACTGGAGTGGGTTGACATTTCCTTCTCCAATGTGTGAAAGTGAAGTTGCCCAGTCATGTCCGACTCTTAGTGACCCCATGGGCTGCAGCCTACCAGGCTCCTCCATCCGTGGGATTTTCCAAGCAAGAGTACTGGAGTGGGGTACCATTGCCTTCTCCAAACCATGTGCACGTTATAGTAAAAACTCAGAATGTTACAGCACTAAATGCAAAAGAATATTCCCAAGAGGGTTGCCTACACCACCATTGTTCAGAAACTCACAGGACATTTAATTCCACTAGTGAATTAATGGAAAGGAAGAAAGGAAGGAAAGAAGGCAGGCTACTGATTTCTTCTGCATAGGAAGGCTCTTGATTAAGGCAGGGCTGGTGATAAAATTATATCCCTGGTACATTTTTAACTTTAGTCCTTGATTTAAGTGGCAATTTATGACATAAATACAAGGACTTACAGCACAAAGAACCAAGATAAATACCTTGAGAACATCCTGACCAATCTGCTCTATAAGAGTTTATTCAAGCCCTCATTAAAGAATTCAACATGTTTGTTTTCTGTTTTTTTTTTCCAAAGATTATGTTGTCCTTTTTTGTCTTCTAGGTATATATGAAAAAACATTTAAAAATCCTTGTCTATGTAATCTTTATATTAGTAAAGAAAGGCAAGAAATGATTTTATTTTTATATTTATATGCATATGTATACAAATTACTATATCCTATCATATTAGATGATAATAGATGCCAAGAATAAACTGAAAGCTGAATAAAACAGTAGAAAATGTCATGATATTACAGTATCAGATAATATTATGTGAGGAATCCCCTCATGAAATGTCAATTTTGAACAAATATATTTTAGGAAGCGAGGGCACTAATAATATAATAAAGATAGGAGTATCTTATGAAGAGAAAACAAAGGTACAAAGCCCCTAGGACAAGGGCATAAAATTCTCACTGAATGGAAAACAAGAAATACTTTTCATTCTGAATGAATATTCAAGCACATAATTTATTTGATGGTAATTTTACTGAGTCACATTTTTTTTTCATTTATTAGTTGGAGGCTAATTACTTTACAATATTGTAGTGGTTCTTGCCATACACTGGCATGAATCAGCCATGGATTTACACGTATTCCCCATCCTGATCTCCTCACCCACCTCCTTCTCTATCCGATCCCTCTGAGTCTTCCCAGTGCACCAGCACTGAGCACTTGTCTCATGCATCCAACCTGGGCTGGTGATCTGTTTCACTCTTAATAGTGTACTTGTTAAAATACTATTCTCTCAGAACATCCCAGCATTGCCTTCTCTCACAGAGTCCAAAAATGTGTTCTGTATATCTCCATCTCTATTTCTATTTTGCATATAGGGTTATCATTACTATCTTTTTAAATTACATATATACGTGTTAGTATACTGTCTTGGTGTTTATCTTTCTGGCTTACTTCATTCTGCATAATGGGCTCTAGTTTCATCCATCTCATTAGAACTGATTCAAATGAATTCTTTTTAATGGCTGAGTAATGTTCCATTGTGGATATGAACCATAGCTTACTTATCCACTCGTCCACTGATGGACATCTAGGTTGCTTCCATGTCCTGGCTATTATAAACACTGCTGCAATGAATATTGGGGTGCACGTGTCTCTTTCAGATCTGGTTTCCTCAGTGTGTATGCTCAGGAGTGGGATTGCTGGGTCATATGGCAGTTCTATTCCCAGTTTTTTAAGGAATCTCCACATTGTTCTCCATAGTGGCTGTACTAGTTTGCATTCCCACCAACACTGTAAGAGGGTTCCCTTTTCTTCACACCCTCTCCAGAATTTATTGCTTGTAGACTTTTGGATAGCAGCCATCCTGACTGGAGTGTAATGGTACCTCATTGTGGTTTTGATTTGCATTTCTCTGATAATAAGTGATGTTGAGCATCTTTTCATGTGTTTGTTAGCCACCTGTATGTCTTCTTTGGAGAAATGTCTGTTTAGTTCTTTGGGCCATTTTTTGATTGGGTCATTTATTTTTCTGGAGTTGAGCTGGAGGAGTTGCTTGTATATTTTTGAGATTAATCCTTTGTCTGTTTGTTCATTTGCTATTATTTTCTCCCATTCTGAAGGCTATCTTTTCACCTTGAATATAGTTTCCTTTGTTGTGCAAAAGTTTTTAAGTTTAATTAGGTTCCATATGTTTATTTTTGCTTTTATTTCCAATATTCTGGGAGGTGCGTCATAGAGGATCCTGCTGTGATTTATGTTGGAGAGAGTTTTTCCTATGTTCTCCTCTAGGAGTTTTACAGTCTCTGGTCTTACATTTAGATCTTTAATCCCTTTTGAGTTTATTTTTGTGTATGGTGTTAGAAAATATTCTAGTTTCATTCTTTTACAAGTAGTTGACCAGTTTTCGCAGCACCATTTGTTAAAGAGATTGTCTTTTTTTCCATTATATATCCTTGCCTCCTTTGTTGAAGATAAGGTGTCCATAGGTAAGTGGATTTATCTCTGGGCTTTCTATTTTGTTCCTTTGATCTATATTTCTGTCTTTGTGCCAGTACCATACTGTCTTGATGACTGTGGCTTTGTAGTAGAGACTGAAGTCAGGCAGGTTGATTCCTCCAGTTCCATTCTTCTTCCTCAAGATTGCTTTGGCTATTCAAGGATTTTTGTATTTCCATACAAATCGTGACATTATTTGTTCTAGTTCTGTGAAAAATACCATTGGTAGCTTTGTAGGGATTACATTGAATCTATAGATTGCTTTGGGTAGTAGTCATTTTCACAATATTGATTCTTCCAATCCATGAATATTATATATTTCTCCATCTATTTGTGTCCTCTTTAATTTCTTTCATCGTTGTTTTACAGTTTTCTATATATAGTTCTTTCATTTCTTTAGGTAGATATAATCCTAAATATTTTATTCTTTTTGTTGCAGTGGTGAATGGTATTGTTTCCTTAATTTCTCTTTCTGCTATTTCATTGTTAGTGCATAGGAATACAAGGGATTTATGTGTGTTCATTTTATATCCTGCAACTTTACTATATTCATTGATTAGCTCTAGTAGTTTTCTGGTAGAGTCTTTAGGGTTTTCTATGTAAAGGTTGAGAGTTTCACTTCTTTTCCTATCTGTATTCCTTTTATTTATTCATTTATTTATTTTCTGCTCTGATTGCTGTAGCCAAAACTTCCAAAAATATGTTGAATAGGAGTGGTGAGAGTGGGCACCCTTGTCTTGTTCCTGACTTTAAGGGAAATGCTTTCAGTTTTTCACCATTGAAGATAATGTTTGCTGTGGGTTTGCCATATATAGCTTTTATTATGTTGAGGTATGTTCCTTCTATTCCTGCTTTCTGGAGAGTTTTTATCATAAGTGGATGTTGAATTTTGTCAAAGTCTTTCTTATGCATCTATTGAGATGATCATATGGTTTTTATCTTTCAATTTATTAATGTGGTGTATTATATTGATTGATTTGTGGATATTAAATAATCCTTGCATTCTTGGAATAAAGCCCAGTTGGTCCTGTTGTATGATCATTTTAATGTGTTGTTGGATTCTGTTTGCTAAAATTTTATTAAGGATTTTTGCATCTATGTTCATCAGTGATATTGGCCTGTAGTTTTCTTTTTTTTCTGGCATCTTTGTCTGGTTTTGGTATTAGGGTGATGGTGACCTCATAGAATGATTTTGGACGTTTGCCTTCTTCTGAAATTTTCTGGAAGAGTTTGAGTAATATAGGTGTTAGCTCTTCTCTAAATTTTTGGTAGAATTCAACTGTGAAGCCATCTGGTCCTGGGCTTTTGTTTGCTGGAAGATTTCTGATTACAGTTCTGATTTCCATGCTTGTGATGTGTCTGTTAAGATCTTCTATTTTTCCTCGTTCAGTTTTGGAAAGTTATACTTTTCTAAGAAGTTGTCCATTTCTTCCAAGTTGTCCATTTTATTGGCATGTAATTGCTGGTAGTAGTCTCTTATGATCCTTTGTATTTTTGTGTTGTCTGTTGTGATCTCTCCATTTTTATTTCTAATTTTGTTGATTTGGTTCTTCTCCCTTTGTTTCTTGATGAGTCTGGCTAATGGTTTGTCAATTTTTTTTTACCTTTACAAAAAAAACTTTTAGCTGTGTTAATTTTTGCTACAGTCTCTTTTGTTTCCTTTGCATTTATTCCTACCCTGTTTTTTTTTAATTTATTTTTATTAGTTGGAGGCTAATTACTTTACAATATTGTAGTGGTTTTTGTCATACATTGACATGAATCAGCCATGGACTTACATGTATTCCCCATCCCGATCCCTCCTCCCACCTCCCTCTCCACCCAATTCCTCTGGGTCTTCCCAGTACACCAGGCCCAAGCACTTGTCTCATGCATCCAGCCTGGGCTGGTGATCTGTTTCACCTTAGATAATATATATGTTTCTATGCTGTTCTCTCGAAACATCCCACCCTCATCTTCTCCCACAGAGTCCAAAATTCTGTTCTGTACATCTATGTCTCTTTTTCTGTTTTGCATATAGGGTTATTGTTACCATCTTTCTAAATTACATACATATGTGTTAGTATGCTGTATTGGTCTTTATCTTTCTGGCTTACTTCACTCTGTTTAATGGGCTCCAGTTTCATCCATCTTATTAGAACTGATTCAAATGAATTATTTTTAATGGCTGAGTAATATTCCTTGTATATGTCCAGAAAAATAAATAACCCAATAAAAAAAATGTGCCTCAAAGCTAAATAGACATTTCTCCATAGAAGACATACAGATGGCTAACAAACACATGAAAAGATGCTCAACATCACACATTATCAGAGAAATGCAAATCAAATCCACAATGAGGTACTATTACACACCAGTCAGGATGGCTGCTGCCCTAAGTTTTAAGATTTCTTTCCTTCTACTAATCCTGGGGTTCTTCATTTCTTCCTTCTCTAGTTGTTTTAGGTGTAGAGTTAGCTTATTTATTGGACTTTTTTCTTGTTTCTTGAGGTAAGCTGTATTGCTATGAATCTTCCCCTAAGCACTGCTTTTACAGTGCCCCATAGGTTTTGAGTTGTTATGTTTTCATTTTCATTCGTTTCTATGCATATTTTGATTTCTTTTCTGATTTCTTATATGACTTGTTGGTTATTAAGAAGCATGTTATTTAGCTTCAATATGTTGGAATTTTTAATAGTTTTTTTTTTTTTTTTTTTTTTTTTTTTTTTTTTTTACCTGTAATTGAGATCTAATCTTACTGCATTGTGGTCAGAAAAGATGACTGAAATGATTTCAATTTCTTTGAATTCTCCAAGGCTAGATTTATGGCCCAGGATGTGACCTATTGTGGAGAAGGTTCAGTGTGCACTTGAGAAAAAGGTGACATTGACTGTTTTGGGATGAAATGTCCTATAGATATCAATTTGGTCTAGCTGGACCATTGTGTCATTTAAAGTTTTTGTTTCCTTGTTAATTTTCTGTTTAGTTGATCTATCCATAGTTGTGAGTGGGGTATTAAAGTCTCCCACTATTATTGTGTTATTGTTAATTTCCCCTTTCATTCTTGTTAGCATTTGCCTTACATATTGTGGTGCTCCTATGTTTGGTTCATATATATTTATAATTTTTATATACTCTTTTTGGATTGATCATTTGATCATTATGTAGTATCCTTCTTTGTCTCTTTTCACAGCCTTTATTTTAAAGTCTATTTTAACTGATATTAGTATTGCAACTCCTGCTTTCTTTTGGTCTCTGCTTGTGTTAATGTTTTTTCTTAGACCTTCACTTTCTGTCTGTATGTGCCCCTTATTTTGAGGTGGGTCTCTTGTAGACAGCATATATAGGGCTCTTGCTTTTGTATCCATTCAGCCAGGCTTTGTCTTTTGGTTGGGGCATTCAACCCATTTACATTTAAGGTAATTATTAATTAGAATGGTCCCATTGCTATTTGCTTTGTTGTTTTGGGTTTGAGTTCATACAACTTTCTGTGTTTCCTGTCTAGAGAAGATCCTTTAGCATTTGTTGAAGAGCTGGTTTGGTGGTGCTGAATTTTCTCAACTTTTGCTTGTCTGTAAAGCTTTTGAATTTTCCTTCATATCTGAATGAGATCCTTACTGGGTACAGTAATCTGGATTGTAGGTTATTCTCCTTCATTGCTTCAAGTATGCCCTGCCATTCCCTTCTGGCCTGAAGAGTATCTATTGAAAGATCAGCTGTTATCCTTATGGAAATCCCCTTGTATGTTATTTGTTATTTCTCCCTTGCTGCTTTTATTATTTGTTATTTGTGTTTTATCTTTGTTAATTTGATTAATATGTGTCTTTGGGTGTTTTGCCTTGGGTTTATCCTGTTTGGGACTCTGTGGGTTTCTTGGGCTTGTGTCACTATTTCTTTCCCCATTTTGGGGAAATTTTCAACTATTATCTCCTCGAGTATTTTCTCATGGCCTTTCTTTTTGTCTTCTTCTGGGACTCCTATGATTCAAATGTTAGGGCATTTCACATTGTCCCAGAGGTCCCTGAGGTTGTCCTCATTTCTTCTAATTCTGTTTTTCTTTTTTTTTTTCTCTCTGCTTCATTTATTTCCACTATTTTATCTTCTACCCCACTTATCCTATCTTCTGCCTCCATTATTCTACTATTGGTTCCCTCCAGAGTGTTTTTTGTCTCATTTATTGCATTATTCATTTTTAATTGACTCTTTTTTATTTCTTCTCAGTCCTTGTTAAACATTTCTTTCATCTTCTCAATCCTTGTCTCCATGTTATTTATCTGTAACTGTATTTTGTTTTCAAGATTTTGGATCATTTTTATTATCATTATTCTAAATTCTTTTTCAGGTATATTCCCTATCTCCTCCTCTTTCATTTGGCTTGGTGAGAATTTTTCATGTTCCTTTACCTGATGGGTATTTCTCTGCCTTTTCATCTTATTTAGATTGCTGTGTCTGGGATGGCCTTTCTGTATTCTGGTAGTCTGTGGTTCCTTTTAATTGTGGAGGTTTCTCCCAGTGGGTGGGGCTGAACGTTTGGCTTGTTGAGGTTTGCTGGTTAGGGAAGCTTGCATCGGTGTTCTGGTGGGTGGAGCTGGATTTCTTCTCTCTGGAGTGCAATGGAATGTCCAGTAGTGAGTTTTGAGATGGGTCTATGGGTTTGGTATGACTTTGGGCAGCCTGTATATTGACGCTCAGGGCTATGTTCCTGCATTGCTGGAGAATTTGTGTGGTATGTCTTGCTCTGGAACTTATTGACTCTTGGATGGTGATTGGTTTCAGTGTAGGTATGGAGGCTTTTGGATGATCTCTTATTAATTAATGTTCCCTGTAGTCAGGAGTTCTCTGGTGTTCCAGGTTTTGGGCTTAAGTCTCCTGCCTCTGGATTTCATTCTTATTCTTCCAGTAGCCTCAAGACTTCTCTATCCATACAGCACTGATAGTAAAACTTCTTGGTTAATGGTGAAAGGATTCTCCACAGTGAGGGACACCCAGAGAGGTTCACAGAGTTACATGAAGAAGAGGAGAGGGAGGAAGGAGACTGAGGTGAGCATGCGGAGAAAAAGGGGGGATTCAAGAGAGGAGAGAGAGATCTAGGCTGTATTCTGTTCCCTAAGTGTTCTCCACAGCTCAGAACACCCATAGAGATTCACAGAATTGGATTGAGAAGAGAAGGGGGAGGGAGGAAATAGATGTGATCTAGGGGAGAAAAAGGAGAGTCAAAAGGGGGAGAGAGTGATCAAACCAGTAATCACACTCCTGAGTAAAATTGGGTACTGAAGATTGGATTCTTAAATGTTCAAAACTGATATCAAATACTGAAAAACAAAGATTAAATATCTAGAGTAGAAGTTAGACTCTTAAAATATAATATTTAAAAAAATTAAGTGATATATATGAAGTTCACTTTAAAAATAGGGACTTTTTTCCCTTATGCCAGGTTATAATGAGTTATACAAATGGAAATTAAGGAGTAATAGAGGAGTAATAGAGAACTAAAAAAAAAAAGAGAGAGAGAGAAAGTGTTTAATTAATAAAAAAAATAATGATAGTAAAATTATATCTAGGAATTTCTCTGGAGTTGTGGGCAGTGTGGGTTCAGTTCAGTTTCAGCTAGCTCCTTGTTGCAGCTTACACTTCTCAGTATCTATAGGCCCCTTCCAGTGTAGTTGGTGTTAATTACTGGGATTTTAATCTGTTGCACCTGTCACTTCTAAAGCAGTTCCCTTTGTTTATTTGGCTTCTGTTTGCAGGTCTCTACAGTGTCTAATTTCTGCGCTGACACAAGTGGGTGGCGGTGGTCTCTTGTTTAGGTTCACTTGTTCAGTCCTGCTCTGGTGAGGGAGGGGCACTGCAAACACATGTCACTGGCGTGTGTGGGGAGCACTCGCAGTGTTTCAGCCACACTGGGTTTGCCCCCACTCACGGGTGTGTGCTTCCCCTGTCCACACTGCTCAGGCTCCAGGCTGCTCTACAGGGAGAGGGCCCTGATTTGCGTGCACTTCCCAGGCATAAGCCACTCAGGTCCAGGCTTTTGGGTACTCCACAGAGGCCCAGACTCCACTGGGCCTGCGTTTTGTGCCTTCCCCATCCGAGCAGCTCAGGGAACCAGGAGCTTGATGAGCATACTCTCTCCGGGTGCAGCGTGACTTCTCCCCTCCCCATCCCAGCCTCAGTTTCTGGGTGCTGATTGGGTGAGCTTTGTGTCTCTTCTGGGGAGCTGATTTCTGGCTGCGACCCTCCCGGTGAATGTCAACCATCCAGAATCTCAAGAAGTCTTTGGTTAGAGACTGGAAGCCTGTTTGCAGTTTGGTAGGGGATGCCATCTCTAGGGCTGAGTTTGCCCCTTTCCCCTCCCCCCTATCTCCTGCCTCCAGCAGGGGATGGGCCAATCGCAGCCGGCTAGCTCTTCTCTGATATTCACTCAGTCCTTTGTTCTGGGAACAAGCAGGTAGTGCCTAAATTTAGGGATTTCCCGGGTTAATTCTCTCTCTCTTATTATCCCACAGTTTAAGTTGCTATTTCTCATTAGCTCCCTCAGATTACCCTCAGGGCTTTCAGGCCTGGTCCTTACCCTAAGCAATGCCGCCCACTCCTCTGCATTCAGCCCCCACTTGCTGGTGGTGGATGTGAGCGTCTAGGATACTTTTCTGCTGGGAGTTGTTTTTAGGCATGTAATCTGTGGGTTTTATTTATTTTTTCCCCCAGTTAGGTTGCCCTTGGAGATTCGAAAACTTTCCCCAGACCCATCGGTTAGAGGGTTTCCTGGTGTTTGGAAACTTCCTCTATTAAGACTTCCTTCTGGGGATGGATCTCCATCCCTAACTCTATTGCCTCTCTTTCTATCTTTTATATTTTGTCCTACCTCCTTTCGAAGACAATGGGCTGCTTTTCTGGGTGTCTGATGTCCTCTGCTAGTGATCAGAAGTTGTTTTGTGGAGTTTGCTCAGTGTTCAAATGATCTTTTGATGAATTTGTGGGAGAGAAAGTGGTCTCCCTGTCTTAATCCTCTGCCAACTTAGCTCCTCCCTGAGTTGCATTTTAAAAGGACCACACTGAAAGCTGTTGAACTCACTAGGACTCTTGAAATAATTCAGAAGATTTTGGCCTGGATCAAAAAAGCAGCTATGAAAACCACAAGCAGTAATTCTATTTATGTTTTTTAAGGTATATTTAAGCCACAGTTAGACCCAGACATGGGACAACTGACTGGATCAAGTTGGGAATGGAGTAGGTCAAGGCTGTATATTATCACTCTGCTTAATTAACTTCTCTGCAGTACATCATATAAAATGCCAGGCTGGATAAATCACAAACTAGAATCAAGATTGCCAGGAGGAATATAAACAACCTCAGATATGCAATTGACATCATTCTAATGACAGAAAGTGAAGAGCAACTAAAGAGCCTCTTGATGAGGGTGAAAGAGGCGAGTAAAAAAGCTAGCTTAAAACTCAAGATTCAGAAAGTGAATATCATGGCATCTGATCCCATCACTTCATGGCAAATAGAAGGGGACAAAAATGGAAATAGTAACAGATTTTATTTTCTCGGGCTCCAAAAGTACTGAAGATGGTGACAGAAGCGATGACATTAAAAGACACTTACTCCTTGGAAGGAAAGCTGTAACAAACCTAGACAGCATATTAAAAAGCAGAAACATCACTTTTCCGACAAAGGTCCATATATCAAGCTATGTTTTTTCCAGTAGTCATGTATGGATCTGAGAGTTGGACCATCATGAAGGCTGAGCACCAAAGAATCAATGCTTTTGAAATATGGTGCTGGAGAAGACTGCTAAGAGTCCCTTGGACTACAAGATCAAACCACTGGATTCTATAGAAAATTAAACCTAAATATTCACTGGACTATACTTTGACTATAATTTTCCAACAAAGGTCCATATAGTCAAAGCCATGTTTTTGGGGTTTTTGTTTGTTTGTTTGTTTTTAGTAGTCTTGTATGGATATCAGAGTTGGACCATGAAAGCTGGAAGCCAAAGAACTGATGATTTTGAACTGTGGTGTTGGAAAAGACTCTTGAGCATCCCTTAGACTGCAAGGAGTTCAAACCAATCAATCCTAATTGGGCTTGAGTACTCCTTGAAAGGATTGATGTTGAAGCTGAAGCTCCAATACTTTGGCCACCTGATGCAAAGAGCCAACTCATTGGAAAATCCTCTAATTTTGGGAAACGTTGAAGGCAAAAGCAGAAGAGGTTGGCAGAGAATTAGATATTTGGAAAGCATCACAGACTCCATGGGCATGGATTTGATTAAACTCCCAGAGATAGTGGAGGACAGAGAAGCCTCACATGCTACAGTCCCTGGGGTTAGAGTGGGAGATGACTTAAGAGAATGAACAATAACAATAGCATGATTTACTGCTACATCAATGGGGTCATGCTAATACGCTTGTAAATACTAAAATAGCTTAGAATGCAACTGTGCCATGTCTTTGTAAATGTGGGTTACAGGTTTGACTTTCAATATGAATATACAAATTGATATTTATTATTTATGTTTAACAAGATGTTACATACTAGATCAGTTATCTGTGATAAGAGTGCTTAGTTTAAGTTGCATAAACTTCCTAAAATGTTAAAATGGTGAAATGCAAAAATAAACTGTACTCTGAAGAAGAAAAGTAAAAAGGAAATTCCCTCTTAACATAATTAAATTATATTAAAAGGAGTTATATGTGTGTGTGCATATATTATATATGTATATATATATGTGTGTACATATGTATGCATATATAATATTATATATGCACACATATTATTATGTGCATGCACATATAATATCTTAGGAAAAATTGATGTCTCTTAGCATTGTTCTTTGGATTATAAATAGGTCAACCATTTTCAAGAGGGATAAGTCCTTATTTTGAATGAACAACCACGTTAGAAAAATCTTCTGAAATGCGAATTTTATAGTGAATATCTATGTAAAGAAAAAGCTAAAGAAACTGACTCTTCTACACTAAAGTCACAGACAAACTGCTCCAATAGACAGAACTAGTTTACTTCTTTCCAGTAAATACCTGACAGGTACATAAAAGAGTATGGATGTTGAGTTTCCCCTCCCTCTGTGGGAAAACTGAACTAAATATGGTCTGCTCTGAAAATGTATGGATTCATAACCATATAGTCAATTAAGCAAGATATGTTCAGAAAATGAGCCAGTAATGAAATAATGTTTGCTTACAAATACTACTTTCAGGATAACCAGTTTAAAAAAATAAATTGGTTTAAACAAACAAACAAACAAAAAAAGTCATAAGGACCTCTACACTTACTAAGGCAACAAGTATTCTTTTGAATGTACCTATATAAGGTGATAGACACACTGAGAAGATTAAGAGAATAATTCCGGTCAAGGAGTAGATAATTCGTTATAATACAACATGGAAAAATGTTGTTGCAATTGTAGGTATCAGGATTCTTCACAAATTTCACACAAGCATTTCTTACCTTTTAACCAGATTGTAAGAGTAACACTTTCCCATTGTCTTTGAAATTAGTTAAGATCATTTGAGTTGCTCAGTCAATGAATGTGGGTGAAAGTGACTTTAAGTGCTTACAGTTAGAAGTTCAAATAAATAAGGTATGATCTATCATACCTGGTTTCTTTCTGACACTGTGATTACAAGGGCTCAAATACAGGTGTAGCAGCCATCATCTGGGTTCCTCAATACCTGTAATGAGCAGGGACCCAACCTTCACTTGTTTAGTAATATAATCAAAAGTTAATTAAGAACTGACACAGGGGTAGAAATGATGCTAAGAGAAATCAGAACAGTCATTATCCAGACTAAAGGTTATAAGGAAAAGATCCCAGAAAGGGAGAACACTAAGCTGGGTTTGTGTATTTTTTTTTTAATAACATGCTTTTAAATTGTTTTTCTATAACATGCTTTTAATTTTTTTTAATATTTAAAAAAACACGTTTTTAAACATGTTGTTTTTTTATAACTTGCGTATACACCATGACCAAGTGGGCTTTATCCCAGGAATGCAAGTATTCTTTAATATCCACAAATCAATCAACATGATACACCACATTAACAAATTGAAAGATAAAAACCATATGATTATCTCAATAGATGCAGAAAAAGCCCTTGACAAAATTCAACATCCATTTATGATCAAAACTCTCCAGAAAGCAGGAATAGAAGGAACATACCTCAACATAATAAAAGCTATATATGACAACCCACAGCAAGCATTACCCTCAATGGTGAAAAATTGAAAGCATTTCCCCTAAAATCAGGAACAAGACAAGGGTGCCCACTCTCACCACTTCTATTCAACATAGTCTTGGAAGTGTTGGCCACAGCAATCAGGGCAGAAAAAGAAGTAAAAGGAATCCAGATAGGAAAAGAAGAAGTGAAACTCTCACTGATTGCAGATGACATGATCCTCTACATAGAAAACCCTAAAGACTCTACCAGAAAATTACTGGAGCTAATCAATGAATATAGTAAAGTTGCAGGATATAAAATTAACACACAGAAACCTCTTGCATTCTTATACACTAACAATGAGAAAACAGAAAGAGAAATTAAGGAAACAATACCGTTCACCATTGCAACACAAAGAATAAAATGCTTAGGAATATATCTACCTAAAGAAACAAAAGACTTATACATAGAAAACTATAAATCACTGATGAAAGAAATCAAAGAGGACACAAACAGATGGAGAAATATACCGTGTTCATGGATTGGAAGAATCAACATTGTCAAAATGGCCATACTACCCAAAGCAATCTACAGATTCAATGCAATCCCTATCAAGCTACCAACGGCATTTTTCACAGAACTAGAACAAATAATTTCAAAATTTGTATGGAAATACAAAAAACCTCGAATAGCCAAAGTAATCTTGAGAAAGAAGAATGGAACTGGAGGAATCAATCTGCCTGACTTCAGACTATACTACAAAGCTACAGTCATCAAGACAGTATGGTATTGGCACAAAGACAGATATATAGATCAATGGATCAGAATAGAAAGCCCAGAGATAAATTCAAGAGCATATGGTCACCTTATCTTCGACAAAGGAGGCAAGGAGATACAATGGAAAAAAGATAGCCTCTTTAACAAGTGGTGCTGGGAAAATTGGTCAACCACTTGTAAAAGAATGAAACTAGAACACTTTCTAACACCATACACAAAAATAAATTCAAAATGGAAAAGACCAGAAATTATAAAACTCCTAGAAGAGAACATAGGTAAAACACTCTCCGACATAAATCACAGCAGGATCCTCTGTGACCCTCATCCCAGAATATTAGAAACAAAAGCAAAAATAAACAAATGGGACCTAATGAAACTTAAAAGCTTTTGCACAGCAAAGGAAACTATAAGCAAGGTGAAAAGACAGCCCTCAGAATGGGAGAAAATAATAGAAACGAAGCAACAGACAAGGGCTTAATCTCAAAAATATACAAGCAACTCCTCCAGCTCAACTCCAGAAAAATAAATGACCCAATCAAAAAATGGGCCAATGAACTAAACAGACACTTCTCCAAGGAAGACATACAGATGGCTAAGAAACACATGAAAAGATGTTCAACATCACTCATTATCAGAGAAATGCAAATCAAAACCACAATGAGGTACCATTCCATGCCAACCAGGATGGCTGCTATCCAAAAGTCTACAAGCAATAAATGCTGGAGAGGATGTGGAGAAAAGGGAACCCTCTTACACTGTTGGTGGGAATGCAAACTAGTACAGCCACTATGGAAAACAGTGTGGAGATTTCTTAAAAAACTGGAAATAGAACTGCCATATGACCCAGCAATCCCACTTCTGGGCATACACACCAAGGAAACCAGATCTGAAAGAGACACGTGCACCCCAATGTTCATTGCAGCACTGTTTATCATAGCCAGGACATGGAAGCAACCTAGATGCCCATCAGCAGACGAATGGATAAGGAAGCTGTGGTACATATACACAATGCAATATTACTCAGCAATTAAAAAGAATTCATTTGAATCAGTTCTAATGAGATGGACGAAACTGGAGCCCATTATACAGAGTGAAGTAAGCCAGAAAGATAAAGAACATTACAATATACTAACACATATATATGGAATTTAGAAAGAGGTTAATGATAACCCTATATGCAGAACAGAAAAAAAAAAAAAAAAAGAAGACACAGATTTATAGAACAGTCTTTTAGACTCTGTGGGAGAAGGCGAGGGTGGGATGTTTCAAGAGAACAGCATTGAAACATGTGTATTATCTAGGGTGAAACAGATCACCAGCCCAGGTTGGATGCATGAGACAAGCGCTTGGACCTGGTGCACTGGGCAAACCTAGAGGGAATGGGTGGAGAGGGAGGTGGGAGGGGGGATTGGGATGGGGAACACATGTAAACCCTTGGCTGTTTCACTTCAATGTATGACAAAATCCACCACAAATAAAAAAAAAAAATGACATGGTTCACATTATTATATCTGCTTTTTAAAAGTCAAATTGAATGGCTAAATTTAAATGTTTCATTAATTATGTGCAACCTCTCTTTGCTTCTATTTCTTTTCTTTATATTAAAAAAAAAGATAAGTAATAAAATACCTACCTCATGGGCTTGTCATTAAGATCAATCAAGATAATAGTTTACTTACAGAACATGTAGTATATAGAAGTGCCAACTCTTATTACTACTTTAATCCCCTAATTAATTGTGAAACTATATGATGGCATACTGTACTAAAGAAATTGAGACATATAAAGTTTGAGTAACTTAGCCAGAAGCTCAGCTAGAAATCAGAATTTTCAGGATCTGAAAACTATGCTGTTTCCTCTATGCCATGTTGCCCATAGCTTCCCGCTACTTTTCAAGTTTTGTTCTTTTCCTTTCTTTTGTGGTAAAACTCCAGTAGACTGAGTATACAGGACAATTAAATTGAATGAACAGCCCTTCACCTTTTCATGCCACTGTTAGTGTACAATCCAGTTAGTTATTTCTTATTCAAAGTATTCATTTCTTCCACTTTCAAATTAGGCAATTTAGATGTTATACCTTAAAAAATTAAAAAAAAATCAAAGTTCTTAGGAAAGAGTTTAGTCATGCAGTTTCTCAAATTTTATCACTTTCCTCTTACCTGATAAAGAGAAAACAAGTTACTATTTACCGATGTGTAAATTGGGAGAATTAGAATGTTTACATTAATCTGAATTTATTCTTTGTAAAAATCTATTTGAAAAAGGAAACAAGATATTCTTAGTTAAGAATACTTACTCCAAGGATTTATAATTAAAAAACAAAAAACATGTATTTGTGACTACTCGAGAAAGAT
Source organism: Hydropotes inermis (assembly GCA_020226075.1). NCBI lineage: Eukaryota > Metazoa > Chordata > Mammalia > Artiodactyla > Cervidae > Hydropotes > Hydropotes inermis. The sequence goes on along the minus strand of CM035286.1, from coordinate 3,557,229 downwards.
AGCAGAACTTAAGTGTGCCAGTGATTCAGGTGAATAGATAGATGAACATAAGGGTTAAATCAACATATTTACTGATGAGCAAATAATCTAAAAAATATCCACATATATTCATGATTTAGTTTTGACTAATGTTAACTTTATGAGATCTTCTGTAATTTTGTTTACAGCTTTTTACTTTGAAATTCAATATCTGGTGGTAGAACATATGAGGGTTACATCATTTGTGCAGCTTTCAAATCAAGTTAAGGCATTGTTTTAATGTTGCCTTTACTCAGTGGCAACTTCCCTGGTTTCTCAGATGGTTAAGCATCTACCTACAATGCAGGAGACCCAGGTTTGATCCCTGAGTTGGGAAGATCCTTTGGGGAAGGAAATAGCAACCCACTCCAGTATTCTTGTCTGGAAAATACCATGGAGGTAGGAACCTGATAGGTTACAGTCCATGGGGTCGCAGAGTTGGACAAGACTGAGTGACTTCACTTTCACTTTCTCAGTGGCAATACTAGACAATGTCTGGAGATACTTTGGTTAACACTACTAAAGATGAATGATACAGACATTCAGAGGATAGAGACCAGGGATACTGCCAAACACACTCTAATACTGGAACATCTGTTCCAGTAAAGAATTATCTATGACAAAACTTTAATAAAACTGAAGTTTAGAAACACAGGCTTGTATTTATGATACGTTGGAGCTAACCCCCTCATCTTTGATCACAAATGTGTCTAATAGTCTCTAGTCCTTTGGCTCTCAAAGTCAGCCTGATCCCAATCCAGACTTCATTAAAAGGGAAAAAAAAATTGTGGATGCTGGGTGTTTGAAAGATGTTTAAAAATAATAAACAGGGGCCTCACTGTTCAGTTATATTTCAAGTGTTGATAAATACTCATTGCTCATATTGTCCATTTGACATTAAAACATGATATGATACATGGTCACATAGTTAATTATTTCACTACAGATTCAACATTTAAAGTTTTTGAAGCAATAAGTTCAATGTGGATGAGCACTTGGGAATGACTGTGATAAATGAAATGTCACTAGCTTTGGCACACAAATCTAACAGTTTCCAACAAGTAGACTCTCCTCTTACACGAATGTCCTGCACTTTTTATTTTTCTCATTTCTGTTACTGTCATCAAATTATAAAGAACAAGGAGCATTGTTCAGGCAAGAAAAAACATGATTATTTTTTCTTACTCACCAACAGATTTTTCTCTTATTTCTCAAGTAATGTTTTCATGATTTCATATTAATCTAATACCTGCATCAAAATATGTCTATATCATACATCATATGCATCTGTTGATTACATCTCATTTATGCCTTATCATTTATCTTCACATTATTGCTTTTTGTCTGTCTTCCCTCTGGAAAACAAATCCTCCTTCATATTACAAGTTATCATAAATATAAACACAGTGCTCCAAGCATGTTAGTCATATACTTTAAAACTGAATTGCACTCCCTTGGCAGTAGAATAAAATGCTTAGTGGGACACCAAAACCTATTTCTGATACCAGTAAAACTATTCAATGTATCTCCTACTAGTTTTCTTTTCTATTCTTTCTGTTTTAAATATATTCCAGAGAAGATATTTTTGAATTGACCAGAAAATTATTTTTATTAATTTATTTTTCAAAACCAAGCTTAAATATCATCTCTCTGAATCTAGTCTCCACTTTCTTGGGGGAGTTTATTCTTTTCCTTCTAGTTCTGTGTAGTGACATACATTGTATAACTATGATACTAAGTACTGCTTCATTCTGACTTTATGTCTACCTTAATCACTATGATCAATACCAAACACTGTGGCGATATCCTATTCACCTTTGTATTATAAGTACCTACCTATTCTGTTGTTTATAGCCAGACTTATAGCAGTGTTTTGGGATACCTTAATACTTCCAAACAATTTACTTCACATCTGTCCAGTTACTAAGTTTGACCCAAGTGTCTACTATTTGAGAGAAAAATAAGAAAAAGAAACAAACCTGGTTGTCCATCTTTTTGTCTTAGCATTGGTGTGGTCACCAAGAAAATAAAAAGGAAGATCGAAGGGGGTTCTATAAGATAAAAATCATGTTCAATCAAACCATAATTTTAATTTATGGAGCATACTGTAAACTTATGCTTATATTCTCAGCATATGCTGCACAGTAATTTTGATATTGCTTTTGATTAATCACCAACTTATTATAAGGGTGAGTCATAAACAATTTTGAATGTGAGGTGCTTTCCATAAGTATTTTGGAAAGCATTAACATTAACTGAATGTTAATAGAAAGGGCTTATGCATTTTAAGCATTTAACATGTTTGTAATAACAACTTAAGTGGCATAAAAGTAGCTATAGATGTGGAATAAATATTTTAGCAAAATATATTAAATATTAAGGGACTGGGTATGAAATATACATAAAATATTGTGATTAATATGGTAGTTTCAGACAGTTTTGTTTTTGTTTTTAAAGAAGCCATTAATGCTGTGTGGATTGCAGCAAACTGTGGAACATTCTGAAAGAGATGGAAATACCAGACCACCTGACCTGTCTCTTGAGAAATCTGTATGCAGGTCAGGAAGCAACAGTTAGAACTGGCCATGGAAAAACAGACTGGTGGCAAATCGGGAAAGGAGTACATCAAGGCTGTATATTATCACCCTGCTTATTTAACTTATATGCAGAGTACGTCATAAGAAACGCTTGGCTGGATGAAGCACAAGCTGGAATCAAGATTGCTGGGAGAAATATCTATGACCTCAGATATGCAGATGACACCACGCTTATGGCAGAAAGTGAAGAAGAACTAAAGAGCTTCTTGATGAAAGTGAAAGAGGAAAGTGAAAAAGTTGGCTTAAAACTCAACATTCAGAAAACTAAGATCATGGCATCTGGTCCCATCACTTCACAGCAAATAGATGGGGAAACAATGGCAGCAATGACAGATTTTATTTGGGGGGCTCCAAAGTCACCACAGGTGGTGTCTGCAGCCATGAAAGTAAAAGAAGCTTGCTCCTTGAAAGAAAAGTTATGATCAACCTAGATGGCGTATTATAAAGCAGAGACTTTACTTTGCCAACAAAGGTCCATCTAGTGAAAATTATGGCTTTTCCAGTAGTCATGTATGCATGTGACACTTGGAGTATAAAAAAAAACTGAGCACAGAAAAATTAATGCTTTGAACTGTGGTGTTGGACAAGACTTTTGAGTCTCTTGGACTGCAAGGGGATCCAACAAGTCCATCCTAAAGGAAATCAGTGCTGAATATTCATTGGAAGTACTGATGCTTAAGCTGAAACTTCAGCATCAGTTTGGCCACCTGATGCAGAGAACTGACCCTTTGCATTTGAAAAGACCCTGATGCTGGGAAAGGTTGCAGGTGGTTGGAGAAGGGGACGACAGAGGATGAGATGGTTGGATGGAATCACTGACTCAATGAACATAAGTTCGAGTAAACTCCAGGAGCTGGTGATGGACAGGGAGGCCTGACTTGCTGCAGTCTATTGGATCATAAAGAGTTGGAAACAACAGAGCAAGTGAACTGAACTGAACTGAATATTGTGATGACATTAAGTATATAGTAATAGGTTTGGAGCAAGCCATCCATTAAGCCATTCTATAGTTAATAAAGAAAGAATATGAAGTAATTCTGGAGGCTCTTTCTGGAACTTTTCTTAAAATTTACAGAGGAAGGACTGCTCCCAAACCCATTCTATGAGGTCAAAATCATCCAGATATTAAAAAAAAAAAAAGGTTAATATCACTGATGAGCATATATACAAAAATCTTCAGCAAAATACTAGCAAACCAAATCTGACAATACATTATAAGGATCACACAGCATGATCAATTGGGATTTATCCAAGGGATGCAAGAGATTGCAATATCTGGATATCAAACAATGTGATAAATAGTATTAACAAATCATAGAATAAAAACTATATGGTCATCTCAATAGATGCGGAAAAACTTTTGACAAAATTCAGCACACATTTATGGTAAAACAGTTTCAAGAAGGTGGGCTTAGAGAGAATCTACCTCCAAATAGTAAAGGCAGTATGCTGCTGCTGCGGCTGCTGCTAAGTCGCTTCAGTCGTGTCCAACTCTGTGTGACCCCATAGATGGCAGCCCACCAGGCTCCCCTGTCCCTGGGATTCTCCAGGCAAGAACTGGAGTGGGTTGCCATTTCCTTCTCCAATGCATGAAAGTGAAAAGTAAAAGTGAAGTCGCACAGTCATGTCCGACTCTTCACGACCCCATGGACTGCAGCCTACCAGGCTCCTCCATCCATGGGATTTTCCAGGCAAGAGTACTGGAGTGGGTTGTCATTGCCTTTTCCAAAAGGAACTATATGATGAGCTAATATAATACTCAACTATTTAAAAAAAATAATCCTTTAAGATAAAAAATAAGATGAGGACCTTCCCTCTTGCCATTATTATTTAACATAGCTTTTTGGAAGTCCTAGCCATGATGATCGGAGAAAAAAATTTTAAAAATAAATAAATAAATAAATAAATTCAAATTAGAAAGAAGAATTAAAGTTGACACTGTTTGTGTATAACATACCTTACATAGAAAATTCTACAGACACTACCAGAATATGACTATAGCTCATCAATGGTTTTATTAAAGTTGCAGGATAAACAATACATATTTCTCTTGTTTTATACACTAGCAACAAATGATCAGAAAGAAAGATTAAAGGGATAATCTTATTTACCATTGCATCAAGAAACTCAGAGTAACTGGGGATAAAATTATCTAAGGAGGCAAAAGATGGTAGTCTGAAAACTATAAAATCCTGATGGAGAAAATGGAAGATGACATAAAAAAGATGGAAAGAACCACCATGTTCTTGATTCAATGGATCAATATTGTCAAAATAACTGTACTACCCAAGGTAATCTACAGATTCAGTGAAATTCCTATCAAATTAACAATGGCATTTTCCCACAGAATTAGAACAAAAGTCCTAAGATGTAAAGGAAGCTGGAGGAACCAGGCTCCCTGACTTCAAACTATACAAGAAACAACCTAGTCATCAAAACACTTTGGTATTGGTACAGAAACAAAAAATATAAACTGACAGAACAGAATAGAAAGCCCAGAAATAAACCCATGCCCTTATGGTCAATTAATTTATGACATAAAAAGCAAAGATATACAATGGAGATGAGATAATCTCTTCAATCAGTGACACTGGGAAAACTGGAGACCTACAGGTAAAAGAATGAAACTAGAATATTCTCTAACATGAGAGAGAAAAATAAACTCAAAATGCATTAAAGACCTAAATGTAAGACCAGATACTATAAACCCCTTAGAGGAAAACATAAGCAGAGCATTCTGACAGAAATCAGACTTAAATTGAAGACTATAGGGAAACCATTAGGCCATTCAATATGACCTGAATTGAATCCCTTACGATTATACAGTGGAAGTGACAAATAGATTCAAAAGATTGAACCTGATAGACAGAGTGCCTGATGAACTAAGGATGGAGCTTTTTAATATTGTACATGAGGCAGTGATCAAAACCATTCCCAAGAAAAGAAATGCAAAGAGGCAAAATGGTTGTCTGAGGAGGCCTTACAAATGGCTTAGAAAAGAAGTGAAAGGGAAAGATATACTCATTTGAATACAAAGTTCCAGGAAACAGCAAGGAGAGATAAGAAAGCCTTTTTAAGTTAACAATGCAAAAAAAAAAAAAAAAAAAAAGAGTAAAACAACAGAATGGGAAAGACTTGATATCCTTTCAAGAATTTTAGAATTATCAAAGGAATATTTCATGCAAAGATAGGCACAATAAAAGACTGAAATGGTATGGACCTAACAAAAGCAGAGCTATCAAGAAGAGGTGGCAAGAATACATAGGAGATCTATACAAAAAAGATCTTAAAGACCTAGATAACAACGACAGTGTGCTCACTCACCTAGAGGCAGATATCCTGGAGTCTGAAGTCAAGTACACCTTAGGAAGCATCACTACAAACAAAGCTAATGGAGGTGATGAAATTCCAATTGAGCCATTTGAAATCCTAAGATGATGCTGTGAAAGTGCTGTATTCAATATGCCAGCAGATTTGGAAAACCCACCAGTGGCCATAGTACTAAAAAAGGTCAGTTTTCATTCCAATCCTAAAGAAGGGTAATGCCGTAGAATCTTCCAACAACCATATAATTGCTCTCTTTTCACAAGTTAGCAATGTAATGCTTAAAATCCTTCAAGCTAGGCTTCAACAGTTTGTGAACATTGAATTTCCACATGTAGACACAGTATTTAGAAAAGGCAGAAGAACTAGATATTAAATTGCCAACATTTGTTGCAGCACAGAAAAAAAAAAAAAACTTGAGAATTCCAGAAAAAATATCTACTTCTGCTTCATTGACTACACAAAAACCATTGACTGTGTAGATCACAACAAACTGTGGAAAATTCTTCGAAATGGGAATATCAGACCACCTTATCTGCCTCCTAAGAAGCATGTCTGAAGGACAAGAAGAAACAGTTAGAACCAGACATGGAACAAAGCATTAGCTCAAAATTGGGAAAGGAGTACATCAAGGCTGTAAAATGTTACCCTGCTTATTTAACTTGTATGCAGAATACATCATGTGAAATGCTGGGCTGGATGAATCACAAGTTGGAATCAAGATTGTGGGGGAAAAACATTAATAACCTCATATATGCAGATGACATCACTCTTATGGCAGAAAATAAATAGGAATTAAAGAGCCTCTTGATGAAGGTGCAAGAAGAGAGTGAAAAGTTGGCTTAAAACTCAATACTTAGAAAACGAAGATCATGCAATATGGTCCCACCACTTCATGGCAAAAAGATGGAAAAACAATGGAAGCAGTGACAAATTTTATTTCTAAGGTTCCAAAAGTAATGTGAATGGTGACTGTAGTCATGAAATTAAAAGACATCTGTTTCTGGGAATAAAAACAATGACAAACCTAGACAGTATATTAAAAAGCAGACACCTTAGAAAAATAAAAAATAAAATAAAAAGCAGACACCTTACTTTGCCTATAAAGGTCTGCATAGTAAAAGCTATGGTGTTTCCAGTAGTCATGTACAGATGTGAGAGCTGGACAAGAAGAAAGACTGAGTGTTGAAGGATTGATGCCTTCAAACTGTTTTGCTAGAGATGACTCTTGAGAGTCCCTTGTACTGCAGGGAGATCAAACCAGTCAATCCTAAAGGAAATAAATCCTGAATATTCATTGGAAGAACTGATGCTGAAACTGAAGCTCCAATACTTTGTCCACCTGATGCAAAGAGCTGACTCACTGGAATTGACTCTCATGCTGGGAAAAATTGAAGGCAGGAGGAGAAGGGAAAGCCAGAGGATGAGATGGTGGGATGGCATCACTGACTCAAAGGGTATGAATTAGAGCAAACTCCGGGAGATGGTGAAGGAGAGCGAAGTCTGGCATTCTGACTCCATGGGGTTGCAGTGTCAGAAACAACTGAGTGACTGAATAGCAACAACAACCGATGGTAAATTAATCTATAACAAAACTGACAAGTAGCTACAATGACAATGAGACAGTTTCTTCAATAAGTGACACTGGGAAAACTGGACAGGAACATGTGAAAAGATGGAACTAGAATGTTCTCTAACACCGTAAAGAAAAATAAACTCAAAATATATAAAAGCTTTAAATGTAAGACCAAACACTATAAAACCCTTAGAGGAAAACATAAGAAGAACATTTTGACATAATTCATAATAAGTTATTTTTGGATCCACCACCTAGAGAAATGTAAAAGAAAACAACACAACTGAAAAAAAAAAAAAAAATATATATATATATATATATAATACCTAACTAAATTTAAAACTTTTGGAAAGCAATGGAAACCAGAAACAAGGAAAGACAACTCATAGAACGTAAGGCTGACGAGTGACCTCATTAGTGGCCAGACACTGCCTTTTGTTTGGCTGTGCACCCACTAAAAGACAACTATGCTTCTCATATGATTGACTGCAAGGCCTGAAGCAGGGAAGCAGGCAGCAGCCAGAACATTGATGCGTGAGGCCAGGTCTCTGTGACACTATCCTACAGTGGAATGGGGTGTGGAGGCCACAGCACTGCTATTGGCATGGATGGGTCAGTTCTGCGTCCCTGCATGGCTGTAATCCCAGGGGCAGGGCTATTCACTGCATGCTGGTGTTTCCTGGTTGCATGTTCTGGAGAAGTGTGGAGATGGTGCTAGCTGCTAGGCTGAAGTCTCCACATCTAATAGAATAGAGGGAGAATTTCAAACTGGTGTTTTTCAGTTCTGGTGTCATAATACTAAATGATCTCCACCAAATGATTGTCACCATCTTAATTCCCAGGAACATCCTTGTTTTCTTCTCCTTCTCTTGAAAGTTATCTAAGAGGAGCAGGTCAATCTGCCTTAGGCTCCTTTCAAACCATTGCCTTTGTGCTGAGATTTTGTTCACACCCTTTAAGAACTGTTTTGTTTTCTTTTTTTCCCCACATTCCCTTAGCTTTCCCAAACATAAGCCCAACTAGTTTCAAAACCAGATGTTCTGAGGTCTCGTCTTGCTGTTGTAGGACTCCCAGGCTGGGAAGCATAATGTAGGGCTTAGTTCTTTCACTCCTTGGGGAGGACCTCTATTAATTGTAAGATCCCTCCTATTTGTGGGTCACTGACCGAGGGCGGTATATCCTGACCCATCCCTTTTACCCATTTTTCCTGCCCATTTCATTGTGGTCCTCAATTTATTAGTTAGTTATGGAAAAATATTTAGTTATGGAAAATCTTTTCTGGTAGTGTTCAAATGATGCTCAGATAGTTGCTCAGTAAGTGGTTGTAAATTTGGTTTGTTCATGGAAGAAGTTCAGTTCTGAGTTTTCAGAAACTTCTATCTTTGTCATACCCTACATGTCTCTACATACATGTTCTTTAAATATTCTTTACATATCCATCAAAAGAGTCGTGGCATTATGTGTATATCCAAATTTGGAACTCTGCAGTAACAGCACTGAAGATAATCTATTTTTTAATTGAAACAGTTTCCCCATTTGAAGGAATTGAGCTAGAAGGGCTAAAATTTATGCCCAGAAGCAACAAAATAAAGTTAGAGAAAATGAAAGAGAACACATATGTGTAATAGAACATGCACTTAAGAAAGTATCTTGGGAAGGAACCCATCACTAAAGAGTATAACTTTGTTGATTTTTGCTATGGTCTGTTTTGTTTCTTTTGCATTTATTTCTGCCCTAATTTTTAAGATTTCTTTCCTTCTACTGACCCTGGGGTTCTTCATTTCTTCCTTCTCTAGTTGCTTTAGGTGTAGAGTTAGGTTATTTATTGGACTTTTTTCTTGTTTCTTGAGGTAAGCATGTAATGTTATGAACCTTCCCCTTAGCACTGCTTTTACAGTGTCCCATAGGTTTGGGGCTGTTGTATTTTCATTTTCATTCATTTCTATGCATATTTTGATTTATTTATTTTTTTATTTCTTCTATGATTTGTTGGTTATTCAGAAGTGTGTTAGAGGAAACCAGGTCTGAAAGAGACCCAATGTTCATCACAGCACTGTTTATAATGGCCAGGACATGGAAGCAACCTAGATGCCCATCAGCAGAAGAATGGATAAGAAAGCTGTGGTACATATACACAATGCAATATTACTCAGCAATTAAAAAAAATACATTTGAATCAGTTCTAATGAGATGGATAAAACTGGAGCCCATTATACAGAGTGAAGTAAGCCAGAAAGATAAACACCAATACAGCATACTAACGCATATATATGGAATTTAGAAAGATGGTAACAATAATCCTATATTCAAGACAGAAAAAAGAGACACAGATGTATAGAACAAACTCTTGGACTCTATGGGTGAAGGCTAGGGTGGGATTATCTGAAAGAACTGAAAGATCTGAAAGCATAGAAACATGTACATTATCAAGTGTGAAACAGATCGCCCGTCCAGGTTGGATGCATGAGACAAGTGCTCAGGGCTGGTACACCTGGATGACCCAGAGGGATAGGATGGGGAGGGAGGTGGGAGGAGGTTCAGGATGGGGGACACATGTAAATCCATGGCTGATTCATGTCAATGTATGGCGAAAACCACTGCAATATTGTAAAGTAACTAGCCTCCAACTAATAAAAATAAATGGCAAAAAAAAAAAAAAATAAAGAGTAAAACAAGAATGAATGTTTTACAGTCATTCCTTTGGCAAACAATTAATCAGTGAAGCACTCTTCTAAACATTAGAGTATTAATATGAGTACCAGTTTATTCAACAGGAAGGTGCTTGGTCTAAATCTGGTAGAGTTCTTTCAGTGTCATTGGGATCTTATGTATAATTCCCTAAAGATAAACATACAAATAAAAAGAGGTAGCTAATATTTTGGAAACCTGAAAATATCTAATTGTTCTGATTGAGTTTGAAGATTTTGTCTGTGGAACTCTGTGACTTTCATTTTAAATAGGGCATGAGAATCATCTTGATATCTCATAATGTAAAGTTTTTATAGATTAAAAAGTGGTTGTCACTACTCCTTAGATATTTAGTAATAATTCTCAGTGCCATATTTGTTTCATTAAATTTTTCTAGGTTTAAATCTTATTGTTATATAAAGTTTGATAATGTGTTTATAAAATGAGTAGTTTATGAATTTATAAAAATGAGGTTAAATATATGTAAAAATCAACTTTCTTTTATATATATGTATATATATATATTCAGAATCTCATTTATACTGAGGAAAATCACATTTTAGGTAAACTCGAGGCTCCAGAGTTATTGACCATTATTGATGATGCTGGTCATCATCAGTATTATCATCACCTTTATTCATAATTTATAATATGTGATGAACAAAAATATTTGTCTTAATGAGAATCAGTAATCTTCTATGTCTAACCCTCCACAATAAAAATAAGTGAGGTGAAATCCCTAAGAGAACAAGAAGTTTGAAAAACTCTAAATTTTGAAATCATAAGATTTAAATGTAAAAGTCAATAAGAATTATGGAAAATTGCATTAAGTACCAATAATTTCACTAGAGATAAATAGTTGAGAAGCAAAACCACCTTTTGTAATACTCTTTTTAACTTTGCTACTTTCTTAAATATTAAATAGGTAATGATCACTGTGAAGATAGATATCAACCTCTATTGAGTAGCTAAATACTGATAAATGTAAAGTAAGACAGGGGGACACATAGTGATTTGATAGTCACTGGGAATATGTTTAGTGTATACATATATTATTCTTACCAACATAACTTAAAGTCTGTTTCTCAGCATCTTTACACCTTGTAATATAAAACTTTATTTTATCTGAATTTAATTTATAGCCATTAATCTGAACTTATTTTAGAGCAACAAACTAAGTTAGCAGGTCAGAAACCAGTACATTTCTTCCTGTTTTCTTTTTAATCTCTTTCTTCAAGCCAATTAAAATTGTTTTGTTTCAAATATTTACATAAACTATTACCTCTAATAGTTTTGAAAACTATTAGTTCCCCGGTGGCTCAAATGGTAAAAAATCCACCTGTTATGTGGGAGACCTGGGTTTGATCCCTGGGTTGGGAAAATCCCCTGGATGAGGGCATGGCAACCCACTCCAGTATTCTTGCCTGGAGAATCCCCATTGACAGAAGAGCCTGATGAGCTACATTTCATGGGGTTGCAATGAGTCAGACATGACTGAGCAACACAGCACATTAGTTCTAAATTGTTTTAAATGTGAGAGTCTTAATTATATTAAAGCATTTAGAATATTGCATTTTTATACACACTTGATGCAAGTCTTAAGTCTCTTATGAAAATTTCTTGGGTATAATTGGTTCTTAGAATACATAATTTTTCAAATTTTTAGAAAATAAATGTAAAAGCATATACCAACTAATATGAAATGCCCTTACTGTGGCTAAAATAGCAGTCCATAATCAAAAATGCATTTCATTTTCTGCAGCAGGAAGCATGAATACTGACACTAAACAAAATAAAGGAAAACAAATGGTCTCATTTTGATTCAGATCAGATTTGCAGGAAAATAAAATTTTGCTAATTTAAAGGGAAAAAAACATCATTTTAGACTATTAACGTGTGTAGTTATATATAAAAATTTAGTTAAAAACTTTGGCTCACTGTCACATTTTATTTTAAAAAAGTATGGAAAAATGATGATTTCTTTCCTCATCTAATTAAATGAATATTCTCTATGTTATCTTGATAGGAAGTGCCTCACCTACTGAATTATAGTCATTAGTCATTCCTGGAAAGATCTCCTAGTTATATAGGAAGCAGAAAGCGGGGTTTGGATGAAAGACAGAGAATATTTCATGCCCTTGGGCTCATCAATCCTTTCTTGCTACCTGTGTCAGCTAGATCCTTGTTACCCCAAGTGTCGTCTCAAGATCAGCAGCATTTTCAGTGACTAGGATCTTTTTAGAAATGCAGAATCTCAGTTCTCATTGCAGATCAATGAAACTCCTACTTCCATTTTTAAAAGATTCAAAGAGATTTTGTATGTGTATGCTCAGTTGCTCAATCATGTCCAACTGTTTGTGACCCCATGGACTGTAGCTTGCTGGGTCTCTCTGCCCATGGACTTTTCCATGCAGGAATACTGGAGTGGGTTGCCATTTCTTACTCCAGAGGATCTTCCTGACTCAGGGATTGAACCTGTATCTCCTGCATTAGCATGCAGATTCTTTGCCATTAAGCCACCTGGAAAGCTAAAGAGATCTTAAAATCATTCAAGATGATTAATGCTGTTCCACAAGGTCATGAAGGAAGAAGGTTTCAGCTGCATCTAAACAACCTCCTCAATTCTTATCAATGTTTTTTCAAATGGCCATTCATTTACTTAATGTTTGTACATTAAGGAAATTCTCATACCAAAAATAAAAATTTCCTCATATATAAAACCTTAAATCCTTACATCCATGTAAGTTTCTGGGTGCATTAGTGAGAATAAAGACCTATGTCTGAAAAGTACACACAGAGGGAGGAAGCCTCCAGTAACCCATGTCTTGGTCCTGGGGATTGTTCTAGATCATAGAACAACTCTAGCCTTTCTAAGAAAGTATACCTGAGGAGGGAAAATTGATGTGTTTTGTCCTCAGGTGGATAAAATTCAGTAGAACAAATACATCTAAAAATAAAGCTAGTGTCCCAGAAAATGTTCTGGATCTAAGATTCATCATAATATAAAGTTTTAAAAGATTCAGAATCATTGTAATTCCCTCTTGAAATTTTTGTCATCATTAGTTTTTGGGTTTATGCTCCATCTCCCTTTCCTTCACCAGAAGGACTTCTGAGCTTCTCTTGAGGGGCAATTGAGAAACAAGAAGCTTTTTATACGATATTGGGCTTCTAGTATGTTTTTGAATGAACAATACCCCAAGAAAAGTAGACTAAGAGGTAAACAATTAGATTCTTAGTTTCTTGCAGCATGATAGATAATGCTGTTCAGTTGCTCAGTCATGTCTGACTCTGCAGTCCCATAGACTGCAGCACATCAGGCTTCCCTGTCCTTCACCATCTCCAAAAACTTGCTCAAACTCACGTCCATTTAGTCAGTGACACTATCCAACCACCTCATCCTCTGTTGTCCCCTTCACCTCTAGATAATAGATCTGATAAATATCCTTGATGATACATGATAAATAGCTTAATGATACATGAACTAACATGTGATTACCTGAAACATACATTATGGCTCTAAAGAAAATGTTAAATGTTATTTTTAGAATATATCAGTTAAAATTAATTTTTATTGCAGTATAGTTGCTTGACAATGCTGTGGGTTTCTTAGATTCTACTATATAAGACAGTGAACCAGCTATATGTGTATATATAGCAGGTATATATTGTATATATAGCATATATGTATAAATGTATGCATATATATATACATATATATACATCTCCTATCCCCTCTCTTTGGATTTCCTTCCAATTTAGGTCACAGCAATGGAGTAGAATTCCCTGAGCTATGCAGCAAGTTCTCATTAGCTAACTATTTTGTACACAGTATCAATAATGTATATTTGTCAATCCCAGTCTCCCAATGCAACCCACCCCTTGATTCCCCCGCTTGGTATCTGTATGTTTATTCTCTACATCTATGTCTTCTTTCTCTTTTGCAAATAACATCATCTATAACATTTTTTTCTAGATTTCACATATATGCATTAATGAATGATAATTTTTTTTTCTTTTTCTGAGTTAATTTATTGTGTGATACTCTCTAGGTTCATCCATGTCCCTGAAAATGACTGAATTGTGATTTATGGCTGGGTAATATTCCAATGTATACATACAACATACCTTCCATATCTATTTCTTCTGGTTCAGTCTTGGAAGGTTGCAGTTTTCTAAGAATATGTCCATTTATTCAAGGTTGTCCATTTTATTAGCATGTAGTTGCTTGTAGTATTCTCTTATGAACCCTTAAATTTATGTAGTGTCCATTGTAACATCTCCTTTTTTATTTCTACTTTTATTGATTTGAGTCCTTTTTCTTTCTTTTGTCTTTTTTGCTGAGTTTGGCTAAAAGTTTGCCATTTTTTTCTTAAACTCCTCAAAGATAAAGCTTTTAGTTTTATTTATTTTTTATTTTGAATTTCTAGTTGCAATTTCATTTCCTGAGTGCTTTTTCTTTCTTTTTTAATTTTTTTGCAGTGTTTTTTTTCATACATTGAAATGAATTAACCATGGATTTGCATGTATCCCCCAATGTTTCAAGCTTTTAGTTTTATTGATTTGTATTGTTTACTTCATTCCAATTTCACTTATTTATGCTGTGATCTTCATGGTTTCTTACCTTCTACTAACTTTCATTTTCTTTGTCTTTCTCAAGATGATTTTGCTGTAAAGTTAGGTTATTCACTGAGACTTTTCTGGTCCTTTTCAAGTAAGAATGTATTGTTATAATCTTCCTTCATAGAATTTCTTTTGCTACATAAACAGTTTTGTTTTGGGTCCTTATATTTTCCTTGTCATTTTTTTCTAAATTTTTTTTAATTCCTTCTTTGATTGATTTCTTCAGTGACCTCTTGTTTATTTAGTGGCATATTACTTAGCCTCCATGTGCTTGTATTTATATATATATATTTTTCCCTATAGTTGATTTATAGTCTTATAGCATCATGATCAGAAAAAGTGCTTGATATTATTTCAATTCTTTTAAATTTACCAAGACTTGTTTTATAGCTGTATGTCTGATATATTCTGGAGAATACTCTGTGTGCACTTGAAAAGGAAGTGTATTCTGCTAACTTCAGATGAGATAGCCTATAAACTACAATGAAAACTCTGTGATTCAATGTGTTATTTAAGGCCTCTTTTTCCTTATAAATGTTCTGTCTCAATTGGTGTAAGTAGGTTGGTAAAGATACCACTCAATGTGTTACTGTAAATTTCCCCTTTTTATAGCTATTAGAATTTCCCTTATTTATTGAGCTACTCCTTTATTGGGTGCACAAATATTTACAAGTGTTATATCTTCTTCTTGGACTGATATTCTCATCATTCAGTAATTTTCTTCTTTTCTCCTTTAATAAACTTTTTTTTCAAACTCTGTATTGTCTGATATGAATATTGGTACTCTAGCCTTGTTTCATTTCCATTTGGATGGAACATCTTTTTCCCTTCCCTCACTTTCATTCTGGAAGTGTCACTAGGCCTGAGTGGGTCTCTTGTAGACAACATATGTATGGGCTTTGTTCTTATATCCATTCAGCTAATCTGTGTCTTTTGGTTGGAGAATTCAGCCAGCTTACATTTAGGATAATTATTGATATTTATGTTCCTATTACCATTTTCTTGATTGGATTTGTTGGATTTCTTAATTTGGATTTGTTTTGTATGTTTTTTCTTCTCTTGTGTTTCCTGTTTAGATAAGTTCCTCTCTCTATTTCTGGTAAAGCTGGTTTGCAGATGCTGAATTATCTTAGCTTTTGCTTATCTATAAATCTTTTGACTTCTCCATCAAATCTGAATAAATTCTTTGCTGGATAATCTTGGTAATGGGTTTTCCATTTTGTCACTTCAAGTGAGCCCTGCCATTCCCTTCTAGCCTGCAGAGAGTCTGCTGAAAAGTCAGTTGATAGCCTTATGGAGATTCCTGTTTATATTTGTTGCTTTTCCCTTAGTACATTTAGCATTTTTCTTTGTATTTAATTTTTGTTAGTTTGATTAATATGTACTTGGTGTGTTCATTTCTGGTTTATCCTGTATGAGACTCTCTGCTCTTCCTGAACTTGATTGACTAGTTCCCATGTAAAGGAAGTTTTTTAATATCATCTCTGCAAACATTTTCTCAGACCTTTTCTCTTTCTCTTCTTCTTCTGGGACTCTGATTATTTGAATGTTGATGTATTTAATGTTGTTCCAGAAGTCTTTGAGACTGTTCACATTTCTTTCCATGCTTTATTTCTCTTTGCTGCTCTTTGGGTGTTATTTCTACCATTATATCTTGTTGTTGTTGTTGTTGTTGTTGTTTTAATTTTATAAGGATTTTTTTTTTCATTTAATTTTATTAGTTGGACACTAATTACTTTACAATATTGTAGTGGTTTTTGCCATATATTGACATGAATCAGCCATGGATTTACATGTGTTCCCTAACCTGAATCCCCCTCCCACCTCCCTCCCCATCCCATCCCTCTGGGTCTTCCTAGTGCACCAGCCCTGAGCACTTGTCTCATGCACCCAACCTGAGCTGGTGATCTGTTTCACCCTTGATAGTATACTGTTTCAATGCTATTCTCTCAGTACATCCCACCCTCGCCTTCTCCCACAGAGTACAAAAGTCGGTTCTGTACATCTGTGACTTTTTTTCTGTTTTGCATATAGGGTTATCGTTATCATCTTGTTAAATTCTATATATATGCGCAAGTACACTGTATTGGTCTTTATTTTTCTGGGTTACTTCACTCTGTATAATGGGTTCCAGTCTCATCCATCTCATTAAAACTGATTCAAATGAATTATTTTTAATGGCTGAGTAATATTCCATTGTGTATATGTACCATGGCTTCCTTATCAATTCGTCTGCTGATGGGCATCTAGGATGCTTCCATGTCCTGGCTATTATAAACAGTGCTACAATGAACATTGCATTCCTATACACTAACAAAGAGAAAACAGAAAGAGAAATTAAGGAAACAATACCATTCACCATTGCAACAAAAAGAATAAAATACTTAGGAGTATATCTACCTAAAGAAACAAAGGACCTATACATAGAAAACTATAAAACACTGATTAAAGAAATCAAAGAGGACAAACATAGATGGAGGAATATATCATGTTCATGGATTGGAAGAATCAATATTGTCAAAATGGCTATACTACCCAAAGCAGTCTATAGATTCAATGCAATCCCTATCAAGCTACCAATGGTATTCTTCACAGAACTAGAACAAATAATTTCACAATTTGTATGGAAATACAAAAAACCTTGAATAGCCAAAGCAATCTTGAGAAAGAAGAATGGAACTGGAGGAATCAACCTGCCTGACTTCAGGCTCTATAACAAAGCCACAGTCATCAAGACAGTATGGTACTGGAACAAAGACAGAAATATAGATCAATGGAACAAAATAGAAAGTCTATAGATAAATCCACATACTTATGGACACCTTATCTTCAACAAAGGAGGCAAGAATGTACAATGGAAAAAAGACAACCTCTTTAACAAGTGGTGCTGGGAAAACTGGTCAACCACTTGTAAAAGAATGAAACTAGAACATTCTCTAACACCATACACAAAAATAAACTCAAAATGGAATAAAGATCTAAATATAAGACCAGAAACTATTAAACTCCTAGAGGAAAACATAGGCAAAACACTCTCCGACATAAATCACAGCAAGATCCTGTATAACCCACCTCCCAGAATATTGGAAATATAAGCAAAAATAAACAAATGGGACTTAATGACACTTAAAAGCTTTTACACAACAAAGGAAACTATAAGCAAGGTGAAAAGACAGCCCTCAGAATGGAGAAAATAATAGCAAATGAAGAAACAGACAAAGGATTAATCTCAAAAATATACAAGCAACTCCTGCAGCTCAACTCCAGAAAAATAAATGACCCAATCAAAAAATGGGCCAAAGAACTAAACAGCCATTTCTCCAAGGAAGACATACAGATGGCTAACAAACACATGAAAAGATGCTCAACATCACTCATTATCAGAGCAACGCAAATCAAAACCTCAGTGAGGTACCAGTACACACCAGTAAGAATGGCTGCTTTTCAAAAGTCTACAAGCAATAAATGCTGGAGCGGGTGTGGAGAAAAGGGAACCCTCTTATGCTGTTGGTGAGAATGCAAACTAGTACAGCCACTATGGAGAACAGTATGGAGATTCCTTAAAAAGCTGGAAATAGAACTGCCATATGACCCAGCAATCCCACTCCTGGGCATACACACCGAGGATACCATTCTATCTTTGAACTCATCCATTCTTCCACCTCAGTTATTCCACTTTTGACTTCTTCTAGACTATTTTTGAACTTATCAGGTGTTGCTAGTGGTAAAGAACCCATCTGTAAATGCTGGAGACATAAGAGATGTGGGTTCGTTCTTTGTGGTTGAAGAAGCCATGGCAACCCACTGGAAGAGGGCATGGCAACCCACTCCAGTATTCTTGCCTGGAGAATCCCATGGGCAGAGGAGCCTTGTGGATAACAGTTCCTAGAGTCACAAATAGTGAAGTTGGGTATTGGTTTCGAGATAGATACCTCTGGGAGAGTATATTTCATTTAAAATTCCCTGGGCCCAGAATTTCTCTGGCTTGGCATCCTCTACTCAGTGCTCCCATCTCAGAGACACAAGCCTGATCTTTTCCAGTGAACCAAGAGCCAGCAAGCTCTTAGAGGGCATAGAGAAAAGAAAAAAAAAAAAAAAAAGAATATATATATACACACACACACACACACACACATATATATATATAT
>CM035286.1:3497073-3537758 GCA_020226075.1 Hydropotes inermis | reverse complement strand
AAAAAAAAAAAAAAAAGAATGAAAGAAAGAAACAAACAAACAGCAACACCAATAACACACACACACACACACACACAAAGGAGGGAAAAATAAAAAAAAACAGACACACCAAATTCGAGACAAATGACAACACAGAAACCAAAGTAACAGAAACAAAGAAACAGATATAAAAGACGGGGGAGAAAAAAAAAAATACCCAAACAGGAGAACAAACAAATGGAAAGGGGTGTGTGCAAACCACACTCAGTGGCGCAGAGTGGCAGGCAGTCACAGACTAGGGTGCACTTGGCCTGGTGGGAGTCCCTCCCAGGGTCTGTGGAGGCATATGGGGGTGGTGGCAGCAACGCTTTCTGTGAACTACTCAACAATGGCACCTCATTTCCCAGATATCCTATGCTTCCTCTAGGGGCATTTCCAACCACAGAGACCCTCACTGGCATCCCCTTTGCTGTATTCACACAGCCAACAGAAGTCCTCACCACACATCTAGTCCCTTAAACCCATGCTTTAGCACTCAGCCCTCACCAGCATTGCAATTCCCATATCAGGCAAGGGATGCCCAGGGCCTTTCCCAGGGAGCTAGATTTTTTCAATATGGTCACTCTGAAGTGAAGTGATACTTCATTGTGGTTGTGTTATTTATTTACCTAAAAATTAGCAATGTTGAGCATCTTCTCATGTGTCTTTTGGTCATCTGTATGTCTTTTTGGAAAAATGCTTATTTAAGTCTTCTGTCCATTGTTTTCATTGAGCTGTTTTTGTTTTTTGTTTTTCTATATTGAATTATATGAACTATTTGTATATTTTGGATCTTAACCCCTCATTGGTCAAATTATTGGCAAATATTTTCTCCCATACCATAGGTTATCTTTTTACCTTATGGATCATTTCCTTCCCTATGTAAAAGCTTTTAAGTTTGATTAGGTCTAATATGTTTATTTTTGCTTTCATTTCCTTTGCCTTGTAACAAAGATTTAAGAAAACATTGCTAAAGAGTATGCTAAATAATATTTTGCCTATCTTCTTTTCTTGGAGTTTTATGGTGTCATGCTTTAAAATTAGATCTTTAAATCACTTTAAATTTAGTTTTACATATAGTATGAACGAATGTTCCAGTTTCATTGATTTAAATGTAGCTGCACAGCTTACCCAACATCATTTAATGAAGAAACTATATTTTCTACATTGTATATGTCTTTTTTGTAATGGCTAATTGACCATAAGTTTGTGGATTTATTTCCAGGCTCTCTATTCTGTTCCAATAAACTCTGTCTGTTTTTGTGCCAACACCAGGCTTTTTTGATTATCATAGCTTTGTAGAATATTATGAAGAATGGAAGGATTATGCCTCCTGCTTCAGTTCTTTTCTAAGGATTGCTTATGCAGTTCTTTTTTTGTGTGTGTTTTCATATAACTTTTAGGATATTTGTTCTAGTTATGTGAAAAATGTCACACATTTACATGGGTATCTTTCTAGAGATTGTTTAAATATGTGCACTGATTTTAGTGTTATGGATAGTTTTACTATATTGATTTTCCCACTCCAAAAGCATGAGAAATAATTCATTTCTTTGAATTATCTTCAGCTTTCTCTATCACTGTTTTATAGTTTACAGAATATAGATCTTTCATTTCTTTGGATGAGTTTATTACTAGATACTTTATATTTTAAGGCAATTTTGAATAGCATGTTTTATTTTCTCTTTCTGATATTTCATTATTAGAGTGAGAAAACAAAATATTTCTGTATATTTTTGTGCTATCAGGCAGAAGTCATTCATTACTTCTCATAAATTTTGTGTGGAGATAGTGGCACATTTTACCTCCTCTTTTCCAATTTGGATAGTTTTCATTTCTTTCTTTTTCTTTTTTTTCTGAGTACTGTTGGTAAGACTTCTAATCCTATGTTGAATAAAAACAGTAAGAGGGGGCATCTTTTTCTTCTTCCTGAAATTTGTAGGATACTTTCAGCCTTTCACCATTGAATATTATGTTTACTATGTTGTTATTGTTCAGTCACTAAGTAATGTCTGACTTTGAGACTCAGTGGACTGAACTATTTCAGGATTCCCTGTCCTTCACCATCTCCCAGAGTTTATTCAAATTCATGTCCACTGAGTTAGTGATACTATCTAACCAACTCACCCTCTGCTGCTTCCATCTCATTTTGCCTTCAAATTTTCCCAGCATCAGGGTCTTTCCCAATGAATCAGCTCTTTGTATCAGGTGGCCAAAGTATTGGAGCTTTGGCATCAGTCCTTCCAAAAATTATTGAGGATTGATTTCCTTTAAGAATGATTGGTTTGATTGCCTTGCAGTCAAGGGACTCACAAGATTCTTCTCCAGCACCACAATTCAAAAATCACCAATTCTTTCTTGGCTGATCCAAGAAGATCAGCCTTATTTATGGTCCTACTTTCACATCTGTTCATGACTACTAGAAAAACCGTAGCTTTGCCTGTAAGGAACTTGGTCGGCAAAGTGGTGTCTCTGCATTTTAATAGGCTAACTGTGGGTTTATGATAAGTGCTAAGGGATAAGTCTTTATTGTCTTGAGATAGATTGCCTCTCTACCCACTTTGATAAGAACTTTCATCATGAATAGATGTTGAATTTTGTCAAATGCCTTTTTTATTCTTTTGCATCTATTGAGATGATCATATGGCTTTTGTCTTTCTCTTGTTTAATATGGCATATCACATTATTTGATTTGCATGTATTGAGCCATTTTGTGACCCTGAAATGCATTCTATTTGATTTTGGTCTATGATTATTTTTATATATTATTGGATCTGTTTTGATACTATTTCGTTGATGGATTTTTGATCTATATTTACCAAAGATATTGGCCTGCATTTTTTTTCTTTTTGCAGTGTCTTTCTCTGGTTCTTATTTCATGGTTGTTGCAGCCTCCTGAAATGAACTTGCGAGTGTTATCTCTTTAATTTTTTTGAACAATTCGAGAAGAATGGACATGAGTTCTTTGTATATTCTTTGTTCAGTCCTGGGCTTTTTCTTCTTCTTTTCTTTCTTTCTTTTTTTTTTTTTTCGCATAGATGCCATTTCATTTCTAG
The DNA here is from genome assembly GCA_020226075.1 of Hydropotes inermis. NCBI lineage: Eukaryota > Metazoa > Chordata > Mammalia > Artiodactyla > Cervidae > Hydropotes > Hydropotes inermis. Next base: position 3,534,684 of record CM035286.1, on the reverse strand, counting down.
TTATTGGTATATTATCAGGCTATATGTTTGTAGAAACTTGTCCATTTCTTCCATGTAGTCCAATTTGCTAACATAAAACTTTTCATAACATTCTATCTTTTTAAATTTTCTTTTGGTATTTCTGTACTATTATTTGTATTTTCTCCCTTTCACTTCTTATTTTTTAATATGCGTCCTGTCTTTTTTGAGCCTGGTTAGAAGGTTTTTCAGCTTTGTTTACATTTTCAGAAAAAAAAAACTTTTCATTTTATTGATCTTTTATATTGTTTTTATCTCTGTTTTATTAGTTTCCTCTCTTTTCCTTAATATTTCCTTCCTTCTGCTGACTTTGTACTTTTTTTTTCTTTTTTTGAGGTGGTAGGTTAGATTTTGTTGTTGTTCTTATTTTTTTTTTTTTTTAGATTTTACTCATTTCTTGAGAAAGACCTGTTTAATTTTCTTCTTAGAACTACTTTTGCTTCATCTCACAGAATTTATAAAGTTGTATTGTTTTTTGTTTGTCTTGAGGTACTTTTTTATTTCATCATTGATTTCTTAATTCACTAACTTAAGTAGCATGTTGTTTATTTTTCATACATTTGTTGTTTTCCTATTTTTTCCACTGTGTAGTTGATTTTTAGTTTCATAACCTTGTGGTCAGATGAGTGCTTGAAATAATTTCTATGCTCTTAAAATTCCTGAAGCTTACTTTGTGACCTAGTATGCTGACTCTCATGGGAGTTGGACTAAAAAGAAAGCTAAAAGCCAAAGAATTGATGCTTTTGAACTGTGGTGTTGGAGAAGACTCTTGAGAGTCCCTTGGACTACAAGGAGATCCAACCACTCCATCCTAAAGGAAATCAGTCTTGGGTGTTCATTGGAAAGACTGATGTTGAAGCTGAAACTCCAATACTTTGGCCACCTGATACAAAGAGATGACTCATTTTAAAAGACCCTGATGCTGGGAAAGATTGAAGGTGGGAGGAGAAGGAGACGACAGAGGATGAGATGGTTGGATGGCATCACCAACTCAATGGGCATGAGTCTGAGTAAACTCCAGGAGTTTGTGATGGACAAGGAGGCCTGATGTGCTGCAGTCCATGGGGTCGCAAAGAGTCAGACACGACTGAGCAACTGAACTGAACTAAACTGACATAGACTACCTTAGAGAATGTTCCCTGTGTGCTTGGAAATAATGCATATTCTGTTTGTTTGTTATTTTTAGATATACTGTCCTATAGATATTAATTAATTTCAATTGTTCTATCATGTCATTTAATAATTCAGTGAATTATTGATTATTCTGCCTCAATGGTCTTGACCACTAATGTCAGTGGGTCTTAAAATACCTTAGTATTATTGTATACCTATCAGTTTTTCCCTGTATGCCTCCTTATATTTGCTGTATATATTTAGGTACTCCTATATTGGTTGGGTATATGTTAAAGAATATAGTATCTGCTTTGTATATTCATCCCTTTATCATTTCATAAGGTCCTTCTTTGTCATTCTTCATAGCTTCTTTTAAAAATTTATTTTGTCTGCTATGATTATTTCTATCCCTGCTTCCCTGTTATCATTTGCATATTTGTTTCTCTACTCCCTCACTTTCAGGATGTGTGTCTTTCACCCTGAAGTGTTTCCCATAGGCACCATTTTTCAGGTTTTTTTTTTTTAATCCAATATGCTACTCCATTTGTTTTTAATCCAACTTGCCTCTTAATTTGAAGTATTTAATATATTTACATTTTAAATGACTTATTGATAGGAATGCACTTACTGTCATTTTAATCCCAGTTTTCAGGTTGGTTTTGTAGTTCTTTGACTGTTTTTTTGTTTGTTTGTTTGTTTAATTTTTATTTATTTATTTATTTTTTAAATTTTTGTGGTTTGATGATTTTCTTTGTAGTTTGTTTCCCTGAGTTCCTTTATTTTAAGTGTTTTCTGGATCTGTTGTATACTTTGCTTTGTGGTTACCATGCAGTTCAAGTGTGTTGATTCATAACTATATCTAAATGATTGGTTTTCATTTATTTTTATTAGCTGGAGGCTAATTACTTTACAATATTGTAGTGGTTTTTGTCATATATTGACATGAATAGTAACTCAAGTTTAAGAACATTCTTAAAGATGTATATCTTATCCCCCCATACACATTTTGTGACTTAGATGTCCTATTTTACATCTTCATGTTTATCCTTTTACTATTTACTGTACCTATAATCACTTTTGCATTAAAAAAGTGTTTATTCACCTACATATTGGCTTATTAAAGACAATGTCAATCCTTAATGTATATATTTGCTTTTCCTAATGTGATTTCCCCTTTTCTATAAATTCTTGTTGCTTTTCTATTTAAACAAGACCCTTCAATATCTCCTTTAGGGTATGCTTCTGAGTTATTTTCATTTTTGTTTGTTTGAGGAGTTTTTTTAAATATTTCCTTATATTTTAAATGGCAATCATGCTACATAAGGGCTTCCCTGGTGGCTCAGATGGTAAAGAGTCTGCCTGAAAAGCAGGAGACAGGGATTTGATCCCTGGGTTGGGAAGGTGCCCGGAGAAGGAAATGGCTCCCCACTTCACTATTCTTGCTTAGGAAATCCCATGGACAGAGGACTCTAGCAGGCTAAAGTTCATGGGGTAGCAAACAGTCAGATACAACTGAACAACGAACACACTTTGTTGCATAAAATATTTTAGGTTCCATATTTTTCTCTTTTAGCAGTTTGAATATCTTCATGCCCCTTCCCCCCCCTTTTTTTAACTGGCCCAGAATGTTTCTGTAGTCTATACTATGGATCATCTTTTAACTGCCTTTTTGTTTTTCTCTTACTACTTTTAGAATTCTCTCATTATCTTTAAATTTTGTGTCATTTTAATTATGACTTGTTGTGACAAGGTCTTATTTGGAATCAGCTTGTGTGGTACTCTCTGTATTTCTTGTACCTGGATGTCTTTTTCCTTTAGGTTTGAAAATTTTTCAGTCATAATTTCTTCAGATATATTTTTTTTATCCCATCTTCAGCTCTTTATGGCCAAACTCTCACATCTATAAATGACTATTGGAAAAATGATAGCTTTGACTTGATGGACATTTGTCAGCAAAGTATTGTCTCTGTGTTTTTTTAACATTCTGTCTAGGTTTGTCATAGCCTTTCTTCCAAGGCACAAGTATCTTTTAATTTCATGATGCAGTCGCCATCTACAGTGATTTTGAAGCCCAAGAAAATAGTCTGTTACTGCTTCCATTGTTTCCCCATCTATTTGCCATGAGGTGATAGGTTTTGATGCCATGATCTTAGTTTTTTGAATGGTGAGTTTTAAGACAGCTTTTTCACTTTTTTCTTTAACCTTCATAAAGAGGCTCTTTAGTTCCTCTTATATCTGAAGTTACTGATATTTCTCCCAACAATCTTGATTCCAGTTTGTGCTTCATCCAGCTCTGCATTTCACATGATATACTCTGCATAGAAATTAAATAAGCAGGGTGACAATATACAGCCTCAATGTACTCCTTGCCTTATTTTGAATCAGTCTGTTGTTCCTTGTCTGATTCTAACTGTTGCTTCTTGGCTTGCATACAGGTTTCTCATAGGAGGCATGTAAAGTGGTCTGGTATTCCCATCTCTTGAAGAATTTTCCATTTTGTTTTTATCCATACAGTCAAAGGGTTTAGAGTAGTCAATGAAACAGAAGAATTTCTTTTTTTTCTGGAATTCTCTAGCTTTTTCTATGATCCAACTAATGTTGGCAATTTGAGCTTTAGTTCTTCTGCCTTTTCTAAAACCAGCTTGTACATTTTGAATTTCTCAGTTCACATGTTGAAGCCAGGCTTGAACGATTTTAAGAATTACTTTGTTAGCATGTAAAACAAGTGGCAATTTTGTGGTAGTTTGAACATTCATTGGCATTGCCATTCTTTGGGATGGGAATGAAAACTAACCTTTTCCAGTCCTGTGACCACTGCTGACTTTTGCTGGCATATTGAGTGCAGCACTTTTACAGCATCATCTTTAGGATTTCAAATAGCTCAACTGAAATTTCATCACCTCCTATAGCTTTGTTTGTACTGATGCTTCCTAGCCCACTTGACTTCACACTCTAAGATGTCTGTCTCTCGATGAGTAATCACACCATCATGTTATCTATGTCATTGAGATCTTTTTTGTGTAGTTCTTCCATTCATTTTTGCCACATCTTCATAATATCTTCTGTTTCTGTTAGGTCAATTCGGTTTCTGTTCTGTATTGCATCTATCTTTTCATGTAATACCCCCTTGAAATTTCTAACTTTTTTGAAGCAATATCTAGTTTTTCCCATTCCACTCTTCCCATTCCACTATTTCTTTACACTGTTCACTTAAGAAGACTTTATCTCTCCTCGCTATTATTTGGAAATCTGCACTGAGATGGATATATCTTTCCTATTATCCTTTACGTCTTGCTTCTCTTCTCTTCTCAGCTATTTGTAAGACCTCAGACAGCCATTTTGCCTTTCTGCATTTCTTTTTCTTAGGAATGGTTTGATCACTTCCTCCTGTACAATGTTACAAACCTCTGTCCATAGTTCTTCCGGTACTCTATCAGACCTAATCCCTTGAATCTATTTGTCACTTCCACCGTATAATCATAAAAGTTTTTATTTAGGTCAAAACTAAATGCCTAGTGGTTTTCCCTCCTGTTTCAATTTAAGTTTGAACTTTGCAATACGGAGTTCATAATTTAAGCCACAGTCTGCTCCCAGTCTTGTTTTTGCTGACTGTATAGAGCTTCAGATGACAGAGTAGAAGGACATGAGTCCATCTTCTTCTGTGAGAACTCCAAAATTTTAGATAACCAATGAACAACTATTGACAGAAGAATGTTGGATCCCACCAAAAAATGATACCTCACACCCAAGAGCAAAGGGACAGCCCCAACAAGACAGTAGGTGGGTAGAAGTAGCATTTAGAATCATACATCATACCCACCAGAGACATAAGGAAGGCTCAAACCAAAGCTTGTCACAACAGGTCCCAGGGACAAAACAAAAGACTGAGCCAGACCTGCCATTGAGTGTTTGGGTGTCTTCTGGGGAGGCACAGTTTAGCAACTACCTAATGCGGGGACAGGGGTTGTGACTGCAGCAGGTCTGGTGGATGCATTCCATGAGTGCCACCATAGAGCTACTGAGCAGACAACAAACAAACTGGAGAACAACTATACCAAAGAAGTTCTCGGACTTTTGTGAAAATTCTAGGGCCCACACAGATTTCTCAACCTAGGAATCTGGCAAAGGGACTGAGGACTCCCAGATAATTTGGCTTTGAAGGCCAATGGGATTTGATTACAGAACTTCCACAGGACTGGGGAAGCAGCTTATTGCAAGTAACAGACAAAACCTTGTGCCCACCAAGACCCATGGGAAAGGAGCAGTGACCCCAGAAGAGACTGAGCCAGACTTACCTGTGAATGTCCAGGAGTCTCCAGTGGAGATATGGGTCTACAGTGGTCTGATGATCTACAGAGGTACTGAATTTAACCATAGTGAAAGTGAAAGCTACTCAGCTGTGTCTGACTCTTTGCAACCCTGTGGATTATACAGTCCATGGAATTCTCCTGGGAAAAATACTAGAGTGGGTAGCCTTTCCCTTCTACAGGGGACCTTCCCAACTGGGGGATTGAACCCAGGTCTCCCACATTGCAGTTGGATCCTTTACAAGCTGAGCTGCAAGAGAAGCCCAAGAATACTGGAGTGGGTAACCTATCCCTTCTCCAGCAAATCTTCAGTTCAGTTCAGTCACTCAGTTGTGTCCAACTCTTTGTGTCCCCATGAACTGCAGCATGCCAGGGTTCCCTGTTCATTACCAACTCCTGGAGCTTGCTTAAACTCCTGTCCATTCGTGATGCCATCCAGCCACGCCACCCTCTGTCATCCCTTTCTCCCCCTGCCTTCAATCTTTCCCAGTATCAGGGTCTTTCCAATGAGTCAGCTCTTTGCATCAGGTGGCCAAAGCATTGGAGTTTCAGCTTCAGTATCAATACTGCCAGTGAATATTCAGAACTGATTTGATTTAGGATTGACTAGTTTGACCTCCTTGCAGTCCAAGGGACTCTCAAAAGTCTTCTCCAACACCGCAGTTAAAAAGCATCAATTCTTTGGTGCTCAGCTTTCTTTATAGTCCAACTCTCACATTTATACACAACTACTGGAAAAACCATATCTCTGAATAGATGGACCTTTGTTAGAAAAGTAATGTCTCTGTTTTTGTTTGTTTATTTGTTTTGTTTTGTTTTTTAATGTCTCTGCTTTTTAATATGTCATCTAGGTTGTTCATAGCTTTTCTTCCAAGGAGCAAACATCTTTTAATTTCATGGCCACAGTCACCATCTGCAGGGATTTTGGAACCCAGAAGTCCAACCCAGAAATTGAACCAGGATCTCCTGCATTGCAGGTGGATTCTTTACCAACTGAGCAATCAGGGAAGCCCTAAGTGAAAGTGAAGTTGCTCAGTCCTGTCTGAATTTTTGTGACCCCTTGGACTGTAGCCTACCAGGATTCCCCATCCGTGGGATCTTCCAGGCAAGAGTTCTGTAGTGGGTGGCCATTTCCTTCTCCAGGAAATCTTGCCAACCCAGGGATCAAACCCAGGTCTTCCTCACTGCAGAGAGACATTTTACAGTCTGAGATATGAGAGAAGACAATATTCGTGGCATAAATCAAACCCTTATCATATTTTGGCCTCAGGGAAAACTACAAGGAGGGAAAACCACCCATCAACAGAAAATTGGATTAAAAATTTACTGAGCACAGCCCTGTCCATAAGAGCAAGACCCAAATTCTTCCACAGCCAGTTCCTACCATCAGGAAGCTTCCACAAGCCTCTTATCCTTATTCATAATAGGGTAAACAGAATGGAAACTACAGTTACAGAAAACTAACAAAACTAATCACTTGTTTCACAGCCTTGTCTAACTCAATGAAAGATGGATTGGTTATGGTGACTTCTGACACATCGTGGTCCATTGGAGAAGGGAATGGCAAAGCACTTCAGTATTCTTGCCTTCAGAATCCCATGAACAGTATGAAAAGGCAAAAGATGTAACATGGGAAGATGGATTCCCCAGGATGGTAGGTGACAAATGTGCTACTGGAAAAAGAGCTTGAGAAAGACTGAAGAGGCTGAGACAAAGTAGAAACAATGCCCTGTTGTGGACGTGGCATGACAGAAGTAAAGTTCGATGCTATAAAGAAAAAAATATTGCATAAGAATCTGGAATGTTAGGCCCATGAATCAAGGTAAACTGGAAGCAGTCAAACAAGAGATGGCAAGAATAAACATTCCTACATTTTAGGAATCAGTGAACTAAAATGGACCAGAATGGGTGAATTTAATTCAGACGATCATTACATCTACTACTGTGGACAAATATCACCTAAAAAAATAGAGTAGCCCTCAGAGTCAATAAACAAATCCAAAATGCAATAGTTTGGTAGAATCTCATAAACTACAGAATGATGAATGATCTCTGATTGTTTCCAGAACATACCATTCAATATCCCAATAATCCAAGTCTATACCCCAACCATTAATGCTGAAGAAGTTGAAGTTGAACAGTTCTATGAAGATCTACAAGACCTTCTAGAACTAACACCAAAAACAGATACCCTTTTCATCATAGGGGACTGGAATATAAAAGTATGAAGTCAAAAGATAATAGGAATAACAGGCAAGTTTAGCCTTGGAGTACGAAATGAAGCAGGACAAAGGCTAGCAGTGTTTTTCCAAGAGAATACACTGTCATAGTAAATACCTTCTTCCAACAATACAAGAGAGGACTCTACACATGGACCTCATCAGATGATCAATACTGAAATAAGATTAATTATATTATTTGCAGCCAAAGATGGGGAAGCTCTATACAGTCAGCAAAAACAAAAAGAAGATGATTGTGGCTCAGATCGTGAGCTTCTTATTGCCATATTCAGATTTAAATTGAAGAAAGTAGGAAAAAGCACTAGATCATTAATGTATGATCTAAATTAAATGCCTCATGAATATACAGTGAAAGTGACAAATAGATTCAAAGGATTATATCCAAGAGAGTACCTGAAGAGCTATGGATGGAGCTTCATAGCATTGTACAGGAGGCAGTGATCAAACCATCCCCAAGAAGGAATGCAAAAAGTCAAAATGCCTTTGTCAGAGGAAGCCTTAAAAATTGCTGAGTAAAAAAGAAAAAAAAAATTGCTGAGTAAAGAAGATAACCAAAAGACAAATAAGAAAGTATTAGATATATCGATCTAAATACAGAGTTGCAAAGAAGAGCAAGAAGAGATAAGAAAGCCTTCCTCAGTGATCAATGCAAAGAAATAGAGGAAAACAATAGAATGGGATAAATTAGAGACCTCCTTATTAAAATAACAGAACATTTCATGCAAAGATGAGCACATTTAAGGACAGAAATGGTATAGACCTAAGAGAAGAAGAAGATATGAAGAATATCTGGCAAGAATACACAGAACAACTATACAAAAAAATCTTCATGACCTAGATAACAAGGATGGTGTGATCATTCACCTAGAGCGAGACATTCTGGTGTTTGAACTCAAGTGGGCCTTAGAAAGCATCACTCCAAACAAAGCTAGTAGAGGTGATGGAATTCCAAATTATAAAAGATGATGCTGTTAAAGTGCTTCAGTCAATATGTCACAAATTTGGAAGACTCAGCAGTGACCACAGTATTGTGAAGGTTCAGCTTTCTTTCCAATCCCAAAGATAGACAATAACAAAGAATGTTCTAACTACAGCGCAATTGCACCAATTTCATGCTAGCAAAGTAATTCTCAAATTTCTCTGAGATAGGCTTTAACTACATGAACCAAGAAATTTCAGATGTTCTATTTGGATTTAGAAAAAGCAGAGGAAGCATAGATCTAATTGCCAACATCCATTAGATCATGGAAAATCTAGAGAATTCCAGAAAAAGAAATCTACTTTTGCTTCATTGTCTAATCTAAAGCCTTTGACTGTGTGGATCACAGCAAACTGTGGAAAATTCTCAAAGAGATGGGAATACTGGATCACCTTACCAACCTCATGAGAAGCCTGTATGAAGGTCAAGAAGCAACACTTAGAAGTGTTCTAAAGTGAAGTGAAAGTCAGTTTTGTCCAACTCTTTTCAATCCCATGGACTACAAAGTCCATGGAATTTTCCAGGCCAGAATACTGGAGTGGATAACTGTTCCCTTCTTCAGGGAATCTCCCCAACTCAGGGATTGAACCCAGGTCTCCTGCATTGCAGGCAGATTCTTTATGTGCTGGGCTACCAGGGAAACCCTCACTTAAAATAAAACAGAGATAAATTAATACTATATGCAAGCTCAAACTTCTCACTTTTCAAATTGACAGCATATCACAAGATTCACAATTGATTCTGTTGGCAAAGTTCTGAGAAAAGAAACCCAAACATATTGCTAGTGGGGATTTAAAATATCACTACTGTAGTGAGGGGGAATTGGCAATATATACAAAAGTACAAGGGCAATTTTATAAAAGGCTATTCAATGAACTAATGATTGTAACAAAATACTTAAAACATAGCCATCACATATCCATCAAAAGAAGGCACATTAAATAAGCTACAAAATGTCTATGCAGTGCAGCTATGAGAAAAATGGAGCATGAAAAAAATGGAATTAATTTTCTCTGAATATACTAACATTGAGTGATAATCAGCATTAAGATTAAGTGAAAGGTGAGAAAAGTGATTGTATATAATGTTTGCCATTTCTGTGCTTAATCTTTGAATAAATAACAGTATAAATAAAAGAAAAGGTATGAGCATATCTATTGGTATATGCAAGGAAAGCAACTTTTTTAAAAAAAAAACAGTAATTAGAAGTTAAAAAATAAAATATCTACCTTGATTTTCTGTAAAAATTTCCAATCCAAACTGTTGAACAGAAGTTTTCCTTAGAGAGCTATTGCAGCTGATAGAGAAGGAAGACAGGGTTGCATTGGACAAGCACCATTTTTCACTTAATGAAAAACTAGAGCTGCTCACCAAGGGCCAGTGTTATGTTCCTCCTGACTGAAATAATCAAGTATACACATACATACACACACACACAATATCAAAACAAAAGTGATCAAGCCTCAAGATCTAACTACTAATTAAAGAAAATGTAAGAAACAAATAAAAAGATTAATCAATACTACAGAGATGTAATTGACACAATTCACACTGGGGAAAATATAGGACAACCTAATTTTGCAAACAAAAGAGAGGAAGACCTATAAATTAAAAGATACTCATGAAATATGTCAGTCAATCACAATAAATGAACTTTTTTGAGTCATGTTAAAAAAGAGAAATGTGTATATGTGTGTGGGGTGGGGTTGGGAGAATGGTGTTCTCCCATGCACAACCATGTGCACATGTTTATGATAATTTGGGAAATTTGAATACTGACTGGATATTTGATGACACGAAGAAATCACTTTGTCCATGTTAACTATAATAAATATCATAGTTAATTAAACAAAGTGCTTAATTTTGTTAATACCTGTAGAAATATTTACGGATGAAATAATATATCTTTGAAGTTCTTAAAATATTCTGGGTCAGAAGTAGATGGAAGTAAATATGAAACAAGATTAACCATGAGTTAAAGATGAATGATAGGCCCATGGAAGTTCCTGAATGTTCATGAACATTTAAAGTTTTCCAAACCGAAAAGGAAAAATGTAACAAAAATAAAGTTTTACTATAAGCACAACACTGTTGTACTGTAGCTATTTCAAAAAACTGGTAGTCAAAGAGGCCCATCCCTCTGAGTAGAGAACCAAGCCCTCCTCTATCATGTATCTTATGCAATTACAGCATGTGTACTCTGTGTTTCTTTCCATGTGCACAGAGCACTTGCAAAACTTAAATGAGAACTGTATTCACCATCCATCAATTTAATTTTACAGAGTGTCTTCCAGGCTCTAATACTGTAGGACTGTTAGACACATCTTGTTTTATTAGTCAAAGAATTATCCAGTCTAGGGAACAAGCAAGAGATAAAGTGGGTGACCATGACTTCAAATTACTATGATGTCCTTGTTTGCCCATCATAAAAAATAATAGAATGAACTAATACCAACATGAAAGTTTTGTCCAAGTCATTTATGTGCCAGCCATGCTTTTTCCATCTGGAAACTTCTCTATAGCTTATCCTTTAGGACAAATTGAAATTTTAATATAAGGACTGAATGAGTCAGTCATATGTAAAAACACACTCTATCAGGGTATCTGGTAAACTCATCTCAAATATGTCCTCTTTTACAGGAATTAAAGATGAGAGAGTTTGACATTTATTACTGGGATGATTTATTCCTTTGTGAAGATGTAAATGAATTACTCTTTCTCTGCTCTGTTACTGATTTGGAAATCTACAGAGCTTCAGATATGTTTGGCTTTTAATCCAACATTTAAGTACATAAAAAGTTACACTTAAGACATAAAACCTCTGTGGAAATTAATTTCATGTCAATGAGGAACCTTTTGTTGGTTCCATTGGTATGACATAGAATCAAATAGAATTATCTACATCTGTGTATTGAACAATGCAAACTTGAGTTTCAACATTTAAGTGCATAAAAAGTTGTCCTTAAGAGATAAAACCTCTGTGGAAATTAATTTCATGTCAAGGAGGAACCTTTTGTTGGTTCCACTGGTATAACATAGAACCAAATAGAATTATCTACATCTGTGTATTGAACAATGCAAACTTGAGTTTCAACACACAAGTGCAACTTATGATATTAGTGGGTGTTAATCTTTAAATAGAAGGAGAGATCACCTACTATGACTGTAATTCTCAAAATAATTTTAAGTATGTGTGTGTATAGTTGCTTGTGACACACATGCACACATGTTGACCTTGTAATACCTAATCCTGTGAATCATCAATTCAAGAATTGGAGAATCCTATAAATTAGTTAAAATAAATACAATTATTAATTCTAACTTCAGCAGATAAAGAGGGGGACAAGAGCCTATTTTTTTCCACAATATTTCAAAATTATCATTCTTAGCTTCTCAATGGAAAAAATTCACAAGACACGCAATTCTGTATTAAGAGAGATTTCACTTTCAAATGTTAGATATGTGACTTACTAACTCAAGGGGACTGTATATCATTGATCATAATTTGTTACTACTTCCTATACCTCTACCCTTTTTTATTTAATTTTGCAACTCCTCCTACTAGAGATGGAAAATACATCCCTGCCCATCAATGTCTGATCAATAAGGTCTAAGAAGAAGTGACAGTGGACCAGCTTGAGTTAAAATCTTAAGGATCACTGCTGTTCTGTTCTCACCTCTTTATTTCTGTTGTAAGAACATGTCCCATGTAACCCATTGTCCCAGAAGAATGAAACATACAAAATTCAGATGACCCTATCCTTGGCTGGGAGACAAACAGCCAAATTCAACCAATTCACATGAGTCACATTCAAGTTGCAGTTACATGAGTGAAATAAAAAACAAAACAGTTATTGTATATCACTAAGTTTTGCTTGGCTTTATTTTTATTTATGCAGGATTATAGTAGCAAATGTTGATTAATCCAGTTGTTGGGTACAGAACTAAGATTCTGTTGTAAGAAAAACCTTAAATGTGCTAAAGTTCTTAGATTGGTTCTGTAAATGTTACAAGACAAGAGAGGGTAGAAAAACAATATCTAGTGCCAGAAAACACTATGTGTCTCAATTTCCTAGATGGTAAAATGCTTGAATTTGATAAAATTTGAAAATAAATATATAATTACTTCATAGAGACAATATAAATATTTAATTGGCTATTATGTGTCAACTGCTTAACCAGTGTTTGGTGCAAGTAAATTATACTCGAATTTTTGTTACAGACATTACAAGTGTTAGTCAGTTGCGTCCAACCCTTTGTGACCACAAGGCTTTTCATACATAGAATTGCCCAGGCAAGAATACTGGAATGGGTTGCCATTTCCTTCTCTGGGGTATCTTCCCAACCTAAGGATTTAACCCTGGTCTCCTGCATTGCAGGCAAATTCTTTACGATCTGAACATCCACATTAACTCTTAAAAATCTAATGATACTAAAGAAATATATTAAAAAAAATAAAAATTGAAATGTGCAACTGAGAGTTATGAATCAACATTCATGGCCTCCTAAATAAGAACTTCAAGAGTGACTTCAGATATTCTAGACACTATGAAACAATATAATATAAAATAGAGAATAAAAAGAAAGAAGAAAGTGAGCTTAGTCATGTCCAACTCTTTGTGACTCCATGGACTGTAGCTTACCAGGCTCCTCTGCCCATGGAATTTTCCAGGCAGGAGTACTGGAGTGGGTTGCCATTTCCTTCTCCAGGGGATCTTCCTGACCCAGGGATCAAACTTGGGTCTCCCACATTGCAGGCAGATGCTTTACCTTCTGAGCCACCAGAGAAATGCTGAAAATAGAGAATAAGAAGAATCTAAATCATCAGTTTATCTAATCCTCTTTAGCTACCATAACTTATCAAGTTATTGTAGCTCAAATCCTCTTTGGACCTGCTAATTTTCCCATGAAAAGTATGCAAGAGGTTCTTCTTGATGAACACATTTTGGTAAACATGAGAAAGAGTTAAATATTAGCTCCATGGCAAACTCATCAAGTAGACATGATGTATCATTATTAGTACATCAAAATGATAATGAGGAAACCAAAAAATATCAAGAAAGGTTATTTCTTCATAATTACTCTCCTAATATGTAAAAGGACTAAGATATTAATCCTGGATCATCTAATTACACACTTCTTTATTTTTGTCCAATGTTTTCTGCTGAAGCTCCCTCAAACACAGAGGTTCTCAAACCTGGCTGTCCATTAAAATCTAGTGGAGACCTTTGAAAATATTTGCATGTGTTTGTCTAACTCAAAGGATTCTCATTTCACTTCTCTGAATTGAGGCCAGAAATTTTTAAAATATCTCATGTGTTCTAGAACATAGGTATGGTTGAAACATCTAACACAATGAGAAGATACAATATAGTGTAGTAGCTAAGAGGTGGACTGCTATTTGAATCTTGATTTTGCCAAGTAGAGATACTCTGTTCCTCATTTTCCTCATCTGTAAAATGCAGATTTTGATCATATCACCTCATACTCTAGATATGAGGATTTCATAATTGAAAAGTGCCTGGGACAGTATTTACATATAGAAATGGCTACTCTGGAGATCCTTAAATGAAACAACAAGCCTGGAAACAGAAAAACACTTGGTTCATTCATGGACATAACTCCAAAATCATGTAATCTATACCCTAAACTTTTCGACTATGAAATGAAGACTATTGATGGTCTTCTCTACCACTTCCTCTTTCTCTTCATCTTATACTTCATTTGGGTTTAATCAAATTTACTTTTTAGCATAAAAATACTTAACCATGGTACTGTATGTTGTTTTATTTTTGAAATGTATTGGGAAATTGGAACATTGATCTTTAAAGGCTAAAAACCCCTCATCATTCAAAGGCTATAATATGAGTTCAAACAAAATCAAATCAAACACAATCTTTTTCAGGTTAGGTAACTCACAAATTGCATAGTAAACACAACAGATAAATATGGGAGGGGTGTAGAATTTAGTATCCCTTGAATTTTAATTAATTCATTTAGAAGACAGCAAAATAACAGATTGTTGCTGAAATACAGTAATTCTGTTCTTCAGGGAAGATTTTTATTGAGTCATTGAATCTTTTTTTTTTTTTCCTTTATAAAGGAAAATTCAAGATCTAATATTATTCTGTTCTGGGCAACTTCCAGCAAAAGTTGCTGAGACAAGACCTGTGATGACTTTCATTTTCATGGAGGTGGAATAATTTCAATTTGGAAGTATCTGCAAATATAGGAGCATGGGCATATTATTTCCAGATCCAATTTGAAAAAGTAAGAACTTTCTGACTTCACATTCTGTGCTTATTCTAGACAATCTGTTTGGATTGGTCCAAAACAGATAAAGGTAATCAATTTAAACTCATGTTTGCTGTGTTTGTTTCAAGCAATATTATTTCCACAGGCTTTCAAAGTATGGTCGTGTTATAGCCTAATCTCTCCATTGCATTTTGATCTTTTATAAATATCTATTTGAATAGTTCTTTTCCCTACAAGACCACAGTCTTCTTGAAGTTTATGTCTGTGTCTTATTTAGAGGTAAACTAGTGAATATGTGGGTCTCTGCTGAGTAGTGAGATAGTACTTCTTTTTATTCAAAAATATAGATAATTAATATGTAAAATTTGAAGTTTCCTGACAAAGTGGTGAGTAAATGTCATAGGAAATGAAAGAAAAGAAAGGATATAAACTCTTCTCTGGTCTACCTGCAAGTGTTTCTAAAAGACTCAGGTTTGTCCAGCCAGGATCCATATGCAAGGCAAAGTAAACAAGGTCTCTGAGTTAAATATTAGACCTGGAGAGAGTCAGGGCCAGAAGGCTAAGTCCTACACTGGGTTAAATGGATGTGAAGAAGTGGGATTTGAGAGTGCTGTACGGAGGAGGAGGCAGAAACTGGGTGCTCTGCTAAAGCTATTCTGGAAGATGTCCTGGAAGAGCTAACTACATGAGTGTATATAAAGAAATGTGATGCTGAAAACCATTCTGGAATGAACTACTCTTTTTTGTTGTTGTTCTACCTGTTTTATTATTTTATTTTTATTTATTTTTATTTGTAGTGAATTTTGTCATACATTGAAATGAAACAGCCATGGGTTTACATGTGTTCCCCATCCCAATCCCCCCTCCCACCTCCCTCTCCACCCGCTCCCTCTAGGTCTTCCCAGTGCACCAGGTCCGAGCGCTTGTCTCATGCATCCAACCTGGAAAAGACAGCCCTCAGATTGGGAGAAAATAATAGCAAATGAAGCAACAGACAAAGGATTAATCTCAAAAATATACAAGCAACTCCTCCAGCTCACCTCCAGAAAAATAAATGATCCAATCAAAAAATGGGCCAAAGAACTAAACAGACACTTCTCCAAGGAAGACATACAGATGGCTAAAAAACACATGAAAAGATGCTCAACATCACTCATTATCAGAGAAATGCAAATCAAAACCACAATGAGGTACCATTACACGCCAGTTAAGATGGCTGCTATCCAAAAGTCTATAAGCAATAAATGCTGGAGAGGATGTGGAGAAAAGGGAACCCTCTTACACTGTTGGTGGGAATGCAAACTAGTACAGCCACTATGGAGAACAGTGTGGAGATTTCTTACCTGTTTTATTTTTATTTATTTTTTCATTTAGTTTTATTAGTTGGAGGCTAATTACTTTACAATATTGTAGTTCTTTTTTTCCATACATTGACATGAATCAGCCATGAATTTCCATGTGTTCCCCATCCTGATCCCCCCTCCCACCTCCCTCCCCATCCCATCCCTCTGGGTCATCCCAGTGCCCCAGCCCTGAGCACTTGTCTCATGCATCCAACCTGGACTGGTGATCTGTTTCTGTATCCCCAAGGAAGTTCTCATACCATCTTTCTCTTTGAGAATCTATAGTGATAAAAATAATGATATCCACTAATGTCAGTGAGGAGTACAAGTGTAGAATCAAATTCAGCCATGAAATATTAACTGCAATTACATATTCTTAATTTGGTGGATGTAGAAGGGATAAACAGTGACAATTATTTGGGGTGAAACTTTGAGTTACAACACCAGGCCTTGAAACTGGAGTCATAATGGTAGAATTCCAACCATTCTGTAGCAACCAAAATACAGTGTCAATAATAGAGACTTCTGAGCTTCACCTTCAAGAGACTGGTACTTTGGACACAAGAAGGTTGTTGTTCAGTCATTCAGTCATGTCCAACTCTTTGTGACCTCATGAACTGCAGCACACCAGGCTTCCCTGTTCTTCACCATCTCCCTGAGCTTGCTCAAATTCATGTCCACTGAATTGGTGATGACATCCAACCATCTCATCCTCTGTCAACCCCCTTCTCTTCCTGCCTTAATCTTTCTCCCAAACCACAACTCAAAAGAATCAATTCTTCAGTACTCAGCCTTCTTTATGGTACAACTCTCACATCCATACATGACTACTGGAAAAAACAGAGCTTTGGTAGACAGACCTTTGTTGACAAAGTAATGCCTCTGCTTTTTAATATGCTGTCTAGGTTGGTCATAGCTTTTCTTCCAAGGAGAAAGCATCTTTTAATTTCTTGACTGCAGTTACCATCCAGTGATTTTGGAGCCCAGGAAGATAAAGTCTGTCACTGTTTCCATTTTTTTCACAACTATTTGCCATGAAGTGATGGAACCAGATGCCATGATCTTAGTTTTCTTAATATTGAGTTTTAAGCCAGCTTTTTCACTTTCCTTTTTTACTTTTTACTTTCATCAAAAGACTCTTTGGTTCCTCTTCACTTTCTGTCATATGATTGGTGTCATCTGCATATCTAAAGTTATTGATATTTCTCTCTGCAATCTTGATTCCAGCTTACGCTTCATACAGCCTGGCATTTCACACGATGTACTCTGCATAGATGTTAAATAAGCAGGATGACAAAATACATCCTTGATGTACTCTTTTCCCAGTTTGAAACCAGTCCATTGTTCCATGTCCAGTTCTAACTGTTACTTCTTGACCTGAATATAGGTTTCTTAGGAGGCAGATAAGATGGTCTGGTATTCCCGTCTCTTGAAAACTTTCCCACAGTTTGTTGTGACCCAACAACAAAGAATTTAGCATAGTCAGTGGGGAAGAAGTAGATTTTTTTTTTCTGGAATTGTTTCCTGAAACTGTTTTACAAAACAATATTCAAAACATTTTCTCAAATTTTATAGAGTTTCAATGTGAATAAAAAATATCATACATGGAAAGTCAGAGCATTTTTATTTTGAGGGGAAAGAGGGATAGAATTACTGAAAATAGTTTTCATTATTTTTGTTCTAAATGACTTCTCTATATCTACTAGGGTGTCTATTATGCAGAATGCAAATCAAACCAAAGTATAGCCTGTTTCAAATGTGAACTTGTCTGTTTCTTACTAATAGAGAATTAGAACTTCATGACACATCAATTGTCTTTTTTTTCTCAGTCAGGAAATGTAGATTCAACTGTCGTCATTCATAGCTTTGGTTTTCCAGCTTCTTTTCCTTCTCCTTACACCATATTGGTAAGTAGCCTTTTTATGTTTATCTCCCCCTCCCCCTAACTTTAATACATTTATATTTAAGTGTAATTCAGATCACCTACTGTAAACAAGTAAAATTTGACATATTCACTGAGTAACCCAGCAGTTGGAAAAAGAAAATAGAACTAATGGAGCTGGAAAGGATGGGAATCTTTAGAGATGATTACAAACCTGTTATATAAGATGTTTTATATATAAGATGTTATACAAACCTGTATAAGAACAAACCTGTTAAACTTTCACAACTTCAGTCCCCAACTCAACTCAGTCAGCAAAAGTCAGGGGAAAAAAAAAAAAAAATTACTTTCCCTATTCTACTAGGAATTCCTAGGGTCAATGTGAGAGGTATGGCATGAGGTTAACCTTTCTGCTCTGATTCTTGCAAGGTCAAGGCTTGCAGCAAAACACATCTTAATCAGAGCTACAGGGAAGCTAAAACCCAGCACACTGGAAGCTGAGAGTCCAGCTGGTTAGGTGAGCCTGGGAGAGCCACTGAGGCAGAGAACAAAGGGCTGAGACAAAGTAGAAGTCAGAAGCAGATATCTAAAACAAAGAATGCTGGAGTAATAAACTGGAAACAGAGAAAAGCATAGAGGAAGAGATGATCTGGGATGGGCTGTAGTCAATAACTGATTGATGGGAAGAGTCAACACAAACAGTTCAACCCTAGAATTGTTACATAAAAGTAAAGCTTGTGATGTAGTCCACATGTTATTGCCACAGTGCTAACCTAGCACCAAGTGAACAATAGTTAGTTCTGGTATTGCCCAGATGCCAACAACAAGGCCACAAGTATCTCCCCAACATCACTATGGTTATGTTGGAGATAGTGCCGATTCTGACTAGTCCTGACCTGCCTCTGAATGTTCACAACTTCAGCTTTTGAAGTGGGTTCAATAATAAGTGAAATTTAGGAAGACCCAAAAGTTTGATGGAGTATTCCAAACACTAGACAGATTTAGTATATATGTTGCTAATCAACAGACCGTGAAACAATAAAGGTGGCAGGTGAGTTTGTTCTTTCTTCTCTGAGAAAGACTCAGTGCTTCAAGGAAAAGATTAAGGACTGTGGAATATGGTATAATTGGGTCTCTACTCTGACTCTATTATTTATTCTGTGGTCTTGGGCAACATTTTGAGATGACTGATCTCCAATATTGTAGTTTGGGTGTATTATGAGTTCAGTATAATCATATGTTCTTTACAAGGCTGAATTAAACAAACAAAAAGTCCATGCAGGTGTGAAGGATGTTAATTAAGTGGAAGTAATTAAGTGGAAAAAATGTGCTGATATTTATAACATTCTTCTATGTTGTTTTAGTTGAGAATATAAAGAAACAGAGACAGAAATTAATAGAGGGTACTCCTGTGCCCTCACTTGGTCCCACCCTCAACAAGCTACACCGTTTGGTCTGGGCTTGTTTAGAGATATATCCAACAGCCTAGTGTCTGATACATAGAAGTTTATAATAAGTATTTATATAATTAACTACAGAGCCTCTTGATGAAAGTAAAAGAGGAAAGTGAAAAAGTTGGCTTAAAGCTCAACTTTCTGAAAGAAAACTGAGATCATGGCATCTGGCCCCATCACTTAATGGCAAATAGATAGGGAAACATTTGAAACAGTGGCTGACTTTATTTTTTGAGGCTCAAAAATCACTGCAGATGGTGACTACAGCCATGAAAGTTTACCTTGGAAGGAAGGTTATGACCAGCTTAGACAGAATATTAAAAAGCAAAGACTACTTTGCCAACAAAGATCCATCTAGTCAAGGCTATGCTTTTTCCAGTGGTCATGTATGAATGTGAGAGTTGGACTATAAAGAAAGCTGAATGCCAAAGAATTGATGCTTTTGAACTGTGGTGTTGGAGAAGACTCTTGAGAGTCCCTTGGACTACAAGGAGATCCAACCACTCCATCCTAAAGGAGATCAGTCTTGAGCATTTATTGGAAGGACTGATGTTGAAGCTGAAACTCCAATACTTTGGCCACATGATGCAAAGAGCTGACTCATTTGAAAGGACCCTTATACTGGGGAAGATTGAGGGCAGGAGGAGAAGGAGATGACAGAGGATGAGATGGTTGGACGACATCACCAACCCAATGGACATGCATTTGGGTAAACTCTGGGAGTTGGTAATGGACAGGGATGCCTGGTGTGCTGCGATTCATGGGGTCACAAAGAGTTGGACAAGACTGAGCGACTGAGCTAAACTGAACTGAACTCTCTCTGAAGTTTGGAAAAATCTAGACTGAAATGGAGGTCTTGTGGTGTTGAAGTGATCATAGGCAGAGATTTTTACATCATACCTCATATTTTATAAGTATTCTGAACAGTGGTGAGATGGTGAGGGATTTTTATTTGTGTGTGTGTGTGTATGCATGTGTATTTCATATAAAGGTAATTAAGGCATATTACACAGATAGCATATGTAAAAAGCCTGGATCAAAATGCATACTCTCCATTGACAAGTGTCTTTTCCCCCCTTTGCTTTAAGATCATCAATGCTAAAAATATCAATCATTTTACTGGCATCTTCTGAAAGAGATGCCATGAAATTATCAAATAGCTTGGGAAGTTGATGAGCTGTAGGGCTCTAAGGAGGTAGAACATATTCCCAGGAAGCAGACTGTACTGTTCTGGACTGTTCAAAATAATCAGGTGACTGGCTCACTCCTCGCCTGACTGTAAACTGAGGAAGCCTAGTCAGCTGTTGTCCCAGAAAATCTCAGAGTAAAAATGGAAAGAGGAAAATATTTTGATTCAAAGCATTTGTCTTCTAGCCCTTGCCTCACAACTTAAAATTCACAAGTGGCTTAACCTAACATTCTTAATCTAAATAGTTGATTTTATTTTTATTTTCCTCTTTAAGTGTTAAGCTAAAAATTTATGTGATGTTATCAAATGAGGTGGTGACTTCAAAAGTGCTTTAATTAATTCACTCATTCATTTATTTTTTCAAATTTGTTTGAGGATCTATTAAACAGTGCCAAGGTAGCAGAGTTGAAATGCCAGTGGTATAAGAATCTGCCCTAAGATACAATATGTTGTTCAATTGCTCAGTCCAACCCCATGGACTTTGTGACCCCATGGACTACAGCACCCCAGCCCTCCCTGTCCATCACCAACTCCTGGAATCCACTCAAACTCATGTCCATCGAGTCAGTGATGTCTTCCAGCCATCTCGTCCTCTATTGTCCCCTTCTCCTCCTGCATCAGGGTCTTTTCTAATAAGTGGGCTTTTCATATCAGGTGGCCAAAATATTGGAGTTTCAGCTTCAGCATCAGTCCTTCCAATGAATATTCACAAATGATTTCCTTTAGAATTGACTGGTTTGATATTCTTGCAGTCCAATGGACTCTCAAGAGTCTTCTCCAACACCACAGTTCCTTTTTATTATATTGTATATTTTTGTTTTTTAAAAAATTTTTTGTTTGAAAAGGCAAAAAAAAAAAATACAATTTAGTAAAATGTAATAGGGCTTCTTAAGCTGCCAAGGGAATAACTGCCTATCAGGAAGAGTTGTCTTTACTTTGCAAACTATAAAACATTTTGCCAAAGCCAGAGGTTCTTATTTATTTGTTTATTTATTTTTCTAATTGAACAAGACTTGGCTTGTTTGTCTCCCAAAGAAGTTTTATCTATGAATTAGCAACAATGATTTACATTTAGCTAAGAAAAAGGAGAATTTTTTTTTATCCTGTAATTTTTCAAATCACCTTCAATAAATGGTTCTATAGATTAACTATTTTCTCCACTCTCACTCCACAAATACACATCTGTATCTCTTCTACTCTTTTTTCCTTTCTGAAATGTTTCCTTTACTTATGATTTAGTCTACTATCATGTTTCAATTGCTGGTGTGAGTTTTTAGACAATAACTCTCTATAAATCAAGTATCCTCCAGCTTCAGATAATTGGGATGAATCTTTAACTCCTAGGGTGTTACTAAAATTAGAATGGTTTTACTCAATTAATCATATGATGGAGTTTCTTTGTCAATTTATCTCTTTCTGTTAGGCAAGATCTGAGGTCAAATTACCATGGCCTTCATCGTTAGCAGACCTCTCGAGCCCTTGATCAGACTCACAGTTTTCTCTTTCTATTTCTCAAGAATATTTTCCATATTTTAAGTAGCATTGCTTATGAGCTAAAAAAGCAGCATATTCAAATAGAGCCTCTCCAGGCAGAATTAGCTAATACTCCTTTAATATACATTGGGAGGAAAATTCAGGGTCCCTGACCTTAAGAGCTGCAAATGTTTTTGTTGCAATGGTGAATGTTATTGTTTCCTTAATTTCTCTTTCTGTTTTCTCATTGTTAGTGTATAGGAATGCAAGGGATTTCTGTGTATTAATTTTATATCCTGAAACTTTACTATATTCATTGATTAGCTGTAGTAATTTTCTGGTAGAGTCTTTAGGGTTTTCTATGTAGAGGATCATGTCATCTGCAAACAGTAAGTTTCACTTCTTCTTTTTCTATCATGAATCCTTTTATTTCTTTTTCTGCCCTGATTGCTGTGGACAAAACTTCCAACACTATGTTGAATAGTAGTGGTGAGAGTGGGCACCCTTGTCTTGTTCCTGATTTCAGGGGAAATGCTTTCAATTTTTCACCATTGATGATCATGTTTGCTGTGGGTTTGTCATATATAGCTTTGATTATGTTGAGGTATGTTCCTTCTATTCCTACTTTCTGGAGAGTTTTTATCATAAATGGATGTTGAATTTTGTCAAAGGCTTTTTCTGCATATATTGAGATAATCATATGATTTTTATCTTTCAATTTGTTAATGTGGTGTATTACATTGATTGATTTACAGATATTAAAGAATCCTTGCATGCCTGGGATAAAGCCCACTTTGTCATGATGTATGATCTTTTTAATATGTTGTTGGATTCTGTTTGCTAGAATTTTGTTAAGGATTTTTGCATCTATGTTCATCAGTGATATGGACCTTTAGTTTTCTTCTTTTGTGTTGCATCTTTGTCTGGTTTTAGAATTAGGGTGATGGTGGCATCCTTAAAAAACTGGAAATAAAATTGCCATATGACCCATCAGTCCCACTCCTGGGCCTATACACCAAGGAAACCAGATCTGAAAGAGACATGTGCACCCCAATGTCCAGCGCGCAGCTTCAGGAGGGTCGCACATGGAGTGGTGAGGGAGGAAGGGGACACCCGCCTAGCCAGCCAGATCAGCCGAATCAACCCTGGCGATCAATGGGGTGACAGATGTCGCAACCAGATCACCCTTACATGCTATCCCAAAGTCTACAAGCAATAAATGCTGGAGAGGGTGTGGAGAAAAGGGAACCCTCTTACACTGTTGGTGGAAATGCAAACTAGTACAGCCGCTATGGAAAACAGTGTGGAGATTTCTTAAAAAACTGGAAATAGAACTGCCATATGACACAGCAACCCCACTTCTGGGCATACACACCGAGGAAACCAGATCTGAAAGAGACATGTGAACCCCAATGTTCATCGCAGCACTGTTTATAATAACCAGGACATGGAAGCAACCTAGATGCCCATCAGCAGATGAATGGATAAGGAAGCTGTGGTACGTATACACCATGGAATATTACTCAGCCACTAAAAAGAATTCATTTGAATCAGTTCTAATGAGATAGATGAAACTGGATCCCATTATACAGAGTGAGGTAAGCCAGAAAGATAAAGACCATTACAGTATACTAACACATATATATGAAATTTAGTAAGATGGTAACGATAACCCTATATGCAAAACAGAAAAAGAGACACAGATGTAACAGAACAGACTTTTGGACTCTGTGGGAGAAGGTGAGGGTGGGATGTTTCAAGAGAACAGCATGGACACATGTATATTATCTATGGTGAAACAGATCACCAGCCCAGGTTGGATGCATGAGACAAGTGCTCGGACCTGGTGCACTGGGAAGACCCAGAGGGATCGGGTGGAGAGGGAGGTGGGAGGGGTGGATTGGGATGGGGATACATGTATATTCATGGCTGATTCATGTCAATGTATGACAAAAACCACTACAATATTGTAAAGTAATTAACCTCCAACTAATAAAAAAATAAAAAAAAAAATAATAATCCCTACCTAAATCTTATTCTAAATGTGGGATAAGGTTGGGGACAAGACTGACATAATACCAGTTCTTCTCTGTTTCTAATTCTTTATCTCAACAAATGGCATCATCATTTACATAACTGTTCAAGCCAAAATTCTAGACGTTTTCATTGATTTTTTATTTTCCCTCTTCCCATTCTACATCTAACCATCCACAACCTGTGTAAAATCCACTTTCACAATATATTCTGAAAGCAACTACTTTCTCCATCTCTACTAGCAATAAGACTGTCCAAGTCTCCATAATCTCTCATCAGAAACACTGTAAGAAGAGCCTCTGAAATGGTCTTTCTGCTTGTTCTCAACTCCCTGAAATTTATCCTCCAATGACATTCAGTGGTCTTCCAGAACTTTATTATTCTAAATACTAACTGAACCAGCAGCATCAGTAGCACATGAGAGTTAGCTAGAAATGC
Organism: Hydropotes inermis; assembly: GCA_020226075.1. Lineage (NCBI taxonomy): Eukaryota > Metazoa > Chordata > Mammalia > Artiodactyla > Cervidae > Hydropotes > Hydropotes inermis. The sequence continues at coordinate 3,509,959 of CM035286.1, read as the reverse complement.
AGAATCTCAGTCTCCACCCCAGATTTACTGAACTAGGGAAGGTTTATTTTAGTAAACCTTTCAGGGAATCGGTATGCACAGTAAGTTTGAGCAGCAATGATCTAGAACATAAATCAGTGTTATTATCCTCCTGATTAAAAGTCTTCAGTAGCTTCTTCTTTTTCACTTGGAATAAAGCCATTAAAGCCCAAACTCTTCAATATAGCTTATGAATGTCTGTATATCATGACATTTATCACACCCTCTGAGCACATCTTGTTTCAATCCCTGCTACATCTATTAGACTCCTGCTACAGGAGTGATCTTTCTAATTCTAGAACATTTCTTTGGATCTTTTCACTGGCTGTCCCCTCTGTCCATAATGCTCTTCCCTCATCATGTCATAGTTGGCTCTTTTCTGTCATTCTGATCTTAGATTATATATCACCAAGTCACATATAACTCCCCTTAACTACTTAAGTGGTAGTAGTCATCAGATTATTCTGTTTCCAGGCTCCATGTTAATTCTGTGCTTAACACTTTTCTGCCATTGCACATTTTTCATTTCTATTTGTTCATTATCCATCGCCTCTCCTCTAGAAATTTCTTCATTAATCTTGTTCTCTGCTCTATCTCCAACATTTAAAACTGTGCTTGTTACACATTACAGGCATCACCAAATAGATACTGAATGGAAAAGTAAAGAAACAAAGGAAGGGACAGAAAATTGGATATATCCAGGACATTCTTTAAGAGGCAAACTAGGAGAGGGTACTAGATAAATCATATCCAGAAAGTCTGAGAGTGGAGCTAAATAAAATTGTCTGTTTTTGTTAAGTCTGAAATTGGAGAAGATAGAAGGATTTTATTATTTAAGGAACAGTACTCAGGACATAACCTTATTGTTCTTGTAGGCAATCCCCCCACCCCCCCAAAAAAACAGAAATTTTGATGTCCTTTTTTTTTTTTAAACATGAGCTTTCATAATTTAGGAAAATTTGATATGATTCTTGGTATGGGAAGCAGGTCTTTAATAGACTGCTAGGTCAACATATAAAGTACATTCAGATTCATTGCTGTTTGCATATTTTCACCACCTCTATCCTTGATAAACTAAAATATAGAGGCCAGGAAGGTGGCATAAATATTTCATATATGGCTAATACAAGAAGCAGTAGTAGTGATTGTGTGTGTTTGGGGGGTTAATCTCACCCCTAATTATTTTCACTTTTCATTTTCTGACTCATATAAGCTGCAATGATTATATGCATTCATATTTGTATTGTTTCCTTCTTCCAGGTTAGACCGTCACTTTTATCTCTCCAAAGGTGGGAGTTTTATCTAACTTTCATTTTACTTCTCCAGGGACTAGCACAAGAAATATGAAATAACAGAATCCCTACAAATAGATGTTTAATGAATGAATAAAAGGAGAAAATAACTGATGAAGATAATTTCCAGGAGAGGAAGAAAGGGCTGGAAGTTAGAGAAGGGATATGCCTGTCAATGAGAGAAAACAGACGTTTCAAAACATTTATTACTAGAGTGAAACATTTGAAACAATCATTTCCTATTTTTTTTTAGTAGAAAAAGAAATTCACTGGACATAACTACCATTTAATTTTAACATTCACAATCTGCCTCTAGCGTAAATATATTCTGTGAGTAAGTTTTCTGACTCAAACTCCCAAGTCTGCCTCTGATAGTACCAATTTTTTACAGGTAGAAAAAATAGAGATGGGTTTCCTGTTGGCAAGAGTTCACTGGAGCTTTTATATGAAAATTTAATGATGAAGCAAGAGCCTGCCTATAGAATTCTGTGTCATAAGTATGCTTGCTGGCTGGAGGGAACAAAAAGCAATGATTTATTTATGTAGCAAGTTACTGAAAAAGACAATGCACTAACAGTCCAGATTCTTACCACTGGTGAATAAAACATTGTGAAAACATCTTAGAAGTCTTGGATCACTGGAGATGTGACTAGCAGTCACTTCCAGAAACAAATATATAATCAATTAAACAGCACTTTAATTTGTGAATGTGGGGCCTAGTCAGAGAGGAGAGGTTAAACCATTTACTAATAATTAATAGTATGGGAAAGAACTAGAGATTTCTTAGATATTAAGTTTAGAATAAAAAAATGAATATTTAAATGCCAATTATAAAATTGATTACAAAATACAGTAGATGACCATCTTTTATATTCTTTCAATTTTCTCATATAGCACAGAATAAATGTAAAAACAACAACTAAATATGACTTGCATCTAGGCAGTAGTTCTGGAGAATATTATTGGTGTAAATTTAGGCCAGATTCTCTGAACATTGCTTCCTTATTTGTTGGTTTTGTTCAGTTGCTCAGTCCTGTCTGAGAATTCCAAAAAAAGACTCTTTGTGTCTCCATTGACTATAGCACACTATACTTCCTTGTCCTTCATTGCCTCCAGGAGTTTGCTCAAACTCATATCCATTGAGTCAATGATACCATACAGTCATACTCTATCCTTCTCCTCATGCCCTCAGTTTTTCCCAGCATCGAGGTCTTTTTTAGTGAGTGTTGTCTTCCCACCATGTAGCCAAAGTATTGGAGCTTTAGCTTCAACATTAGTCCTTCCAATTCAGGGTTGATTTTGTTTAGGATTGACTGGGTTGAACTCCTTGTTGTCCAAGAGACTCTCATGAGTTTTCTTCAGCACCAGTTTGAGAGCATCAGTTCTTCTGCAGTCAGCCTTCTTTATGGTCACATCTGTACATGACTATTGGAAAAGCCATAGCTTTGACTATATGGATCTTTGTCAGCCATGTGATGTCTGTGCTTTTTAATACGATGTCTAGGTTTGTCACAGCTTTTCTTCCAAGGAGCAAGCACCTTTAACTTCATGGCTACAGCCATAGTCCACAGTGATTTTGGAGCCCAAGAAAAATGCTCTGTCACTGTTTCCTTTTCTTCCCCATCTATGTGCCATGAAGTGATGGAACCAGATGTGATGATCTTAATGTTTTGAATGTTGAGTTTTAAGCCAACATTTTTACTCTCTTCTTTCGCCTTCATCAAGAGGCTGTTGAGTTAATCTTTACTTTCTGACATTATGGTGGTGTTATCTGAGATTATTGATATTTCTTCTGGAAATCTTGATTCCAGCTTGTGTTTAATCCATCTCTGCATTTCATATGATGTACTCTGTGTATAAGTGCAAGTACTCTGCTGGATGACAGTATACAGCCTTGATATACTCCTTTCCCAATTTTGAACCAGTTTGCTGTTCCATGTCTGGTTCTAACTGTTGCTTCTTGACCTGCAAAAAGGTTTGCCAGAAGATGGGTAAGGTGGTCTGGTATTCCCATCTCTTTAAGAATTTTCCACAGTTTGTTGTGATCCACACAGTCAAAGGTTTTAGAGTAGTCAATGAAACAGAAGTAGATGTTTTTCTGAAACCCCCTTGCTTTTTCTATGCTCCAAAGGATGCGGGCAATTTAATCTCTGGTTCCTCTGCTTTTTCAAAACCCAGCTTATACATCTGGAAATTCTTGGTTCATATATTGTTGAAGCCTAGCTTGAAGGATTTTGAGAATTACCTTCTAACTTGTGAAATGAGTGCAATTTTGTGGTAATTTGAATATCATTTGGCATTACCCTTATTTGGGATTAGAATGAAAACTGACCCTTTTGTGTTCTGTGGCCACTGCTGAATTTTCTAAATTTACTAGAATATCAAATACACCACTTTAACAGCATCATCTTTTAGGACTTAAAGTAGTTCAGCTGTAATGCCATCACTTCCAATAGTTTCTTTCATAGTAATGCTTTATAATGCCCTCTTGACGTCACACTATGGGCTTTCACACAATCATGGTTCTTGCCCCATCAGGTTACTATCTTACACTTTTGTTAGGTCCATACCATTCTGTCATCTAGTGTGTCCATCATTGCATGAAATGTTCCCTTGGTACCTCTAATTTTCTTAAAGAGATCTCTAGTCTTTCTCATTCTATTGTTTCCCTCTATTTCTTTGCACTGATCATTTAAGAAAGCTTTCTTATGTCTCCTTGCTTTTCTTTGGTACTCTGTATTCAGATGGGTATATCTTTCTTCTTCTCCTTTTCCTTTCACTTATTTTCTTTTCTCAGCTATTTGTAAGGCCTCCCAGATAACCATTTTGCCTTTTTTTAATCTCTTTTTCTTGGGGATGGTTTCAATCATCATTTCCTGTACAGTGTTATGAACCTCCATCCATAGTTCTTCAGGCACACTGTTTATCATATTTAATCCCTTGAATCTATTTGTCACTTCCACTGTACAAACATAAGAGATTTGATTTAGGTCATACCTAAATGGCCTAGTAGTTCTCCCTACTTTCTTCAAGTTAAGTCTGAATTTTGAAGTAAAGTATTCTTGATCTGAACTATGCCATCTCCCGGTCTTGTTTTTGCTGACTGACTGTATACAGCTTCTTCATATTTGGTTGCAAAGAAATATGATTCATTTCATTTTGGTATTGACCATCTGGTGATGTACATGTGTAGAATCTTCTCTTGTGCTGTTGAAAGAAGGTGTTTGCTATGACCCAGTGTGTTCTGTTGGCAAATCTGTCAACCTTTATCCTGCCTCATTTCCTTATTTGTATATAATATGAATAAAGGTGATCTCATTGTGTATGAGTTTTGGGGCAGGGTGATGTTGTGTGAGAAGGAATAACAAAATGTGTGTCAAGCAAAGAGTAGTTACCAAATATGTTGCTTTTGTTATAATTAAGGAAAATAAGTTTAGTACTATGGCAAATTAGTAAATATAAAAAATGGCCTTAACTGATGGCTCAGGTTGTAAAAAATCCACCTGCAATGCAGGAGACCTGGGTTTGATCTCTGGGTTGGAAAGATCCCCCGGAGAAGGGAACAGCTACCCACTCCAGTATTCTGGCCTTGATAATTCCATGAACAGAGGAGCCACATAAGCCACAGTCCATGGGGGTCACAAAGAGTCAGACAAGACAATAATTAAAGAAAATAACTTTAAATGAATTTAGTATGTTATCAAATTAATAGATATAAAAATAGTTTATAATATATAAAAATAGCCATATGATTAGGAGTGTCATTAAAATGTGACTGTGCAGAAATTTTGTCACATTTGCTATTTTCCAAACCAAGGGTCAATAACAAAATTGTTTAACCTACATGGATCACACAAGGTTATACCAGGAATAAATTTAAATATCACCTATTATTATTATTACCATTTCTCAGTATTTTGATTCATTTTATGAGAGTGTAACTGACGTAGACCCATCACAATCTAACTTGGCCACATTTTATGGACACATTGCCTTGATCATTTCAAAATAGATGAGATGTTTATCATATTCTCTTCCTTCTATTTTAAAGTGATGCTTTAATAATTACTGGTCCACTCTTCTCAAAGTTTACAAAAATCACTTCTGGATGGCTAATTACAATGGTTTTGTGATTGTTTCCTTTAGTTGTTTTTAATTTTAAACCACTAAAATATTGATAGGTGTCATGGACTGAATGTTCATGTCTCCCCGAAAATTCATATATTGAAACTCAAACCATCAATGTGGTAATATGAGGAGATGGGGCCTTTGGAAAGTAATTAGGATTAGATGAAGTTATGAAGGTGGAATTCTAAAGAATGTAATTCTTACAGGGATCACAAGAAAGATCGCTTCCCTTTTTCACTCTCTGCCTTTAAAAAATACCATTCCCTCACCGCCCCCTCCACATAATTTATTTTTCTACTTGATTATTGCCTGTTTGACTTCCCTGACTCAAGTCACATGCCGTTTTCTCCCTGAAGACTACTTTTTTCACTTGGATATTAATTGAGCCCAGGAGGATCTTAAGTGTCATTTATAATGAAGATCAGCTATGATTTGGTAATTTTTTTTGGTTAAAAAAAACAACAACAACAAAAAAACCTTTCCATAGCCCTTTAAGTGCTTAGAATAGTAGGAGGTTTATTTCATGCAATTATGGGCTTATACTCACGTTAGCAAAGTAATGCTCAAAATGCCTCAAGCTAGGTTTCAACAGAACATGAACTGAGAACTTCCAGATGTACAAGTTGGATTTAGAAAAGGCAGAAGGACCAAAGGTCAAATTGCCAACATTGTTGTATCATAGAAAAAAGTTAGAGAATTCCAGAAAAAAGGATCTGCTTCTGTTTCCTTGACTATGCTAAAGCCTTTGATTGTGTATATCAGGGAAAGTGAAAAGCTGGCTTAAAACTCAGTGAACATCATGGAATCCGATCCTGTTACCTCATGTCAAATAGATGTGGAAACAATGGGAACAGTGACAGACTTTATTTTCTTGGGCTCCAAAATCACTGTATATGGTGATTGCAGCCATGGAATTAAAAGACACTTGCTCCTTGGAAGAAAAGCAATGACAATCCTAGACAGCTGATTAAAGCAGAATGACTTTGCCAACAAAGGTCTGTATAGTCAAAGCTATGGTTTTTCCAGTAGTCATGTATGGATGTGAGAGCTGAACAATAAAAAAGATTGAGCATTGCATTGATGCTTTTGAACTGTGGTGTTGGAGAAGACTCTTGAGAGTCCCTTGCACTGCAAGGAGATAAATAATCAATACTAAAGGTACTAAGCCCTGAATATTCATTGGAAGGACCGATGCTGAAGCTGAAGCTCCAGTACTTTGGCCACCTGATGGGAAGAGCTGACTCATTGGGAAAGACCTTGACATTGAGAAAGATTGGGGGCAGGAAGATAAGGGAATGACAGGATGAGACAGCATCACTGTCTCAATGGACATGAATCTGAGCAAGCTCCAGGGAGTGGTGAAGGATAGGGAAGCCTGGCAAGCTGCAGCCCACGGGGTCACAAACAGTCAGACACGACTGAGCAACTGAACAATTGAAGCCCATGGTTGTGGGCCTTTATACTTTTTGATGTTTGGGAAGCAGAGGTCAGGAAAATAGCATTCAGATAGTCTCTGCTGCAGGACTCATAGGGAACATACTACTGAAGGTTTCTTCTGCTTATAACACCGATATGCATAGTACTCAAAAGTAGACTGTGGTTTAGCAAGAAATACAAACTTCATCTAAATAAGAGCTGTTCTTTAAGTTGTCAGATTGAAAAATCAAGCGTTCCCACATCAAAAACAAGAAATAGTTTCTAAAGCCCTTTTTAAGCTATACTCCTAAATGGAGAGAAGGCTAAAATAAAACTATGCTCTAATAATGGCCAAGAACAAATATTTGGAAAGCCTTTCCCAGGTAATGGATTAATCTTGGCTGGTACTTTTCAACAGCAAACATACAAAAAGTATTTCTGATACACATTTGGTGGATTATTTTTTAACAAGAAAATTGAAGTTATTACTTTCTCAGGAACCAGATCAGAACAAGGTTATTTTTCTGATTATCTCCCCATACACAGACACCCCATCCCTGAGTAACTATATAAAATATATAGTTCCTTCTAAACATTTTTCGTTTTGAGTGTTTATTATTTTATTATAAATTGTTTTCTTCTAATTTCTTTTTCATGTTATGTTTCAGAGTAGAAATGAAGAATGCTGTTCTAATTCTATAAATAAGTAGGCAGAAATAGATTTTTAATAAAAATAAGCAATGGAGACTGAAGAATTTGTATGAAACCCTTTGTTAATTAGAATGTAACTGTTTCATTGATATGCTTGTTTCTGTAACTGTTCTAAAATTACGTTTCTTAAGTCCACTTTCTTAAACATATTTAAGAATAATGATGGCAAAGATATTATTATTTTTATTTTTATACTCCAATCACCCAAGCAGTCACTGAAACATATTAGATGCTCAAAATATACTTATTGTTAAACTATATCTTAATCTGATAATATCAGAAACAATTACTTTCCTCATCTGTAAAAGGATAATTTCATAGCATATTATAAATATTTGGAAAGATTTAGTTAGCAAAAAATAAGTTTATCACATGATTTGACGTGTACTAGTAGCTTAGTAAATGCGGGTATATACTCAATGGCTTGATTATGGAGAACATGAATTCCTAACTCCCTGGCATCACTATACACCTACTGAAAACATTTTTGTAATACCAGATCCCCAGCTTTACTGAGGGCATTAACTTCTTGTGCCCAACTCTTTTCAGATTTGGCATTGGCATTTTCATTTCATAGTCTCTTAGTTTTGTAGTGATTCTTTTTTTGTTTTGTTTTAGGACTTATATATTTTATTAAACAACAGTGCATAAGTTATGTTTTTTCCATCTGGATAACTGTCTCCTGACATTGTCACAACTTTAGAAAGGGAAAAGTTATTAATAAATTGAAAGTAAAATCAGTGTTCTTGGGGCTGAAAAAAACCCTTTTCCTATGAATGGCTGGGTAATGAATGATACTATTACAGCACAAAGCAAGCATGCCCTGTTAGAATTCTCTAAAGAAATATATATTCTAAAACAGTATGTCAACTTTATCAACGTGTTCAAGCAGCAGCCAAATTACCCTAGTTGAAAACTCTTTTCTGTTGCACTAAACTCAGCCTATAGAAAGCTCATCTGAAGACATTCCAAGATAAAAATCTTCCACTGAAAGTCTATGCTAAACAGACATCATGACTATGACCTTAATGAAGATGGACTTTACTCTTGATTTTTAAGATCTTAAAAAAAAAGAAAAACAATTGACACAATGAGTCACCCACTTGTCAAAGCTGAAAAGAAAATTGTGATACAACTATTTCACAGGTAATCTGCTAACTAAAATTTAGGTAATAAGACCAAGTATTTCCTTCAGAATATTTAAACAGATTAGTTCAGAACAAATAAAAGAAAACAAACCTCCAGTTGATTTGTATTTCCCCCCTCTTTTTTTTTTTTTTTTTTTACTTTTGCCTGCTTCTGGCCTGGAGATAACAGTCAGTCAGATGGAGAAGAGGTAGATGGAAAGACAGCATGTAGACTCCATGTAAGTCCATTTAAGAGATGAGAAACTGACCAGAATAATGTTATTTCAACTAAAGCATTCCAGTTCTGTCTGAAGTTTCAGAAATGATAAACTTAAGGTCAGGAAGGGCATAGTATCCTCTAGGATACTGACAAATAATTTTGTTTTCTAACTATATTTGGGCAATAGACATAGTGTTAACTACTGTATAACAGCAAGCATTCCTAGCTAAGGTTTTTTGAGGTATTTCCATGAGAAACAAATTCTCTAGGATATTAATGGGGAAAGGTTAATGGGAAAGCATAAGGACAAGTAAATTAGGGAATAATCTGAATGGCTTTGTTTTTTATGAGAGCTTATAACAGGAAAATCTGAATTATAAGTCCCCAAGAAGGGGTTTGATAAGCTGTTTCCAATTCTTATGCATATGGTGATATGAATATTCTGTAAAACACAATATTAATGATGTTTATATGTAAGCACAGTGGCATCAGACTATATATTCTAGAATGGTCAGCATTTTTTTTTTGTTTGTTTCCTCTGCAGTTGTTATTAGACTTTAAGGCAGAAACTAGGTTTATTTCTCTGTCTCCGAAGATACTGTGGGCAATAATCTCTTAGAAGAAATGGAGTAGCCATCATAGCCACCAAGAGTCCAAAATGCAGTAGTTAAATGCGTTCTCAAAAATGACAGAATTATATCTGTTCGTTTCCAAGGCAAACCATTTAATACCATGGTAATCCAAGTCTATGTCCCAGGCAGTAATGCTGAAGAAGCTGAAGTTGAATGATTCTATGAAGACCTACAAGACCTTCTAGAATAAACATCCAAAAAAGATGTCTTTTTCATTATTGGGGGCTGGAGTGCAAAAGTGCGAAATCAAGAAATACCTGGAGTAACAGTAAATTTGGCCTTGGAGTACAAAAGGAAGCAGGGCAAAGACTAACAGAGTTTTGCTAAGAGAATGCACTGGTCATAGCAAACATACACTTCAAACAACACAAGAGAAAACCTTACAGATGGACATCACCAGATGGTCAAAACCAAAATCAGACTGATTATATTCTTGTAGGAAAAGATGGAGAAGCTCTATACAATCAGCAAAAACAAGATTATGGCTCAGATCATGAAATCTTTACTGCAAAATTCAGGCTTAAATTGAAGAAAATAGGGGAAAACCCCTAGACCATTCAGGCATGACCTAAATTAAATCCCTTAGGATTATACAGTGGAAGTGACAAATAGATTCAAGGGATTCGATCTGATAGACAGAATGCCCAAAGAGCCATGGGTGGAGGTTCGTGACATTGTACAGAAGTCAGTGATCAAGAACATTCCCAAGAAAAAGAAATGCAAAAAGGCAAAATGGGTGTCTGAGGAGGCCTTACAAATAGCTGTGAAAAGAAGATAAGTGAAAGGCAAGAGGAGGAAAGATACACCCATTTGAATGCAGAGTTCCAAAGAATAGAAAGGAGAGATAAGAAAGCCTTCCTCAGTGATCAGTGCAAACAGATAGAGGCAAACAATGGGAAAGACTAGAGAGCTCTTCAAGAAAACTAGTGATAACAAGGAAATATTTCATGCAAAGACAGGCACAATAAAGGTCAGAAATGGTATGGACCCAACAGAAGCAGAAGATATTAAGAAGAGGTGGCAAGAATACACAGAAGAACTATACAAAAAAGATCTCATGACCCAGATAAACATGACACTATGATAACTCAAATAGAGCCAGACATCCTGCAATTCAAGTGGGCCTAAGGAAGCATCATTATGAACAAAGCTAGTTGATGTGATGGAATTCCAGTTGAGCTATTTCACATCCTGAAAGATGATGGTGTTAAAGTGCTGCACTCATTATGTCAACAAATTTGGAAAACTCAGCAGTGGCCACAGGACTGGAAAACGTCAATTTTCATTCCAATCCCAAAGGCAATGCCAAAGAATGTTCTAACTACCACACAGTTGCACTCATCTCACACGCTCGAAAAGCAATGCTCAAAATTCTCCAAGTCAAACTTCAAAAGTTCATGAATGGTGAACTTCCAGATGTCCAAGCTGTATTTAGAAAAGGCAGAGGAACCAGAGGTCAAATTGCCAACATGCATTGGATCATCAAAAAAAGCAAGAGAGTTCCTGAAAAACATCTACTTCTGCTTTATTGACTATGTAAAACCTTTGATTATGTGTGTGAATCACAACAAACTGTGGAAAATTCTTCAAGAGATCTGTTTCTTGAGAAATCTGTATGCAGGTCAAGAAGCAACAGTTAGAACTGGACATGGAACAACAAACTGGTTCCAAATCGGGAAAGGGGTACATCAAGGCTGTATATTGTCACTCTGCTTATTTAACCTATATGCAGAGTTATATGTGAAATACTGGGCTGGATGAAGCAGAAGCTGCAAGCAAGATTGCCAGGAGAAATATCAGTAACCTCAGATATGCAGATGACACCACTTTTATGGTAGAAAGAGAAGAAGAACCAAAGAACCTCTTGATGAGAGTAAAGCTGGAGAGTGAAAAAGTTGACTAAAACTAAACATTCAGAAAACTAAGATCATGGCATCTGATCCCATCATTTCATGGCAGATAGATGGAGAGACAATAGAAACAGTGAAGGACTTTATTTTCTTGGACTCCAACACCACTGCAGATGGTGACTACAGCCTTGAAATTAAAAGACACTTACTCCTTGGAAGAAAAGCTATGACCAACCTAGGCAGCATATTAAAAGCAGAGACGTTATTTTGCTGACAAAGGTCCGTCTACTCAAAGCTATGGTTTTTCCAATAGTCATGTGTGGATGTGAGAGTTGGACTATAAATAAAGGTGAGCACTGAAGAACTGATGCTTTTGAACTTTGTTGTTGGAGAAGACTCTTGAAAGTCTCTTAGATAGCAAGGAGATCAAAGCAGTCAATCCTAAAGGAAATCAGTCTTGAATAATCATTGGAAGGACTGATGTCTAAGCTGAAACTCCAGTACTTTGGCCACCTGGTGTGAAGAACTGACTTAATGGAAAAGACCTTGATGCTGGGAAAGATTGAAGGAAGGAGGAGAAAGGGATGACAGAGGATGAGATAATTAGATGGCTATTTTAATGTTTCTTCTGGTAGCTACTGAAGGCACTGAAAACCTTTCAACATCTGCATGACAAACAAAACATATGCTGAAATTGATACTATAAAGAGTCATATGATATATGGCTTACCACTGGCAGTTAAAGGTTGATGTAGAACATGAAACTAATGCCTGAAGTTAATTCAGAGCTCCTTTGCAAGGTTTTGGCATCTTTAACTATGGAAATTAACTTAGTAGCCTTTATACAGGCATCAAAATTGGTATTTCCATATGCTCATTTATAGGAAATATAAAATTAAGTGAAAAGCTGATTTTACATAACTGGCTATTTGAGGAATCAAGAAAATTCTTTCAAGTTAAGTAGGAGGAAATCAGAGAGACCTGGGTTTTAATCCTGACTCTACTATTGTATGCCAGTGGCTCAGTCGTGTCCGACTCTGTGACCCCATGAATCGCAGCAGGCCAGGCCTCCCTGTCCATCACCAACTCCTGGAGTTTACTCAAACTCATGCCCATCGAGTGGGAGATGCCATCCAGGCATCTCATCCTCTGTCATCCCCTTCTCCTCCTGCCCCCAATCCCTCCCACCATCAGGGTCTTTTCCAATGAGTCAGCTCTTCACATGAGGTGGCCAAAGTATTGGAGTTTCAGCTTCAGCATCAGTCCTTCCAATGAACACCCAGGACTGATCTCTTTAAGGATGGACTTGTTGAATCTCCTTGCAGTTCAAGGGACTCTCAAGAGTCTTCTCCAACACCACAGTTCAGAAGCATCAATTTGTTGGCACTCAGATTTCTTCACTGTCCAACTCTCACATCCATACATGACCACTGGAAAAACCATAACCTTGACCAGACGGACCTTTGTTGGCAAAGTAATGCCTCTGCTTTTT
>CM035286.1:3466167-3496973 GCA_020226075.1 Hydropotes inermis | reverse complement strand
TCTTCTCCAACACCACAGTTCAGAAGCATCAATTTGTTGGCACTCAGATTTCTTCACTGTCCAACTCTCACATCCATACATGACCACTGGAAAAACCATAACCTTGACCAGACGGACCTTTGTTGGCAAAGTAATGTCTCTGCTTTTTAATGTGCTATCTAGGTTGGTCATAACTTTCCTTCCAAGGAGTAAGTGTCTTTTAATTTCAAGGCTGCAATCACCATCTTCAGTGATTTTGGAGCCCCAAAAAATAAGGTCTGACACTGATTCCACTGTTTCCCCATCTATTTGCCATGAAGTGATGAGACCAGACTCCATGATCTTAGTTTTCTGAATGTTGAGCTTTAAGCAAACATTTGCACTCTCCTCTTTCACTTTCATGAAGAGGCTCTTTAGTTCCTCTTCACTTTCTGCCATAAAGGTGGTGTCATCTACATATCTGAGGTTATTGATATTTCCCCTGGCCATCTTGATCCCAGCTTGTGTTCTTCCAGCCCAGCGTTTCTATTTATTTATTTATTTATTTATTTATTTATTTATTTATTTTCATTAGTTGGAGGCTAACCAGTTTACAATATTGTAGTGGTTTTTGTCATACATTGACATGAATCAGCCATGGATTTACATGCATTCCCCATCCCGATCCTCCCTCCCACCTCCCTCTCTACCCAATCCCTCTGGGTCTTCCCAATGCACAAGGCCCGAGCACTTGTCTCATGCAACCAACCTGCAGCCCAGTGTTTCTTATGATGTACTCTGCATATAAGTTAAATGAGCAGGGTGACAATATACAGCCTTGACCTACTCCTTTTCCTATTTGGAAACAGCCTGTTCCTCCATGTCCAGTTCTAAATGTTGTTTCCTGACCTGCATATAGGTTTCTCAAGAGGCAGGTCAGGTGGTCTTGTATTCCTGTCTCCTTCAGAATTTTCCACAGTTTATTGTGATCCACATAGTCAAAGGATTTGGCATAGTCAATAAAGCAGAAATAGATGTTTTTCTGAATGCTCTTGCTTTTTTGATGATCCAGCGGATGTTGGCAATTTGATCTCTGGTTCCTCTGCCTTTTTTAAAATCAGCTTGAACATCTGTAAATTCACAGTTCACATATTGCTGAAGCCTGGCTTGGAGAATTTGGGGCATTAATATGAGACTTAGCCACTGGCTACCTCAGTTTCCCACATCTGTCACAAGAGGCTTTATTGGGAAGAAATTAAGGGAATGAATTCTGGCACAAGACTGCTAGAGTTTGAGGCCCAGTGACTCTGCATACTAACAGTGTAGATATGCATACTTATCTTCTTTGCATCGTTGTTTGATCACCTAGTAAAAATACCAGAGAGTGGGTGGCTTAAACAACAGAAATTTATTTTCTTATAATTCTGAAGTCTGAACACCGAAGATCAAATTGTCATCATATTTGGTATCTTATGATGCCTTTCTTCTGGCAAATGGCCTCCTTTTCCCTGCGTTACCAGAGAGTAGATTTTTGTCTCATCACAGAAAGAATTCAGAGACAAGCCAGGGTGGAGTAGGGGGAAGTACTTAATAACCTATAGTACTCTCTCAAAGGGAGAGTAGGAAGACTCAGGCGAACAGTTGTCCTGAGTTTATTTTGCAAATTAGCTATACGAGTCATGAAATGAATATGTTGCATATTCATTTATGAGGGACGGGTTTGGGGTTGTATTCCATGATTTTCATTCCATCTCTACCTTCACAAGGGGAGGAGGGATTTCTGCCCTTGTTTAATCTTGATCAACAGGGTAATGGTGTGAGCACATGATGGGAGCTTCTTACCTTCAAGGCTAATTTTATTGTAATGAAGAAATAATTAGCAAAAGGTTACATTCGGATGTCCAAGATTCCCTCCTTTTCTCACCTTTTTTTGCCTGTCTCCGGGATGCTTGTCACGACAAAATGTTTGGTTTCCTCTCAGTCTGCATGTTCTTGCTTTTCTTTGCCCAAGGATCCCCTTGTTCATGAGATGTATAGTTTCCTGCCATTGGGCCAGTCCCTTTTCTGTTCATATCTAGCTATCTGTCTGCTCTGACATTTGTGTACTCACATGGGATATTTTTCTGTGTTCCCTTCAATTTCTCTTTGTATCCAAATTCCCTCTTCTGAAAGGATATCATTCAGATTACCTTAGTGATCATGCTAAGGGCTTCATTTTAATAGTTCTATCTCCAAATACAGTCACATTCTAAGATACTGGCATTTAGAGCTTGGATGTATGGATTTTGAGCAGAGATACAATTTAGCTCATGACACTTGTAAAAATGAGAAAAATACTGCACTCTCTTTCATAGGGAGAAATAAATGAATTGACATGTATAATGGCTTAAAGTAGTGTCAAACAATAAGTTCTCAATATATGTTACCCATTATTGTTATGGTATATCACTTTGGACAAGTAAACTAATCTTTATAAGTCTCATTAAAATAGAGATTAGTAATAGTACCTTATAGAGTGTTCATATGGACTAAAGATCTTGCATATAAAATTCTTAGCTAAGTACCTGGCTTATCTTCTGTTCTAAATAAAGGTTAATAACTATTAGCATTATTGTTACTGCTATTGTTGCTATGTGTACCAAATATCTGTTCTTGTTATTTCATATTATTTATGAAAAAAATTTTGGATATGTATTATTCCATATATTTAGTATATGAGGAAACTGAGCTTCAAAACACAATGAGTTTAGCCAAGTTTGCATAGCCAATAGATGGAAAAATCAGGATTTAACCTTGCCTGACTAAAATCTAGGGAAGCCCTAGGTGGCACAGTAGTAAAGAATCAGTCTGCCAATGCAAGAGATATGGAGATTGATCCCTGGGATGAGAAGATTTCCTGGAAGAGGAAATGGCAACCCACTCCAGTATCCTTCCTTAGAAAATTTAATGGATAGAGTAACCTAGCAGGCTAGAGTCCATGGGATCACAAAGAGTCAGATGTGACTGAGCACTCATTCACCATTAAAATTCAACAGTTTTATATCTACAAACGAGTTTTGTTTACTAAACAAATGAAAAGACAAAAAATGCATACCTCTATCCCAGAAAATCAGATTAAATTGAACTGCTGGTACTTCTTTTTCCTAAATATGACTACCTATCCATGTCCAAGTGAATATTTTTTGTGTATCTTCATAGTCACCCTCTCTATTTGCCTTTTCTAACTAAACGATGATTGTCTTAGAACTTCGTGATTATCTCTCGAATTGTCCTGGTAAACTGTAAGTTCCTGAAAGGTAGGGACTATTTCTCATTCATTTTTCCAGAGAGCAGTGAACAAATGTTTATTTAGTTAATGAATGAATGAACTACAAATAAGACCACAATTATGCATTAAGTCCTCTTGATTATTCTTTTGAGTTGAGTCTGTTTAACCATTAAAGATCACTAAAGATCATTAAATAAAAATAGTAATTAAAGAGGGGTCATTAAAGATTAAAGAGTATCCCAATCCCTGCTCAATATTTCTATTTATCCTAACTTAAACTATGATTAAATTAGAGTGTTGATATGACAAGGAAAAAATTCAGAATAGTTTTGTCACATTCAATAATTCTTCAACATGTAACCTGCCCAAATTACTACACAACTGACATTGTACTTATTATAGATCTGTTTTAGGTTATGGTCCATGACCTTTTGCCAGAAACTGGAATCTCATAACAGGTTTGACTTGCTTTCTCCTCTGAGTGTACTTTACAAAAGTCACTAGGAAGCAGAAAGTGAATATAATTTTCATATATTCTAAGAAAAACAATATTAACTATTAGTTTTCCACCTAAAATGACTTGTTCCCATAGGAATCAGTAAAATGTATATTTCAAATTTTAAGTAAGAGGCCTGTTCTTATTGATGGAGAAGGAAATGACAGTCCACCCCAGTATTCTTGCCCTCGAAATCACATGGACAGAGGAGCCTGGTGGGCTATGATCCATAGTGTTGCAAGAGATTGGGACACAATCGAGAGACTAAACAACAAAATTTCTTATTGATGGAGCTTCCAATGGGGAGTATGACAATTGGAAAGTTAACCTTAGTAAATTCATTCTATGTAAATATATAATCTTTTTTTTTATTAGTTGGAGGCTAATTACTTTACAATATTGTAGTGGTTTCTCTCATACATAGACATGAATCAGCCATGGATATACATGTATTCCCCATCCCGATCCCCCCTCCCATCTCCCTCTCCACCTGATTCCTCTGGGTCTTCCCAGTGCACCAGGTCCAAGCACTTATCTCATGCATCTAACCTGGGCTGGTGATCTGTTTCACCCTAGATAATATACATGTTTTGCTGCTGTTCTCTTGAAACATCCCACACTTGCCTTGTCCCACAGAGTCCAAAAGTCTGTTCTGTACATCTGTGTCTCTTTTTCTGTTTTGCATATAGGGTATACTAACACATATATATGGAATTTAGAAAGATAGTAAATATATAATCTTAAAGGCTTTGGGGGAACAAAACATCTGAGTAAGATAGAGGTTTGGTGTCTGAAATATTGAAAAACCTGCAACATTTTGATCAGGCTTAGCATCTGTGTGCTAGCTGCTTTGTAAATAATGAGTGAGTTGTCGTAAATACATTGGAGAATGACAGGAAGAACGATGGCTTTGGTGAGCTTGAATCAGTCACGCAAACAACAGATTCTGGACTACAGAGATATAGAAGATAAATGTATGCTTGTGGTGGTTTCAACAGGAGCATCTCTTTAAGAAGATTTAAGGACATTGCTTAGAGGACATTATTAACCCAAAACCATCAACTTTTCACATATTCAGCACTGAGTTATTATTACAGCTGTTTCTCTATCTAATGGCTGCTGCTGCTGTTAAATTGCTAAGTTGTGTCCAACTCTTACCAACCCCATAGACTACAGCCTCCTAGGCTCTAATATCCATAGGATTTCCCAGGCAAGAATACTGGAGTGGGTTGCCATTTCCTTCTCCAAGGGATTTTCCTGACTCAGGGATCAAACTTGAGTCTCCTGCATTGGCAGGTGGATTATTTACCACTGACCCACCAAGGAAGCTCTATCTAATGGATTATGTCCAAATTCCCTAAATAGCAAAAAGAAATTCTCACCACAAAACATTTCCAAAACCAAGGGTACTAACAGTTTCCTATGGAGTTTTAGAAGACCACTTTCTCCCTTGATCAAGAATAAAATGAAGACAGAGCAATATTTTTAAAATGTATTTATTCATTTTAGTTGGAGGATAATTACAATATTGTGATGGGTTTTGCCATACATCAACATGAATTAACCACAGATACACATAGACACCCCTCCATCCTGAAGACCCTTCCTATCCCTCTGGGTTGTTCTAGGGCACTAGTTTTGGGTGCCCTGCTTAATGCCTAGAACTTGCAGTGGTCATCTATCTTACATATAGTAATGTACATATTTCAATGCTATTCTCCTAATTAATCCCTCCCTTAACATCTCCCACTGAGTCCAAAAATTTGTTCTGTATGTCTGTGCCTCCTTTGTTGTCTTGCATGAAGAGTCATCACTAATATCTTTCTAAATTCCATATATTTGTGTTAATATACAGTATTCTGTCACAGAAGTGTCAGTCCAAGATCAATGTCTATAGGAAACACCTGAGCATCTTGCTAAATTGTAGACTGTGAGTCATTTAGGATTGACCTTAGCCCTGTGAGTCTGCATGGCTAACAAGCTCCCAGGTAATGGCAGTGAAGCTGTGAGTGCCTGCTAAGTCACTTCAGTCATGTCCAACTCTTTGCAAATCTTTTGACCATAGCCTGCCAGACTCCACTACCCAAGGGTTTGTCCAGGCATGAATACTGGAGTGGGTGTCCATGCCCTCCTCAAGAAGATCTTCCCAACCCTGGGATCAAACCTGTGTCTCCTGCAGCTCCTGCATTGCAGGCAAATTCTTTACCAATGAGCCACTTAGGGACCCCTACCAATGATGCCAAGTGATCACAAAATGATACTCATTTTGAGTACGGTAGATGAAGATTATTCTAAACTTTTTCCTATGGTTCATTGCTATAAAGAGTTGCAAACATTCTTAAACCAAGCCAACTCATATGGCACCAGTTTAAAAAAAAAACTGCTTCTGAAATTATCTTGAGAATACTTTTTTCCCACTCTTGAGCCACCTGATTTTTGGTCCTTATGATCTGATTTAACTTACCTTGTATTGACTCATAGGCTTCAAAGGCTGCAAGTCTTACTCATCTTGTGTCTTTATTCTTTTTTGATGAGTCATACTCCTGAGACTTCATATCAATACCTAGTTCATCTATCTACCAATCTCTAATCACTGCTATTTTTTTCTTTATATAGGAACACACTCAGGAACTCATTTCCTTTATTTTTCTTGTTTGAAGAAAGGATCTCTTGCTCAGTTTCTTAGGGAAAAACAAATTAATTAGCAATAACAACAACAGCAGCAACAAAAACCCAGCTGTGTCAAAAAGTTCCAAACACATTATATGAAACTATTGAAACATGTGGGAAGCTGTCATAAGCAGGTTTAGAGAGGAAATATGTTGCTCTGCATTAAGATTAAGCATATTGAAAAGGAAAGATGAATAATGTCTGTAATACCTCTTTCCATTAGACAATAAGCAACTTGAAAGAAGAAACACTATCATCTTTGACAATATCTAAAGAGTTTGACAGAAAATGAAGGTGGTCAGTATGATTTTTTCTTTTAAGAGACTGAAAAAGAAATAACTGCAACAAAAGCTTGAGTCTTAACTCAATGTTTTCATCTATAAAAGGAGGGATGCAAATCTGCATAAGTGCTATGTAGTCCTTATGTAGTAAAAGTAAGATAATAGCCACTGTTGTTGCTGCTCAGTCACCCAGTCATGTCTAAGTCTTTGTGACTGCAGCACATGGACTGTAGCACACTAGACCTTCCTGTCCCTCAAAGTTTGCTCAAGCTTATGTTGATTGCATCAGTGTTGCCATCCAGCCATCTCATCCTCTGATGCCCTCTTCTCTTTCTACTGTCAATTTTTCCTGGCATCAGAGACTATTCCAATGTCACCTGTTTACATCAGGTGACTGAAATACTGGAGCTTCACCTTTAGCATCAGTCCTTCCAATGAGTATTCAGGGTTGATTTCCTTTAAGATTTACTGCCTTGATCTGCTTGCTGTTCAAGGGACTCTCAGGAGTCTTCTTCAGTGCTATAGTCTTCAAACTATAAATTCTTTGTCACTCTGCCTTCTTTATGGCCCAATGATCACAACAATTTATGACTGCCAGGAAGACCATTTGTTGTAGCTCAGTCATGTCCAACTCTTTGCAACCCCATGGACTGCAGCACACCAGGATTCCCTGTCCTTCACCATCTCCTGGAGTTTGCTCAAACTCATGTCTACTGAGTTATAGAAGTCATCCGACCAGATCATCCTCTGTCATCCTCTTCTCCTCCTGCTTCAATCTTTTCTAGTGTCAGGGTCTTTTCTAATGAGTCAACTCTTCACATCAGGTAGCCAAAATATTGGAGCATCAACTTCAGCATCAGTGCTTCCTATGAAGGCCATAGCCTTGACTATATGGATCTTTGTCAGCAAAGTGATGTCTCTGCTTTTCACTACACTGTGTAGGTTTGTCATAGCTTTCCTGCTGAGAAACAATTGCTCTGATTTCATGGCAGATGTCACCATCCACAGTGATTTTAGTGCCCAAAAAGAGGAAATCTGTCACTGCTTTCACCTTTTCCTCTTCTATTTGCCATGAAGTAATGGGGGCAGATGCCACAATTTTAGTGGTTTGTTTGTTTGTTTCCTTTTAGTATGCAGTTTTAAGCTGGCTTTTTAACTGTCTTTCTTCACTCTCGTCAAGAGGTTCTTTAGTTTCTCTTCACTTTCTGCCATTAGAGTGGTATCATCTGCATATCTGAGGTTTTTTATGCTTCTCTTGCCTATCTTGATTTTAGCTTGTAATTCATTCAGCCCGACATTTCTTATGATGTGCGTAGATTAAATTAAAAATGCAGGGTGACAGCAGAGAGCCCTGCTGTACTCCTTTTTTCCATCCTGAACCAATCAATTGTTCCATACAGGATTCTAACTGTTGCTTCTTAACTAGCATACAGGTTTCTCAGGAGACAGGTAATATGGCCTACTATTCCCAACTCTTCTAGAGGTTTTCAGTTTGTTATAATCCACACAGTTAAAGGCTTTAATGTAGATGATAAAAACTCAGATGCTTTTTTCTGGAATCCCCTTACTTCTATATGACCCAGCAAATGTTGGCAATTCGATCTCTGGTTCCACTGTCTTTTCTAAACCCAGGTTGGACATCAAAAAGTTCTTGGTTGGTGTAATGCTGAAGCCTAACACGCAAGTTTTTAAGCATAACCTTACAAGCATGGGAGATATGTACAATTACCAGATGGTTTGAACATTCTTTAGCATAGCCCTTCTTGGGAACTGGGATGAGGATTGACCTTTTGCAGTTATGTGACCACTGCTGGGCCTTCCAGATTTGCTGATATATTGAATGGAACACTTTGATAGCATCATCTTTTAGGGTTTTCAGTAGCTCTCCTGAAATTCCATTGCATCCACTAGCTTTATTGACAGCAGTGCTTCCTGATACTATTATAACTATTACACTACTTTAAAACTTCAAAGGGCTATGCATATGCAAGCAGTTATTATTATATTCATTACATATGTCCATTTATATTTATTATATTATTATATTATTATAATATAATTATATATAATAGTAATATTTATTACATTATATTGCATTATATTATAGATTATAATATACAATACATATATTATATTGTATATAATTATACATAATATTTTATGATTTTATATTAATATATAATATAATATATTTTAATATATTAAAGATTTTATATTTATATATATATATATATAAAATATAGAAAGAAAGTGAAGTCACTCAGTCCTGTCCAACTCTTTGCGACCACCATGGACTGCAGCTTACGAGGCTCCTCCGTCCATGTCAATTTTCCAGGCAAGAATACTGGAGTGGGTTACCATTTCCTCCTCCAGGGGACCTTCCCTACCCAGGGATTGAACTCAGGTCTCACACATTACAGGCAGATGCTTTACCATCTGAGCCACCAGGGAAGTCCACAATATATAATACATTATATATTATATATATTTTATATAATTATATTAATTATATTAAATAACATATTTTATATGTAGTATAATGCATATTATATAATTTATATAATATAAATGTATATTATGCAATTTATATAATAATATAAATATATTACATTATATTATATATGATTATATATTATATAAATATATGACTAATATATAAACTATATATTTAAATATACAAAATACATATAATATAAAATACATAGTATAAATATATAAAATATATTGAATAAATTATAAATTCTATTATATGATTATTTATATTATAATATATGCTGTATTACATATTATATTACATTGTGTATTATATATATATATATATATATATATATATATAGTGCTGGGAAAACTGGTCAACCACTTGTAAAAGAATGAAATTGCAACACTTTCTAACATCACGCACAAAAATAAACTCAAAATGGATTAAAGATCTAAATATAAGACCGGAAACTATAAAACGACTAGAGGAGACGATAGGCAAAACACTCTCCGACATAAATCACAGCAGGATCCTCTATGACCCACCTTCAAGAATATTGGAAATAAAAGCAAAAATGAACAAATGGGACCTAATGAAACTTAAAAGCTTTTGCACAACAAAGGAAACTATATGCAAGGTGAAAAAACAGCCCTCAAACTGGGAAAAAATAATAGCAAATGAAGAAACAGACAGAGGATTAATTTCAAAAATATACAAGCAACTCCTCCAGCTCAACTCCAGAAAAATAAATGACCCAATCAAAAAATGGACCAAAGAACTAAACAGACATTTCTCCAAGGAAGACATACAGATGGCTAAAAAACACACGAAAAGATGCTCAACATCACTCATTATCAGAGAAATGCAAATCAAAACCACAATGAGGTACCATTACACGCCAGTCAGGATGGCTGCTATCCAAAAGTCTACAAGCAATAAATGCTGGAGAGGGTGTGGAGAAAAGGGAACCCTCTTACGGTGTTGGTGGGAATGCAAACTAGTACAGCCGCTATGGAAAACAGTGTGGAGATTTCTTTAAAAACTGGAATTAGAACTGCCATATGACCCAGCAATCCCACTTCTGTGCATACACACCGAGAAAACCAGATCTGAAAGAGACACGTGCACTCCAATGTTCATTGCAGCACTGTTTATAATTGTCAGGACATGGAAGCAACCTAGATGCCCATCAGCAGAAGAATGGATAAGGAAGCTGTGGTACATATACACCATGGAATATTACTGAGACATTAAAAAAAATTTATTTGAATCAGTTCTAATGAGATAGATGAAACTGGAGCCCATTTTACAGAGTGAAGTAAGACAAAGATAAAGATCAATACAGTATACTAACGCATATATATAGAATTTAGAAAGATGGTAACGATAACCCTATATGCAAAACAGAAAAAGAGACACAGATGTATAGAACAGACTTTTGGACTCTGTGGGAGAAGGTGAGGGTGGGATGTTTCGAGAGAACAGCATTGAAACATGTATATTATCTAGGGTGAAAGAGATCACCAGCCCAGGCTGGATGCATGAGACAAGTGCTCGGACCTGGTGCACTGGGAAGACCCAGAGGAATCAGGTGGAGAGGGAGGTGGGAGGGGGTATCGGGATGGGGAATACATGTAAATCCATAGCTGATTCATGTCAATGTATGACAAAATCCACCACAATATTGTAAAGTAATTAGCCTCCAACTAATAAAAATAAATGGAAAAAAGTACATTAATATATATTATATAAATATATACACAATTTCATAATGTAAACTATATATTTAAATATAAACCCACATATAATATATTAATATTTTATAGTTATGTATGCTATAATATAATGTATTAATATATGTAATGCATAATATATATTTATACTATATATACATATAATAAGTATATATTATGTATATATTATTAACTATAATTACATGTTATATATTGTATATACATAATTATATTATTAAAATATGTAATTATATAATAATGTATATAATGTAATATACTTTTATGATACAATATAATTTAATATTTCATATTAATATAATTAATATTTTATTTAATATAATATAATATTATTTGTATAATATAATATTATAGTATATGCAATATACTATAACTATATCATATATAATTATATCCATTGCATATATACATTTATATTTATATCCATTATATATATTAATTTGCTAACTGTAATGCTAGTGTTTCTCAACACACAAAGGACTGGAGATGAAAAATAACAGCATTGTTGTAGAAGTTCAGGGACAATCTCCCTTGTCTGTCAAAATCCCATACTCAATGTATAGCATTTGAAGTTAAGTGATTAGAAATCATGTTTTATTGTATCCTTTTTTTTTCTTTTAAAGTTTCTTATCCTTAAAGAAAAGTATCACGTTAAGGTTTATGAGTAGTCCAATCATATATCTGGTTGTCTTAAATAATGTCACTATATGCCTTTTGCCCTTGTATTCTGTTTGGTTAATGACCTCCATTTAATCTGAAACAGGGCCTCATTTACATGATGGATAGTTAGCCTAATTATTAGATATATTTACAATTTGGTGTGAGAGAATTAGTTACATCTGTTGTTGAGTATGCAATTTCTGAATGGAGAGGTGAAAGCAGGGAAGGAAAGGATACCTTGATAGTTCTTACATGATGGGATGGAATGTGTGAGGTTTGTATAGTCTGAAAAAGGTGAAGGGGATAGAGGAATAATGAATAGAAAGCTCTTTTAGCAAGAGAAGCCTGGGATTAGTGAAAACCAATGTGGCCTTTCTCAATTATTGGTTAAGAGAACACTGTGTTATTAACTTTCTAGGGCAGAAGGTGGCTATTTACTTGAGACTGGTGAGGAGGGGTATTTATTTAGAAAGGTTGGAAAATCAATATGTCTCTGAGGCTTGCCATCAGTTATTTAAACACAAAGATAATTGCATCATTAATCTGCTTCCACAATTTGGAGAAGAAACTAAACATAGAATAATTGACTTTAATGGAAAAGAAAGTCAAAAGGATATGACATTTACTCTTTTAGTGAATAGACCTTTAGAGCGAAAAAAAAAGTCCATTTTAGGCAAAGGAGGTGTACTGAAATACCACACATATTATAATAAACACATACCTACTTCTTTTTTTGCCTGTTTTTTTTAGTTTAGGGGATGGCAAGGAAGGAGAAAATGAAGAGTCCTTAGGCCACACAACTGTTTCTTTGAAGATGCTTCAGATCTTGTAGGAACAGAAGGTAGAAAAAATGTCATCATCACTAGCCTCCTACTTTAATAGCCAGGGCAGGAGAAGTTGAAAATCAGTTTTGTTGACATTAGCTTCTGGTATCAGATTTTATACTGAAGCTTGACAGTCTGCCTAGTTTGTATTTTGATGGGCTCTGGAATATGTTACAAGAGTTTATCAACACTTTCTGTCCTCTGAGGGTGCTTTTTCTTACATTTTCAATTTAATGTTGACTGTTGAACTATCCTATTTTATAAAAGGACTGACAGTTTTAAAATTAGAATTAGATAATTCATGAAAGCCAGTCTCTGGTGATTATCTGGTTTAGAATTCAAACGCATGGTAAAATTGTAAATCAGGCTATCTATGCTTATCTCACCAGAAAGTTTCTTTACCCAAATATGTTACTGGTTCCTTAAGCTTAAGCTCTAACTGAGCCACTAGGTATGTGATAAGGTCCTTCCAGCAAGGTATGATTCTTGAAGTTTGAGTTAACAAAGGGTCATTCTCTCAAGGAGAAACTATCCATAAAACAGTAGATTTTCCTTATAATAAGGATATATTTTTTCCTTCTCTAGAAATATGCTAACTATTTCTTGAACACTGGTCTAGGAGAGACAGGTGAGTATATATTCACTTGATGCTTTTGAATAGAATGAACTTATTTTTTTTAAAGGGCATTTGTATATTTGAAATAGCTTTAATTTATAGGAGAGTTGTGAAGAATAACATATTAGTTTCCATCATCTAGCTTCCTCTAATTTTATATCATACAAAACCATGGTCTATTTATTGAAATTAATAATTTTTCATGCTGGTATAAAATTAATATTTAAACATAATTACTTTATTTGGATAATATCATTTTTATTGCTTTTATTTTTCACTTCTGCTTTTTTCTCTTTATGATATGATTAGGATATATTCTATGTTGTGGTCACTGTCAAACATGCTGAAGCTGTAGGACAGAACTGAACTGACAGAAATCTCTTTAAAAGAAAGAATAAGGAAATTTTATTTATTTTGACCCAATCTGCAACTAACAAGTATCTGAATCACATAGAGGTAGGGAAAACTACATTGGTGGTTCCCTATGACTGTTGTAAGATATTGGGGAACAATAGTTCTAGATTGTCATTACATTTTTTAGTAAATTATAAAGAGATAAAAAGCAATTTCTTGTTTTACAGAAACTTGTAGGCAAACTAAAGAACTAAGTGCCACAAAGCAGGTAGCAGGAAAGTGCACAAAAAGCACATTTTATGAGCAGTAAAAACATTAGATGAAAACAGTGGAGAGAGAGCAATGAGAGAATGTCCACTGGGTTGGAGACATGATGGGATCTAAAGCGGGTAAAAGAATGAAGGGGATGAACCTAAAGGGTTCATTACTTGGGCAGCCAATGAATGAAAGAGAAGAGGTCAATTGCTTTCAAGATAGAACTTGCAAATCCCTCATGGTAACCTTTTGAAACCTTCTGGGAAGACACAGGCAGTTGCTGAAGTTCTGCATTAGTAAGTAGAGGCAGAGAGTCTAACCAAAATAACTTAGAATATATATATATATATATATATGTATATATATATATATATAGCATTGTGTACTTGTTAAAAATCAAGCTTATTTTTATTTTTTAATAGGAAATATTAACCTTCAAACTAGGTATGTGCTCATAGACTCAAGGAAGTTCATAATTTTCCTTGTAGTAAGTAGTTTATTGAAGGAGTTTCAAACTTCAAAAGTGGGTGAAAGTCTATTAGGAGGAAAGTGGAAAATAATATATTTAAGGACACATTTAGATGAATTTACCTTTCTTTCTTTTTTTATTATTTTATTTATTTGTTTATTTTTATTAGTTGGAGGCTAATTACTTTACAATATTGTGGTGGTTTTTGTTATACACAGACATGAATCAGCCATAGATACACATGTATTCCCCATCCTGATCCCCCTCCCACCCCTCTCTCCACCTGATCCCTCTGGGTCTTCCCAATGCACCAGGTCCGAGCACTTGTCTCATGCATCCAAGCTGGGCCGGTGATCCGTTTCACCCTAGATAATATACATGTTTTGATGCTGTTCTCTTGAAACATCCCACCCTCGCCTTCTCCCACAGAGTCCAAAAGTCTGTTCTATACATCTGTGTCTCTTTTTCTGTTTTGCATATAGGGTTATTGTTACCATCTTTCTAAATTCCATATATGTGTGTTAGTATACTGTAATGGTCTTTATCTTTCTGTCTTACTTCACTCTGTATAATGGGCTCCAGTTTCATCTATCTGATTAGAACTGATTCAAATGAATTCTTTTTAATGGCTGAGTAATATTCCATGGTGTATATGTACCACAGCTTCCTTATCCATTCGTCTGCTGATGGGCATCTAGGTTGCTTCCATGTCATGGCTATTATAAACAGTGCTGCGATGAACATTGGGGTGCACCTGTCTCTTTCAGATCTGGTTTCCTTGGTGTGTACGCCCAGAAGTGGGATTTCTGGGTCATATGGCAGTTCTATTTCCAGTTTTTTAAGAAATCTCCAAACTGTTTTCCATAGCGGCTGTACTAGTTTGCATTCCCACGAACAGCATAAGAGGGTTCCCTTTTCTCCACACCCTCTCCAGCATTTATTGCTTCTAGACTTTTGGATAGCAGCCATCCTGACTGGCGTGTAATGGTACCTCATTGTGGTTTTGATTTGCATTTCTCTGATAATGAGTGATGTTGAGCATCTTTTTCATGTGCTTTTTAGCCATCTGTATGTCTTCCTTGGAGAAATGTCTGTTTAGTTCTTTGGCCCATTTTTTTGATTGGGTCATTTATTTTTCTGGAGTTGAGCTGGAGGAGTTGCTTGTATATTTTTGAGATTAATCCTCTGTCTGTTTCTTCATTTGCTATTATTTTCTCCTAATCTGACGGCTGTCTTTTCACCTTGCATATAGTTTCCTTTGTTGTGCAAAAACTTTTAAGTTTCATTAGGTCCCATTTGTTTATTTTTGCTTTTGTTTCTAATATTCTGGGATGTGGGTCATAGAGGATCCTGCTGTGATTTATGTCGGAGAGTGTTTTGCCTATGTTCTCTTCTAGGAGTTTTATAGTTTCTGGTCTTACATTTAGATCTTTAATCCATTTTGAGTTTATTTTTGTGTATGGTGTTAGAAAGTGTGGATTGGAAGAATCAATATTGTCAAAATGGCTATACTACCCAAAGCAATCTATAGATTTAATGCAATTCCTATCAAGTTACCAACGGTATTTTTCACATAACTAGAACAAATAATTTCACAATTTATATGGAAATACAAAAAACCTCGAATAGCCAAAGTAATCTTGAGAAAGAAGAATGGAACTGGAGGAATCAACCTGCCTGACTTCAGACTATACTACAAAGCCACAATCATCAAGACAGTATGGTATTGGCACAAAGACAGAAATATAGATCAATGGAACAGAATAGAAAGCCCAGAGATAAATCCATGAACCTATGGTCACCTTATCTTCAACAAAGGAGCCAAGGATATACAATGGAAAAAAAGACAACCTCTTTAACAAGTGGTGCTGGGAAAACTGGTAAACCCCTTGTTAAAGAATGAAACTAGAACACTTTCTAACACCATACGCAAAAATTTACCTTTCTTTCAATGAATCCAGCAGCTCTCCACCTTCCAGAGTAATAATATAAAATGTCCTTTCTAGCAGCTTTGGATCTTCATGCAAGATATTGGAATAATGTCTCCAGATATCCAATTGAAGAAGAATAGAAAGGATCTGTATTCCACATAATGTACACCCTTATGGCAGAAAGTGAAGAGGAACTAAAAAACCTCTTAATGAAAGTGAAGGAGGAGAATGAAAAAGTTGGCTTAAAGCTCAACATTCAGAAAACTAAGATCATGGCATCTGGTCTCATCACTTCATGGCAAATATATGGGGAAACAGTGAAAACAGTGTCAGACTTTATGTTTCTGGGCTTCAAAATCACTGCAGATGGTGATTGCAGCCATGAAATTAAAAGATGCCTACTCCTTGGAAGGAAAGTTATGACCAACCTGGACAGCATATTAAGAAGCAGAGACATTCCTTTGCCAACAAAAGTCCATCTAGTCAAGGCTATGGTTTTTCTAGTAGTCATGTGTGGGTGTGAGAATTGGACGGTGAAGAAAGCTGAGCACTGAAGAACTGATGGTTTTGAACTGTGGTGTTGGAGAAGACTCTTGAGAGTCCCTTGGACTGCAAGAAGATCCAACCAGTTCATCCTAAAGGAGATCAGTCCTGGGTGTTCATTGGAAGGACTGATGTTGATGCTGAAACTCCAGTACTTTGGCCACTTCATGCGAACTGTTGACTCATTGGAAAAGATCCTAATGCTGGGAAGGATTGAGGGCAGGAGGATAAGGGTTAGGATGAGATGGCTAAATGCATCACCGACTAGATGGACATGGGATTGGGTAGACTCTGGGAGTTGGTGATGGACAGGGAGTCCTGGCATGCTGCGATTCATGGGGTTGCAAAGAGTCAGACATGACTGAGCGATTGAACTGAACTGATACACACACACACACACACACATACATACATACATATATATACATACACACACACACACACACACACACACACACATATATATATATATATATATATATATAAATCACATTTAAAAAGTTGCATACTTTGGTTTGTTCACCTAGAAATAAAGAGGATTTTTTTTTTTTTGTCATCCATGCTTATACATCCTATGCTCATTACTGCTCATGGGGCTTCCCAGTTTGCACTAGTGGTAAATAACTCACCTGTCAATGCAGGAAATGTAAGAGACATGGGTTTGATCTCTGGGTTGGGAAGATTCCCTGGAGGAAGGCATGGCAGTAATTCTTCCCTGGAGAATCCAATGGACAGAGGAGCCTGGCAGGCTATAGTCCATGGAATTGCAAAGAGTCAGACATGACTGAAGCAACTGAGCATGTATGCATAATCATAACCAAATCATTTCTTCTCTAAAACTAATGATTTGATTCTAGCAACATAACAGACTGTACTCAGATGTTTCATCCTATCAACTATACACATGCACACAAAAATTGATAAAATATTTTAAATGCTCCCCCAGGTCAGCCCAAAGAAAGACAATTCACGCAGATGGTTGAAATAAAGAAATATATCAAAATGGTAGGTTAGTCTGACAGCATAGGGATCCATAAAGTGTTTAAACCATTAAGAGATTCTCAGCATCCAATTTTGAATAAAAGTTGCAAAAAAAAACAAAACAAAACAAAACTAGAAACTCTTGTGGTATTTAAGATGAGCCAAAAAATATGATCTATCTTCATGATCTAAACAATTGTTTTTGTTTTTGTTTTTCCATTATCCAGCAGTTATGAGTGATTTTCTTCTTTCTGAGCTTTGAGGTGAAGAAATGAATATTAAAACCACAGGCATAGATGTGTGTAAATAGGGAATCCAAAGTTATAATAACTGAGAAAAAAAACATAACTTGGTAAGACAGTTAAAATTCCTTAGTTACCTCATGGAAGCTAAAGAGAAACCATTTTATTTAAATAACTTAACAATTCAAAATATACAGAATAAAAGACTCAGAAGCAGAACATGGATACAAAATAATTGCAGACCATATGAGAAAACACACTATTATAGGAAAGAGTTTACACATAAAATAGCACAAGAATTGATAGTATTTGAATAATCAGGAAGGGATTGTAACATAAATAAGCTTAAAATGCTGAAAGAATAGCATTTGATAAAATAAGTGTAGGCAAACTTTTAAATAGAAACACACTGAAATTTTAGATGCAAAATATAATCAATGAAATAGAAAATTCCCATGTAGCTGAAACAGCAAATTAAAAGATTCAAATGAGGTAATTAGAATGTAGCACATAGATATGAAAATATGAGATAGAGGTGAGTAAAAGTTGGAAGGTACTAGATAGTGGAAAGTAGTTAGTTTCTTTATTCATTTATCTGTTGATGAATATCTATCTTGCTTCCATGTCCTGGCTGTTTTTTTTTTTTTTTACTTTCTTTTATATACTTATTTTTAAATTAGAGAATAAGTAAATTACAATATTGTGATTCTTTTTGCCATACATCAACATGTGTCAGCCATAGGTATACATATGTCCCCTCCCTCTTGATCCCCACCCTCGCCTCCCACTGCACCCCATCCTTCTAGGTTGTCAGAGAGCACAAACTTTAGGGTTCCTGTGCTGAACATCAAACTTCTACTGGCTATCTATTTCACTTATGGTAATATTTATGTTTCATGCTGTTTTCTCAAATCATCACACCCTCTCCATCACCCGTTGTATCCAAAAGTCTGTTCTTTATGTCTATGTCTCCTTTCCTGACTTGCATGTAGGATCATTAGTACTATCTTTCTAGATTTCATATAATTGTGTTAATATATAATATTTGTATTTCTCTTTTTGGCTTGCTACTCTGTATAATATGCTATAGGTTCATCCACCTCATTGGAACTGACTCAAATGTATTCCGTTTTATAGCTTAGCAATATTCCATTGTGTCCATGTACCATACTTCCTTATCCATTCATCTGTCCATGGACATCTAGGCTGCTTCCATGTCCTAGCTAGTGTAAATACTACTGCAATGAGCATTGGGGTACATGTGTCACTTTCAGTTGTGGTTTCTACATTAATTGTATCATAGAAAGCAAGGGAACTCCTGAAAAAAAAAAAAAAAAAAAGAATCTACTTCTGCTTCGTTGACTATGTTAAAACCTTTGACTGTGTGGATCACAACAAAGTGTGTGAAAAATTCTTCAAGTAATGTGAATACCAGACCACCTTACCTTTTTCCTGAGAAATCTCTAGATGTGTCAAGAAGTAACAGAATCTTACATGGAACAACCTGTTGTCTCAAAACTGGGAAAGGAGTACAACAAGGTTGTATATTGTCATCCTGTTTATTAAACTTATATGCAGAAAACATCATGCAAACTTCTGGACTGGACTAATGACAAGCTAGAATCAAGATTGACAGGAGAAATACAAACAACCTCAGATACGCAGATTAGTCAGTTAGTTCAGCCACTCAGTCTTGTGTGACTCTTTGAGACCCCATGGAAGGCAGCACCCCAGGCTTCCGTGTCCATCAACAACTCCAGAAGTTCACTCAAATTCATGTCCATTGAGTCGGTGATGCCATCCAACCATCTCGTCCTCTGTTGTCCCCTTCGCCTCCCACCTTCAATCTTTCCCTGAATCAGGGTATTTTCCAATGAGGCAGTTCTTCGCATCAGGTTGCCAAAGTATTGGAGCTTCAGCTTCAGCATCAGTACGTCCAATGAACACTCAGTACTGATCTCCTTTAGGATGGACTGGTTGGATCTCTTTGCAGTTCAAGGGACTCTCAAAAGTCTCCTCCAACACCACAGTTCAAAAGGATCAATTATTCAGTGCTCAGCTTTCTTTATAGTCCAACTTTCTCATCCATACATGACTACTGGAAATACCATAGCTTTGACAAGATGGAACTTTGCTGGTAAAGTAATGTTTCTGCTTTTTAATGTACTGATGAGGTTGGTCATAATTCCCCCCCCCCCAAAGGAGCAAGTGTCTTTTAATTTAATGACTGCAGTCACCATCTGCTGTGATTTTGTAGTCCCCCAAAAATAAAGTCTGTCACTGTTTCCATTGTTTCCCCAACTATTTGCCATGAAGTGATGGGGCCAGATGCTATAATCTTAGTTTTCTGAATGTTGAGCTTTAAGCCAGCTTTTTCACTTTCCTCTTTTACTTTCATCAAGAGGCTCTTTAGTTCCTCTTCGCTTTCTGCCATAAGGGTGGTGTCATCTGCCTATCTGAGGTTGTTAGTATTTCTGTCAGCAATCTTGATTCCAGTTTTTGCTTTATCCAGCCAAGCATTTCTCATGATGTACTCTGCAAGCAGTTAAATAAACAGGGTGACAATATAGAGCTTTGACATATGTCTTTTCCTATTTGGAACCAGTCTGTTGTTCCATGTCCAGTTCTAACTGTTGCTTCCTGACCTGCATACCAATTTCTCAGGAGGCAGCTCAGGTAGTCTGGTATTCCAATCGCTTTAAGAATTTTCAGCCATTTGTTGTGATCCACATGGCCAAAGGCTTTGGCATAGTCAATAAAGCATAAGTAGATGTCTTTTCTGGAACTCTTGCTTTTTCGATGATGATAAAACTGTTTTGGCCAAAAAGCGAAGAGGAACTAAGGAGGCTCTAGATAAATATGAAAGAGAAGGGTGAAAAAGCAGGTTTAAAGATCAACATTAAAAACAAATAATAATAAAAAATAGAAAACCTAAGATCATGGAACCCAGTCTCATCATTTCATGGTAAAGTGATGGGGAAAAAAGTGGAAACAGTGAAAATTTTTATTTTCTGGGATTTCCAAAATCACTGTGGGTGGTTACTGCTGCCATGAAATTAAAAGGTGCTTACTCCTTGGAAGGAAATCTATGACAAACCTAGACAGCATATTAGCATATTAAAAAGTAGAGACAACACTTTGCTGAGAACCATCTGTATAGTCAAAGCTATGGTTTTTCCAGTAGTCATGTGTGGGTTTGAGAGTTGGAACATAAAGAAGGCTAAGCACTGAAGCAGTGATGCTTTCAAATTATGGTGCTGGAAAAGACTGTTGAGCATCTGTTGGACAACAAGGAGATCAAAACAGTCAATTCTAAAGGAAATAAATTCTGAATATTCTTTGGAAGGACTGATGCTGAAGTTCCAATACTTTAACCACTTGATGCAAAGAGCCAACTCATTGGAAAAGACCCTGATGCTGGGAAAGGTTGAGGGCAAGTGGAGAAGTGGGCAACAGAGGATGAGTTGGTTGGATGGCATCACTGACTCAATGGACTTGAGTTTGATCTAACTCAGGGAGATAATGAAGTACAGAGAAGCCTGGCATTCATGAGGTCTCAAAGAGTCAGATACAAATTGGACATTGAACAACAACAACATACAAAATGTTGTCTGAATGAACAACTTACAGAAATAATACATATCATAAAGCAGTCTTGAAAATATATCTTATCAACTAGTAAGTGTCTACTCTGAGGCCAGCAACATATAATATGATATGCAAGATGTATGAAACAGAATACATCTCCACTGAGTAGTGTGATCTCTTCTTTTAAAAAAAGTTTAGAAGGTACAAAATTAGTACCAAATTCCCAAGGATTGTGAATATGTGTATGTATAAGCAGAAATTATGATTTTAAAAGTAGGGGATGAAAGGCATGGATTATTTACCACAATTAAGTGTTCACTCCAGGAATTTTCTATTGTGGCAGAGAGAGTATTATTGGCAGATTTGTTGTTGTTGTTGTTGTTCAGTCGCTAAGTTGTGTCCAGCTCTTTGTAACCCCAGGACTGCAGCATGCCAGGCTTCCTTTACTATCTCCCAGAGTGTGCTTCAACTCATGTCCATTGAATCTGTGATGCTATCCAATCATTTCACTGGTTGTTGCCCCCTTCTTCTACTGTCATCAATCTTTCCCAGCATCAGAGTCTTTTTCAATGAGTCATCTTTTTGTATCAGGTGGAAAAATTACTAGAGCTTCAGCTTCAGCATCAATCCTTCCAATGAATATTCAGGATTGACTTCCATTAGAGTTGACTGGTTTGTTCTCCTTGCTGTCCAAGGGACTCAAGAATCTTCTCCAGTACCACAGTTTGAAAGCATCCATTCTTCAGTGCTCAGCCTTCTTTATGGTGCAACACTTATATCCATATATGACTACTGTATACCAGATAATATTTGCTGATTTAATGATGATGGAGTTGATAACTGTCATTTCTATTCTCAGCCCATTAATACATAAATTAAAATGAAAACACTTGCATGCAAACATTCACACTCTCATTTTTTTTAATCTTCCAAATGAATTCAATTGATGTAATGTAAATCATTAAAGGCTTTAGTGATATTAGAACTATTACTTAGAGGTGACTGTGCCATCTGTTGAACATTTGATTGTATTTTATGTAACCAGGAAATTAGCTTCAGCTGGGTTTAGCCACTTTAATTTGAGGATTTATTTGTTAAGCAGCTAGTGTTATATGCCCTAAATAATACAGTTAGCATAGCAAGGATGAATGAGTTTGATCTCTTAGGAGTGTATATATTTTTGCATTAGTTATATATACTAATACACATTATTATATTGATATACTTATATATATACATACATATATATGTATATATATATACACACATGTATATATATATATATATGTATACACACACACACACACACACACACACACATATATATATATATATATATATATATGGATTCCCTGGTGGCTAAGACAGTAAAGAATCTGCCTACAATGCAGGAGACCTGGGTTCAATCCCTGGGTTTGGAAAATCCTCTGGAGAAGGGAATGGCAACATACTCCAGTATTCTTGCCTGGAGTATCCTGTGGACAGAAGAGCCTGGAAGAGAATGTCAATGAATAATTTATTGTGAAAACCCATATAAGTTATTAATTGATATGAAGACACAAATGTCTTTCTATGATTACTGTCATTCCTCCCTCAGAATAAACATATATGGGAAGATAAATTGTATTTGGACATTTTTTTGGGGAGCATGAAATAAGAGACAATGAAAAACACTGAAGTTAGGGAACAAGAAGATAAATACCAGTGGTTTTAGGCTTTTAGAAAGGCATAATTACTGAGAGTTTGCCACAAAGATGCAAGGAAAAAGAATTTTCCTTTGAAATAAATTATAATTAATCAAATTTTTACAGGTCAAGTAAATAAATAAAAATAGTCAAAATATTGAACTACCAAAGGATAGTAGTGAACACATAAACTTAAGTTTGCAAAAGTGTGTAAGTTTTACAGTGCATACAAAATAGTGAGAGCAAAATGATATCAAATGAGCTGCATATAGGTGTTACAACTAAGATACCATCATTGGGTGTACTGAACCAAATAATAAGTCACCGTTTATTTCAAAGTTGTTATCCATTTGAATCCATTGTGAGCTTTTTTGTCATAAAATTAGTAAAGCTAAATTTTATTTACATAGCTAATTTTTGTAATTTTCTCTAGCTCTTTCATGTTTATAATAGTTTTTTTGTTTTGTTTTTTTCCCACTAAGAGGTAAAGTAGGGCACACCCTCCACTAGATTGTCCCCTTGCACCATTCCTTATTATAACTGTCTGATGTCTGGTGTTATTTAAGTCTGGAAATACACACTTTTTGACAGGAACATAAAGAAGTAAATGGATTAGAGAAATCAGTTATGGAGAAAACAAACAGGACTTGGAGATTGAGGGTGTGTAGCTGATTAACAAGAAGATATTCAGGATCACGCCCATATTTTTTACTTAGGTGTCTTGGTATTTGGTGGCACAGTTTATCGAGTTAAGGATCATAGGAACAATTCTAGTAAGCTTTTGGGCAAAATGAATTTTTGTTGATTGTGGTATAGTTAAGTAAAAGTGTCAAAAAGCAAGTATAAATGAATATAAAACTTAGAGCAGGGAAGTCTGTGATGAAATATGCATTTTAAACCACAAAATATAAGTGGTAAATAAGAGAGTATTTTATCATTTCTGAATGAAGTGAGAGTGATTTTTAAACGTAACTATTAAAAATGCTTGCATTTAAGACATAAGAAGAGCAACCATGGATTGACAGAGATCAAAACTTCAGATCATACCAAGTATTGGTAAGAATGTAGAACAATGGAACAACAATAATTTTTACACATAAGAATTTCTACAAGTAATTTAAGCATTAAATTTAGAATTTTTTTCTAAAGTTTAAATTATTTATGTCATACAATTTCCAATTTCAGTTCTAAGTGTTGTTGTGGTTTAGCCACTAAGTTATGTCCAATTTTTTTCTTTTTTTTTTTTTTTTTTTTACCCCATGGACTGTAATCTATCAGATTCCTCTGTCCATGGGATTTCACTTGCAAGAATACTGGAGTGCATTGCCACTTCCTTCTCCAGGGGATCTTCCCAAGTCAAAGTTCAAACCCATGTCTCCTGCACTGGCAAATGGATTCTCTACCTCTGAGCCACCAGAGAAGCCCAGGTCTAAGTATATACCTAATCAAATGTGCATGCATGTGTACCAAAAGACACATGTAAGAACATTCAATCAGCATTGTTTGTAAAAGGGAAAACAAAAATCAAGAGTTTATCTACAAGAAAATTAATAATGTCTGTAATTTCAGTAACATAAAAGTGAAAGACAGTGTTATTGGGGGAAAATGATAAGAATAGATACTGCCATCAATATAAAACTGAAAGCATTCAAAGCTTTCAATATGTTGGTAGCAATACATACATATATATATATATATATATATATATATATATATATATATACAGAAAAATTGACAGGGCAATAATTACATACATCAGAATGTCAATCAACACTGCTACTAACAAGAGAGACAAACATAACAAATGAAGAACATATTTTTAATATGGACAGAATATTTAATAATAAAAGCAAATTTTAAACATGAGATTAGAAGACTAGATTAGAGCTTGATGGTAATGATAACCCTGTATGCAAGACAGCAAAAGAGACACAGACGTGTTGAACAGTCTTTTGGACTCTGGGAGAGGAAGGACAGGACGGTATGGGAGAATGGGAGAATGGCATTGAAACATGTAAATTATCATATGTGAAATGAATCACCAGTCCAGATTCGATGCATGATACGAGGTGCTCGGGGCTGGTGCACTGGGATGATGCAGAGGGATGGGATGCGGAGGGAGGGGTAAAGGAGTTCAGGATGTGGAACATATGTACACCCATGGCAGATTCAAGTCAATGTATGACAAAACCAATATAATATTATGAAATAAAATTAATTAATTAAAATATTTTTTAAAAAGCTAAAAATTTTTTTTTAAAAAAATTTTCAACACAACTAAGACAAAGAGTTGAAAATAGTGCTAGGAGAAGCAATGTCCAAAGAATAGCAATATTTTGAGATGAAGTATCTGACTGTCAAAAGCTGGAAAGTAGTCAAAAAGAAGAAAGAGTACCAAAAAAAAAAAAACCTAGTTATTTAGCAACAAAGAGGTAATTGGCAATATTAGGCACAATATATGCAATAGAACAAAGGTATCTGAAACCAAAATGAACTTCTTTTGAGGAATGAATGCAAGGTGAGGAAGTAAGAAGATGGGAGTCAAAATGTTGTGGCTGATCTTGGAGGGTTAAAGGAAGGATTTATGTTTACAGTTGGTGGGATTTAGATCCACCTGTATACTTATGGGATGGAGCATACAGAATAGTAAGGATTCAAAAGAATTAGAAAATGAAAGAATTAATTTCAAAGCTACTAAATTTCTTGAGAGGTGGGTGATGATATGATCTAGAGTTTGGATGAGAAGCCTCAGCTTTTGGTCTTGAGAGAACAGTCATACTGATTCTTCAACTAAAAGCAGCTTTGAAAACTGAAAAACAAACAAAGAAACAACAATTAAAGATTTAAAAGGGAAACCAAAAGATCAAAGGTTTGAGAGGGCCAAGATGGGCATTTGCTGGTTCACAGCACAACAAATAGAGGACAAGCAAAACTCATCAGTGTAGAGTTTGCTACAGATGCACTGGTTTGAGGATACAGAAGTTAAGAGTTCTGAGCTTCTGAACCAAGATCTTGAAGAGAAAAATAATGTCCATTTGAGATATTTGACCATCCATAGCTGTGCAAATTTGGGACAGACCAAGAAGACAGAAATAGCTGGGTCACTAAAGAGCTGATTAGAAAATTTAGGAGTCTTGGGAGATAAAATTGGAGATCCTAAGAACACAAGACAGCAATCTTGTTAACAGCTCAGGCTTTCACTGTAAATTCAGGAGTTAAACACTAGGAACAAGGTTTATTTTAGGACTAAGAGAAAATCATTTGCCACAGTCTAATTTCCACAATATCTGCTTTCCAGATTTTTTAATTCCTCCTTGAAAAAAATTATAACCACCTAACCCTCAACAATAGTCCATACTCAATAGTTATCAAATAATAGAAATTGCCAGGCATGTTAATAAAGAATGAAATAAAACATTAGTTAAAAAAAAGAGAGAGAACAAATAAGTGATCTGGATTCTGGAGTTATCAGATAGAAATGTATTTTTTTTAACTACAAGCTATTTAAGAAAATAGAGAATATATGAATGATTTTATTTGAGGAAAAACTGTCAAATTTTAAAAACTTAAATGCATGCAATAAATTTTTTATTTTTTAAAACAAGTCTAGTCATAGCAGAAAAGTGGATTATTGAACTAAAGAAAGGTTAATAGAGAAAATACATATTGGGACACAGAGAAGAAAATAGAGTAGAGACATAAAGAAATATACATATGTAGCTGGGACCTCATGGGGACAGGAGAAAAAAATGGAAAAGCTTTTAAAAGCTCAGTAAATACTAACTAAACATTAACAGTCTAAATGCAAACAAAGCAGATGGGACTGATGGAGGGGAAGGAGGCTCAAAAGGGAAGTGACATAATTATGGTGATGTTTATTGTACAGCAGAAACCAACTTGACATTGTAAAGCAATTTCCCCAAATTAAAAATAAATTTAAAAATTAAAGGAAACTTCAACAAGCAAGACCAAAACCAACACCTAGACACATCAAATAGTTTCTGTCAAGAAAATAGAAAGTCCAACCACAGAAGAAATTAAAAGGGCATAAGGGGAGTTTCTGGTATGCCAGTAATATTCTACTTTTTTTAATAGTCTATTTTTAAATCTAGATAATTGTTAATATATTAAAAGGTAAAATTGAATTTTATTTAACAGTTTGTTCATATTTCTACATATGTCATACTTAAATGTAAAGTTTATTAAAAATTAAAGCAAAAAAATAACTTTTTGCTTTGACAATTGACAAAGTGATTTACAAATTTATAGAAACACGATGGTTTAAGAGTGGCCAAAATGTATTTGAAAAAAAAAAAGGAAGAAGAACAAGATAGGAAGATTTGCTCTAACAGATATCAAGGGTTTTTGTTTGTTTGTTTGTTTGTTTTAATTGCAGGAAATAAAATAATGAGTGATTGTTCAGGAATAGAAAAAAACAATCAACACAATAGAATAAAGAGTCAGGAGTAAATACCCACATACATAGGTCTACTTCGTACATGATTAAAATGTCATGCCTAAAACAAAACAGTTGGGAAGGTCAGTCTGACTGAAGAAATTGTGCAAGGCAATACTAAATCCATATTGGAAAAAAAAAAATAACTCCTGCTTCACACTGTATGCAAAATTTAATTCTGTGTTGTAGGCTAAGTCACTTCAGTCATGCTGGAAAATTTATGACCTGGTTGTAGCTTGCCAGGTTCCTCTGTCTGTGGGATTCTCCAGGCAAGAATACTGGAGTGGGTAGCCATACTGTCCTCCAGGGAATCTCCCTGATCCAGAGAGGGAACCCACATCTCTTAAGTCTCCTAAATTTGCAAGCAGATTCTTTACCACTAGCACCCTCTAGGATTATAGTAAATAACATCATGAAAGAAGAAAAATTAAGTACTTAGAAATTAATACAGAATAATAGTTTAATCTTTGGAGAGGAGAAAGAACCTATTAAACAGAATCAAATAAAAAGTACTAAATAAAAATAGTTGGACTATATTAAAATTTTTCTTTTATTTTTGTTAAGAAAGTGAAAGTCACTCAGTCATGTCCAGCTCTTTTCTAGGCCAGAATACTGGGTGCCAGAATAGAGGGTAGCTGTCCCTTCTCCAGGGGATCTTCCCTACCCAGGAATTGAACCAGGGTCTCCTGCATTGCAGGTGGATTCGTTACCAGCTGAGCTACCAGGGAAGCCCCCATTTGCTTTGTAAAGAAAATAGTCAATAATATGTGTTTAATCTCCCCAGAAAAGCACAGGAACTGGGAATTAAAAGCACATTGAGATACCACTGCACAGTTATCAGAAAGTCTAAGAATAAGAATATAATACACATATTGTTAGACTGTAATAAAATGACAACTCTTAAAATTCTAAGAGCAGTATAAATTCATACAATTTATTTGGCAAATCATTTCATATTATCTACCAATGTTGGATAAACTCATATCCACAGACCCAATAGATCTGCTACTCAGCATTTTTCAATGTAAAAACATACATATGTGCACAAAAAATGAACAAAATATTCGTTGATGCATTATTCATAAAATCCCCAAACTGGAAATATCCTGCATATCTTTTCATACTAGAATGCATATAAATTGTGCTATATTCATATAGCAATTCTATGTAGCAATACAAATGAACACCATGCATTAATTTCACAAATATGAATGAAGGAAGCCAGAGAGAAAAGACTGTTGTATAATTTTCTTTATATAAAATTTAGGAAACAGGAAAAACTATAGCATTTAGAAGTCCAGACTTTTGTAGTAAAACCAAATCAGTGCAAGAAAATCATCACTGTGTACATCAGGCCTGGATCTCTCTTTGGAGGAAAGGAAGGATTTAGTCACAGGAAAGGTTATGAGAAAGGCTCCTGGGTCAAAGAAGCATTGTAATTTTGACCCATGTGATGGCAGTGTTTGTGTGTGCATAGTTGCTTTAGTCATTTCTGACTCTCTGTGACCCTTTGGACTGTAGCCTACAAGGTTACTCTGTCCATCGGATTTTTCAGGCAAGAATACTGACGTGGGTTGACATTTCCTACTCCAGGGGATCTTCTTGACCCATGGATTGAACCCACATCGCCTGTATCTCCTGGATTGCAGGCAGATTCTTTACCCACTGAGTCATTGGGGAAGCCCATATGATGATAGACATTGTAATAAATCATTGAATAGCATGTATTTGTCTGTGTGTGTATACAATTTCTCTGTATATATGTTATACATACAAAATAGTTAAATATTGGGTTGGCAAAAAAGTTTCCTCTGTTTCTGAAGTAAAAGCAAAAGACACAGTTTTCATTTTCACTAAGACTCTATTGAACAAAGTATTCAATTTTTTCCCACTAACTTTCTGCCATTTTTTAGACAACTTCCCAAAACTTTTTCCATCTTCCCAAAACTTTTTATATTAGTCTTTGAGGGGATTGAGGTTGTTTTGTTTTTTCAATTAAGACAATCTTGTAAAGACTGAAATAAATGGCCATGCATAAATACAATGCTTGGTGAACGCAGCAGATGAATCAGAACTTTCCCATCAAAACTATAATGGTTATTGCCTGGTAATCAAAGAAACATACAGTCTTGTGTTACCCTGATGGAATATTATGTGTTTTCTGTTGACTAATTCCAGATGCTTTTCAACAAGGGCTGCTTTCAGTTGATCTGATTGAGAGTAGTACTCATTGGAATTGGTCATTTGATTTTCCAGAAGGAAGCCCATAATAGAGGACTTCCTTCCAACCCCATCATAGAAACAACCTTACATTCTTTGGATGAAGAACCACCCTTTGGTGTAGTTGGTGGTTGTTCATTTTTCTTGCTCTATGATCTCTTCCATTCCACATTATTGCACAGTATCCATTTTTCTTGCCTATCACTGTTTGTTTTAAAAATGGATTTTTTTTAAATGTTCGAGTA
Source organism: Hydropotes inermis (assembly GCA_020226075.1). NCBI lineage: Eukaryota > Metazoa > Chordata > Mammalia > Artiodactyla > Cervidae > Hydropotes > Hydropotes inermis. The sequence continues at coordinate 3,467,001 of CM035286.1, read as the reverse complement.
GAAAATAAAATGTTGAAATATGGTTAAGAAGGTTTTTTTCACTTACCTTATATGGAACCCAAAGATCAAAGCAATGAACCTAACCAAACTTGTGAAAATGATTTTCAGTGCTTGATTTGGATATTTTTAGTGTGTTGACTGTCTCTGGTATGGTTTAATTTTGACTGTTCTCACTTAATGACTTAATTTGATTGCTATCAACTTCAACTGGTCTACAGGACCATGGAACACCATGCAGCAAGAAATTTCCAGCATGAAACTTTGCAGATCGCTTTTGACATATTCAGTCACAGCCTTTTCTCCACACACTGTGCAAATCTTTTTTTTTTTTCTCTGTTTCAGTTGCGTTTTTACCCTTCTTGAAATAATAAACCATAATATGCCAAAATGTTTTTTCTTGAAATTTTAAAATTTATTTTTATTTTCTTGCAACTTTGATATTAAAATTACTACTCAAAACCCAGCAGTTTTTAGAAGTTTCTTTTAAAATGCATGCTCATATGACAGCTGTCACAATAAAATCTAACACAGTTGTTTCTAGTGAAATCAGAGACAAATAAGCACTACTAAGGCCATCTTGGGCTTGCCCAAGATGGTAAAGAATCTGCCTGCAACATGAGAGCATGGGAGACACTGTTTTGATCCCTGGGTTGTAAAGATCCCCTAGAGAAGAGAATAACAACACACTCCAGTATTCTTGCCTGGAAAATTCTATAGACAGGAAACTGGTGAGTTGGACATGGTTTAGCAACTAAACCATGTGTTTAGCACTAACACACACACACACACATACACACACACACAAGGTTATCTTATGGGATTTTTTTTTTAATG
>CM035286.1:3348192-3466157 GCA_020226075.1 Hydropotes inermis | reverse complement strand
AAAAAAACTTTTTGTCCAAAATAACGAAATTTAAGATATTAAAATTAGTTAATTTATGTTGAAATTGACACATACACACACACACAATGTTATCTTATGGGGATTTTTTTTAATGAAAAAAAACTTTTTGTCCAAAATAACGAAATTTAAGATATTAAAATTAGTCAATTTATGTTGAAATTGATTAAGGAGTTATAAAATCTACACAGGTATAAGGTGTTTCTTTTGATTAATATTACTAGTTTCAAGAAGCTTGTTATCACTTAATGCACACTTTCATAATAATTTCTACTTGGTAACAAAATGTAAGAAAGAATTTTTAAAAATATGAATGCAACATTTTTATTGGACCTTACAATAGGTATTGCTGAGAAGTGTAAATATTGATCAAGGGCCATGAACTCTTTTCCCAGTTCTGCCACATATTTGATGCCGACCATTATTAAGTCAAATTAAGTATCTGTGTCACTTTTTCTCCACTTGTAAATCACATTTAACATATAGCCAACTCATTCCAGAGTTTAACCTATGAGTATACAATTTTCAAAACAAATTCTTAAATATGCTGGAACCATGCAGATAACAACTGCACTAATTGGTAGTTATTATTAAAGTGATTTACAAAGGAATTACTGAAATGTACTCTGGAATTTGAAAGAGATAAGCATATCCATTTGCAAAAGCAAAACTGTAGCTATTAAATCACAAGACATTGGCTGCAGTTCTTTCACAACTGTTATTTGAGTAGAATTTTCATTTAAATATTTCTAAGCACTACAACAAAATCTTGGCATTCACAGTTTCTTTCTGAATCTTGTAGAAACCATTTTTTATTATTTGATCTAGGCTGAAAAATACTTTATCTTAAAATATATGTCTCCCCACATTCCCTGAAAAAGATATAGTAGAAAATATACAATTAAATATGCACACAATGTAAGAGAAAGGTAAAAGGGAGTAACTATTTAGAAGAAAGAGGAAAAAAAAGTTAAACAAGGGCTGTGGTAATTACTGCATAGATATTATGTTCTATTGCCATGCTGAGTGTAGTACTTTATAAAAGCATTTATTTCTAAAAGTTTTTATCTGATTGCTAAGTGTACTGTCAAAATCCTCTGTAATCAGTTGTGTGAGAAGCCTGATTTATCCTCTGCTACCTAAGTTAGAGCACAAGGACTAATGGATCAGGAAGTAGGACCTGAAATCAGGACTTAAGAAATCTGCTTTGATTTCTCAAAAAAATTGAAAAATCAGGTTTTTCAAATTAGTTTTCTTAAAAAAAAAAAAAAAGCTATTTTTCCTTTGCTGTGCAAAAGATTTTAAGTTTAAGTAGGTCCCATTTGTTTATTTTTGTTTTTATTTCCATTACTCTAGGAGGTGGATCATTGAAGATCTTGCTTTGATTTATGTCATCAAATGTTCTGCCTATGTTTTCCTCTAAGAGTTTTATAGTTTATGGTCTTATATTTAGGACTTTTCACCTGTAAACAAAGTGAAAAGATAATTCTCAGAATGGGAGAAAATAATAGCAAATGAAACAAATGACAAAGGATTAATTTCCAAAATATACAAGCAGCTCATACAACTCAATACCAGAAAAACAAACAACCCAAACAAAAAGTGGCAAAAAGACCTAGACAGACATTTCTCCAAAGAAGACATACAGATGGCTAAGAAACACATGAAAAGATGCTCAATATCTCTCATTATTAGAGAAAGGCAAATCAAAACTACAATGAGATAACACTTCACACTAGTCAGAATAGTCATCAACAAAAAATTCTACAAACAATAAATGCTGGAGAGTGTGTGGGGAAAAGGGGACAGTCTCGCACTATTGGTGCACTCTTGTAAATTGATACAGCCACTATCAAGATGGTAAATTGATACAGCTGTTATCAAGATGGAAGATGGTATGGAGATTCCTTAAAAAAAACTAGGAATGAAGCCACCATAAGACCCAGTATTCCCACTCCTAGGATATACCCTGAGGAAACCAAAATTGAAAAAGAAACATATGTCGAAATGTTCACTGAAGCCTTATTTACAATAGCTAGAACATGGAAGCAACCTAGATGTCCCTCACACTTTATATATGGAAGTGAACACTAACCTATAGTATTGTGTGAGTGCGTGCTAAGTCACTTCAGTCGTGCCTGACTCTTTGTGTCCCTAAGGGCCAAAGCCTGCCAGACCTCTCTGTCCATGGGCTTCTCCAGGCAAAAATACGTGGGTGGGCTGCCATGCCCTATGCCTCACTGATCCTGCTCACAGCGCCATTGCCTCGCAGTTTACACTGTTCACACTGTTCGCTGAATCCAGGGTAGGCGAGGCATGTGCTAAGAAACGGAAGGAGACTGGAGGAGCTGAAGGAACTGCATACACACTTACTCTCTCCTGGCTGATGCAGCCGCCCTAACAGTAGCCACACTATATCCTCTCCTCTTGTGGCTAACCCGTCAGACAGAGCCCTGACACAGCAGTAGCGCTGCTGCGTCCTTGGGTGGAGCGCACACAGGCTAGCGCACAAAACAGCCCTAACCAAGCAAGTACCCCGACGCGCATGTGCAGTACTATAAATTGTCTCGGCTATTACACAGTCATGATTTACAAAATGCAGGGTGAGAGAGCCGGAACAGGCTACCTTGGCCAGTTTGATCTCTCTCCACATCCTCCTCTAAGGGATTCTCCACCCAGAGATCAAACCCATCTCCTACGTCTCCTGCATTGGCAGGCAGATTCTTTACCACTAGTGCCTCCTTAGAAGCTCCCAACCTATAGTACTACTTCCTTGGAAATCCTTTATTATTTACTATATCTTTGTGTTGCATTGATTATTTTCTTATATATAATACACTTATGGACATTTTGATTAGATTTACTAAATGAATTTCACAGATATTACCCACTGACTTTTCAAAAATCATTCTCAAAATGTAAGATGGTAAGTTTTTAAATAATAAAATAACGAAATAAATTTCTTAGTTAATATACCCCAACTGGTACATATTCAGGATGTTTAATATTTTTAGTATTCTGTAATCAGGTTCATTAGTCTATGACTTCTCTGAAATACTCACTTTTTCTGTCATATATAATTTATACTGCTGTTGTTCAGTCACTCAGTCATGTCAGACTCTTTGAGACCCCAAGGCTTGCTATACTGTTATTAAATTTTTATTGACTGATATTCCTTCTTGTTATTGAAATTTACAACACCAACAATGAGAAGTTCAGCACCCTTAAAGTTATAATAAAGAACAAAATCATCCCACCACAAATTTTTTATAAGAAATACACTTCGCTTCTGCACAATCGGTGTTTGGAGGATTTTTCTTTTATGAAGTTTTGTCTTACAAAATTTTCTTTGAAGTCTGTTTCATACAAAAGCTAGTTCCTAGAAGTTACCTTTTCAATAAAAGGTGAGGCATTTTACATGTTAGTCATCTCCTCCATCGTTGCTTTTTTATTTTTTCTAATAAACGTATTTATTTTTAATTGGATGATTTTTTTTATAATATTATCTTAGTTTCTGACATATATCAACATAAATCAGCCATAGGTATACATGTATCTCCTCCCTATTGAAACTCCCTCCTACTTCCCACCCTATCCCTTGTCTCTATGTTGTCACAGGGCGCTGGGTTTGAGTTCTTTGTGTCTATTAGCTACATTTGCATTTCCTTTTTACCACAGCCTACCCTCAATATCTGTGGGATCTCTGGATTCAGCCAACTGTTGATTGAAAATATTTGAAAAAAAAAAAAAAAAACTAGGAAGCTTCTGAAAGCAAAACTTGAAATTTCCATACACTGGCAACTATTTACATTGCAATGGCTCGGATGGTAAAGAATTTGCCTGCAATGCAAGCAGGGCTCAATCCCTGTGCTGGGAAGATCCCCTGGAGATGGGAACAGCTACCCACCCCGCTATTCTGGCCTGGAGAAATCTATGGACTGTATCATACACGGGGTCGCAAAGAGTCAGACACAACTGAGCAATTTTCACTTATTCATAATGTATTTGGTATTATAAGTGATCTAGAGATGACAAAGTATATGGGAGGATGTGCATAGGTCATATGCAAATACTAAGTCATTTTATATAATGGACTTAAACATTCATGGATTTTGGTACCAGTGTGGGATCCTGCAAACACTTATACAGGCATACAACTGTAGTTAAATCAAAAGTATATAATCTTTCACTACTTAGCTGTGACTTAGGCCATAACTAGGCCAAAAGGCCCAAAATTAGCTCTGCTAAAAAATTGGTGAAGTCCTTTCCTAAAAACTTTTTAAACAAATACAATAGGAAGTGTATTTCAAAAGAAACTTTCAAAAGTGTTCATTAAAACACTCTTCACTATAATCCAACATGAATAAAGTGGAAAATGACAAAACTTTAGAATTTATGAATTAGAAGTAGTATGCCCATACACCTAGTTGGGATACAACAATAATGGGTTTGGCCTATTTTCTTGGTGTAATTTTTAATGGCACCAATTTTACTTAAAATTTTCCTGTTTAATCAAAATCTGATGCAGTCAATTCACCTACATGGATTTTTGAAAGCATTTTGTGTATAAATTTTATAAATACAAATCAAACTAAAAGAGGTGATATGTGTCTGTGAACTTACAAGATGTTACAACATACTCTGAAAACTCTATCCCCTCAACCTTCCAAAAATACTACTGAAATTTACTTCAACAACTCAAAGGATATTTGGTTACAGTCTACTTCACGCATAACTTTTTTGCCAACCATTGTGAAGAAAACAAAGAAATGGTAAAATGTTCCCTTGCCCTCAGTCAAGTGAGGGTTTTCCTGGGGAAACAAGATGTATGCAATAAATTACAAATCATTTAAAAGGATGATAACTATGGTTTTAAAGTTGAAACAAGGTGATAAGCTAGAAAAAATGTAATCAATCATAAAATTAGCATAGCATTGCATTGGCATTAAATGAAGAGAGTTAAACCCCAATAGGTCCCTTGAGTATAGGCACTAGGTCTAATCTTTATAATCTTTGCATTGTCAATAATTTAATCAGCATATTTCTCACTACCTCTCATAAATATCCAACGACATGCCAATTTAGAAGGCACTATCCCCTGGTGACTTTCAAAACAACTCTATGGATCTTTTCTCTCTTCATCTGCTGCTGCTTTTGCTGCTGCTGCTAAGTTGCTACAGCTGTGTCTGACTCTGTGAGACCCCATAGAAGGCAGCCCATCAGGCTTCCCTATCCCTGGGATTCTCCAGGCAAGAACACTGGAGTGGGTTGCCATTTCCTTCTCCAATGCATGAAAGTGAAAAGTGAAAGTGAAGTTGCTCAATCGTGTCTGACTCTTTGCGACCCCATGGACTGTAGCCCACCAGGCTCCTCCATCCATGGGATTTTCCAGTCAAGAGTATTGTAGTGGGGTGCCATTGCCTTCTCCTCTTTTCTCTCTACTATATAGTAAATGCTTTGTGTCTGATAAACACAGTTATTTCTACTCTAGGATTCATTAAGTTTTCTAGAGTATGTGTGTACGTGTGTGTACGTTTGGGCATGTGTGTGTGTGTGTATTAATAGTAGTAGTAGCAAGGAGATGACTCATTTTCTGGATACTGCCAGTGCTAGGATATCAGCTGAGAATCATTATCCAAGAAGGTGCTGATACCCAAATACACTAATATTTACATCTTAATTATATTAATTGACTCATTTAATGTTTATGATATATTTTCAATGGAATTTTATTAATTACTCAGCAATAAAAAGCAAAGTCGAGTATCAAATGTGAAAAAAAATTCAACCTATTCAGAGCTACTATGGCAAAGAATTAAAATGGTGGGCAACTAAGTCAGTCTGATCTTAATTTGAATATCAAACTAACTCTCTCCCCATACTGCCTTACTCATATATTAGGCAAGTAAGATAATTCTGTAAACCTCAGTGTTCAGTTTTAAAATGTGGATTTTAATAAAAATAGGGCTATTTTTAAGACTAAATGAGAAAACACAAAGATAACTCTTTGTGGTAATTTACAGCATACAAACAATAAATAAGTTAATTCTGACATAGTTTATTAAAGGCCCATCAATCAAAGCAAGATTAAAACTTTTTGAAGATACAACTGAGTAAAACAAAGTATAGTAAAATAAAATACAAATGCAGTGGGGTACCTGACAACTTGCTCTAGAGCATCCCAAAGTGTGAGAGTAATAAGGAAAAACGTGATGTGTAGAGTTCATACAGAAATCCAGGTCAGAGGGAAAAAAAAAAGATATATGATAAACAGCTTTGAAAATAAAATCAGAGTGACCAGTTTTATGATACAGTGATCAGAGACAGCATTCATTTTGAACAAAGTATGAAAACTAAATTATTTATATATATATATATATATGTGTGTGTGTGTGTATATATGTATATATGTGTGTGTGTGTATACACTTAAAGGTTATATAAACTCGATTATGGCTGCCCACAACTTCAACTTATCAACAAATAGCTACACAGCAAAAGGTTGCACTAGTATGTGAAACTGAAATCCTAGGCAAGCCTATTTTATGAGAGTTATTTTCTGCATGATATGAAATAGGACAGGTGTCCAATTCACCTGTTAATTTTTAAGGAGCCAAACGTTTTTGATGTAGTGTGGGAAACCAAAGGAGAGAGAAGAGGAGTCAGCTTGAATAGCAAGGGCAATTTCTATGTGTTTGCAATCAATAGTTAACTTTAGAGTGAGGTCCTCTTGGAAAGTGCATTAAAAGAGGTACTATTGAATAAGCAAATGTGAGATATCCTGTAGAAGTTCCAGATTTGACATGCTGAGATCTATTTATTATTCCTTATGCTAGGCTGAACAGGCTGGCTAAATATATTTATGTATAGCAACAAGGATAAAGTGTTTTAGAACTGCCCACATCATTATTATCACATATGTAAAAGGGAAAAAATCAGTGGTCTTACCCAAATGGATGTCAGAGATAATGGGTTTGGAAATGATTTCAATGGAAATTGAGGAAAATGTCCAGTGGTCTTCAAAGTGGAATGAGAAGGATGACACAAAAATGTTTAAGAAAAATTTGAAATTCATTGGTGTTTATTTATTTTATCCTTTGATTGAGTGAGTGAAAGTCACTCAGTTGTGTCCATCTCTTTATGACCCCATGGGCTATATAGTCCATGGAATTCTCCAGGCCAGAATACTGAAGTGGGTAGTCATTCCCTTCTCCAGGGGATCTTCCCAACACGAGGATCGAACCCAGGTCTTCCGCATTGCAGGCCTTTTACCAGCTGAGCCATCAGGGAAGCCATTTTATCCTTTAACATGTACAATTTATGCATTTTACTATACTAATAGTTTAAAAGAACATATACATAATTTATAAATATATGCAATGTATATTAGAGACAACTATTAAAAAAAAAAGTAAGGATAGCAATATGTCTTCAAGAGACTTTGAGACCACTGCCACAAATGTTAGCGATTTCAACAGCCAAGTTGTCAGCAAAGTCAAAAATATACTGACAATCTTGGAATTTTATATGTTATTTCATAAAAATTTAGAGATGTTTTACTGGGTCAGAACTATGGAGCTCAGGGTTTAATTTTTTAGTGGGGCTTCTCAAACTACCACCTTAGTACTTTGCCACACAACCTTAGATGTAGACGATAAATTCTCTCTGTGAGGCATCAGGTTACTCTGGCAGATTGTTTTAGACTCTCAGCAATCTCAATCTATCTTTTATTTCCTCCAGTTTCCTGCCATACTCACTCAACTCAGTTTTTACATCCTTCACTAACATATATTTCCTTTATTTCATTTCTCTGTCCTCAGTGTGCACCGTACATATGTAACCACTCATTCTATTTTGTTTCTTAACATTGAGCTCACTCTTATTCTAATTATTATTAATACACTTAAATTATAAATGTATGCTTGTGTGTATGTGTGTCCATGGCTCAGAGGACACAGTTACTGTTCAACATTTTCCAGTGTTTCCCATAGATTCATATCACCCTTTAATAAAGAAAACAGTGATCCATGAATAAGGCAGTTCCAAATTTTCCTGAGACAAATCCAGCCAGAGAAGTACAATACAAAAAATTGCAGTACTGGCCCCAATATAAAGCCAGTGGTAGAAGGCAGCCAGTAATAGATTTGTTAGCTTATATAGAATGGATGCTTCAGACCAAAGGACAAAAAGAGTAAACTTAGAATACTTCACTTCTGCTTGACAATTGTTCCATTAACGGGTATAGTGAAGAGGGATATAAGTGGTATGCATATATAGCAATATCTGAAATATCAAGTTTATGGGAACACAAGCTATGGTTTGTGACTGTACCTGTGACTTACAGATCCTTCTTGTGACAGGAGTGTTTCCACCCCCTTTCAAATGAAGGATGTCCCCTGGAATGTTTTGTCAGCCCTTGGCACTCTGACACTGAAGCCTTCCAGAATGCTGACTTGCATGGTCAGCCTGGGCTCTGCTGACTTCAGGGCACTATGTACAGATCTCTGAGGAGAGAGGTTAAGATGGGATTCTGCCCTGTATTATGTTGGGCAGGGTAGTACCCTGTTGTTTTTCCTTTAAAATAGAGAAGCACAATCCATATAATAGAGGCAAAAGTTTTTTTTGCCTTGGCTCCTACCAGACTGGAGATATGTCTTTTAATTGTGGAGTTCTTCACTTACCACCATTATGAACCAAGTCTGATTAAAAATAAAAGAACTGGGACTCCCCTGATTAAGACTCTGTGCTTCCACTGAAGAGGGCATAGGTTAGATCCCTGGTCAAGTAACTATCAATAAGGCCCCATATGTTTAGCAGCTAAGCCAAATGTGTGTGTGTGTATTAAACAAAACAAAACAAAACAACAACAACAAAAAAGCAGTTACAATTAAATTTAAATTTTAGTGATTTTCTACAGAATCCCCATTACAGGGGTACTAAGTATATTGTGGTTTTAGTAGCAGTTTTCTGAACAGTAGGGTGAAAAGTAACACAAATTAGCTGCATAAACACACATACACACACCAGACATCAAATCATTTAAAGAATAAGTTGTTAGAAACAAACATATTGGTAGTATTCACATCACACACACATTGCCATTAAGTTCATACATAAAAGATATTGAAAACATTTTAATGGAGGAAAATACAAGTTAGAAATGGAGTAAACCAAGGCTTTGACCCTGTTTCCAGTGAAATAGTTTGAGTAAAGCAGTAATTTTCTCTGTGACTTATATTCTCATCTATAGAGAGGACTAACAGTCCTTGCCTTCAAAGTGCTATTGCAATGTGAAATCTTTTGCATTTCTCTTAAAAAATGTGAAAGTTATAAGTATTGTGATGTGAAATACTACTTTCTTGTTATTTAAAATTTCCTCCGAAGCACCCAAGCTGAAAATGACTAAAAATAAATGCTTCTTCTCTCCATTTCTAAATAAAAATCCTGGACACATTTAGACAAGATTTACTAGAATCAAATAAAAGAAGTCTTTTGACCACTGGTCACATCATTCCTCCAAAAGAATAAAATAAGAAAGAATAAAATGAAATTTTTGGAGAGGAATTCATTCAAGTAGGAAAATGCATAGGACATGAAAATCTGTGTCATCTTTTCTTCTCTACACCTGGGGGCAGAATTATTTCCCACTACCACCTCTAGTCAATGATTCTCAAAGAAATATTGATAGGGGTGGGAATGGTTGCAAGAAATATACCATCCTCTTATTCCAAAACCAGACCATTGTAAACTCTTGTGGCACTAAGGGAGTGAAGCACAGCTTATTGCTACTTGGACAAGGTAACATATATCTCCTAGATTTGGAGAGATTCTGGGGCAGAAGGGTAAATGAGGTAGCTGCTTCTTACCTAGAAAAGGTTGAATTCAGGGACTGCCTGGAATAGACACAGAGTGAAGTAAGACAAGAAGCAGGGAGAACAGTGGAAAAACAGCCAAGATCTTCTTTGTAGAGCAGGAATGTACAATATTTTCCACAGACCAAGAAGATACTGAGGAAGTAACTTTGAGATCTCTCAGAGGATTCCTATAATCCTTTTGGATTGTTTTACAGAGTAAGGTAACTCCAGCAGAAGAAAACTAGAGTTAATCACCTGCAGTGTGCAAGAACTGTGGTGTTGACTTTGCAATGGTTAAAAGGGATCAGATAAAAGTGCTCCTCTTATTAGGGAAGGATGCAGTATGCTTGGGGATAAGGTCTCTTTAGAATCTTTCTGGTTCCTATGGAATAGTCAACAGACATTAACAGAGATTAATGAGATTAATCTCATTAATGTTAATGAGAGTAACAGAAAGCATGATAGCCAAGAAATGCCTGACTACTAAATGTATCTTTAATCCTGTCTCCTCAGTTGTCTCTCAAATTCTAATGAAACTATACAGAAGAGGTGGGAAGAAGTGGAGTAACCTTAACTTGTTTTCTCACCACAGACAACCAAGCCTCAGGCCTGAGCTGAGGAGGTGTAAAGATCACTGAATTGGATACAAAACAGAAGTGGTGATTTAGTGTGTTTTAGACTGGATTTTAAAAATCTAAAAATTAGACTATATTTGAGAAGTTATGAGATCTTCCAAAAATCTTGAGAGACAAGAACAAGATTCAATAGTCCATACCTGAAAGCACTAATGGGAAAATAAAGTTGTATCCTAATCAACAAGTTCAGTCCAATTAATATATGTACAAAAACTTGTCTATATCATTTATCTATCTACCTACCTCTCTATCTAGAAATATATGTTCACGGATATGTATATTTGCACCCATAGATAGTGTGTGCATGTAACTTAGTATCTTACTATAGAAATTTTAATATTTTGATGTACTCTTTTTATTGCTGTTTCTTCATAGACACACCCTAATTTCCATGCAGAAGCATCCCTTATCTACTCTCTGTCTTTAAAATGTGCATATGTTGGATGTTATCCAGTTCCAGGGTTGGATGGTGCCCTACACCTATCCATTCAATATATTCCCTCTAATCTTGTCCACAATAATTATTTAGTAATATGCACATGACTCAAAGGCCAACTATAGCCAATAAGAGGGAGTTATCATTTGGAAAAATAAATATTTGTTCACTGGAGTTGAAACTAACAGAATATCAGCATAAACTTCTAATAGTTATCTTGTGACTATTTAAAGATAGCCTGCCTAAGGATATAAAAATGTTTAGAACTGTATAGCAAAATTTTGCAAAAAATTTCTTGCTCATTGATAGACTGTTTGAAACCCTGGATTCAAGCGTGGCTAAAATAAAAACTAATTCTTTAATTTTAAGCTACCTAAATTGATAGATTCCTTTTTAAATCAGTTTGGGTTGGATTTTGCCTATTTGCAGTTAAAATGGTTCTTAGGAATATCCTCTTTAAAAGTTGAGGAGTTTCACATTAATCTGGATGATGGTTGTCAAGGAAAAGCATTAAGTAATGGCAACAGTAGAAATGAAGGTGGCCTATTCATTAAATATGCACATTGTTTTATAATTTGTAGGCATGAGAAATTTATGCATGATAGTGTATTTCACTCCATAGGTAAAGTTACTCTTAAGAGTTATTAAATATTTTACAAATCATGGTCAAAATGTACTTGGCATGCGTGTTATTTCAATTATTTCAGTCGTGTCTGACTCTTTGTGACCCTATGGACAGTAGACCCCACCAGACTCTTCTGTCCGTGGGCTTCTGCAGGCAAGAATACTACAGTGGGTTGCTATGCCCTCCTCCAGGGGATCTCCCTGACCCAGGGATCGAATGTGGGTCTCCTTCACCTTCTGCATCAGAGGTGGATTCTTTACTCTTGAAACATTGGGGAGCCTGAAATGTATTAAACCCAAGCAATTTGAATTTGGTTCCTTAGCTTTTTTCAATAGTTTTGATATGTATTAACTAGGAAAATAATCAACATAAGTGAATCTATAAAAGTTCAGTTCTGTTTGGTAATGTAGCAGTTGCTTGTGGAAAAAGAAAGCATACCACACAAATGGAGAAGGAATATTCAGCAATTCTGTCAAGTTGAGAATAAAATATCTAAATCCTCTTACTAGCTTATTTAGCTCCTCTTGGAGCTAAATTTAGAAAGGGAAATCTCTAGGTTTGGCCTTCCACACACTGAATTGGAAATGAAAAAAAAAAAAAAAAAAACTCTGAAACTTTTGATAAATAAAACTCTACTAGTTATTTTTGTGATTGCATTATATATACATAATATTAAAGATTAAAAATATAAACTACAATTCAGAAGTACACGATTCATCATTCTAGTTATAGCTATTATCCGAAGAGTGTTTATTTTGTTTCAAGCACAGTTCTAAATATTTTATATATATTAACCCTCAATAAAACGATTACTCTTGTGATGTAATATTGATATTATCCTTCCTTTCTCAAACTGAGGAGACTGAGGAAAAGAGATATCATGCGGCTTACTTAAAAAAGTTAAGTATAGGGATGTCATAAGATGGCAGAGGACTATGATGGGGAGACCACTTTCTCCCCCACAAATACATCAAAACGCCATGTGGTGCAACTTCCACAAAACAGCATATACATGCTGGCAGAGGACTCCAGACACCCCAAAATGCAAATCAATCTCTTCTAAATAATGTAGGACAAAGAATAAAGATGAAAAGGGAGACAAAGGATTTGGACATAGACCTATCCTAGGGAGGGAATCTTGAGAGGGGAGGTTTCCACACAACAGCAACTCCTCTCACAGGCGGGTGAGTGGGGAGCTTTGGAATCACAGATGGCAGCATAACCAACCAACCAAACAAACAAACAAAAAACACAGAAATCGTGACAAATAAAAATTACCAGCTGAGAAGTGGCTCACACACTTGCATCCACCCTTAGTGAGTGGGGGCTAGGTACAGAGGTGCAGGCTGCATCATCAGTCCTAAGGGAAAGGACTGGGGGTTGAATGCCATGGGGACACTCTGAATGAACTGTTGTGACAAAACATGGACAAAATGGGGAAAACCCAAGCCATGGGAATGCCAGAGAGACAAAGTAAAAGAAAAGGCCTTCCCTGCAGAAAGGCTCTAATGCCGTCTGTGACCACTGGTGTGCTCACAGAACAAAGGATTGCACCCTAGTGATACCAAAGGAGAGCAAGCCATCTGCCTTTTATGGCTTTCCACAGAGGGAGAGAGGCAGGTGGGCAACAGCCAGAGGTGGAAGGCAAGGAGATACTGCAATCTCAGCCCCAGAGACTGCACCTCCTCCCAAGCTATGAGAGGCCTTTTACTGCTAACCATGTCCTCCTGGGATCTGGGCCAGTTCACATCTACTGAGAATGTCACAGCCCAAGATCAGTTCCCTGAGGGGACGCACGGCCCCTGTGGGACTGTGTCCTCGAGGCCCACCTGGGAGCCTGGGAGGGGCAATGCCTTGGGCTGTGGCAACTGATGTGGGCTCCAACCACTGCCAGATCTCCCCACACGTGCCAGCAGCGTTTGCAGTGTCCTTTGCTCTCCACAACACAGTGGGTCAAGTGAGTCCAAATAAGTGGCTGATTCTGTACCCTCATGTCAGGGCAGAGATCAGATACTGAAAAGACTTGCAAGCAGAAGAGAGGAACCTAAGGAAAGAAAAGAAGGGGGGACTACCCCAGAAGTGCCAGTGCAACAGAATACAATCCTGCAGTGAGGCTGAGACTGTGCATTTGAGGGGCCGTTGTAGACTTTGAGAAAAAGTACAAGTCAGGACAGGCAAATATCTGACACTGAACTGGCCCCCACACTGCCCACAACAGCTCCAGAGAAATCATAGATATATTTTTCTTTATTATTATTATTAATTTTTTTAAAATGTATTTTTTAATTTATTTTAATTTGTATTATGATTTGTTCTTTTCTCTGTGTTTTTCCTTTCTTCCCCTACTCTTTTTTCCACTCCTATTGTCATAATATAGTTCTTTATTACTTCTTTAACTTTTATTTTTCATAGCTTACTTTTACCTTTCTTAAAAAAAACAAAAAAAAACTTATTTTTAATGTAAATTCTATATTGTTTTGTGTGTGTTTGATTTTTTTAATTTTATTTTTTAGCCTAATTTTTATTGTAGGTTTATCATTTTTAACCTTTTGTTTTTAATTTTGTACCATTGAGCCTGATTTTTAGTATCCATTTTCACTTAGGGATTTGATTACCAGCTTGATCACTCACTTCCTTTTTGACTCTCCCTTTTCTGCTCCTGGTTGCCTCTCTCCTTCTTATATCTTCTTTTATCTGTATAACTCTGTGAAGCTCTTTGGGTGTTCCTGACTGTAAATAGGCTAGAGACACGGATTGAGAAGATGAAATGCATTTTTCACAAGGACATAGAAGAAATAAAGAATAATCAATCAGTAATGAACAATGCAATAACTGAGATTAAAAGCCTTTGGAGGGAACCAACAGTAGAGTAACTGCGGCAGAAGAAAACTAAGTGAGCTGGAAGATAGAAGGTGGAAATAAATGGAGGAGACTGGAAAAAAAGAAAAAGAAAAAAATAGTGAAAAGAAAAGTGAAAAAAAAAAAGCATAAAAAGAAAAGAGACTAGCTCCTCTGGGACAATATTATTAACTGCCCCAGCATTCAAATCATAGGCATTCCAGAAGAAGAAGACAAAATGAATGAACATGAGAAAGCATGAGAAGATAGCAAAAAACTTCCCTAAAATGGTGAAGGAAGTAACCACCCAAATCTAAGAAGCCCAAGGAGTCTCATACAAGAAAAATCCAAGGGGAAACAAACCAAGACACATATTAATCAAATTAACAGAAATTAAACACACACACACATACATACACACACACACACACACACACACACACACACAACAAATATTAGAGGCAGCAAGGAAAAAGCAACAAATAACATACAAGTGGATCCCCATAAGGATAACAGCTGATCTTTTGACAGAAATTATGCAGGCCAGAAAAGAATGGCTGTGTATAGGTAAAGGGAAGAAAGGGGAAAACCTACAACCAAGATTGCTGTATCCAGCAAGGATCTCATTCAGATTAAAAGGAGAAATCAAAAGCTTTACAGACAGGCATAAGCTAAAAGGATTCAGCACAACTAAACCAGGTCTTCAAGAAACTCTATAAAGGATCTTCTCTAGACATGAAATACAGAAAAAATTTATAAAAATGAACCCAAAACAATAAAGTAAATGGTAACAGGATCATACTTATCAATAATTACCTTAAACATAAATGGTTTAAATGTTCCAAATGAAAAACAAAGACTAGCCAAATTGATACAAAAATAAGACCCTTATTTATGCTGCTTACAAAAGACCCACCTCAAACTTAGAGACACATTCAGACTGAAAGTAAGGGTCTGGAAAAGGTATTTCATGTAAATGGAAAACAGAAGAAAGTGGGAGTAGCAATACTCATCTCAGATAAAATAGACTTAAAGACTGTTATTAGAGAGAAAGAAGGACACTACATAATTACCAAGGGATCAATCTAAGAAGATAAACAATTATATATATATATATACACACACACAATTATATATATATATATACATATACACACACACAATTATACACACACACACACACACACACACACACACACACACACCCAACATAGGAGTACCTCAATACATAAGGAAAATGCTAATGAATATTAAATGGGAAATTGACAGTAAAATGATAATGGTGGGGGATTATAACACTCCACTCACACCAATGGACAGATTATCCAAACAGAAAATTAACAAGGAAACACAAACTTTAATGAATGCACTGGCCTAGTTAGACCTAATTGATATCTACAATGCATTTCATACCAAAACAATGGATTTCACATTTTTTTTTTCTCAAGTGCATAGTGTACAGTCTCCAAGATGTGGCCACCACATCCTGGGCCACAAATCCAGCCTTGGTAAACTTTAAAAAATTGAAATCATTCTAAGCATATTTTCTGATTATAATGGTGTAAGGTTAGATATCAGCAACAGGAAACAAGCTATTAAAAAAAAAACACAAACAAATGAAGGCTAAACAACATGCTTCTAAATAACCAAAAAATCACTGAAGAAATAAAAAAGGAAGTCAAAATATGCATAGAAATCAATGATAATGAAAACATGACAATCCAAAACCTATTAGATTCAGTAAAAGCAGTGCAAAGAGGAAAGTTCATAAAAACGCAATTCTATGTCAAGAAAGAAAAGAAACATCAAATAAAGGACATAACCTTACATTAGAAAAAAGGAAGAACAACAAAATTAGTACAAGGGAAGAAAACATAAACATCAGTGCAGAAATAAGTGAAAAAAGAAATGAAGGAGACCAAAACAAAGATCAATAAAACTAAAAGCTAGTTCTTTGAGAAGATAAACAACATAGACCAACAGCTAGCCAGACTCATCAAGAAAAAAAGGAAGAAATCACAAATAAATAAAATTAGAAATAAAAATGGAGAAATTGCAACAGATAACACAGAAATGCAAATGACCTTAAGAGACTACTGTGAGCCAATAAAATGGACAACTTGGAAGAAATGGGCAAATTCTTAGAAAAGTATAACCTTCCAAAACTGAACCACAAAGAAATAGAAAATTTGAACAGACCAATCTCAAGCATGGAAATTGAAATTGCAATAACAAATCTCCAACAAACAAAAGGTCAGAACCGGATTGTTTTACAGGGAATTCTACCAAAAATTTAGAGAAGAGTTAACACATATCCTACTCCAGCTGTTTCAGGAAATTGTAGAGGAAGGAAAGCTCCCAAACTCATTCTCAGTCATGCTGATACCAAAACCAGACAGAGACACTACAAAAGAAAGAAAACTGCAGTCCAATATCACTGAGTAAGATAGATGCAAAAATCATCAACAAAATTCTATCAAACAGAAGCCAACAGCATATTAAAAAGATTATGCATCATGAGCAAGTGGACTTTATTTCAGGGATGTGAGGATTCTCAGTATTTACAAAACAATCAATATGATGCACCATATTAACAAATTGAAAGGGAAAACCTTATGATTATTTCAATAGATGCAGAGAGCACCTTTAATAAAATTCAACATCATTTTTGATAAAAGTTTTCCAGAAAGTAGGCATAGAAAGAAGATATAGCAATATAATAAAAGCCATATACAACAAATACACAGCAAATATTATGCTCACTGGTAAAAAACAAAGTATTTCTTCTAAAAGCAGCAATAAGACAAGGGTGCCCACTCTCACCACTATAATTCAACATCGTTTGAAAGTCTTAGCCACAGTAGTCAGAGAAGCAAAATAAATAAAGGAATTCAGATTGGAAAAGAAGTAAAACTCTCACTTTTGCAGATGACATGATCTTCTGCATAGAATATCCTAAAGATACCACCAGAAAATTACTAGAACTAATCAATGAATGAGTAAATTTTCAGGATATAAAATTAGTACAAATAAATTCCTTGTATTCCTATATAGTAACAATGAAAAATCAGGAAGAGAAATTAAGGAAATAATCACATTCACCATTGCAATAATAAGAATAAAATATTCAAGAATAAATTTACCTAAATAAATGAAATACCTATACATATAAAATATAAAACACTGATTAAAGAAATCAAAGATGACACAAATAGAGAAATATACTGTGTTCTTGGATTAGAAGACTTTAGGTAGTGAAAATGAGTATACTGCCCAAAACAATCTTATTGATTCAACACAATCCCTATCAAATTAACAATGGTAATTTTCACAGAACTAGAACAAAAAAAAAGTTCACAATTTGTACAGAAACACAAAAGACCCCAAATAGTCAAAGTAATATTGAAAAAGAAGAATGGAACTGGAGAAATCTATCTTCCTGACTTCAGACTATACTACAAAGTTACAGTCATTAAGACAATATGATACTGGTATAAAAATAGCAATATAGATCAATGGAACAAAATATAAAGTCCAGTAATAAATCCACATGCCTGTGGACACCTTATCTTTGACAAAGCAGGCAAAAATATACAGAGGATAAGACAGTCTCTTCAGCATATGGTGACAGAAAAAATGGTCAACTCCATGTAAAAGAATGAAACTAGAACACTTTCTAACTCCATGAACAAAAATAAACTCAGAATTGATTAAAGACCTAAATGTAAAACCCAAATCTTTAAAACTCTTAGAGGAAAACATAGGAAAAACACTCTCTGATGTAAATGAACCAAGACCCTCTATGACCCACCTCCCAGAGTAATGGAAATAAAAATAAAAATTAAAAAATGGGACCTGATTAAATTTAAAAGCTTTTGCACAATGAAAGAAACTATAAACAAAGTGAAAAGACATCCCTCAGAATGGGAGAAAATAATAGCAAATAAAACAATTGACAAGGAATTTACCTTCAAAATATACAAGCAGCCCATGCAGCTCAATACCAGAAAAATGAACAATCCAATCAGAAAGTGGAGGAGAGACCTAAACAGACATTTCTCCAAAGAAAACATAGAGATGGCCAAAAAGCACATGAAAAGTTGCTCAACATCACTCGTTATTAGCTAAATGCAAATCAAACCCACATTGAGTTATTATCTCATGCCCATCAGAGTAGCCATCATCAAAAATTCTGTAAACAATAAATGCTGGAAAGCATGAGGAGAAAAGGGAACCCTCTTACACTGTTGGTGGGAATGCAAACTGGTACAGCCTCTATGGAGAACAGTGTGCAGATTCCTTAAAAAATTGGGAATAGAACTGTATTCAACTCAGAAATCCCACTGCTGGGCTTATACTCCAAAGAAACCATAATTGAAAGAGACATTGCACCCCAATGTTCATTGCATCACTGTTTACAATGGCTAAGACATGGAAGAAACCTAGATGTCCATCAGGAGATGAATGGGTAAGGAAATTGTGATATATATACAAAATGAATATTACTCAGCTATAAAAGGAATGCACTTGAGTCAGTTCTAATAAGGAGGATCAAACTGGAGCCTATTATACAGAGTGAAGCAAGTCAGAAAGAGAAAGACAAATACTGTGTATTAACACATATACATAGAATTTAGAATGATGGTACCAATGATTCTAAATGCAGGGCATCAAAAGAGACAGAGACAATAAAACATGTTTTGAACTCAGTGGGATAAGGTGAGGGTGGGATGACTTGAGAGAATAACACTGAAACATGCACATTATCATATGTAAAATAGATGGCCAGTGCAAGTTTGATGCATGAAGCAGGGCACCCAAAGCCAGTGCTCTGAGGCAACCCAGAGGGATAGAGTGGGGAGGGAGGTGGGTGGGGGTTTCAGGATGAGGGGACATATGTGCACTTGTGGCTGATTCATGGCAAAAACCATCGCAAAGCTGTGAAATAATTATCCGCCAATTAAATTAATTTTAAAAGAATCATCACATTAAATAAACAAATATGTCACTTGGAAATAAAGAGGTGGGCACATATTTGTGTTGAGAACATAATGGTTGAAAAGGGAGGAACTGTAAATATAGGCACATAACTCAGAAGTTCAGGCTTCCAGACAAAGGGGTTTCATAATATTAGATGGCCTAATTGTTCACAATATTAAGTGGCATTTGGAATTAGCTACAGTAAGGGATTTAAAGTTGCCTGGATGATGGACACAGAAAGGCTGATTCTGCATGCTCTTTCACTTGGGAGCTGCTATGTCTTCCTGTCAACCTCTGTCTTGCAAAAGGTACAGAAAGAAGAGGGTTGATTTAGTCATTTACCATCATTCGTACACTGGGTCCTTCTCTCTCATCTCACCTGGCTGTCTCTCCCTTTCCTCTTCCATCCTTTGAATGTTGTCCATAGTCAGGTCAACCCACTTATTGAACAGACCAAACAGATGTCTGTTTGTTGTAAACAGATGTCATTATTGCTTTTTATTGAGTTTTTCCACTTTATTCTGCAAGAACCCCCCCCCCCCCCCCCCCGCAACTTGAACTTTACAGTATCCAGTTTGTATGCACACAAGTGTGGAGTATCTCTCTGATTTATAAGTTCTTGCTTCCAATTAGGGCCCAATAGTCCTCAGCCTGTTTTGAAAGATTTAAATTATTCTGGGTCTTCTTCTGCTTTGTAATGCTTACAAAGTACTTTGTTTCGATCTACAATGTCTATATAATGGCTTCCACATGTTTCCCTGACTGAGTCTCCAGTTAATGTACATTCTCCTGGGTGCCAAGATCTGTTTTTTGCTGTGTTTCAATTTTAATCAAAAAGCCTTCTTTCATGTACTCACTTGTATTAACAGGTCGGCAATAAGAGTTAGCATGCCATGATTTTTCATATACACTCAAGGTTCCCTCTTGGACCAGCATTTGAACAAACGTGGACAATTTGCTCTGTAAGTTTGTAGACCTTGTGTGTGTGTGTAGTGGCCTTTCTCACTGTTCTTTTCATAGGTCTCGTTTGTGAAGACCTTCACATTTTCACCACCACCCATTTCATTTCCACTGGCTTCAGCCATGGAATACAGCTGCCCTACTTGATATTCTTCTACAGATGAATGACCCCATACTCCTTGAGCAGGATTATGTTTCTTCCAAGATACAGAGCTACCCACTGCCTGCCCAGCTCCCAGTGGTCTTCCCAGCAGTGACTGCCACTGCTAAGTCGCTTCAGTCTTGTCCGACTCTGTGTGATCCCATAGATGGCAGCCCACCAGGCTCCCCCGTCCCTGGGATCTTCCAGGCAAGAACACTGGAGTGGCTTGCCATTTCCTTCTCCAATGCATGAAAGTGAAAAGTGAAAGTAAAGTCGCTCAGTTGTGTCTGACTCAGCGACCCTATGGACTGCAGCCCACCAGGAGCCTCCGTCCCTGGGATTCTCCAGACTAGAGTACTGGAGTGGGGCGCCATTGCAGTGACACCCCAGCAGTGACACTCATGGCTTAACTGGACTGCCGTGCTATTTCCTTGTGGTCTGCTTTGTCTCCACCACCCTTGTGATCATCACTCAAGCCCCTGCCACCCCGCCTTGCCTTTCCATCAGTCATTTCTTTTAAAAATAAGCCCAGATGCCAGTTGAAAGAAAGCTATAAGATACTGATGAAAGAAATCAAAGATGACACAGATGAAATGATATATCATGTTATGGGATTAGAGGGATCAATAATGTGAAAATGACTATAATACCCAAAGCAGCCCATAGTTTCAGTGCAATCCTATCAAATTAACAATGGCATTATTCACAGAATTAGAATTTTTTTAAAAAATGCAATTTGTATAGAAACACAAAAGAACCCAAATAGCAAAAACTATCTTGAGAAAGAAAAACATAGCTGGATGAATCAGGCTCCTTAATTTCAGATGATACTACAAAGCTGCAGTAATTGAGACTGTATGGTACTAGCACAAAAACAGAAACAAAGGAGAAAAAAATATCAACAGCATAGGATAGAAAGCCCAGAAACAAACCCACCCACCCAAGTCACGAAATCTATAAGGAAGGAGAAAGGGAGAAAATACGGCCTCTTCAATAACGGTGTTGTGAAAACTGGACAGCTACATATAAAAGAACAAAATTAGAACACTCCATAACACCACACACACACACACACACAATTGATTAAATGTCTAAATGTAAATCAGGATACTTTTAGAGGAAACTTTTAAAGGAAAACATAGGTAAAACACTCTGACATACACAACACAAAGACTTTTTTGATCCACCTCCTAAAGTAATGAAAATAAAAATAGACAAATGAGACCTAATTAAATTTAAAAACTTTTGCACACCAAAGGAATCCACGAACAAGAAAAAACAACCCTCAGAATGAGAGGAAATATTTGCAAACAAAGCAATTGATAAGAGATTGACCCCAAAATATACAAACAACTCCTGCAGCTCAATATCAAAAAAAAGCAACTGAATCAAACAATGGGTGAAGACCTAAATAGACATTTCTCTAAAGCAGACATACAGATGGCCAACAAACACATGAAGAAATATTCAACATTTCTAAGTATTAGAGAAATGTAAATCAAAACTACAATAAGGTATAAAGTCACATTTCTCAGAATGGCCATCATCAAAAAATCTACAAACAATAAATGCTGGAGAGGCTGTGGAGAAAATGGAATCATCTTATACCATTGGTGGGAATGTAAATTGATACAGCCACTATGGAGAACAGTGTGGCTGTTCCTTAAAAACCTAAAAATAGAGCTACCATATAACCCAGCAAACCCACTCCTGGATATATACCCAGAGAAAATTATAATTCAAAAAGCTGTGTGTTCATTGAAGTAATATTCACAATAATCAGAACATGGAAGCAGCCTAAATGTCTATCAAAAGAAGAATTGATACAGAAGATGTAATACATATCTACAATGGAATATTACTCAGCCATTAAAGGCAATAAACATTGTATCTTTTGCAGACATGTGGATAGACCTAGAGACCAACATATAAAGTGAATCCAGATAGAGAGAAAACAAATATAACCTATTAACACATATATGTGGAATCTAGAAAAAATTTGTATAGGTGATTTTATTTGCAAAGTAGAAATAGAGATGTGTACAGAACAAATATATGGGTAAGAGGGGATGGGAGAAATTAGGAGATTTGAGTTGACTTATAAACAGTACTATATATAAAATGGGCTGCTCTAGTGGCTCAGTGGTAAAAAATCTGCCTGCAATGCTGGAGTCCCAGGTTTGATCCCTGGGTTGGGAAGATTCCCTGGAGAAAGAAATGACAACTCTTTCTAGTATTCTTGCCTGAAGAATTCCAAGACAGAGGAGCCTGACAGGCTACAGTCTATGGGGTTGCAAAGAGTCAGACACAACTGAACGAATAACACTCTCACTTTCACCTTCATGTATAAAATAGGTAATGGGAACTTTCTGTATAGCACAGGGAATTCAGTGTTTTGTGGTAACCTAAATGGGAAGGAAATTTAAGCAAAGAGGGGATAAATGTATACATATAGTTGATTTATTTTGCTATATAACAGAAACTGATACAGCAGTGTAAAACACCCACACTATAATTTAAAAAACATAAAACAAAATAAAGTTGATTATGGTGATGATTGCATGTATCTGTGAAGTACAAAAACAAAACAAAACATTGAATTGTACACTTTGAATGGATGCATTGTATGTTGCATGAAATGGCACAATAAAACTCTTTTAGAAATAATTAAATAGCAAACCAACATAATTTTTATAGAACTGTGCTATTATTTTGTGTGTGGTGCAGTTGTGTGTCTCTGTGTGTGTGTGCTTACTGGCATTATATTACATATATTATCCATCCATTAATGATTCCTCTAGTGCTTGCTTTTTGAAACCAAACCTAAATTTTTTGATAAGATCAATAAAGTTGATGAAACCTCAAAAAAAGTTATATCATGAATAAATGAAAGAAAGGGCAAGTTATCAATTATGGGAATAATTGAGGTGACACCACTACATAGTTTACAGACAAAAAAAATAATAATAAGGAATGTTATGAACAATTCTCAGCTAATAATATGGACATTAGAATTGCAATATTTTTTCTACTTCTCTGTATGTTTGTGTTTTCCTGTATATTTGTGTATCATACTTAAAAAAAACTTTGAGTTAAAATAAGGAAAAAGTAATGCATTAATACATAAAAGTAAATTTAAAACAATAAAGAAATCTTTGCAATATAAAGACAATCCAAGGATCATTTGTTCTAATATATGAGCAGCTTTTTCAGTTCAGTGCAGTTCAGTTGCTCAGTCGTGTCCAACTCTTTGCAAACCCATGGACTGCAGCATGCCAGCCCTCCCTGTCCATCACCAACTCCCAGAATTTTCCCAAACTAGTGCCCATTGAGTCAGTGATGCCATTCAACCATGTCATCCTCTGTTGTGCCCTTCTGCTCCTACCTGCAATCTTTCCCAGCATCAGGGTCTTTTCAAATAAGTCAGCTCTTCATATCAGGAGGCTAAAGTATCGAAGTTTCAGCTTCAACATTAGTCCTTCTAATGAACACTCAGGACTGATCTCCTTTAGGATGGACTGGTTGGATCTCCTTGCAGTCCAAGGCACTCACAAGAGTCTTCTCCAACAACACAGTTCAAAAGCATCAATTCATCAGCGCTCAGCTCTCTTTACAGTCCATCTCTCACATTCAGACATGACTACTGGAAAAACCATAGCCTTGACTACACAGAACTTTGTTGGCAAAGTAATGTCTCTGCTTCCTAATGTGATGTCTAAGTTGATCGTAACTTTCCCTCCAAGGAGTAAGCGTCTTTATTTTCTTGGCTGCAATCACCATCTGCAGTGATTTTGGAGCCCAGAAAAATAAAGTCAGTCTCTGTTTCCATTGTTTCCCCATCTGTTTCCCATGAAGTGATGGGACCAGATGCCATGATCTTACTTTTCTGGATGTTGAGCTTTAAGCCAACTTTTTCACTCTCCTCTTTTACTTTCATCAAGAAGCTCTTTAGTTCTTCACTTTCTGCCATAAGGGTGGTATCATCTGCATATCTGAGGTTATTGATATTTTCCCCGGCACTCTTGATTCTAGCTTGTCCTCCATCCAGTCCAGCATTTCTCATGATGTACTCTGCATATAAGTTAAATAAGGCGGGTGACAATATACAGTCTTGAAGTACTCCTAGTCCAATTTGTAATCACTCTGTTGTTCATGTCCACTTCTAACTGTTGCTTCATGACCTGCATACAGATTTCTCAGGAGGCAGGTCAGGTGGTCTCGTATTCCCATCTCTTTCAGAATTTTCCACAATTTATTGTGATCCACACAGTCAAAGTTTTGGCATAGGTATAGTCAATAAGCAGAAGTAGATTTTTTTTTCTGGAACTCTCTCACTTTTTCGATGATCCAGTGGATATTGGCAACTTGATCTCTGTTCCTCTGCCTTTTCTAAAGCCAGCTTGAACATCTGGAAATTCACGGTTCATGTATAGCTGAATCCTGGATTGAAGAATTTTGAGGACTACATTGCTAGTGTGTGAGATGAGTGTAATTGTGTGGTAGTTTGAGCAATTTTGCCATGGCCTTTCTTTGGGACTGGAAGGAAAACTGATCTTTTCCAGTGCTGTGGCCACTGCTGAGTTTCCAAATTTGTTGGCATATTGAGTGTAGCACTATCACAGCATCATCTTTTAGGATTTTGAGTAGCTTAACTAGAATTCCATCACTTCCACTAGCTTTGTTTGTGGTGATGCTTCCTAAGGCCCACTTGACTTCACATTCCAGGATACCTGTCTCTAGGTGAGTGATCACACCATCGTGATTATTTGGGTTGTAAAGATCCTTTTTGTATGGTTCTTCTGCGCATTCTGGCCATCTTTTCTTAATATCTTCTGCTTCTGTTAGTTCCATACCATTTCTGTACTTTATTGAGGGCATCTTTGCATGACATGTTCCCTTAGTCTCTCTAATTTTCTTGAAGAAATCTCTAGTCTTTTCCATTCTATTATTTTCCTCTATTTCTTTGCACTGATCACTAAGAAAGGCTTTCTTATCTCTCTTTGCTATTCTTTGGAACTCTGCATTCAAATGGGTATATCTTTCCTTTTCTCCATTGCTTTTGGCTTCTCTTCTTTCACAGCTATTTGCAAGGCCTCCTCAGGCAGCTATTTTGTTTTGTTTTGTTTTTGTATTTCTTTTTCTTGGAGATGTTCTTGTTCCCTGTCACTGGTATGATGTCCCAAACCTCTGTCCATAGTTCACCCAGGCACTCTGTCTATCATATCTATGCCCTTAAATCTATTTCTCACTTCTACTATATTATCATAAGGAATTTTATTTAGGTCATAGCTGAATGGTCTAATGGTTTTCCCCACTTTCTTCAATTTAAGTCTGAATTTGGCAATACGGAGTTCATGATCTGAGCCACAGTCAGATCCTGATCTTGTTTTTGCTGACTGTATAGAGCTTGTCCATCTTTGGCTGCAAAGAATATAATCAATCTGATTTCGGTGTTGACCATCTGGTGATGCCCATGTGTTGAGTCTTCTCTTGTGTTGTTGGAAGGGGGGAGGGTTTGCTATGACCAGTGTGTTCTCTATTAGCCTTTGCCCTGCTTCATACCCTGCTTTATGCCCTGTACTCCAAGGCAAATCTGCCTGTTACTCCCAGGGGTTTCTTGACTTCCTACTTTTACATTCCAGTCCCCTATAATGAAAAGGACATCTTTTATGGGTATTAGTTCTGAAAGGTCCTGTAGGTCTTCATAGAACCGTTCAATTTCAGCTTCTTCAGTGTTACTGGTCAGGGCATAGATTTGGATTACCATGATATTGAATGGTTTGCCTTGGAAATGAACAGAAATCATTGTTTTTGAGATTGCATACAAGTACTGCCTTTTTGGACTCTTTTGTTGACTATGATTCCTATTCCATTTCTTCTTAATAATTCCTGCCCAAGTATTAGACATAATGGTCATCTGAGTTAAATTCACCCAATCCAGTCCATTTTAGTTTGCTGATTCCTACAATGTTGACGTTCACTCTTGCCATCTCCTGTTTGACCACGTTCAAATTGACTTGATTCATGGATCTAACATTCCAGATTCTTATGCACTTTTGCTCTTTACAGCATCAGACCTTACATCACCAGTCACATCCACAGCACCACCAGTCACATCCACAGTTGGGTGTTGTTTTTGCTTTGGCTCCATCCCTTCACTCTTTCTGAAGTTATTTCTCCACTGATCTCCAGTAACATATTGGGCATCTGCCAACCTGGGGAATTCATCTTTCAGTGTCCTATCTTTCTGGTTTTTCATACTGTTCATGGGCTTCTCAAGGCAAATATACTAAAGTGGTTTGTCATTCCCTTCCCCAGTGGACCACGTTTAGTCAGAACTCTCCACCAAGACTGGCCTGTATTGGGTGGCCCTACATGGCATGGTTTAGTTTCATTGAGTTAAACAAGGCTGTGATGCATATGATCAGATTGGTTGGTTTTCTGTGATTATGGTTTCAGTCTGTCTGACCTCTGATGCCCTTTCTCAGCACCTGCTGTCTTACTGGGGGTTCTCTTACCTTGGACGTGGGGTATCTCCTCTTGGCTGACCTTGGATGTGGGGTAGCAGCTTTTTGAAGCAGTACTAAAAAAAGGATGGAATGGGTTGGATATCCTTGCTGTTCAAGGGACTCTCAAAAATCTTCTACAGCATCACAAGTCAAAAGTCTAAACTCTTCAGTGCTCAGCCTTCTTTTTGGCCTAACTCTCACATTTGTACATGACTACTGGAAAGACCATAGCTTTGACTGTATGGACCTTTTTTGGAAAATAATGTCGCTGCTTTTTTTAACTGTTTGTCAAGGGATTAGATGTGATTTTATATACATAGGAACATAACAATCCAGCTCAATGTTAAGTGAATATAATGTATTCAGAATGTATTAGGTAGAATTTTCAGCTGTCACCTTTTCAAAACTATTTTAATGAAAATATGTAGTACTGGAAAGGCTATATAGGCTATCACACACATGCAACAGACACTACTTTATAAGGTCTGGAAGGTATTATGTGTCTGACAAAATATGTTACAACTCTTTCAGAAAAGGACTTCAACATTTTTGGCAATGAATAACTCATCTATCATTTATCAAAACTTTGTTTGCCACAGTTTTAATTTCATGATATTTCATGAAATATTAGTCATCACAATGACTAATAAGAATTGTTAAATTACATTATACATATAGTACTTTAATAGACAAATATTAGAAATAATTCTTTAAAAACATAAGCAACACAAAGGAAAAACAAAGATCTCAATCTATATTAACAATTAAAAACCAAAGTTTTGTTATTCAGTCACCCAGTCGTGTTCAACTCTTTGAGACACCGTGGATTGTCAAATGCCAGACCTCTCTGTCCCTCACCATCTCCTGAAGTTTGCCAAAGTTTATGTCCATTACATCGGTGATGTCAGCCAACCATCTCAAACTCTGACACCCTCTTCTCCTTCCACCCTCAATCTTTCCCAGCATCAGGGGAAGTATTTTGGTTTCTGATGTGAAGAGCTGCCTCATTGGAAAATTCACTGGTGCTGGGATAAAGCAAACTACAAAAGAGCATATATAGTATAATCTCAGATTTTTGAAAATTTTTGAAGTTTTCAGTAAAGCATTATTCATGAAAATGATGTTTACTTCTATATAGTATGTCAGGCAAGATTTATAAAATTTTTTTCTTTTTTATGCAAGTTTATAAAGTAAATATCTATTAATTGTATGAATATTTGAAAACCAATAAAACAATTCATTATTTAATAAAAATATTTGTTTATATTCTTCCTGCATTCTCTTTTATTTCCTGGGGGATAAAGTAGAAATCTGTTTTTAATTTAATGTAGCAAAATGTACATGGCCTTGAGTATTTCATTTTATGATTATCACCCATCAGGCTATTATATTCATGTTAAGTGTCTTCACTTAGAAAGAAAAAACTGCTCTTGATTGAGAAATGCCTTCCCTAAGTAAACAGAAGCAAAGAATTCAAAGTAGTTACTTGTGGAAAGGCTCATTTTGGGAATTCAGCTCTTAGGTCTCTACATTCTAATTCAAAGATACAGTGAAACAGTTTTAAAATTGAAATTCAATAGTATGTTAATCAATCTATGTTTCCCAAAAAGAAACAATATGGTTTCTTCCTTACTGACAAGGTTTGTATGACTTTCAGTTCAGTTCAGTTCAGTTCAGTAGCTCAGTCATGTCCGACTCTTTGCGACCCCATAAATCGCAGCACTCGAGACCTCCTTGTCCATCACAAACTCCCGGAGTTTATTCAAACTCATGCCCATCGAATCGGTGATGCCATCCAGCCATCTCATCCTCTGTCATCACATTCTCCTCCTGCCCCCAATCCCTCCCAGCATTAGAGTCTTTTCCAATGAGTCAACGCTTCGCATGAGGTGGCCAAAGTACTGGAGTTTCAGCTACATCATCAGTCCTTCCAATGAACACCCAGGAATGATCTCTTTTAGGATGGACTTGTTAGGGAGAAATAAATAAATGAAGAAAAAATCTGTGATTGCTGCATGTGACTACTTGAATCCTGGCTAATATAAAATGGCAAAATGATTGTCTGTGGAGGATTCACAAACAGCTGAAAAAAGAAGAAAAGCTAAAGGCAAAGGATAAATGGGAATTTGAATGCAGAGTTCCAAAAAAAATAGCAAGGAGAAATAAGAAAGACTTCCTCAGTGACCAATGCAAAGAAACAGAGGAAAACAATAGAATGGGAAAGACTAGAGATCTCTTCAAGAAAACTAGAGATACCATGGGAACATTTCATGCAAAGATGGGCTCGATAAAAGACAGAAATGATATGGAACTAACAGAAGCAGAAGATATTAAGAAGAGGTGGCAAGAATGCACAGAAGAACTATACAAAAAAGATCTTCATGAGCCAGATAACCATGATGATGTGATCATTCACCTAGAGCCAGCCATCCTGGAATTCAAAGTCAAGAGGGCCCTAGAAAACATCACTATGAACAAAGGTAGTGGGGGGTATGGAATTCCAGTTGAGCTATTTCAAAACCTAAAAGATGATGCTGTGAAAGTGCTGCACTCAATATGCTATCAAATTTGGAGAACTCAGCAGTGGTCACAGGACTGGAAAAAATCAGTTGTCATTCCAATCTGAAAGAAAGGCAATGCCAAAGAATGTTCAAGCTACCACATAATTACAGTCATTTCACATGCTAGCAAAGTAATGCTCAAAATCCTCCAAGCCAGGCTTCAGCAGTACATGAACCATGGAATTCCTGATGTTCAAGCTAGATTTGGAAAAGGCAGAGGCATCAGAGATCAAAGTGCCAACATCTGCTGGAACATAGAAAAAGCAAGAGAGTTCTGTAAAAAAAAATCTGCTTCTTTTTTATTTACTATGACAAAGATTTTGACTGTGTGGATCACAACAAACAGTGGAGAATTCTTAAAGGGATGGGAATACCAGACCACCTGACATACTTCCTGAGAAATCTGTATGCAGGTCAAAAAGCAATAGTTAGAACTGGACATGGAACAACAGACTGGTTTCAAATTGGAAAAGGAGTACATCAAGGCTGTATATTATCACCCTGTTTATTTAACTCATATGCAGAGTACATCATGTGAAATGCCAGGCTGGATGAAGCACAAGCTGGAATCGAGATTGCTGGGAGAAATATCAATAAACTCAGATATGCAGATGACACCACCCTTATGGCAGACAGTGAAGAAGAACTAAAGGGCTTCTTGATAAATTGTAGGAGTAGAGTGAAAAAGCAGACTTAAAGCTTAACATTCAGAAAACCAAGGTCATGGCATCCAGTTTCATCACTTCATGGCAAATAGATGGGGAAACAATGTAAACAATGAGAGCCTTTATTTTATTGGGCACCAAAATCACTGCAGATGGTAAATGAAGCCATGAAATTAAAAGGTGCTTGTTCCTTGGAAGAAAAGCTATGACCAAACTAGACAGCCTATTAAAAAGCAGAGCTGTTACTTTGCCAACAAAGGCCCATCTAGTCAAAACAATTGTTTTCCCAGGAGTCATGTACAGATGTGAGAGTTGGACTATACATAAAGCTGAACACCAAAGACATTTTGAGAGTCTCTTGAACTCCAAGGAGACCCAACCAGTCAATGCTAAAGGAAATCTGTCCTTAATATTCATTGGAAAGACTTATGCTGAAGCTGAAACTCCAATACATTGGCAACCTGATTCAAAGATATGGCTCATTGGAAAAGTCCATGATTCTGGCAAGCAGTGAAGGTGTAGATGAAGGGGGTGACAGAAGATGAGATGGTTGGATGGCATCCCCAACTCAATGGACATGAGTTTGAGTAAACTCCAGGAATTTGTGATGGACAGGGAAGCCTGTTGTCCTATAATCTATGGGATCTCAAAGAGTTGGACATGACTGAGTGAGTGAACTGATGCTGATGAAAAAATTTACCACAGCTGGCAGGCTCATGAAAATTTCTGAAACTCAGTTATCTTATCTGAAAATATGTGAGTATGTTGATTCTTAAATTACATAATTTTGTGAAGATTAAAACCTAGCTATTGAAAGCATTAAGGGTCCTATTATATTTTATTTGGTAGGATTAAGATATGGTCTCTTTCAGCAAATTTAAAACTAGAACAATGTGCTGTTTTCAGCAATAGCAAGGTAATCTTTTGGGGTTCCATGTCAAGACTGTATATTGCAATCTTCCTCATTTAACTAATATGCATAGTACATCATTTGAACTCCCAGATTGGATGAAGCTCAAGCTGGAATCAAAATTTCTGGGAGAAATGTCAATAACCTCAGATATGTAGATGACACCATCCTAATGGCAGAAAGTGAAGAGGAACTAAAGAACCTTTTGATGATGCTGAAAGAGGAGGGTGAGAAATCTGGCTTCAAACTCAACATTCAAAAATTAAGATCATGGCATATGGTTCCAACACTTCGTAGCACATAGATGGGGAAATAATGGAAACAGTGACATTTTATTTTCTTGGGTTCCAAAATAACTGCAGATGGTAATTGAAACCATGAAATTAAAAGATGCTTCCTCCCTGGAAGAAAAAACCATGACAAACATAGACAACATATTACAAAGAGTGGCATCACTTTGCCAACAAACGTCTGCAGGCAAAGCTATGGTATTTCCAGTAGTCATGTATGGGTGTGAGAGTTGGACCATAAAGAAGCCTGGACACTGAAAAATTGATGCTTTTGAGCTGTGAAGCTGGAAAAAACTCTTGAGAGTCCCTTGGACAGCAAAGGGATCAAGCTAGTCAATCCTAAAGGAAATCAACCCTGAATTAACATTGGAAGGACCGATGGTGAAGCTAAAGCTCCAGTAGTTTGGCCACTGGTGTGAAGAGTCAACTCATTTTAAAAGACCCTGATGCTGCTGGAAAGCTTGAAGGCAGGTGGAGAAGGGTATGGCAGAGGATCAAATGTTTGGATGGCATCACCAATTCAACAGACATGAGTTTGAGCAAATTCCAGGAGATCGCAAAGGACAGGGAAGCCAGGCATGCTGCAGTCCATGAAGCTGCAAAGAGTCAGATATGACTGAGTGACTGAATAACAACAACAACATACTAAATAAGATGCATGTAAATTTGTGAACCTATTTGCCTCCTGTGCCCTACTGGTAGAGTCTCATGACTTTAAAATCATTTATATTTATAGTTAAAGTGAGATTATGATTTTACTTTACAGTTCAATATCTCCCAAGGCTCTTCATTACTCATTGTCTTATTGGTTTATCTTCAATATTCTTAAATATATTTACTGAACAAATTTTAGAACAATATTTAATGGCATCATCCCCAGCAAAAAAAAAAAAAAAAGATTGATATTTCTATTGTACTAATTTTCTCTTTGTTGCTGCTAACTTGCTAAAGTCATCTCCAACTCTTCTCAACCCCATGGACTGCAGCATGTCACGTTCCCCTATCCTTCACTGTATCCCACAGTTCACTGAAAGTTGCATCCATTGGGTCAGTGATGCCATCCAACCATCTCATTCTCTGCTACCCTCTGCTCTTTTTGCTTTAAATCTTTCCCAGCATCAGGGTCTTTTCCAATGAGACAACTCTTTGCATCAGGTAGTCAAAGTATTTATGCTTCAGCATCAGTTTTTCCAATGAATATTCTTGGATGAATTCCTTTAAGATTGACTGGTTTGGTTCCCTTTTAGTCCAAGGGACCCCAGACTCACAATTAAAAGGCATCAATTATTTACAGCACAGCCTTGTTTATGGTCAAATGTACAAATCCATACATGACTATGGGAAAATCATAGCTTTGAGTATTAAGACCCTTGTCAGCAAGTTGATGTCCCTGCCTTTTAATACACTGTCTAGATTTGTCAAAACTTTCCTTCTAAGGAGCAGTCATTCAGTAAGTTCAGTCAGTCAGTCATGTCCAACTCTGTGACCTCATGGATTGCAGTAGGCCAGGCTTCCCTGTCCATCACCAACTCCTGGAGCTTGCTCAACTTATGTCCATCAAGTCGCTGATGCTATTCAACCATCTCATCCCGTGCCATCCCCTTCTCCTCCCGCCTTCAATCTTCCCCAGCAACAGGATCTTTTCCAATGAGGCAGTTCTTCGCATCAGGTGAGCAAAGTACTGGAGTTTCATTTTAGCTTCAGTCCTTCCAATGAAAACCCAGGTTTGCTTTACTTTGGGATTAACTGGTTTGATCCCCTTGCAGTCCAGGGGACTCAAGAGTCTTCTTCAACACCACAGTTCAAAAGCATCAGTTCTTCAGCATTCAGCTTTCTTTATAGTCCAACTCTCACATCCATATATGACTACTGGAAAAAACAGGTTTGACTAGATTGACATTTGTCAGCAAATAATGTCTCTGCCTTTTAATATGCTGTCTAGGTTGGTCATAGTTTTTCTTCCAAGGAGTAAATGTCTTTTAATTTCATGGCTGCAGTCACCATCTTCAGTGATTTGGGGGCCCAGAAAAATAAAGTCAGCCACTGGTTCCAGTTTCCCCATGTATTTGCCATGAAGTGATAGAACCAGATGCAATAATTTTTTTTTAATGTTGAGTTGAAACCCAACTTTTTAACTCTCCTCTTTCACTTTTATCAAGATGCTCTTTAGTTAGTTCTTCTTCACTTTCTGCCATAAGGGTGGTGTCATCTGCATATCTGAGCTTATTGATATTTCTCCTGACAACTTTGATTCCAAGTTTTGCTTCATCTAGCCTGGAATTTTGCAGAATCCCTTGGTTGGGGAGATGTACTCTGCTTATAAGCTAAATAAGCAGGTGATGATATGCAGCCTTGATGTACTCTTTTCCCATTTTGGAGCCAGTCTGTTGTTCCTTGTCTGGTTCTAACTATTGCTTCTTGATCTGCATACAGATTTCTCAGGAGGCAGGTAAGGTAGTCAGGTATCCTCATCTCTTTAAAAATTTTCCATGTTATGTTGTGATCCACACAAAGTCTTTAGCATAGTCAATGAAGCAGAAATAGATTTTTTTTAATTCTTTTGATTTCTCTATGATCCAATGGATGTTAGAAATTTGATCTCTTGTCCCTCTGCCCTTTCCAAACCCAGCTGGTACATCTGGAATTTCTTGGCTCACATACTGCCAAAGCCTAGCTTGAGAGATTTTGAACACAACCTTCCTAAACATGAGAAATGAACACAATTGTGTGGTGATTGAACATTCTTTGGCATTGCCATTCTTTCAGATTGGAATGAAAGCTGACCTTTTGCAGTCCTGTGGCCACTGCCAAGCTTTCCAAATTTTTTGACATATTGAGTGTAGGACTTTAATAGGATTTAAATAGCTTTTAAGATTTTAAATCTTCTAGGATTTTAAACAGCTCAGCTGAAATTCCATCACCTCCACTTGCTGTGTTTGTAGTAATGCTTCCTGAGGCCCCTTGACTTCACACTCCAAGATGTCTGACTTTAGGTGATTGACTACACCATCGTGGCTATCTTGGTCAAAAGATCTTTTTTTGTACAGTTATTCTGTGTATTCTTGCCTCCTCTTCTCAATCTCTTCTACTTCTGTTAGGTCTTTACCATGTCTGTCCTGTATCATACCCATCCATGTATGAAATGTTCCCTTGAGATCTCCAGTTTTCTTGAAGAGATCTCTAGATTTTCTTATTCTGTTGTTTTCCTCTATTTCTTTGCATTATTCATTTAAGAAGGCTGTCTTATATGTCCTTTCTCATCTCTGGAACTCTGTATTTAGCTGGGTATAGCTTTTCCTTTCTCCATTGCTTTTCACTTCTTTCCTCAGCTATACATAAAGCCTGCTCAGACAACTACTTTGCCTTCTTGCATTTCTTCTTCTTTGAAAAGATTTTGATCACTGCCTCATGTAGAGTTATGAACCTCTGTCCATATTTCTTCAGGCACTCTGCCTATCAGATAAGTCCCTTCAATCTGCTTGTCACCTTCCCTGTATAAGGGGATATGATTTAGGTCATAAGGGGTATCAATCATAAGGGATATGATTTAGGTCATACCTGAATGGCCTAGTGGTTTTCCCTACTTTCTTCAATCTTGGCCTGAATTTTGCAATAAGGGGTTTGTTTAACTCAATAAGCTTTTCTCATTAAATGTTTCTCAGTATTTTCTTTTATTTAACTTGGTAATGTTTTCTTTGTATAATGGAAATATTGTGATTGAATTTTTAAAAATATGGTGGCAAGCTTGTCAAAATTACTATACATACATAACTAATCCTTTTAGTTCTCAAGATCATGATCCACTATGAACACTTAAAGGACTAAATTGGCACAAAGTTTCAACAAAACACACATTAGCTCTCATATATTCCATCTACTGTCCAGTATAGAATGAGTGGTCAGCATAGTCTGCAAAACGATAAAATCACTGGTAGACCATAAGCCATGAAACACATTTCTCTTTGTGATGTTCATGAATGTGACCTTGTTTGATATATCCTTAGCTAAGTGCTTATGTTGTTTGGCTTGCAGTTAAAATGTTCCTCACAATGACAACTAGCCCATGAAACCTCACATAGTATTGAATCTAAGTGTCCTTCCCCAGAAATAGAAAAAACAAAATGTGTTTATATGCTTATGAGTGGAGTGAAACAAAGGACAGATGCTTGGATCCAATAATTCTTTAAATATCACTTTCATTCATCCACTAATTCACTCATTCATTGATGAGAATTAGCATCTACTAAGTGTCATATGCTATATAATGTTTTCTAAATAACATAACATAAGAAATTAACTGCCCTTTCAAATAATGCTAAAACAGTTCTTTTGTTTACTGAAGCTTTCACTTAAAATTTTTGTGAGATGAATTTTTGCTTATCATAATCACAATTTTACTTGCTTGGAAGGCAAGGAAAAGAAAGATAAGAAAGAGTAGATTTAAGACAACATAAGGAGTGATTTTCTACAGTTCTTCCACTAAGTATGTACATAGAGATCTATGTTTATACCCCATATATATGTTTGTGTGTTTGTATAGATAATACATATGTATATAGAAATAATTTACTGTTATATAGATAAAATGTATATTTAGTATATAAAGTACAGGGAAACTTTACTAATTTAAATATTTAGTTTATACATATGTGTTATATATTTATTTATTTGTTTATTTATCATAATATTTTTTTTCTATATTTTTCATCAGCCAGTCAAGACTGAACCTGTCAACATATAAAGATGTCATGAGGAACAGTTTTTGTGATCTAAGGTCCAGTTACTGTTACTGTGGAATTCCCTCCAACTTCCCATGATCCCTCTGATCTGAAACACATCTGTTAGATTAAGATCTGGCATACAAACTACAACACTGTTAGTATTTTGCAAAATTGCTAAGATTAAAATCAACATGATGCCTGAATATGCAGACATGATAGCTCTTCTTCTGAAAGAGAGGTGG
This sequence comes from Hydropotes inermis, assembly GCA_020226075.1. Taxonomy (NCBI): domain Eukaryota; kingdom Metazoa; phylum Chordata; class Mammalia; order Artiodactyla; family Cervidae; genus Hydropotes; species Hydropotes inermis. Next base: position 3,429,772 of record CM035286.1, on the reverse strand, counting down.
ATCTTTATTCTGCTTTATAGGCATATGCTAGAACAAGCATTTTATGATAAAATGACTGAAAGTGTGAAGGAAATTTTTAAAGACAAATATACCTCAGTATATCTTGAAAACATAGGAGTCTTTTTAAAATACCTTCTCCTTCCACCCCCCCCCCCTCAAGAATTTTAGGATAAAAGCAAGAGACAATGTTGTGAACTGAAATGCTGAGGAATGGGAGAAAATAAACACAAGGAAGGAATCAATAACTATCAGGGCTTATCAGCTGATATCATGCTACCTGCAGGTGAATCTACCCCAATCCTTGGTGTTTCTTCAAAGCATTGTATCATTTTAACAGTCACAGTGTCCAACTTTTAGTTTTCAATGTATCTTTGGTATGATTTAGTCACAAAGTTGTTTCTGAATCTTTGCCACCCCAGGGACTATAGCCCACCAGGCTCTTCTCTCCATGGAATTTCCCAGGCAAAAATATTGGAGTGGGTTGCCACTTATATCTGTAGGGGATCTTCCCCAACCAGGGATTGAACTTGTGTTTTCTGCATTGCAGGCAGATTCTTCACCAACTGGGTCACCTGGGAAGAAGGCCTTTGATGTAGCCAAAAGCAATTTCTAAGTCATGTGCTTTTCTTTCTACCTTTTCTCATAATTTTAACAACTAATATAAAATGCCAAACAACCACTAATTGAAAATTGATTTTGGAATTAATTACAAAGTCAACTCAATTGAGAAAAGAATATGTACAGGTTTCCTCAACTACCTCTTTCCCCACTGAAAGTCTCATTATTTTTCCATAACTGGGGCCCAAGTAGTAAGTCTCAGCTCTTTTGTAATCCAAAGAATAACTTGCAGATTTAGCCATTAAACATTAAGAAACAAGGTTACTTGTAGGACTTTAATTCCAGAATTATGAAAAAAAGGAAATTGCTTATATATTTGAAAGGATAATGTAAGTTGAAATTATTAAGTATGGTCAAAGAAAAATAATTAAGGATGTCTTATATTTTCCATCCCTAACCTTATGAATTCTGAAATCTTGGGTGTCAGACTAAACATTTCACCTAAAATTCTTAATTTGTCAACTTTATCATTCTAATTTAACAGACGGGAAAAGTGAAGAAAATAGCGTGGATAGGGCTCAAGTCCAGAAATGTTTATCTACTGATATACCAAGCTAGGACTTACAATAGTTACCTTTTGTTGAGAATTTACTATTTCCATGCACTGTGGCAAGTATTTTATGTGCATTATCATGTTTAATGCTCACATAAATTCTATGGTGTGATTCTAATTGCTTCTCATTATTTTCTATATGATAAACCTGAAATTTAGAGAAGTAAATGAATATCCTCAGTGTTACACAGCTAATGAAGGCTAGAGCAGGATATTAGTTGGCCTTTGACTCTGTATACTTCATTCTCATCCACAAGGCTCTGCCATTGCCACTCATTTTGTTGTTGTTCAGTCACTAAGTTGTATCCAACTCTTTGCGGCTTGATGGACTCTTGCCTACCATGCTCTTTTGTCCTCCACTGTCTCCTGAAGTTTGCTCAAAATCATGTTCACTGAGGCAGGATGCTTATCTAACCATATCATCATCTGTTGCCCCCATCTATATAGACTGTTGTTAGTAATAGAATGGGTATTTGGAAATTGAGAAGCAATAAGGGAAGTAAAATGCAAACAGTGTATAAGTACTGCAATTCACCATTGAAAAACACACAGAAAAGTGAATCAAATTCCCTAGAGTCTTGGGACCCCTCTCTGTTTGTTAGGATGGAGGATCATGTGGTTAAAAGGGTGGGCCAAAGTCTTAAACTTTCCAGTGAGTTCTATTCTGCTTCTTTTTGTGTATTTCAGTTCAGTTCAGACACTCAGTCATGTCTGACTCTTTGCAACCCCGTGGACTGCAGAATGCCAGGCTTCCCTGACCATCACCAACTCCTGGACCCTACTCAAATTTATGTCCATTGAGTCAGTGATGCCATCCAGCCATCTCATCCTCTGTCATCCCCTTCTCCTCCCACCTTCAATCTTTCCCAGCATTGGGGTCTTTTCAAATGAGTCAGTTATTCGCATCAGGTGCACCAAAGTATTAGAGTTTCAGCTTTAGCAACAGTCCTTCCACTGAATATTCAGGACTGATTTCCTTTAGGATTGACTTCTTGGATTTCCTTGCAGTCCAAGGGAGTTTCAAGAGTCATCTCCAACACTGCAGTTCAAAAGCATCAAAGCATTTGGCACTCAGCTTTCTTCATAGTCCAGCTCTCACATCCATACATGACTACTGGAAAAACCATAGCTTTGACTAGACGGACCTTTGCTGGTAGAGTAAAGTTTCTGCTTTTTAATACACTGTCTAGGTTCATCATAGCTTTTCTTCCAAGGATCAAGTGCCTTTTAATTTCATGGCTACAGTCACCATCTGCAGTGATTTTGGAGCCCCCCCAAATTAAGTCGCTCACCGTTTCCTTTGTTTCCCCATGTATTTGCCATGAAGGGACCAGATGCCATGATCTTAGTTTTCTGAATATTGAGCTTTAAGCCAACTTTTTCACTCTCTTCTTTCACTTTCATAAAGAGGCTCTTTAGTTCTTCTTCATTTTGTGCCATAAGGGTGATGTTACTGTGTATTTGAGGTTATTGATATTTCTTCTGGCAAACTTGATTCCAGCTTGTGATTCATCCTGCCTGGCATTTCACATGATATACTATTCATAAATGTTAAATAAGGAGGCTAAGTATTTGGGAGAAGTCAAAGACATATTTAGGGCTAGGCATAGCAGAGAGGAGGTTTGGTTAGGGTTAGCAGCATCTATCACAAAGTTGAAAAGATATGAATCATCTCCCTAAAGCAGAAATTTCTCTATGTTCAGATAATAATTTGTGATAAAAAGATGTACAAAAGCAAGGAAACAAGCTTGTTCATTTGTGTCTGAATATATAAGAAATTTAGGTTACAGCCTCCACGTTTTGCTCAGTGCTTAAAGGGATCAAGAACCTATTTGAAGAGAAAAGGAAAATATGATAGCAAGTTTTTTTGCTTCATGCATTTAATGTATATAACCCTGTTAATGCTAACTTCTGAAAGATTCCATTTTCATAACATGATTCCAGTGAGATTAGTCTGGCTCTGATTGATTATATTCTCTGCAGCCAAAGATGGAAGAGCTCTATACAGTCAGCAAAAACAAGACTGGGAACTGACTGTGGCTCAGATCATGAACTCATTATTGCCAAATTAAGACTTAGATTGAAGAAAGTGGAGAAAACACTAGACCATTGAGGTATGATCTAAATCAAATCCCTTATGACTATACAGTGAAAGTGAGAAATAGATTTAAGAGATGAGATCTTATAGTCAGAATGCCTGATGAACTATGGAAGGAGGTTTGTGACATTGTACAGGAGAGAGGAATCAAGACCATCCTGAAGAAAAGGAAATGCAAAAAAGCAAAATGGCTGTCTGAGGAGGTTTTACAAATAGCTTTGAAAAGAAGAGAAATGTAAAACAAAGGGAAAAAGGAAAGATATACCCAATCAAATGCAGACTTCCAAAGAATAGCAAGGAGAGAAAAGAAAGCCTTTCTTAGTGATCAATGCAAAAAAATAGAGGAAAACAATAGAATGGGAAAAACTAGAGATCACTTCAAGAAAATAAGAAATACCATGGTAATATTTCATGCAAAGATGGGCACAGTAAAGGACAGAAATGGTATGGATCTAACAGAAGCAGAAGATATTAAGAAGAGGTAACAAGGATACACAGAAGAAATACACAAAAAAGATCTTCATGACACAGAAAACCACAATGGTGTGATCACTCACCTAGAGCCAAATATCCTGGAGTGTGAAGTCAAGTGGGCCTTAGGAAGCATCACTATGAACAAAGCTGGTGTAGGTGATGGAATTCCACTTAAGCTATTTGAAATCCTATAGGATGATGCAGTGAAAGTGCTGTACTCAATATGCCAGCCAATTTGGAAAACTCAGCAGTGGCCACAGGATTGGAAAAGGTCTTTCTAATCCCAAAGAAAGGCAATGCCAAAAAAATGCTCAAACTACCACACATTGCACTCATCTCACACGCTAGTAAAATAATGTTTAAAATCCTCCAAGTCAGGCTTCAAGTGAACCTTGAACTTCCAGATGTTCAGTCTGGGTTTGGAAAGGCAGAGGGACCAGAGATCAAAGTGCCAATATCTTTTGGATCATCAAGAAAACAAGAGAGTTCCTGAAAAATATCTACTTCTGCTTTACTGACTATGCCAAAGCCTCTGACTCTGTGGATCACAATAAACTATGGAAAATTCTTAAAGAGATGGGACTACCAGACCACTTGACATAACCCTTGAGAAATCTGTTTGCATGTCAGGAAACAACAGTTAGAACTGGACATGGAACAACAGACTGTTTCCAAATAGGGAAAGGAGTACATCATGGCTCTGTATTGTCACCATACTTATTTAACTTCTATGCGTAGTACATCATGAGAAATGCTGGGGTGGATGAAGCACAAGCTGGAATGAAGATTGCCAGTAGAAATGTCAATAATCTCAGATATGCAGATGACACCACCCTTATGGCAGAAATTGAAGAAGAACTAAAGAGCATCTTGATTAAAGTGAAAGAGGAGAGTGAAAACTTTGGCTTAAAACTCAACATTCAGAAAACTAAGATCGTGGCTTCTGGTCCTATCACTTCATGGCAAATAGATTGGGAAACAATGGAAACAGTGACAGACTTTATTTTTGGGGGCTCCAAACTCGCTGCAGATGGTGATTGCAGCCATGATATTAAAAGAAACTTACTCCTTGGAAGGAAACGTTAACCACCAAGACAGCATATTAAAAAGCAGAGACATTACTTTACCAGAAAAAGTCTGTCTAGTCAAATCTATGGTCTTTCCAATAATCATGTATGAACATGAGATCAGAGTATAAAGAAAGCTGAGCACCAAATAATTGATGCTTTGAACTGTGTTGTTGGATAAGACTCTTGAGAGTCCCTTAGACTGCAAAGAAATTCAACCAGTACATCCTAAAGGAAATCAGTTCTGAATATTCATTGGAGGGACTAACGCTGAAGCTGAAACTCCAAATACTCTAATCACCTGATGTGAAGAACCGACTCATTTGAAAGATCCTGACGTGGGAAAGATTGAAAGTTGGAGGAGAAGGGGACCACAGAGGATGAGATGGCTGGATGGCATCACAGACTCAATGGGCATGAGTTTGAGTAAACTCAGGGAGTTAGTGATGAGTAGGGAGGCCTGGCGTGCTGCAATCCCTGGAGTTGCCAAGAGTTGGACACAACTGAGCAGCTGAACTGAACTGAAGATAATCTCCAGTAAATAAAGCTAATTTAAGTCTGTTGGTTATTTAAAACAAGTGTATATTTAAATCTATTAATATAAAATATACTGTATATATGCAAATGTTAATCTACCAAGTTTTAAGTCATATAAGCTCATATTTTCTCTATTGCAGAATTTATCAGCAAGAAAGATAACTAAAGATTATAGTCAATTGTCTAATGTCTGTTTCACTTCTCATGAGTAATCTAAAGATGATTGTTAACAAGTAAATTTAACAGATACATGATCAAATTTTATAAACTTTACAACAATAATTATGTTTATGTTATATTTAATTAAAAATAGTTTCCAAAATGGTTTTAGTAATGTGAAATGTCAAGGCTCTACTAAGTTAAATGGTACATATTCATTGAATACCTATATCATTTTCAAATAAGATAAAGTACTAAAATATGAATTATTGAAACAGGTTTATTCACTTTTTTTTTAATTACAAAGGAACAAAAGAGTTTTGGGTGTATTAGAAAACATGTGCCTCAGTGTCACATTAAAAAGTTTGTTAAAAATAAGTTTACACTTGCAGAAACTATGAAATGTGTTTATAATTTTGCCAGTCCACAGAATGTTGATATAACAGTCAATCCACCATTGCTTCCCTCGTAATTTCCACTAGGAATAAAGGGTCGTTAGTGTTAAGAATTCTATTCAATATAAGTAATTAAAACTTCTTGGACATAATAAGAGTGAAAGGCGACTCTCTCACTGCATATGAAAAGTAGGTAAGGAAACTAAAATGATTGATCCAGAATAAGAAAGAGAATCAAGCATGGGAAAAAAATCTTAATTGATATTAAAAAAAAAAAAAAAAAAACTCTAACTTTGTAAAAATGAAAACTTGGGAAAGGGATTTTATTTGTGCTCAATCTGGTTGAGATTGGAATGGCTTTATTTCAGGTTTGTTTGTTTTTTTAATGTTTTAAAATCAACTGTACACTGGTGAAAAATTCAAAATTATCTTTCTCTCTGTTAAAAAGACAAAGTTTAAAATTTTTTACACTACTCTTAATAAGAAATCATAAACAAAGGTTTTCTCTACTTTGTATCTAGGATTCGTGAACAGAAAAGATTTCATGCCATAGCAAAATAATTTACTGTGCTTTATATTGTCTTTATTAGGCCTTTGAATACTATAGAAAATCAGGTCTTCTCAATATTTAAACAACTAAGTTTTCTTTGTAATTATACAATATCCATATTTACCAGTAACGTTTTCTGTTGTCACTTTAGTTACACAAATACTTCAGTATTATTTCATAATGATCTGTTATCAAATATTCAAAACTTTTGATGTTGTGATAACTTCCTGAAATCAGAATCTAAATGGGGTCTTCTTGACCTTAAAATAACTTTGAGATTTCCCAGAGGGACCTTGGAAAATTTGAAGGGATATTTGTCTCACCTTGTGCAATAGTGATATTAAGCTAATTGGATTTATTTGAGATATTGAATTACATATGAGCATTGTCAAATATGTGGCAATATACTTAAGTTACACATGTATAGATACATATTATTAATATAAGTATTGTAGAAGTCACATGAAATTTCTAAAATTTCTTCTAGGTACTGGTGTCTCAGTCATATTTATTATGAGTTGTAATTCTAGTTTTCATCTTAAAATATTATATGTCACAGAAACAACCAAATGGCCTTGTCAATTTCTTTATAGTTAACTCAACATATCTCTAACAATGGTCATTTTTAAGTCTTTTGTCATTTATAGACACTTTTCTTTCTTTTTTTCCCCCCTCTGATTCATTTGCAAAAGTCTAATTCATGAAAAGGACTCTATTAGGTACTCTTGAGTACTCACATGGCTGCCAAATTACAAGGTATTGAAACCTGAGTGAATATTTCACAACTGAAGTAGGTTCTACCAAACAGCAGATCCTGTGCAAATCCTAGAGTCATCAAAATCAAATCTCCTAGTAAAAGATGTAGTTGATATTAAAATAGAGCACTATCTCACAAGATATCAAATTGACATTTATTTCCATTCCTCCTTTCCATTCATTATCCTTTTACTAATTCTAATGTTATGAAGATATTTATTAATATTATTTTTGTTTTGTTTTGTTTTGTTTTGCTCTGGGCTGCCACATGTCTCAGGCCAGTGCAAAGGTATTATTTCCAAATCTCCAGATAATGGTTGGATTTGCCATGATGCTGTTAATCATGCAGTTATGCCCATCATAAACATCTCCTTAATGTCTAATGCTTCAGTTATTATAGAATAAACTCAACCATCTATCATCTGGCTCCCCAACCTTAGGGATCCATTTTCCTATTTCTGATTAATAACTCCAAACCCAAAGAAAGTTGCATCTGGACAAAGAAAAGGACATGAGTCACATGTAACAAGAATAAAGCTGCCTGAGCAATCTACAGAATTAAAATTTTACTGACCTCTATGGCTATTATCTTTCCAGTTCTGAGCCATGGGCTCAAACAGGAATTACCAAAAGGTATTTGTTATTCAAAAATTCACTTCTTTTGGCATATCCCTACCCCCTGGCTAGTAGTAAGTGCAAATGAAGCTATGATCTGAAACCTCTCCTCAACTATTGAAAGTATTTCAGAATTTGCTACTGAAGAAACACCTGCCCAACAATAATCCTTAGACTCTCTGTGCAAAGTTGTCTTTGATAATAAGATAGCTCTTGATTATCTTTTAGGTGAGCAAGAAGAGGTGTATGCTATGGCCAAAATCTCTTGCTACACTTAGATTGACACTTCATATGGAGCTGAGACTTAGCTACATAGGATTGTTGGCTTAAGAAAGTGACTCTTTCAATGGACTCTTTCTGACATATTTGATTCTGTTTGGTTTGGGACTTGGAGACTGTCAACTACAGATTGACACTTACCAAGAGCATTGCCAACGACTGAACAACAAAGGCATTTGCCATCTGCCTCTAAGGAGATTAAACAGGATGCTGCTATAGCTGTTGACCTTCAGCAACCACTGAGGGAGTTCAGGGTGGGGTGAGGCACTCTGTGCTCCAGGGAATTCAGTGGGACAGGTCTTTAGATAGCTGGATGTTTTTAGGAACAGATTTTATTATCTTAATCCTTGCATGTCCTCATATCTAGAGAAGTATTAAATCCTTCATGGTGACATCAGATCCTCATGACTAACAAAAAACCTTTTGTAAAATGAATGTTTAATGGTATTGAACTTCTCCTTCACCAAAACCTTCTATATTGACCTTCCCCCACTGTTGCTTTGGAACAGTCTCTCAGAGCTATCTGAGGTACTGCCTCTTGTGCTGCAGTCCTTATTTTGTCCCCAAATAAATCAACTTGAAACTCTCCAGTTGTGTATATATATGAATATACATATATATGTATGTGCATACACACACACACACACATACACATATTAGTCAACAAGAACATGGCTCTGAAATACATTCCAGACATTGAGATTATCCTGATTATACATAATCATCCATAAGCACAGTGGTATGCTTTATATTATCTATACAGCATTAAATGCATGTTTGCAGTCTCTACTCACCAACAAATAATGTCCCTAAAAATAGAATCTCAGAAAAGAAATGAAGAGGAAGATCAACTTAAAGAAAGTGAACCTTGCATTACAAGTTTTTTTTTCTTTTTGGAGACAAGGAATAAGACTTTATTTGGAAAGCCAACTGATTGAGAAGAAGGCAGATAAACATCTCAAAATAAGTTTTGTTGGGGTCTGAATGCCAAGTTCTTTTGTTGGACAGAGAGGGTGAGGAAGTGAGGAAGTAAAAACATTATCTTGCAAATATTTCCTGTAATGGCCAACCTCTGGGAGGGGATATGTTAATCTCTTCAAGCAGTGGAGCAGGGTTCCCTAAGACAGATAACTAGGAAAGGAGTATGCTAATCTTTTCAGGCAGAGGAGAAGAATCCCAAGGCAGGTCATTATGTATGAACACAACAAACAATGGGGGAAAAACAAACAAACAAACAAACAAACAAAACAGATCCATGGAGTCAGAATTGGCTCTTCCCTGCAACAACTCCCCACTGCCAATATCCATTCCATAACTTTGTGGGAAAAGTGAGTTATGATCATTCTACCTGCTTCATCAGATGGATCTTTCTGAGAATGTTTACTATGGTTCCAATGTTCCCAATACTGAGATTTGTCTTTCTTTGCTCCTCTTGAGGAAGTGTCTACTTTACCTGTAGACTTAGAAATATTTAATTTCAAACCCAGGAGGCAGCTTAAGGATACCACTGCTTTTCTAGGTTTGGGAAGATGCAAGAGTCAAGGCTTGTTGGTATTATTTCCTTGACATGTACCTCATCTATCTGGGGCCTGTAATATTGTTTCATGCTCAGGAGTCACCATAGAGAGTGGCTACAGTCCCATGGATGCATGAGGGCAGCTATTTAGCTTCTTAAGTTTCTTCAGGGCTCAGCAGCTCATGATGGTAAGTAATGATGTTCAATCACTCAGCCCTTTCCAGCTCTTCACAGCCCCATGGACTGCAGCATGCCAGACTTCCCTGCCCTTCACTGTCTCCTGGAGTTTGCTCAAACTCATGTCCATTGAGTCAGTGATGCCACACAATCATCTTATTCTCTGCTGTCCCCTTCTTCTCCTGCCCTCAATCTTTCCCAGGATCAGTGTCTTTTCCAATGAGTCGACTTTTTGCATCAGGTGGTCAAAGTATTGAAGATTCAGCTTCAACATAAACCCCTCCAATGAATATTGAGGACTGATTTCCTTTAGGATAGACTGATTTCATCTCCTTGTGGTCCAAGGGACTTCCAAGAGTCTTCCCCAGAACCACAGTTTGAAAACATTAATTCTTTGGAGTTCAGCCTTATTTATGGTCCAACTGTCATATCCATACATGGAGAATGGAAAAACAAAAACAAACAAACAAACAAACAAAAACACATAGCTTTGACTAGACAGACCTTTATCAGCAAAGTAATGTCTTTGATTTTTAATACACTGTCTAATGTGTCATATCTTTCCTTCCAAGGAACATCATTGTAATTTCACAGTTGCAGTCACCACCCACAGTGGTAATGATGCCCAAGAAAATAAAGTATATCACTGTTTCTATTGTTTCCCCATCTATGCACCATAAAGTGATGGGACCAGATGCCATGATTGTCATTTTTTGAATGTTGAATTTTAAGCGAATATTTTCACTGTCCACTTTCAATTTCATCAAGAGGCTCTTTGTTTCTTTGCTTTCTGCCATAAGGGTGGTGTCATCTGCATATCTGAGGTTATTGATATTTCTTCCAGCAATCTTGATTCAGCTTCATCCAACCTGACATTTTGCATGATGCAATTTGCGTATGTTAAACAAGCAGGGTTACATTATAAAGCCTTAATGCAATCCTTTCCAAATTTGAACCAGTTGATGTTCTATGTTCCAGTTCTAACTGCTGCTTTTTTACCTGCATATAAGTTTGTCAAGAGGCAGCTAAGATGGTCTGGTATTCATGTTTCTTTAAGAATTTTCCACAGTATCGTGTGATCCACACAGTCAAAGGCTTTAGCATAGTCAATGAAGCCGAAGTAGATGCTTTTCTAGAATTTCCTTGCTTTTTCTATGACTCAGCGAATATTGACAATTTGACCTTTGGTTCCTCTGTCTTTTCTAAGTCTAGATGGTACATCTGGAAGTTCTTTTTTCACAGACTGTTGAAGCCTCATGTTGAAGGGCTGCAATCGCTGATGGCTGTATGGCAGGAAATATTCAATTTCTCAGATCCCTAACTGCTGGTCAGGAATTTGAGCAATATTTGGGGGGCATTTCACGGTCAAACTTTGTCCCATGGTGCTGGGAGGCTAGTCCTAGTTTAAAAGAAATTCTTGATATTCCATTACAGGTGCTAAAGTTTGGATTCGATCCCTATCAGTAATTAAAGATTCTCTGAATCTTGTTTTTAATTATGATTCAGGAGACATTTTTCCCTTGTTGCTTCTTTCTATACCTAGTATTACACCATTAGAATTATTTAATATTTTTAGGCATATAAGTTTTGTTGGGGGGCTGATTGCACATTAGGTATTGGAAGAGACAACAATCTTATAAATTAGAAAAGATACAAGTAATGCAGCTAGCGACATTGACAAAAACAGTGTGCAGAAGAGAGACACAAACCACAAACAATTTGAAAACAAAGAACAAATTTAAACAATGATTAATGTCTTCTTCAAGGGGAGACATTTTTGCAAATGATGAAAGATTTAACAAAACATGCTTAAATCTGGTTGCAATGCAATTAACAAAGCAGCCCAGTTACTGCTTTGGTACACAAGAGTTTCAGATAATGACTATTGCTACAATTATGACCAATAATATTTTATCAGGACACATCAGAATCCCATATAATCTCTAGAATATCTTTTCATTACCATATAATATAATGCAAGAAGTATTATTATTATTCATTCAGTAACACTTCACATATAATTTAACATGTCAAATGAACCTAGTTAGTTTAATATGCCTCTTTGGGGTGTGTCTAAAGCAGAGACATTACTTCGCCAACAAAGGTTCATCTAGTCAAACCTATGGTTTTTCCAATAGTCATGTATAGATGTGAGACCTGGACTATGAAGAAAGCTGAGCTCTGAAGAATCGATACTTTTGAACTGTGGTGTTGGAGAAGACTTATGAAAGTCCCTTGGACTGCAAGAAGATCCAACCAGTCCATCCTAAAGAAAATCAGCCCTGAATATTCATTTGAAGGACTGATGCTGAAGGTGCAACTCCAATACTTTGGCCACCTGATGTGAAGAACTGACTCATTTGAAAGACTCTGATGATGGGCAAGATTGAAGGCAGGAGGAGAAGGGGGTGACAGAGAATGAGATGGTTGGATGGCATCACAAATTTGATGGACATGAATTTGAGCAAGCTCCAGTAGTCAGTGATGGACAGGGAAGCCTGATGTGCTGCATTCCATGGGGTCGCAGAGTTGGACACGACTGAGTGACTGAACTGACTTAACTTGGGAGTGTTTCAAGGGCCCTTTGAAGCATCCTCAAGTTAGTTAAATAAAAGTCAAATAAATTTTATTACAATTTGATTTGGGAAGTTTTGTCAAAAGAACATCAAATCATGGGTCACTATGAAACCATAGTTAAACATTTAACCACAGTGAAAATAAAGATTTCAAAGGCAAATGTTGAACAGATCACTTAAAGTGTAAATAAACTTAAAATCTGTTATCAAAAGGCATCTTAAGAAAACCGTCTTTGTAAGAGAAAGTAAAGCCAACTCTAAGTTTTGCATGGACTAACTTCTAAGTTCATTCACTCAATTACTTATTTTAAGCTCAGTCAATCCTGACTGATACTGACAATCCTGTGCTAAACTTATTTTAGCACAATTTTTACATTGCAAGTTGTAGACTATCTAGAGAGATCTTAAAATATGATTATTTCTAAAAGTTTACTGAAAGCTCTTATTTAATTTGTATTTTGTTTCCTTTATTTTATTCACATCAAGTTATTTCTTTTGCTGTCATATTTGTAACAACAAATAAACAATAATACCAGTTATTTAATATTAAGTATTTTGCAGTTCACATGAACCTGGAACATATTTTAGCTTAATTTCTCTTTTATTTATAATTGTTTTGCTTGTAAGCACTTACTTTTTTTGTTGTCGTTCAGTCCCTCAGTCATGTCTGATTCTTTGGGGCCCCATGGACTGCAGTAAGCCAAGCTTCTCCAGTTTACTTTTCTTTATGCCAATTAATATAAAAGTCTTTTAAAAGTCAAATGTTTGGCAATGTTATCCAGGTACAAAAATACACATAAATACACAAACAAACAGAAAGGCCTCAGTTCCCATTCCAAGATTCCAGCCCTAGAAACTGGTTGCTGTTGTTCAGTTGCTCAGTCATGTTTGACTGTGAAACTCCATGAACTGCAGTATGCCAGGTTTTGCTGTCCTTCCCCATCTCCCAGAGTTTGCTCAAACTCATGTCCATTAAGTTGATGATGCCATCCAACCATCTCATCCTCTGTCACCCCTTCTCCTCCTACATTCAGTCTTTCCCAGCATCTACGCCTTTTCTGTTTAGTCAGCCCTTCACATCACGTGGCCAAAGTAATGGACCTTCAGCTTCAGCAAAAGTCCTTTCAATAAATCGTCAAGGTTAATTTCCTTTAGGGTTGACTGGTTTGGTATCCTTGCAGTCCAAGGGACTCTCAAGAGTCTTGAAAATTTTGAAAGTTTGAAAGCATTGATTCTTCAGTGTTCAGCTTTCTTTATGGCCCAACTCTCATCCATACATGCTTACTGGAAAAACCATAGCTTTGACTATACAGACATTTGTTGGCAAAGTAATGTCTCTGCTTTTTAATACACTGTCTAGGTTTGTTATAGCTTTTCTTCCAGGGAGCAGGTGTCTTTTAATTCCATGGCTGCAGTCACCATCTACAGTGATTTTGGTGCCCATGAAAATAAAGTCTGTCACTGTTCCCATTATCTCCCCATCTATTTGTCATCAAGTGATGGAACTGGATGTCATGACCTTAGCTTTTTGAACAGGTACAGTAATGTAAAAACACATTAGTTTATTGGATTAAAGTTGGGTTTCTAGCAGATGGAGTAAATCAAGCTCACTTGTCTAGAAGGTTAAGCCCTTTTTACTAATGTATATGGGAAACAAGTTAAGTTCTAAATTACTTTACCCTCCTTTTCAAAATTTATATTTTAAAAGATGGTGGAGATAAAGGTTCCTTAGAAGATCAGATAGAACATTTGCAACTTAAAGTCCCTGGCAATTTTTCCTAGGATGGCTTTGTTTCCCCTTCTTTTAATACTTATAAATGTCTTAAGATAAACAGGGAAGCTTTGGGATATGGTAAAAGAATTTGTGGGCATTGGATGCATAGGGGAGAAGGTTTCTTCCAAAATTCCCATTAAGCTCTGAATATTAGCTCTGACTAGTTTAGCCAGACCCATGGCCTCCCTTTTGGTAATTATTTATGAACACTTTTGAGGATCTTCCCTAAATTTCAGCCAGTCATTTCAAATTTCCCAAGGGGCTCCCAGGTGGGAATGAAACCTTAGAGGAAGAGTTTCCCAATTTATTTATTTATTTTTTTTAGCTTGAGCAGTTAGTACTAGATGTCTGTATGCTCAAATAAAATAACCAAATGAAACCAAAACCTCACCATTAAGAGTGTTACATTCAAAGTCAAATGGCAAAACTGTCCGATGTGACTTCCCAGTCCCACTAGACCTGACTTTTTTCAAAAGCACCTTATACATGGTGTTTCCATTCACAGGGAAAGGATCCCAAATTAGAGCCACAGCCCCCCAAATGGGGCTGAAAACTCCCCACCTGGGGCCATGTGCCCAAATGGACAAGATAGAAAGGTCCCCATGGAACCCTGATGTCAAGCTATGCTGACAAAAAGATTACTTGAACATTTAGTTGCAAAGGAGATCTTACCCATAAAGGGAGATTTGACACTCTGGCATATTAAAGCTATATTTCAGGGTGAAGTCCCCTGGCTGCCATTCTAGAAGCTGTAAGAATAGTTTTGCCTTTCTCCAGAAACTCCCATGACTGGGATAAACTGAGATGTCTACTGTGCCACGCTGGTGCTTACCACAGTATATCTAGTACCTGTCGCACCCATATTTATTAGAAAGTCAATTAACTTGCTTACCACTGTCAAACTTACTCAGGACTCCTGCCTTCCTTCTATTTTTCTTTGAGTTTAGAGCAAGCTCTTCTCCAATTTCCTTCATCTTTTCAGTAAGCACATTGTTCCTTCCCCAGTGATAGCCTATCTTCCTTTAGATTACTCACTTTTAATGTTGCTGCCAGGAAAAGGAAAAAAAAAAAAAACACATCTTGGTTCGCATCCCCTTTCTTCTGTCATTGTTTCTTGTTGTTGAATGCTTTAGAAGCAATATCTACTTATTAGGAATTGCTCTTTTGAAATACATCACCTAATTTCTATATATATTTTTTTAATCTCTAGGATGCTTTGCTTGATGAAAGTCATATTTATTATCCTGATATTCTCAGGATCTTCAGTGTCTGTATTCATGCAATGCCTATAAGTTTGATAAATCCTTTGTAGAAACTCTGATAAGTACACATTTAGTTTTCATTTTGAAAATTCCTTTGTCTCTGTACCTCCTTGGATTTTCTCTCAGACATCTGCACCATAAGGTGATTGTTCTGTGACTCCCTTTCCTCCTGATGCAATACATAAATATTTCCACATATGGGATTTCATATTTTTCCTACTCTTTTACAAAGCACTCTACTGTGGAATTGTATATTAGTTGAGTGAGCCATTCAGGATCCATTGTTCTTCTCATCTTAACATATTTGGGCCCAGAACCTATTGCAATAGTCTAGTCATAAGCTAGCAGCTATATTTTGCCCATTTATCTAATCTATCCTCCCCAAGGCTCTCCGTTGGGATTGATGGGGTTAATTCCCATTTTTATAAGCTTAACCCCTCCAGAACACAAAAGATGTAAACAAATTCCATTAGAAACAGCACAAACAAATTCCAGCATTGATGCAACAATAACGAGTTCCCAACTAAGGCAAATAATCTTTCCCCCACAAAACAAATGAGCTAATTTCAACTAGGATAGGCTTACACCCACAACAATTAATTCCCCAAAGAACCAGTCCCTAATCAGAGTCCAACAATAATTCCCATTTTCAAAAGGTATCCCAACTATGGCTTATCCCATAAAAGAAAAACCCAAATTTAGGAGGGGGATACATTCCTGGTGCACCTCAGAGCAATTTACCTTACAAAATCAAGTCTGTAGATTCACAACAAAAATAACACACACTACAGATAAACCAGTTCCTAATTCAGGTAAATAAAGTTTACCCTACAAAGCAAATAAACATTCCAACTAGATAGCCTACCCCTACAAAAACTAGTTCTTCCAATCAACTAGTTCCAACTCAGGTAGAGTTCAATGATTCCTTCTCCACAAATCAAAGGAGGAATATGTTCCTGTTATGCAAACTGGAGTGATTTACCCTATGAAATTGAGTCCCTATTGACTCACAACACAAAAATACACACAGACTTACCTTTAAAATTGAATCCATTGACTCATAATTTGTTGGTTACTTGCTTTAACTGCCAAGTGCTGGAGCAGCTGGTGCCATGTCAGGCAATCTTGAATGAAAGTATCCTCAGAACAAATGCTTCCAGAAGCTGCTAGGACCTTGCTTCATTGTTCCATGGCCAGGGCTAGCTAACGACAAGCAGCAGGGCTAGCTGTGGCTAGCTCATCAAACTTATTACCAGGTTCAGACTTCGTCTGCTTGTCACATGACAGGCTGACTGACTGAGAGACAAGGTGTTGAGACAAGGAATAGGGCTTTATTTGGAAAGTAGGCTGATGGAAAAATGGCAGATTAAAGCCTGAAAATAACTATCTTCTGACATCACAACCTTTGAATGACACAATGATTCAGTTAAAATTGGGAGAACTCCATCATAGTAGTTGAGAGTAGTGCTTATATTTTTGTTTTTGTTTCTTAGTTTATATCTTTCAATTATGCTGAGAGTTTGATCTAAAGAGAATAATTTTTAAAAAATAGGACAACATGTCCAAAATGGAGTTGCTTAGAGTGAACTGCATCACTAAGCTTATTTATAGTTATTTATAACTTATTTATAGCTTTGGATCTCCAAGAAAAAATGGAATCTTAAAGCAGTTAGTCAAGAATTGCCTGGTCTACATTAGTTGGATAATCTACCAGATATACCCCTAACATCCTCTAAATGAAAGTAAACTTGGAATCCCAATTTATTTTTCCTAATAGAACTTCCTTATTCCTATTCCCTTTGTCTATAAAAGTCATTTCATTTTACACATGAAAGCCTTGGGAGCTTATTTCTACCAGTTATATTGAAAGTTATCTGATTCAAATCAATTTTTGCTCAAATAAACTCAAAATGCTTATTATACCTCAGTTTATATTTTAACAGTGTTAAACTAATGTATATAAGAATAAAAATAAACTAAAGCACATTTAGAGCAGTATTTTTTTGAAATATATGAATCAAATAAGAAAATGGGAGGCATGAGTTAATTAAAGAGAAGGACATAAGTTTCAGTATTTTTACAAGCACTTGAGGACTGTAAGACAATATCTAGTTGAATTTAGAATAAAATGTGAGAACTGAACATTGATTTCCTTCCTGCAACATTGTAAGAACACTATTTTCAACACTATTTGCTGTGAGTGGAGAAAGTAAATCTGTACTTGGAGAGTAAAAGTCTATCCATATAATGATAAAGGTAATAAATATTGTCCTTTCCAAAATGAAAAGGAATGGTGCCAATTTGGAGTTCAGCATTGGCTTTTGCTTTTCATTTTTAAATGATGACTTTATCTAATTAATCCCTACATACAATGGTTCTTCTCCATATCTTTCTTTCTTATTTATCTATCATCATCTATCTACTGTATTTATTTCTTTCATCCTGTATTTCTTTCTTTCATCCTGTATTTTCTTTTTTGTTCTTTGTTTTATTTTTTTTAATTTATTTTTTAACTTGCTCATCTGTTTTGCTGAAATTCTTACTAAATGACCCTATTTCAGTTTTCTAAACAGTCAATAAAGTTAAACTCTGTTTAAAAACAGTAAGGACAATAGTAAATAACCTACCATTGTTTCAGCTAACTCAATAGAAAAATAAAAAAGTAAAAGATTGTAGTGACCTAGGTTATTCTTGTTTTCTTTTTATTTATTTTTTTCCCAGAAAAGCTCATATCACCACGAGTTTTATAATAGAAAATCAAAGGGATAATGAAGTTTTAATTTATTCTCAGAATTTCTTCAAAGGCAAATAAATCCTTGATAAATTTCAAATGGGATACATCTGGCACATTATGAATAATATCAGACACTCTTTCAAAGGAGAAGGATGTTATTTAGAGTGCTGAACTATTAATTTATTTCTAGTAACCTAATGACTTAAGAAATATTAAATATTTTCATAGTTTCAAAATAAAACTTGAGATAGTAGAAATTGATATACCATTTATTTAAATAATTCATTTGATATAGCTAATTGCTCCTTGAGGCAAATTACAGATAACTGTGCTTTATGCAACCCAAAACCTAATATCTCCATTTCTAGTTTCAAAAAAAGATAGAGTTATCAAATATTTAAATAAGACTAAATTATCTTTTCATTAAAATATCTGTATTATAAAAAATTAAAAGATATCACAATATTGCCATTCAAAGCTAACAAATGCAAATAAAATACAAATAGTATTTCATTAGTGCATAGTTCCATATGAACAGACTGTGTAAATAAAATTGTTTGAATTGATATTTTGCTACTCTGAGTTAAATTATATCCCATCAAAATTTATGTGTTGAATTTCTAACTCAAGATAGCTCAGAATGAGTCTCTATTTGAGAATAGGGTTATTGCAGATATATAGAGCTAGTTGAAATGAGATCATAATGATATAAGGTGCGGTCTTAATCCAATATTACTTATAAAAAGGGGAAACTTGAATATATACACACACACTGGAGGAATCCATGTTAAGATGAAGTTATGCTGTCACAGCTAAGGAGAAAAGTCTGGAACAAATATTTGCCTACATCTTTCAGGATGAAAATGGTCTTGCTGACACCCTGATCTCCGTCTCACAGATAGCAGAACTCTAAGACAACGAATTTGCATCATTTAAACCTCTCAGTTTGTGATATTTATCATGGCAGCAAAAGAAAAAAGTAACACATGTATTAAAGGAGGTTGGTAATGAAGTATCAATATTTTATGACAGGTACTCAGTTGTATTTATGTTATACATAAGGAAGTCATTTAATGAACGAGAGGAAAATAATGAGGAGAAAAAAAAGCAGGGTGCACAATAACGGACAGAAATGGTACGGACTTAACAGAAGCAGAAGATATTAAGAAGAGATGGCAAGAATACACAGAACAGTACAATAAAGATCTTCACAACTCACATAATCATGATGGTGTAATTACTCACCTAGAGGCAGACATTCTGGAATGCAAAGTCAAGTGGGCTTTAGGAAGCATCACTATAAACAAAGCTAGTGGAGGTGATGGGATTCCACTTGAGCTGTTTCAAATCTTAAAAGATGGTGCTGTGAAAGTACTACACTCAATATGCCAGCAAATTTGGAAAACTCAGTGGCCACAGGAATGGAAAAGGTCAGTTTTCATTCCAATCCAAAAGAAAAGGAATGCCAAAGATTGCTCAAACTACAGTGCAATTGCACTCATCTCAAACACTAGCAAAGCAATGCTCAAAATTCTCCAAGCCAGACTTCAACAGTACGTGAACTGTGAACATCCAGATGTTCAAGCTGGATTTAGAAAGGACAGAGGAGCTAGAGACCAAATTGCCAACATCCGATAGATAATCAAAAAATCAAGAAGTTCCAGAAAAACATCTATTTCTGCTTTATTGACTTGCCAAAGCCTTTGACTGTGTGGATCACAATAAACTGTGGAAAATTCTGAAAGAGATGTGAACACGAGACCACCTGACCTACCCCCTGAGAAATCTGTATGCAGGTTAGGATGCAACAGGTAGAACAGAACATGGAATGACAGACTGGTTCCAAATAAGAAAAGGAGTACGTCAAGGCTGTATATTGTCAACCTGCTTATTTAACTTAAATGCAGAGTACATCATGAGAAACACTGGACTGGGTGAAGCACAAGCTGGAATAAATATTGCCAGGAGGAATATCAATAACCTCAGATATGTGAATGACACCACCCTTATGGCAGAAAGTGAAGAATTAAAGAGCCTCTTGATGAAAGTGAAAGAGGAGAATGGAAAGGTTGGCTTAAAACTCAATATTCAGAAACCTAAGATCATGGTATCTGATCACATTATTTCATGGTAAATAGATGGGGAAGCAACAGAAACTGACAGATTTATTTTGGGGAGCTCCAAAGTCAATGCAGATGGTGACTGAAGCCATAAAATTAATAGAAGCTTACTTCTTGAAAGAAAAGCTTCATCTAGTCAAAGCTATGGTTTTTCCAACAGTCATGTATGGATGTGAAAGTTGGACTATAAGGAAAGCTGAGCATGAAAGAATTGATGCTTTTGAATTGTGGTGTTGGAAAAGACTCTTGAGAGTCACTTGGACAGCAAGGAGATCCAAGCAGTCCATCCTAAAGGAAATCAGTCCTCAATATTCTTTGGAAGGACTGATGCTGAAGCTTAAACTTCAATACTTTGACCACCTGATGCAAAGAACTGTCTCATTGGAAAAGCCCCTGATGCTGTGGAAGATTGAAGGCAGGAGTATTAGCGGATCACAAGGGATGAAGTGGTTGGATGGCATCACCAACTCAGTGGACATGAATTTGAGTAAACTCTGGGAGTTGGTGATAGGCAGGGAGGTCTGGCGTGCTGTAGTCCACGGGGTCACAAAGAGTCGGATATGACTAAGTAACTAAACTGAACTTAATTGAAACTAACAATTGCTTTAAGAATATACATAAAAAAGTGTTGTCATGTTTTTGTTAGTCCCCATTCCAAAGTGAGACCCAAGGACTGATTTCCAGGGGAAATAGAATCATAAAGGAGATCAGCCTGTGGAGCAAAATAATGATTGAAATGCTCTATTAAACTTCAGATTAGCAGTCAACACTATGTTAGAGCTAAGGCATTATTCTAATAAATAATTTAAAAATAAGTCAGAAGATTTAAATATTCAAATATTTTATTTATTTATTTTTAATGTATTTTCTCTGCCTGTCTCTGAAGACTTCCCAAGAAACTGCCTCTTTCTACTTACTGGCCATGGAGGGTTCCAATTCCACAAACTTATCATCAAAATTCCAGTTGAACTATTTCAAATCCTGAAAGATGATGCTGTAAAAGTGCTGCACTCAATATGCCAGCAAATTTGGAAAACTCATCAGTGGCCACAGGACGGGAAAAGGTCAGTTTTCATTCCAATCCCAAAGAAAGGCAATCGCAAAAATGCTCAAACTACTGCACAATTGCACTCATCTCACACGCTAGTAAAGTAATGCTCAAAATTCTCCAAGCCAGGCCTCAGCAATATGTGAACCGTAAACTTCCAGATGTTCAAGCTGGTTTTAGAGAAGGCCAATGAACCAGAGATCAGATTGCCAACATCCGCTGGATCATCAAAAAAGTAAGAGAGTTCCAGAAAAACATCTATTTCTGCTTTATTGACTATGCCAAAGCCTTTAACTCTGTGGATCACAATAAACTTTGGAAAATTCTTCAAGAGAGGGGAATACCAGACCACCTGACCTGCCACATGTGAAACTTATATGCAGGTCAGGAAGAAACAGTTAGAACTGCCCATGGAACAACAGACTGGTTCCAAATAGGGAAAGGAGTATGTCAAGACTGTGTACTGTCACCCTGCTTATTTAATGTATATGCGGAGTACATCATGAGAAATGCCGGGCTGGAAGAAGCACAAGCTGGAATGAAGATTGCCGAGAGAAATATCAATAACTTCATATATGCAAATGGCACCACCCTTATGGGAGAATGTGAAGAGGAACTAAAGGGCCTCTTGATGAAAGTGAAAGAGGAGATTGAAAAGGTTGGCTTAAAGCTCAAAATTCAGAAAACTAAGATCATGGCATCTGGTCTGATTACTTCATGGGAAATAGATGGGGAAACAGTGGAAACAGTGTAGGACTTTATTTTTGGTTGCTCCAAAGTTACTGCAGATGGTGACTGCAGCCGTGAAATTAAAAGACGCTTACTCCTTGGAAGGAAAGTTATGACTAACCTAGATAGCATATTTAAAAGCAGAGACTTTTTTTTTTGCCAACAGAGATCCATCTAGTCAAGGCTATGGTTTTTCCGGTGGTCATGTATGGATGTGAGAGTTGGACTGTGAAAAAAGCTGAGTGCCGAATAATTGATGCTTTTGAACTGTGGTGTTGGAGAAGACTCTTGAGAGTCCCTTGGACTGCAAGGAGGTCCAACCAGTCCATTCTAAAGGAGATCAGTCCTGAGTGTTCATTGGAAGGGCAGATGCTGAAGCTGAAACACCAATACTTTGGCCACCTCATACAAATTGGAAAAGACCGGGGGCAGGAGGAGAACAGGACAGCAGAGGATGAGATGGCTGGATGGCAATCACTGACTCAATGGACGTGAATTTGAGTAAAGTCTGGGAGTTGGTGATGGACAGGGAGGCCTGGGTGTGCTGCAATTCATGGGGTCTCAAAGAGTCAGACACGACTGAGCGACTGAACTGAACTGATCATCAAAATGATAATCAGGTTCCATATGATACAAATGCACAAAGATTTCCAGTAACCGCCTCTGAATTATAACAACAATGAAAGTGAAAGTCACTTAGTCATGTCTGACTTTTTGCAACTATACTGCCCATGGAATTCTCCAGGCCAGAATACTGGAGTGGGTAGCCTTTCCTGGTTCCAGGGGATCTTCCTAAGCCCAGGATTGAACCAGGTCTCTCACATTGCAGGTGGATTTTTTTTTTTTTTTTAACCAGCTGAGCCACAAGGGACGTCCCAAAAAGAAAAGATACTCCCAAAGTTATTACAACATGAAAATATAAAAATATCTTACTTCTACACATAGTTGAAGATATGTAAAAATTTTAAAAACACACACACTTGAGAGAGAACATATTTGGAATAGTTTGTTGTCCAGAGGCATCTGAATCTCTGAAATAATGCTTTGTGTTTTGTTTGTATTTATTTTTAAAAAGAGGAGTCAAGTCATTTTTAGAGATAAAGTAAATTATATCCACTGATTAATGCAAACTCTCAGAGATCCATGCATAACACTGAAGATTTGGTTTTGGTGAATTACACTTGCCATATACTGAAGCACATAATGAGAAACGTCCTAGCTCTTTTTTTCTGGCTGTCTCTTACTTTTGGCAGAAAAGAAATGGTAAATCCAAAGGGTTAATGGAAGAGAGCCAGAAAAATAAGTGATTAAGAGTGGTCATTGTTAAAAGAACCAACAAAGAATGGCAATGCATCATTGGATCTGAAGAAGCAATAGGAGGAATGATGTTACCAGAATCACAGCTGTAACTGTGGGAGACACCAACCCAACAGAAGCTCTTATATGAAGTGAAGACATGTAACCAATGCTGAAACCATCAGCCCTGTGTGGTGTTGTTACAGGAAGGGGGACCCCTTCCAGGGCCCGAAACTGGGCTCTCATCTAACACTTGGAAATGAATTGTTTGAGGAGATACATGTGCTGACAAAGCAAGAGATTTTATTGGGAAAGGACATCTGGGTGGAGAACAGGAGGGAAAGGGAACCCAGGAGAAGTGCTCTGTCACATGGTCTGTAGTCTCAGGTTTTATGTTGATGGGGTTAGTTTCTGGGTTGTCTTTAGCCAATCATTCTGACTCAGAGTCCTTCCTCATGGTGTACATCTTGTTCAGCCAAGATGGATGCCAGAGAGAAGGATTCTGGGAGGTGTTCAGCCATGTGATGTCTCGTTTTGACCTTTTCCAAACTCTTCTTGTTGGTGGTGGCTTATTAGTTCTCTGTTCCTTAGCAGGACCTCCTGTCTTAAAACAACTCATGCAAATGGTTACTATGGTGCCTGGCCAGGGTGGGCGGTTTCAATCAGTGTGTTTCCACTAACAACTCCCACCTGAGAGACTTCATACTCAAGATACTTTTTGGAAATTGGGGTGGAGGTCTCCTTCTTCTGTAACTTCTTCCTGCTGTGCATGGATGTAGGCCAGCCTAGCAGGGCAGAAGTCCCTCTCTACCTGATCTAAGTCAAGGTATTTTTTTTTGCCTGAAAACAGCATTCACCCTTGTAATAACAGCAATTTAGTTTGAAACTGTTGGCTCCTCTCAGAGATGAAACAGACAGAGTCCAAACAGGAGAGCTAACAGGATGGTTATCACTGGTCCCCAGAAACAGAAGGCAACATTTGGAGTGAAGGATGAAGAGTTTGTGACTTTGACTGGTTGGTGGTGAGGCAGCAGAGCTGTGCTCTAAGAATCTTGTGCTCAGTCTGGAGTTACCATCCTCTACTTGGGTGGGGACCCCAGTTCAGTAGAAGAATTCAAACTCATTGTTATGCATATATATATATATATAGTAGGAACCAGGACCCTGTCTCAAGGCTGTACCACCATTTGGTTGTTTCTCCTCTGTTTCTGTATCCCCTCCCTTCCCTGACTAGCAATTTTTTGAATCCACTCTTTGGAACTCAGGGAAGATCAAGGAGGCTGAAGGAAGCCAGTATCCTACAGAAAAGAAATGAAGAACACAGAACAGATCTGTACTCCAGAGCCCCAGAGGGTCCTGCTTGGTTTTAATTTGGGAACTGGACTACTATAACTGTGATAATTTCCTTTCAAAATGGGTCATAGGATTGCCTCAGCTTGGAGAATAGACACTGAATTGGAAATATTCCTGAGTTCCAAGTCCTAGATCTGAGCCTTGTATGATTAAAATCTCAATCCCATTGTCTGTCATTTTGTTGTAACAGACCCAGTTAGAAGTAGCTGGAGGACGGATAATTGGGATTTTAATAGACAAAATAAATCTCATTTCTTTTTAGAAGAATAGGCCTGAAACAGTCTGGACCTGGCACTTCAGGGAGACTTGTAGTCAGGGAGTCAGTTGCCTAGTTTTATAAAAAGTAAGGTTGAAGTTAGTAGCTTCCAGCACACATTGTTTTGAGAATGGTGGCATCTAATCCTGACATGACTCAGAAAACTCAAGTGTTTAGCAATACAAGGTCTAGTCTGAAATTACACCCATAGTATAACCTAGTTATTTCCCAGAATGTCTGAACCATAGCTACTTTATTTTGACTTTTAATTGTAAAATTGTCCTTATTAGCCAAAACAGATATCACAATTAATGATATCAGTGTTTCTCTAGGTATGAGAAGATGCAAGAATTGGAACTCATAAAATCTCCTGAAAAGATCTAACTATAGGAAAGCCTGTTTTGCCAGTTTTTCCCAGAGCACAGAGTGCCTCTTTCCTGATTTTCACCCTGAATTCCTTTCAGCGGAGTTGAAGGTCAGCAATGGCAGTGGCCATGATTTAATCTTTGTAAACATAGATGGAAAGTGTCAGTTTTCAGTTGGCAGAGCCCCTTTTTGCTCATAAATTTAACCATGACTTTGAGGGGGGGGGCATTTCATGACCATTTTATCCCATGGTGCTGAGAATGTCCATTCTCAGATTTGGCAAAGACTGTGTTGAAAATGTGCTGTTACTGGACTAGGTCATAAAACAGTATCCGAAATTATATGGACCACCTGTCTTACTAGCCTCTTGGTCCAGAAAAGCTTTCCCTCTTGTTGCTTCTTTCAATATCTAGAATTACAATGTTAACATCATCAATCTCATGTGGAACTATATATTATTTTATCAGGGACCTCACTCACACATTTGGCAGTGTAAGAAACAAAAATTTTGTAAAACAGGTGTAATACAAATAACATAGCTAGCAGTATTAGTAAAGTCACAAGTAAGATTTGTTAAGAGCTTCGATTAGATGTAGCACAGTATATCCCAGGTCATCTGACTTAGTCTACTCTGTACGAATCTTTATCTTTCAGGGAAATTATATATTGGCACTGTCTGTGAGGCACATAGCCCAGTTTTCTAATGATACTAGACTGATTAATCTTGCCCCTGCTGCTGCTGCTGCTGCTGCGTCACTTCAGTCGTGTCTGACTCTGTGCGACCCCATCGACGGCAGCCCACCAGGCTCCCCCATCACTGGGATTCTCCAGGTAAGAAAAATGGAGTGGGTTGCCATTTCCTTCACCATGATTAGTCTTAGTATCTTTTAATTGTTTCCATCATAGAGGATACTTTAAACCTAAATTACCATAGCCTGGTATTATCTATATAAACCTATCCCATAATTGTGGGAGAGATTTCCTCCCTTGTTGAAACTTTGCTTGTTGTTCTGATTGAGCTTGAGTAATAAAGGAAGCTCAGATTTATGGCCAGAGTCAGAGCAGGCATTATTAATTGGCCCAGTGAGGGGACCCCATCTGGTAATATCAATAGTGACCTGTATATATGTATATATATTTAATATATTTAATAGTGACCTGTATATATATATATATATATATATATATATATATATATATATATAAGTAAATTTTCTCAGGGCCAACCAGTTAGAACCTTGTAGTAGAGAAATTTAACAGGGTAACCGAAAAACATCTATTTCTGCTTTATTGACTATGCCAAAGCCTTTGACTGAGGATCACAATAAACTGGGGAAAATTCGTAAAAAGATGGGAATAACAGACCATCTGACCTACCTCTTGAAAAACTTGCATGCAGGTCAGGAAGCAACAGTTAGAACTGGACATGGAACAACAGACTGGTTCCAAATAGGAAAAGGAGTACGTCAAGGCTGTACATTGTCACCCTGCTTATTTAACTTCTATGCAGAATACATCATGAGAAATACTGGGCTAGAAGAAGCACAAGTTGGAATCAAGATTGCCAGGAGGAATATCAATAACCTCAGATATGCAGATGACACCACCCTTATGGCAGAAAGTGGAGAGGAACTAAAAAGCCTCTTGATGACAGTGAAGGAGGAAAGTGAAAAAGTTGACTTAAAGCTCAGCATTCAGAAAACTAAGATCAAGGCATCTGGTCCCATCACTTCGTGGGAAATAGATGGGGAAAGAATGGAAATAGTGTCTGACTTTATTTTTTGGGGCTCCAAAATCAATGCAGATGGTGACTGCAGCCATGAAATTAAAAGACACTTACTCCTTGGAAGGAAAGTTTTGACCAACCTAGATAGCATATTTAAAAGCAGAGACATTACTTTGCCAACAAAGGTCCATCTGGTCAAGGCTATGGTTTTTCCAGTAGTCATGTATGGATGTGAGAATTGGACAGTGAAGAAAGCTGAGCCTTGAAGAATTGATGTTTTTGAACTGTGATGTTGGAGAAGACTCTTGAGAGCCCTTTGGACTGCAAGAAGATTCAACCAGTCCATCCTAAAGGAGATCAGTCTTGGGTGTTCAATGGAAGGACTGATGTTGCAGCTGAAACTCTAACACTTTGGCTACCTGATGCAAAGTGTTGACTTATTGGAAAATACCCTGATGCTGGGAGGGATTCGGGGCAGGAGGAGAAGGGGACGACAGAGGATGAGATGGCTGGATGGCATCACCGACTCGATGGACATGGGTTTGGGTAGACTCTGGGAGCTCGTGGTGGACGGGGAGGCCTGATGTGCTGCGATTCATGTGGTTGCAAAGAGACAGACACGACTGAGTGACTGAACTGAACTGAACTGAACCCAGAACTAGACACAGGTAATTGGCCACAAACCCAACAATTGGATTAATTTCTAAAACTAGCATAGGATCAGGCCTATGATAGAGAAGGATTTGATTTATATGCAAAGGTCTAAGAAGTAAATAAAACATTATACACGATCATATGAATCAGGTCCAGCATCTTGGGCAAGCTATCTACCTCTGATGTCGTCTTCTTCTCATCCTGGTGTAGTGTAGTTTATCCTCTGTTAGAGCATCATTTTTAGGTGGCGTCAGGTCAGCTGTCTTCTCTATAGATCAGTCCAGTGTAGGGGCCTTTGGAAGTGGGAATTAATGGAAGAGTCAATTTTCCTTCAGTTTCATTGTACATGATCTAGATAAGAGTATATGGTAAAAAAGTCCTTCCATCCAGGTTGGAGACAGTCTCTTAAATTATGTTGTATTCCAGTCCTGGTTGCAGGCCATGAAGCACCTGATCTTCATCCAAAGATAGATTACTGAGATAAGCTTCAGGAATAAACAGGGTGTTCTTTAAGAATGCACTGGGAAGACCCAGAGGAATCGGGTGGAGAGGGAGGTGTGAGGAGGGATCGGGATGGGGAATAGATGTAAATCCATGGCTGATTCATGTTAATGTATGATAAAAACCATTACAATATTGTAAAGTAATTAGCCTCCAACTAATAAAAATAAATGAAAAAAAAATAAAAAATAATTCAATTAAATTTTACATGAATATCACATAACAGCAAAGAAGTATCCAAGAAATGACTCTTACTAGATGCAGACCTCCATTATCAAACAGGGTTTTAACATTTATTGAAACATTTTTTCTCCCTAAAATTACCCTCATTTTTATCAAATATAACCAAATTAAGGCTAATTTGTTTGCAAAACAGGTCTGCTCTCACTAATTTTGGCCTGATGATTTATATAACAATAATTAATCATAGACTTTTTATTTTGCTGAAACATTTATAGACTCTCAGACTGAACTTTTAAAATAAAGCAGGGCTGGGAAAGTCACACCAAAGGCTTATCACATATTTTGCCTAACAAATCTAGGTGAATGCTTCTCTTTTTAAGGTCTCAAAAAGTCTTTGGGATTTTTGTACCTTTTAGTGAGATAACCTTCCTAGCTCATTTAATAAGCTTACTGGAAACTTAAGACTTCTGGAGAAGTCAGGTAGGGAGAGAATATAATTATTTTGTTTATAACATACAATTTTACCAAATTATTATCATAATTAGTTTGAGAAGAAGGTTTTCCCTACTCCAGGAAAACACAAGATTCAAATCCGTAATTTTTCAGATAGAAACCATAAAAGTTACAAGCAGATTCACCAGTTCATTCAGTTCCTTTGTTAACTTTTTGAAGTCGTTAGGTTTTCTATTAGAACACCAGGACGTATGATAATGTTAAGAACTCCATATAATTTCTAGGATATCTATATTAGTAATTTTACCATATATTATAAATTGAGAGGATTTATTATTCATTTGATAATATTTTCATATAAGTTAACAAACCAAATAAACACATTTAATTTAATATCTCTCTTTGGAATGTTTCAGGGGCCCTCTGAAGCACCCCAAAGTTAGCTAGAAGTCAAAGTAACTTCAAAAGAATTCTAGTTGGGAAGTTTTGTCAAAAAAAATCAACTAAAAGAGTTTAGAACATTTGGTCAGATTTAGTCAATGTTGATGGGTGTATCATTTAGCTTGTTTATATATCACAGTGGGCATAAATACTGAGGCTCAAGGTCTAGTGAAAATCGACTCTGCCATCTTGGACTTAGTTGGCTCTAACCAGTTTTCCTATGGCTGTGTCTTTTCTAACAAAATCCATTTATCTAGCTAATTGTAATCCAATTTTAGAAAATCCTGATCATGCATAACTCATTAATTTTTCATATTTTTTTTCTACTGAAAACACACTTCCTACTTTCCTTTAACAACTAAGAACTAACTTTTATATTATCATTTTATAGATTGGTGAGCATAAATAGCAGTGATAATTTCTAAAACCCTTACTTTCTTAGAACCTTTTAGGATGACACCAAATACTATTTATTTATGGTCCCAAATCTCTTTGGTTTCTCTGTAAAAGGAAATTAGCATTTAGTAGTAAGTGTTTCAAAATCTTATTTTATTTGGAACTGACCTAACTATTCAATGGACTTCCAACACTTAGTTTAGCACAACCCTTAGAAATTCAAGTTACCCCAATCTGGAGAGACTATTTTAGACAGATATTCCTAAAGCATAATTATTCTTAATAGAGCTTATCTAAAAGCTCATATCACATTTATTTATTTAATTTTAGAAGTTTCTTCACTCAAGGTAATTTACTTGTTGACAAACCTGTAACAGATATGATAATATTTAACTTATATTTAAACTAGGTACAATGAAAATATTCTGCTTAATGTTAATTACTCTAAGACATGTCTGTATTAGATAGGTCAACAAACAAACATTAATATCAGGTATTTAATACTGAATATTTACCAGTTCACATGAACCTAGAATTTATTGTTTAATTTAGAATTATTTGATTTGTGAGTGCTTACTTTTCTTTAAGCCAATTAAATAGATCTCATTTACAAATTAACCTCAAAAATATTATCCAGAGACAAAGACATACCAAGACATATTTAGACAGACACAATGCAAGATCTAGCTTCATTTTCTAAGTTTAGTCATGAATTAGATTTTACAATATAAAATTCACCAATTTATATATTAAAAAAAAACAGTTGGAATAAATAAAAACTTCAAAGGATTTTTCCCATTTTTCCTCAGCCTCAGGAGTTAAAGATGGTCTAGATAAGTGTTCTTGAGAACAGAGCCAGACCCCTAGTCTCAAGGAACAGGGAAAGAAAGTCAAGTCTAACAAAATGGTGGCAGGTCTAAACTAAATGGTGGCCAGACAAAGCAAAATGACCATCAAAAATCACAACACAGAACACAGAGTTAAAACACACACATATAAACCTGGCAGTCCTCATCAGACACTCCCTTAAATACAATACAGTCTCTCAGAAAACCTCCTATAGAGACACAGAACTTCAGATCCAAGTACTAACAGAGTAAAGGTAAATATCTTAGGTCTTCAAAGATTTCAAAGGGAGGAGAAGAAGCCAGGTTGAAAGAAGAAGGGGGAGGAGGCAGGAGAGGGGAACAAAAAGGGTGGCCTTACAGATGTCTCCTGCCACCTGCAGATATCCAGTCATTATGGGACTTTATCCTGGGCCTCCAGAGAAGGGAGGACTGGAACTCAGCCCTACCAAATATCAGACCAGACCAGAACCATAATTTGAGCTCTCTGCCAAGAGGAGGTGATCAGTCTCCAATGCTCAGTTCATGCTGAGGTGCTTCAACCAGATTCCTGTGTTCAGGACCAGAGAAAAATGGGGAAGGATAGGAAGGGTTAAAGAGAGGAAAGAGAGAGGGAAGAGGAGAGAGGTCAATAAAGTCTCTTGTTCCTTACCGGTCAGGGCACTCTGGCGAGTTGTCCACATCAGGAGGAGACAGGGACAAAAGGGTCCCAGTTGAGGCTACCACTGGGTCTGGTCCATTGGCAGGCAAGCTGGACCTGAGTACCCCGAGTGGTCATGATGTCAGTTGCAATGAAGAAGAGTTCCCGCCAGAGTCACCATTTGCTGCAGGAAGGGTGACCCCTTCCAGGGCCTGAAACTGGACTCTTGCCTAACACTCAGAAATGAATTGTCTGAGAAGACACATGTGCTGACAAAGCAAGAGATTTTATTGGGAAAGGGCACCTGGGTGGAGAGCAGGAGGGTAAGGGAACCCAGGAGAACAGCTCTGCCACATGGCTTGCAGTCTCAGGTTTTATGATGATGGGATCAGTTTCCATGTTGTCTTTAGCCAATCATTCTGACTCAGAGTCCTTCCTCATAGGGCACACCTTGTTCAGCCAAGATGGATGCCAGAGAGAAGGATTCTGGGAGGTGATTGGACATGTGATGTCTTGTTTTGACCTTTCCCGAACTCTTCTGGTTGGTCATGTCTTATTAGTTCCATGTTCCTTAGCAGGACCTCCTGTCATAAAACAACTCATGCAAATGGTTACTATGGTGCCTGGCCAGGGTGGGCGGTTTCAATCAGTGTGCTTCCACTAACAATGTGAACAAGATGAATAAACACACTGAACTATTTCTCCTCTGTCCATGGTCTTTTGTTGATTTCGCTCAAAATGCAACAGCCTCCTATAAAGGGAACCCAAGCAGTCTATCCCTTAGTCTATGGAATTCTTCATGGCCAGAATACTGAAATGGGTAGCCTTTCACATCTCCAGGGGATCTTCCCCACCCAGGGATCCAACCCAGGTCTCCTGCATTGCAGGTGGATTCTTTACCATCTGAGCCACAAGGGAAGCCCCTTCAAAGGCAGAGAGCAGGCTAAAAACAGAGTGAATATAAGGGTTATACTATTTATTAAAGAATATTTTTGCAAATACTCCTCACCATAATGCTACAGTATCATCTTTATGAAAGTCTGCTGGGAATAATTTTCTATGTGTCTCATTATCAGAAATAACTCTGCTTATCTCATGTTTCTCCTTATTGAATAGTCACTGTAAGCTAGTCCCTCTTTGCTTTGTTTTAAAGGAAATTGAAAGCTAAATGTATGTCTAACACAATATACAGAGTTCAATGGCATCTTTACAAGTCTTTTCTTTTTAAGAAATATCTAATTTTCATAATTTTCTATAATTTATTAGTTTTGTGCTTTATGTATAATATAGAAATAAAAGCAAAAAATGAAATTTTAAAAAGATAATTTCATCAAAATGCAAAACTTCTCTTCTTCAAATAACAATTTAGTAAGTGAAAAGGCAAGTCACAGACTGAAAAAAAAATAAAATACACATATCTGGCAAAGAATTTGCATGCAGAATATGTAAAGACTTATTCAGATTTATGTTAAAGACAAGCATTAAGAAAATGTAATTGAATAAATACTTCACAAAATATATAGGAAGGAACAAATAACATAAAATAATATACACTTTTATTGGGCATCAGTGAAATACAAAGCATAATTCTTAAGATATAGTATATCAAACCTACAGGAATGATTTTTAAAGAAATTGACAGTACTAAAAGTTAGAATGTGAAGCAACTGAAATTCTTATCCATTGTCTTTGTACAGTTCTTGAATCTCCTTAATATTTGCTAGGCTGAATGCTGCCTGATTCATGTATTATTGAATAAAGTTCGTAAGATATTTAAAATTAACATCCAGCAGCACAAATGAATTTTCAAAATATGGTATTAAAAAAAATGTTTGACACCAAAGAGTTGCTGTCATACAATTGCAAAGTTTTAGAATAGACAAATTCATGATGATAGAAATCAAATCAGTGACTACTTCTGGACAGTTTGGGAACAGACTGAGTAAAAGGGAATAAATAAAGCTTCTCTGATTATGTAAATATTGTAAATCATGATTTGAGGTGATGGATAGAGAGGTATATACATTACTAAAATCTTAGGAAAATCTTTACTTAAAATATGGAAACTTTGATCACATGTAAATTCAATAAAAGTATTAGAAGTACTTTTTAATAGAAAAACATGAGCAAAACCTCAAATAAATCTGTGTAGAGCTAAGTTTCTCAACTCTGTGCCCACACACTTAGCCTCTGGACTAATCTGTCAGTTCAGTCACTCAGTCGGGTCTGACTCTTTGAGATCCCAAGACTGTAAAACACCAGGTTTCCCTGGCCATCACCAACTCAACCCAAGCTCATGTCCATTGAGGCAGTGATGACATCCAACCATCTCATCCTCTGTCATCCCCTTCTTCTCCCACCTTCTATCTTTCCTAGCATCAGGGGCTTTTCCAATGAGTCACCTCTGCACATCAGGTGGCCAAAGTATTGTAGTTACAGTTTCAACATCAGTCCTTCCAATAAACACCTAAGACTGATCTTAAGACGGACTAGTTGGATCTCCTTGCAGTCCAAGGGACCCTCAAGAGTCTTCTCCAACACCACAGTTCAAAAGCATCGATTTCTTGGTGCTCAGCTTTCTTTATAGTCCAACTTTCACATGCATACATGACTACTGGGAAAAACATAGCCTTATCTAGATGGACCTTTGTTGACAAGGTCAACTGCTTTATCTCTGCTTTTTAATACACTGTCTAAATTCATCATAACTTTCCTGCCAAGGAGTAGGCTTCTTTTAATTTCATGGCTGCAATCACCATCTGCAGTAATTTTGGAGCTAAAAAAATTAAGTCAGCCAGTTTCCCCATCTATTTGCCATGAAGTGATGGGGCTAGATGTCATGATCTTAGTTTTCTGAAAGTTGAGGTTTAAGTAAAGTTTTTCACTCTCCTCTTTCACTTTCATCAAGAGGCTATTTAGTTCTTTTTCACCTTCTGCCATAAGAGTGCTGCCATCTGCATACTGAGGTTATTGATATTTCTCCTGGCAATCTTGATTCCAGCTTGTACTTCCTCCAACCCAGCATTTCTCATGATATATTCTGCATATAAGTTAAATAAGCAGGGTGACAATATAGAGCCTTGATGTACCCCTTTTCCTATTTGGAACCAGTCTGTTGTTCCATGTCCAGTTCTAACTGTTGCTTCCTGACCTGCATGCAAGTTTCTCAAGAGACAGGTTAGGCAGTCTGGTATTCACATATCTTTCAGAATTTTCCACAGTTTGTTGTGATCCAAAGAGTCAGAGGTTTTGGTACAGTCAATAAAGCAGAAGTAGATGATTTCTGGAATTCTTTTGCTTCATCGATGATCCAGCAGATGTTGGCAATTTGATCTCTGGTTTCCCTGCCTTTTCTAAAATCAGCTTGAACTTCTGGAAGTTCACAGTTCATGTATTGTTGAAGCCTGGCTTGGAGAATTTTGAGCATTACTTTACTAGTGTTTGAGATAAGTGCGATTGTGTGGTAATTTCATCATTTTTTGGCTTTGCCTTTCTTCAGGTTTGGAATGAAAGCTGACCTCTTTCAATCCCATGGCCAC
This sequence comes from Hydropotes inermis, assembly GCA_020226075.1. NCBI lineage: Eukaryota > Metazoa > Chordata > Mammalia > Artiodactyla > Cervidae > Hydropotes > Hydropotes inermis. The sequence continues at coordinate 3,395,086 of CM035286.1, read as the reverse complement.
TGCTGAGTTTCCCAAATTAGCTGGTATACTGAGTGCAACACTTTCACAGCATCATATATTAGGTTTTGAAATAGTTCAACTGGAATTCCATCACCTCCACTAGCTTTGTTCATAGTGATGCTTTCTAAGGTCCACTTGACTTCACATTACAGGATGTCTGGCTCTAGATGAGTGATCACATCATCATGATTATCTGGGTCATGAAGATCTTTTTTTGTACAGTTTTTCTCTATATTCTTTTTACCTCTTCTTAATATCTTCTGCTTCTGTTAGGTCCATATCTTTTCTGTCCTTTATTGAGCCTATCATTGTATAAAGTGTTCCCTTGGTATCTCTAATTTTCTTGAAGAAATCTCTAGTCTTTCCCATACTGTTGTTTACCCCTATTTCTTTGAACTAATCACTGAGGAAGACTTTCTTATCTCTCCTTGTTATTCTTGGAACTCTGCATTGAAATGGTTGTATCTTTCATTTTCTCCTTTGCTTTTCACTACTCTTCTTTTATCAGCTATTTGCATTTCTTTTTCCTGGGGATGTTCTTTATTCCTGTTTCCTGTACAATGTCATGAACCTCTGTCCATCATTCATCAGGCACTCTGTCTATCAAATATACTTCCTTAAATCTATTTCTCACTTCCAGCGTATAATTGTAAGGGATTTGATTTATGTCATACCTGAATGTTCTATTGATTTTACCTTACTTTCTTCTATTTAAGTCTAAATTTATCAACAAAGAGTTCATGATCTGAGTCACAGTCAGCTCCTGTTTGTTGTTGTTGTTGTTGTTTGTTTTATTTTGTTTTGTTTGCTGACTTTATAGAGTTTCTCCATCTTTGGCTGCAAATAATATAATCTGTCTTATTTCAGTGTTGGCCATCTGGTGATGTCCATGTGTATAGTCTTCTCTTTTGTTGTTGGAAGAGGGTGTTTGCGATGACCAATGTGTTCTCCTGGCAAAATTCTATTAGCCTTTGCACTATTTCATTCTGTACTCCAAAGCCAAATTTGCCTTGGAGTTCTTGACTTCCTACTTTTGTATTCCAACCCCCTATAATGAAAATGACATCTTTTTTGGGTTTTAGTTCTAAAAGGTCTTGTAGGTCTTCATAGATCCATTCAACCACAGCTTTTTCAGCATTACTGGTCATGCCATAGACTTAAATTACCATGATATTGAGTGATTTGCCTGGAAATGAACAGAGGTCATTCTGTCATTTTTGAGATTGCATGTAATTACTGCATTTCAGACTTTTTTTTTTTTTTTTACTATGATGGCTACTTCATTTCTTCTAAGAAGTTATTGCTCACAGTAGTAGATATAGTGGTCATCTGAGTTAAATTCACCCACTCCAGTCCTTTAGTTCCCTGATTCCTAAAATGTCAATATTCACTCTTGCCATCTCCTGTTTGACCACTTCCAATTTGCCTTGATCTAACCTTCCAGGTTCTTATGCAATATTGCTCTTTACAGCATCAGACCTTGCTTCTATCACCAGTCGCATCCACAACTGGGTGTTGTTTTGCTTTGGCTCCTCCTCTTCATTCTTTCTGGAGTTATTTCTCCACTGATCTCCAATAGCATACTGGGCACCTACCATTCTGGGGAGTTCATCTTTCAGTGTCCTTTCTTTTTACCTTTTCATAATAATGTATACACTAAGAAATGTATGATGGTGACTTTATGAGCCACTAACCATAATTGGAGGTAAATTTCTTTAATTTATTTCAAAAAACATTTACTGATTTCCCATTCTGAGAAAAGCACTAGAAGATAGTGGCGAAACAGAAACAAAAGTTTTCCTGTCATCAGGTAATTATCTAATAGGATTTGGAAGATTCCAGAAAGAAAATAGTTCAAGGACAATTTAAAAATATTAAAATGTTTTCTAGGACAGGTAACAAAGTCATAATCATTATAGCAAAATCTAGTATAGTACCTGAGATATGGAGCAGGAGGAACCTATAAAAGCATGTGTCATTAGAATGAAAATAAGGTACCAACTTCAAGAAAGAACTGAAAACTAAGTTTCTTACTCTTATTTTAGTCTTTCAGTACAGCGATCTATCCAAGAATTGTTTGCTGTGTCATTTTAAAAGAGCTGTAGGTTGGAGGGAACCACTAAATACTCTTGGGACTTTCTTTTGTCATAACTAGCAAAGAAGGTGCTGGGAAAGATGGGTGCAGCTTTCTAGGTAACTTGTAGGTCAACTTTGTAGATAAATTAGTGTTTAAATGTTTTCTCATAGTGGACTTTGAACTTTATTTTCTTTCTAAAGAGTAAATCAAAATACACAATGATAATAACACTACCTACAAAAAAGTGTAGTGATTGAGAGGCTTAGAAACCTAGCTCTGATTCTGCCTAGCTATTATGGTCATTAAATTTCTTCTTTGCTTTAGCTTCTCACCTGAGAAAGGGAATAATCAGGAGTACCTATGCCATGGAGTGTTTCTGGTGATAACTTAATATACATTGTTTTCAGACTATACTACAAAGCTAAAGTCTACAAGACAATATGGCACCAGCACAAAAACAGAAATATAGACCAATAGAACGTCATAGAAAACCCAGAGATAAACCCATTAGCCTATAGGCACTTTATCTTTGTCAAAGGAATAAAAAATACACCATGGAGAAATCATAGTCTCTTCAATAAGTGATGCTGTCAAAAGCTAAACTCCTAAGTATAAAACAATGACATTAGAATCCTTCCTAATGCCACTCATTAAGATAAACTCAAAATGGATTAAAGACCTAAATGTTAGACCAGAAACTAAAACTCTTAGAGGAAAAGATAGGCAGAACTCATTGTGACAAAAATCACAGCAAGATCCACACAACTCAGGCAACTCAACATCAGAAAAAACAAACAACCCAATCAAAAAATGGACAGAAGATCTAAACAGACATTTCTCCAAAAAAGACATGCGTATGGCTAATAAACACATGAATAGATGTTCAATATCATTTATAATCAGAGAAATTTAAATTCAAACTACAGTGAGGTATCACTTCACACAAGTCACAATGGCCATCATCAAAAAGTCTACCAGAAAAAAAAAAAAAAAAAAAGCGCTAAGGAGGGTGTGGAGAACAGTAAGGGAACTTCTTTAAAATCCCATTACTGTGCATATACCTAGAGAAAACCCTTTACAAAAGCCAGGACATGAAGCAATCTAGATGTCCATTGACAGATGAATGGATAAAGAAGTTATGGTACATATTTACAATGGAATATAACTCAGCCCTTGAAAATGAATTTGAGTCAGTTCTACTGAGGTCAATAAACCTAGAGCCTGCTTTACAGAGTGAAGTAAATCAGAAAGCAGAAAACAAATATTTAATATTAATACATATGTATGGAATGTTGAAAAATAGCACTAATGGACCTACTTTCAGGGCAGCAACAGACACGCAGACATACAAAACAGATTTGTGGACACAGCAAGGGAAGTAGAAGGTGGGACAAATTGCAAGAGCAGCACTGAAACATATATATTACCATATGTGAAATACATAGCCAGTGGGAATTTTCTGTATGATGCAGGGAGTTCAACCCAGTGCTCTCTGACAACTTCCAGAGGTGGGATGGAGTGACTGGGTGGAAGGGAGGCTAAAGGGGTAGAGGACACATGCATGCATACCTCTGGCTGAATCATGTTGATGTATGGCAAAACCAACACAAAATTGTAAAGCAATTAACTTTCAATTAAAAACAAATAAATTTTTAAAAAGACAGCCAACCGAAAATATACATTGTTATAATAATGTTCATTATTTTAAATTTCATTTTAATTAATAATGATTATTATTATTTTACACTCAGCACTGCCTATGATGTCTGGAACAACTAACATGTGTTCAGTAAGTAAGCAAAATTATGCATTAAAATAAGAAATTGAATTTGTCATGTGACCTGACTTTTAAATTTTATTTATTTATTTTTTCAAAGTTGAGTTTTCTTTTATTTCTCAGATTATAAACACTGATAGTACAGTGATGTCTTTTACTTATTTATTTATTTTTTATTTTATTTAATTATAAAAAATAACAACATCATGGCATTTTTTTAAAAAATAAGTTTATTCATTGTAATTGGAAACTAATTACTTTACAATATTGTAGTGGTTTTTTCATGCATTGTTATGAATCAGCCATGGGTAAATATGTGTTCCCCATCTTTAACCCCCTTCCATCTCCTTCCCCATCCCATCCCTCTGGGTCATCCCAATGCACCAGCACTGAGTACCCTCTCCCAGGAATCAAACCTGGACTGGCGATCCATTTCACATGTGATAATATATGTGCTTCAGTGCCATTCTCCCAAATCACCCAAATCTGGCCCTCTCCCACAGAGTCCAAAAGACTTATGCGTATCTGTGTCTCTTTTGCTGTCTCACATAAAGGGATATCATTACTATCTTTCTAAATTCCATATCTTTGCATTAGTATACTGTATTGATGTTTTTCTTTCTGTCTTACTTCAGTCTGTATAATAGGTTCCAGTTTCATCCATCTCATTAGAACTGATTCAAATGTATTATTTTTAATGGCTGAATAATATTCCATTGTGTACCATAGCTTTTGTATCCATTCATCTGCTGATGGGCATATGTTGCTTCCATATCCTGGCTACTATAAACAGTGTTGCAATGAATGTTGGGGTACATGTGTCTCTTTCAGTTCTGGTTTCTTTGGTGTGTATGCCCAGGAGTGGGATTGTTGGGTCATATGGCAGTTCTATTTCCAGTTTTTTTTTTTTTTTTTTTTTTTTTTAAGGAAACTCCAGACTGTTCTCCATAGTGGCTGTACTAGTTTGAATTCCCACCAACAGTGTAAGAGGGTTCCCTTTTCTCCACACCCTCTCCAGCATTTATTATTTACAAACAAAAAGTCTACAGATTTTGGATAGCAGCCATTCTGACTGGTGTGAAATGGTACCTCATTGTGGTTTGATTTGCATTTCTCTGATAATGAGTGATGTTGAGTATTTTTTCATGTGTTTGTTAGCTATCTGTATGTCTTCTTTGGAGAAATGTATGTTTTGTTCTCTGGCCCATTTTTTGATTGGGTCATTTATTTTTCTGGAATTGAGCTGCAGGAGTTGTTTGTATATTTTTAAGATTAATTCTTTATCAGTTGCTTCATTTGCTATTATTTTCTCCCATTCTGAGGGCTGTCTTTCCACCTTGCCTATAGTTTCCTTCATTGTGCAAAAGCTTTTAAATTTAAATAAGTCCCATTTGTTTATTTTTACTTTTGTTTCTGTTACTCTAAGAGGTGGGTCATAGAAGCTCCTGCTGTGATTTATGTCAGAAAGTGTTATGCCTATGTTTTTCCCGAGGAGTTTTATAGCTTATGGTCTTACATTTAAATCTTTAATCCATTTTGAATTTATTTTTGTGTATGGTGTTAGAAAGTGTTCTAGTTTCATTATTTTACAAGTGGTTGACCAATTTTTCCAATACTACTTGTTAAAGAGATTGTATTTTCTCCATTGCATGTTCTTGACTCTTCTCAAAGATAAAGTGTCCATAAGTGTGTGGATTTATCTCTGGGCTTCCTATTCTGTTCCATTGATCTATATTTCTGTCTTTGTGCCAGTACCATACTGTCTTGATGACTGTGTCTTTGTAGGAGAGCCTGAAGTCAGGCAGGTTGATTCCTCCAACTCCATTCTTCTTTCTCAAGATTGTTTTGGCTATTCGAGGTTTTTTGTATTTCCATACAAATTGTGAAATTATTTGTTCTAGTTCTGTGAAAAGTACCATTGGTTGCTTGATAGGGATTGCATTGAATCTATAGATTGTTGTGTGTAGTATATTCATTTTCACTCTTGATTTTTCCAATCCATGAACATGGTATATTTCTCCATCTATTTGTATCCTCTTTGATTTCTTTCATCAGTACTTTGTACTTTTCTATATATAGGTCTTTTTTTTCTTTAGGTAGATATATTCATAAGTATTTTACTCATTTTGTTGCAATGGTGAATGGAATTATTTCCTTAAATTCTGTTTCTGTTTTCTCATTGCTGGTGTATAGGAATACAAGGGATTTATGTGTGTTAATTTTATATCTTGCAACTTTACTATATTTACTGATTAGCTCTATTAATATTCTGGTGGAGTTTTTAGGGTTTTCTTTGTAGTGGATCATGTCACCTGCAAACAGTGACAGTTTTATTTCTTTTTTTCTCAATCTGGGTTTCCTCTATTTCTTTTTCTGCTCTGATTTCTGTAGCCAAAACTTCCAAAATTATATTAAATAGTACAGGTGAGAGTGGGCACCCTTGTCTTGTTCCTGAATTTAGGGGAAATGCTTTCAATTTTTCACTATTGAGGATAATGTTTGCTCTGGGTTTGTCATATCTAGCTTTCATTATGTTGAGGTATGTTCCTTCTATTCCTGCTTTCTGGAGGGTTTTTATCATAAATGGATATTGAATTTTGTCAAACGTTTTCTCTGCATGTGTTGAGATAATCATATGGCTTTTATCTTTCTATTTGTTAATGTGGTGTATTACATTGATTGATTTGTAAATATTGAAGAATCCTTGCATGCCTGGGATAAAGCCCACTTGGTCATAATGTGTGATCTTTATGATATGTTGTTTGATTCTATTTGCTAGAAGTTTGTTAAGGATTTTTGCATTTTTGTTCATCAATGATATTAGCCTGTAGTTTTCTTTTTTTGTGGCATCTTTGTCTGGTTTTGGTATTAGGGTGATGGTGGCCTCATAAAATGAGTTTGGAAGTTTACCTTCCCCTGCAATTTTCTCGAAGACTTTGCATAGGATAGGTGTTGGCTCTTCTCTAAATTTTGGTAGAATTCAGCTGTGAAGCCATCTGGTCCTGGGCTTTTGTTTGATGGAAGATTTTTGATTACAGCTTGAAGTTTGGTGTTTGTGATGGATCTGTTAAGATTTTCTATTTCGTCCTAGATCAGGTTTGGAAATTTGTACTTTTCTAAGAACTTGTCCATTTCTTCCAAGTTGTCCATTTTATTGACAAATAGTTGCTGAGAGTAGTCTCTTATGATCCTTTGTATTTCTGTGTTGTCTTTTGTGATTTCTCCTTTTTCATTTCTAATTTCATTGATTTGATAATTCTCCATTTATTTCTTGATGAGTCTAGCTAATGGTTTGTCAATTTTATTTATCTTCTCAAAGAGCCACTTTTAGTTTTGCTGTTTTTTTTTTTTTTTTTTTTGCTATGGTCTCTTGTTTCTTTTGTATTTATTTCTGCCCTAATTTTTAAGATTTATTTCCTTCTTCTAAACCTGGGGTTCTTCATTTCTTCCTTTTCTAGTTGCTTTAGGTGTAGAGTTAGGTTATTTATTTGACTTTTTTCTTGTTTCTTGAGGTAAGCCTGTATTGCTATGAACCTTCTCCTTAGCACTGCTTTTACAGTGTCCCATACTTTTCGGGTTGTTGTGTTTTAATTTTCATTCATTTTTATGAATATTTCTATTTTTTTAATTTCTTCTGTGATTTGTTGATTATGCAACAGCATATTGTTCAGCCTCCATATGTTGGAATTTTTAATAATCTTTCTTCTGTAATTGAGATCTAATCTTACTGCATTGTGGTCAGAAGATGCTTGGAATGATTTCAAATTTTTTTTTCTTTTAAATTTACTGAAGCTAGATTTATGGCCCAGGATGTGATCTATCCTGGAGAAGGTTCCATGTGCACTTGAGAAAAAGGTGAAATTCATTGTTTTGCGGTGAAATGTCCTATAGATATCAATTAGGTCTCACTGGTCTTTTGTATCATTTAACCTTTGTGATTCCTTGTTAATTTTCTGTTTAGTTGATCTATACATAGGTGTGGATTGTGTATTAAAGTCTCCCACTATTATTGTGTTATTGTTAACTTCCCCTTTCACACTTGTTAGCATTGGCCTTACATATTGTGGTGCTTCTATGTTGGGTGCATATATATTTATAATTGTTATATCTTCCTCTGCATTGATCTTTTGATCATTATGTAGTGTTCTTCTTTGTCTTTTTCACAGCCTTCATTTTATTTTTACTTTATTTTTTTTCATTTATTTTTATTAGCTGGAGGCCAACTACTGCACAACATTGTATTGTCATACATTGTACGACAATAGTAGTTTTCAATACAATGTATTGTCATACACTGACATGAATCAGCCATGGATTTACATGTATTCCCCATCCTGATCCCCCCTCCCTCCTCCCTCACTACCCACTCCCTCTGGGTCTTCCCAGTACACCAGGCCTGAGCACTGGTCTCGTGCATCAAACCTGGGCAGGTGATCTGTTTCACTATAGATAATATACATGTTTCGAAGCTGTTCTCTCAAAACATCCCACCCTCACCTTCTCCCAAAGAGTCCAAAAGTCTGTTCTGTACATCTGTGTCTCTTTTTCTGCTTTGCATATAAGGTTATCATTACCATCTTTCTAAATCCCATATATATGTGTTAATATGCTGTAATGTTCTTTATCTTTATGGCTTACCTCACTCTGTATAATGGGCTCCAGTTTCATCCATCTCATTAGAACTGATTCAAATGAATTCTTTTTAATGGCTGAGTAATATCCCATGGTGTATATGTACCACAGCTTCCTTATCCATTCATCTGCTGATGGGCATCTAGGTTGCTTCCATGTCCTGGCTATTATAAACAATGTTGTGACGAATATTGGGGTGCACGTGTCTCTTTCAGATATGGTTTCCTCAGTGTGTATGCCCAGAAGTGGTATTGCTGGGTCATATGGCAGTTCTATTTCCAGTTTTTTAAGGAATCTCCACACGGTTCTCCATAGTGGCTGTACTAGTTTGCATTCCCAACAACAGTGTAAGAGGGTTCCTTTTTCTCCACACCCTCTCCAGAATTTATTGATTGTATACTGTTGGATAGCAGCCATCCTGACTGGCATGTAATGGTACCTCATTGTGGTTTTGACTTGCATTTCTCTGATAATGAGTGATGTTGAGCATCTTTTCATGTGCATGTTAGCCATCTGTATGCCTTCATTGTAGAAATGTCTGTTTAATTCTTTGGCCCACTGATGAAAGAAATCAAAGAGGACACAAACAGATGGAGAAACATACCATGTTCATGGATTGGAAGAATCAATATTGTCAAAATATCTATACTACCCAAAGCAATTTATAGATTCAATGCAATCCCTATTAAGCACCAATGGTATTTTTCACAGAACTAGAACAAATAATTTCACAATTTGTATGGAAATACAAAAACCCTCAAATAGCCAAAGTAATCTGGAGAAAGAAGAATGGAACTGGAGGAATCAACCTGCCTGACTTCAGACTCTACTACAAAGCCACAGTCATTAAGACAGTATGGTACTGGCACAAAGACAGAAATATATATCAATGGAACAGAATAGAAAGCCCAGAGATAAATCCATGAACCTATGGACACCTTATCTCGAGAAGGGAGGCAAGGATATACAATGGAAAAATGACAACCTCTTTAACAAGTGGTGCTGGGAAAACTGATCAACCACTTGTAAAAGAATGAAACTAGAACACTTTCTAACACCATACACAAAAATAAACTCAAAATTGATTAAATATATAAATGTAAGAGCAGAGACTATAAAACTCCTGGAGGAGCACATAGGCAAAACACTCTCTGACATAAATCACAGCAGGATCCTCTATGACCCGCCTCCCAGAATATTGGAAATAAAAGCAAAAATAAACAAATGGGATCTAATGAAACTTAAAAGCTTTTGCACAACAAAGGAAACTATAAGCAAGGTGAAAAGACAGCCCTCAGATTGGGAGAAAATAATAGCAAATGAAGCAACAGACACAGGATTAATCTCAAAAATACACAAGCAGCTCCTGCAGCTCAATTCCAGAAAAATAAATGACCCAATCAAAAAATGGGACACAGACTTTATTTTAAAATCTATTTTACCTGATATGAGTATTGCTTCTCCTGCTTTCTTTTGGTCTCTATTTGCATGGGACATATTTTTCCAGTCTTTCACTTTCAGTCTGTATGTGTCCCTTGTTTTGAGGTGGGTCTCTTGTAGACAGCATATATAGGGGTCTTGCTTTTGTATCCATTCAGCTAGTCTTTGTCTTTTGGTTGGGGCATTCAACCCATTTACATTTAAGGTAATTATTGAAAAGCATGATCCTCTTGTCATTTACTTCATTGTCTTGAGTTCGAATTTATAAACCTTCTCTGTGTTTCCTGTCTAGAGAAGATCCTTTAGCATTTGTTGAAGAGCTGGTTTGGTGGTGCTGAATTCTCTCAGCTTTTGCTTGTCTGTAAAGCTTTTGATCTCTCCTTCATATGTGAATGAGATCCTTGCTGGGTACAGTAATTGCATTGTATGTTTTTCTCTTTCATCATTTTAAGTATGTCTTGTCATTCCCTCTTGGCCTGAAGAGTTTCTGTTGAAAGATCAGCTGTTATCCTTATGGGAATCCTCTTGTGTATTATTTGTTATTTTTCCCTTGCTGCTTTTAATAGTTGTTCTTTGTGTTTGATCTTTGTTAATTTGATTAATATGTATCTTGGCGTGTTTTGCTTTGGGTTTATCATATTTGGGACTCTGGGTTTCTTGGACTTGGGTGACTATTTCCTTCCCCATTGTAGGGAATTGTTCATCTATTATCTTCTCAAGTATTTTCTCATGGTCTTTCTGTTTTCTTCTTCTGGGACTCCTATGACTCGAATATTAGGGCATTTAACGTTGTCCCAGAGGTCCCTGAGGTTGTCCTCATTTCTTTTAATTCTTTTTTTTTCTTTTCTCCTCCCTGCTTCATTTATTTCTACAATTCTATCTTCTACCTCACTTATCCTATCTTCTGCTAACTACTGTTCGTTTACTCCAGAGTGTTTTTTGTCTCATTTATTGCATTATTCATTATACATTGAGTCTTTTTTATTTCTTCTAGGTCCTTGTTAAACATTTCTTGCATCTTCCCAATCCTTGTATCCAGGCTATTTATCTGTAAATCCAGTTTGTTTTCAAGATTTTGGATCATTTTCACTATCATCATTCCGAATTCTTTTTCAGGTAGATTTCCTGTCTCTTCCTCCCTTGTTTGGTTGGGTGGGCATTTACCCTGTTCCTTTACCTGCTGAGTATTTCTCTTCCTCTTCATCTTGTTTAGATTGCTGTGTTTGTTGTGGCCTTTCTGTTCTGGCAGTTTGTGGTTCCTCTTTATTGTGGAGGTTCCTCACTGTGGGTGGAGTTGGACAGGTGGCTTGGCAAGGTTTTCTTGTTAGGGAAAGTTGTGTCAGCGTTCTGGTCGGTGGAGCTGGATTTCTTATCTCTGGAGTGAAATGAGGTGTCCAATAGTGAGTTTTGAGTTATCTGTGGATTTAGTGTGACTTTGAGCAGCCTGTATATTGAAGCTCAGGTCTATGTTCCTGTGTTGCTGGAGAATTTGCATGATATGTCCTGCTCTGGGACTTGTTGGCTCTTGGGTAGTGCTTGGTTTCAGTATAAGTATGGAGGGTTTTGGATGAGCTCTTATTGATTAATGTTCTCTGGCAACAGGAGTTCTCTGGTGTTCTTAGGCTTTGAACTTAAGCCTCCTGCCTCTGGTTTTCAGCCTTATTCTTATAGTAGCCTCAGTAATGCTCCATCTATACAGCACCAATGATAAAACATCTAGGTTAATGATGAAAACTTTCTCCACAGTGAGGGACACCCAGAGAGGTTCACAGAGTTACATGGAGAAGAGAAGAGGGAGGAGAGAGATAGAGGTGATCAGGAGGAGAAGAGGGGGAATCAAAAGCTGAGAGAGCAAGCTAGCCAGTAATCACTTCCCTATGTGTTCTCCACAATCTGGACCCCTCAAAGATGTTCACGGAGTTACACAGAGAAGAGAAGAGGGAGGAAGGAGACAGAGGTGACCAGGAGGAGAAAAGGGGGAATCAAAAGGAGAGAGACAGATTCAGCCAGTAATCAGTTCCCTAAGTGCTCTCCACAGCCCAGAACACACAAAGATATTCACAGAGTTGGGTAGAGAAGAGAAGGTGGAGGGAGGAGATAGAGGTGACCTGGTGGAGAAAAAGAAGAATCAAAAGGGGGACAGAGCATTCAAGCCAGTAATCACACTCCCAAGTAAAAATGGGTACTGAAGATTGGGTTCTTAAAGGTACAAAATCAATAACAAATACCAAAAAGCAAAGATTAAAAATATAGAGTAGAGGTGAGACTCTTAAAAGTACAATATTAAGCAAACAAACAAACAAACAAGTCACAAAAATAATAGATATATGCATATATATATATGAAGTTTGCTTTAAAAATAGTGTTTTTTTTGGCAAGGTAATAGTAGATTGTAAAAATGAAAATTAAAGGAGTAATACAGGACATTTTTTATTATTTAAAAAATGATAATAGTAAAAATATGTCTAGGAATTTCTCTGAAGCTGTTCTGGACAATGTGGGGTCATTTCAGTTTTAGATAGTTCCTTTATCTGGCTTATACTTCTCAAGATTTATAGTGCACTTCCAATGTAGTCAATGCTAACTACAGGTTTTTAATCTTTTGCACCTGTCACTTCCAAAGCAGTTCCCTCTCTTTATTTTAGCTTCTTTTGTTTGTTGGTCTCTTCAGTGCTTAATTTCTGCTCTGACACAAGGGGATGAAGGTGGTCACTTATTTGGGCTCACTTGTTCAGTCGTGCTGTGGGGAGGGAGGATCACTGGAAACAAATATTACTGGCGTGTGTGGGGAGTACTCGCAGTGTTTCAGCTGCACTGGGTTTGTCCCGTCTCTCAGCATGTGTGTTTTCATGGCCTATACTTCTCAGGCTCTAGGTTGCTCTGCCGGGAACTATCTGAGGTGGGCCTTGGGTTGCGTGCACCTCTGAAGTCTAAGCCGCTCAGGTTCAGATTCTCAAGTACTCTCCAAAGGTGCAGACTCAGTTGGGCCTTCGTTTTGTGCCCTTCCCAGGTCCGAGCATCTCAGGTGACTAGATACTTGGTGAGTGCAGTCACCCCCACCCAGGTGGGCAGTGCATCTTATAGCCTCCCCCATCCCAGCCGCTCAGTTTTCTGGGTGTACAACTGGACACACTTTCTCAGGTGTGCCATGTGTCTCTTCTGGGGAGCTGATCTCTGGCTGAAACCCTCCCAGCTGATGTCAACCACCCATAATCCAAAGAACTCTTGGCTAGCAATGGAGCCTGTTTGCAGTTTGGTGGAGGATGCCTCTCTGGGGCCACGATTGCCCCTTTCCGGCTCTGACTGCCCCCTGCCTGCTTGTCTCCGGGGAGGGATGGGCTGGTCCGCATCCTGCTAGCTCTCCTCTGGTATTCGCTCAGTCCTTCGTTCTGTGAGCCGGTCTGGCAGTGCCTCAGGTAAGGTCTTTTCTCAGGATAGTTCTCTCTCTCTCTTCTCTCTCTCTCTCTCTCTCTCTCTCTCTCTCTCTGTCTCTCTCTCTCTCTCTCTCTGACTATCCCACAGTTTGTGTTGCCATCTCACTTTAGCTCCCTCAGATTGCCCTCAGGGCATTTGAGCCTTGTCTTTACTCTCTGCAATGCAGCCTGCAACCCCTGTTCAGCCCCCACTTTCTGGTAGCAGCTGCGAATGCTGGGAGTTTGCTGTTAGGCACAAAATCTGTGGGGTTTTATTATTTATTTATTTATTTATTTATTTTTCCTCCCAGTTATGTTGTCCTCTGAGATTCCAAGATTCCCCACAGAACCAATGGTGAGAGTGTTTCCTGGTGTTTGGAAACTTCCCTTTTAAGACTCCTTTCCCAGGATGGATCTCCATCCCTACCTCTTTTGTCTCTCTTTTTATCTTTTATATTTTGTCCTACCTCCTTTCAAAGACAATGAGCTGCCTTTCTGGGTGTCTGATGTCCTCCGCCAGCATTCAGAAGTTGTTTTGTGGAATTCACTCAGCATTAAAATGTTCTTTTGAAGAATTTGTGGGGGAGAAAGTGGTCTCCCTGTCCTATTCCTCTGCCATCTTCGTGACCTGACTTTTTAAAACAAATCAACAACTTTCAAAATAATTTCTTAAGATATAAATAAATCTTGTGCAAAAAACATATAGAGTAACAGGCTATAAAAACAAAGATATTTTTCATGGTAAGAAATGGGGAAAATTTCTCATGCACAATGATCTGAGTTGATCAAGTCTGATAATAGAATAGAGAATTCACTTTTAGAGCAAAATCAGTAATCAAATGTAGAAAAAAAAGAGATTTTAGCTTATTTAATGTGAGAAAATTGACAGAAAATAAAATAGTATTGGAAAACAAATCAGGACTTTTCAAAGGAAGGAAATATCAACTGAACTTGTAGCAAAATGACTCCTCATTTCTTCCCATACATTTTAATTCAGAGCAAAATGACATAAGGAAGTCAACAGAATGCTGAAAAGGGTGTGAGAAGTAGTAATGGCAGGTATGTAAAAACAGAACATTATTCAGTTTCATTTATTGAACTTGACTGTCTGCCAATCACCTATTTATATCTTTCCTGATTGCTAGCTAATTCCTGCAAACCATGTGTATAATAAACACACACACACACACACACACACACACACACACACACACACACACCCTTCAATATAACATAAAACCGATTCCCTTAAAGGGAGAGGTTATAGCATAGATTTGGAAACCACTCTATGTATGGACAACAGGGCTGTGAGAAAAACATCAAATTGTCTCCTTTTGGAAAAGCAGGTGTTCTGGAGGTTGTAAGACTTTGCCCTGGCTATTAAGTTTGACAGCTGTGGTCTTGAAGAAATTTTCAAAATATTTTCAGTGATATGAGATGTTATACGCAATTAAGAAACTGTGTGTTAGTGAAAGGGAGCACAGAATTCTCTCAAAAGTTAAAATGAAATGCTATGTCACTTAATAGATTAAGGGCTGGAATAAAAGTTCCCAATATATTTAGTTTCACAGACATTGTTTCCTCTTACATAAAATAAGGCTCTTCATGTTATCTGAAAGAATTCCTTGGAGTTTTAAATATTATAAACTCTGGTTCAGTACTCTATCCATATATATTTCACATATGTTATATATGGAACATAAACGGAATGATTTTTTACATTATTTTCCCCCTAAAAAGTTGGGAAAGTTAGACGTTTTTATTAGAATTTATATCTTATTCAAATTGTATTTTTTGTTACTATTTTGCATAGAGACTGTAAGGGGGAGAATATCAAAGAAAGGAAGGAAGTGTAAAGGGAGGAAGTAGGGAAGACGATGAGCAAGAGAATGATTTCTGGCTAGCCAGGTAACACACAGCTGCCTAGTCTTAGATACAGCATGAGAACTTCTGCAGCTCTGGAAGTCTGAAAACTTTTGAATGATTACTTTGCATTTAACAAACACAAAGATGACTCTTAATGATGCTTAATTGTTTTGTTTAGTTGAACGATGTGATTTATATGTTAGATACTTTTTCCATTCTTTCTCCCTCCCCCAATTCCAGTCCTTTTCAGATGTTCCTTATTTTGGAAAATGGTAGTCACAATATAAAACCAAAAAAAAAAAAAGTAGTCTGGTAGACTCTAACCCTTAAATTCTAAATGTTTAAACATTTAGAGGTGAGAGACTAAGCAAATATTTGGAAAGAACAAAAGGAAGAAAAGTAGGCCTTTACAGAAACTTCTATTAAATATACCCCACTGCTATTCAAATTAAAACAGGATTTCTTCAGTATTGGAAAAGGGGCAAAGAATACAGAAGATATAATGAAAGTTTCATGGGCCTAAGAGAGAAGGTGCCTAGAGAGGTTTAGGGGACTTAAAAGCTACAAATGTTTTAAAGCCTGTTTGTGGACCCTTGGTTTTTCCTACATAGGCAGCAAGGTTCCAGCTACATCCAGCCTATATTTTAAGTAGGCTATTAGGCTAAAGACAGTATTTTAAGTAGGTTTTACATGGGAACACAAAGAATTTTTAATTGGAATATGCATTGCTGTTGTTCAGTCACTAAGTCATGTCCACCTCTTTGTGATGCTATGAACTGTGGCACCTAAGACTTCCCTGTCCTTCACTATCTCCCAGACTTTGCTCAAACTCAAGTTCATCGAGTCAGTGATGCGATAGAATCATTTCATCCTCTGTCGTTTCCTTGGCTTCTTGCTCTTAGTTTCTCAGCATCAGGTCCTTTCCAAAGAATCAGCTCTTCGAATCAGGTGGCCAAAGTATTGGAACTTCAGAGTCAGCGTCAGTCCTTCCAATGAATATTCAGGGTTGATTCCTTTTAGAACTGACTGGTTTGATCTCCTTGCAGTCCAAAGGACTCTCAAGAATCTTCTCCAGCACCACAGCTTGAAAGCATCAATTCTTCGGTGCTCAGCTTTCTTCACAGTCCAACTCTCACTTCCATACATGACCACTGGAAAAACCATAGCTTTGACTAGATGGACCTTTGTTGGCAAAGGTTTGTTGGTAAAGTCTTTACTTTTTTAATATGCTATCTGGAGTGGTCATAACTTTCCTTCAAAGGAGTAAGCGTCTTTTAATTTCACGGCTGCAATCACCATCTGCAGTGATTTGGGGCCCCCCAAAATAAAATCAGGCACTGTTTCCACTGTTGCCCCATCTATTTCTCATGAAGTGATCAGACCAGATGCCATGATCTTAGTTTTCTGAATTTTCATCTTTTAGCCAACTTTTTCAGTCTCCTCTTTCACTCTCATCAAGAGGCTTTTTAGTTCCTCTTCACTTTCTGCCATAAGGGTGGTGTCATCTGCATATTTGAGTTTATTGATATTTCTCCTGGCAATCTTGATTCCAGCTTGTGCTTCTTCCAGCCCAGCATTTCTCATGATGTACTTTGCGTATAAGTTAAATAAGCAGGGTGACAATATACAGCCTTGACATGCTCCTTTTCCTATTTGGAACCAGTCTGTTCCATGTCCAGTTCTAACTGTTTCTTCCTGATCTGCATGTAAGTTTCTCATGTGGCAGGTCAGGTCATCTGGTATTCCCATCTCTTGAAGAATTTTCCACAGTTTATTGTGATCCACAGAGTTAAAGGCTTTGACATAGTCAATAAAGCAGAAATAGATGTTTTTCTGGAACTCTCTTACTTTTTCAATGATCCAGCAGATGTTGGCAATGGGGTTCTCAAGGCAAGAGTACTGAAGTGGTTTGCCATTCCCTTCTCCAGGGAACCACATCCTGTCAGACCTCTCCACCATGACCCGTCCGTCTTGGGTGGCCCCCCATGGCCTGGCTTAGTGTCTCTGAGTTAGACAAGACTGTGGTCCTGTGATCAGATTACCTAGTTTCTGTGATTATGGTTTCAGTGTGCCTGCCCTCTGATGCCCTCTCACAACACCTGCCATCTTACTTGGGTTTCTCTTACCTTGGGCGTGGGGTATCTCTTCACGGCTGCTCCAGCAAAGTGCAGCCGCTGCTCCTTACCTTGGTGGAGGGGTATCTCCTCATGGCCACCCCTCCTGACCTTGAACATGGAGTAGCTCCTCTCGGCCCTCCTGCGCCCATGCTGCCGCTGCTCCTTGGAAGTGTGGTAGCTCCTCTCGGCTACTGCCCCTGACCTCGGGCTTCTAATTCCACCTCTCCCTTACCTCCCAACCGCTGTTAACCACAAATCTGTTCCCTTTTTATGAGAGTTTATTTTTAAAGCATAATTGACCTACACACAAAATAATATGATATTGATATACATTTCTGTAATCACCATGATAAGACTCATTACCATATTAAAACATGCAAATATATTATGCAGTTATTAGCTATATTCCCCACACTTTATATTTCATATCCATAAGGCATTTGTTTTGCACCTGGAAGTTTGTTTCTTTTAATCTCCTTCATCTATTTCTTTCTTTGATCAATTTCCTCCCATCCGTCAACCACTTGTTTTTCCTCTCTAACTTTATATTTTGTTAAATTGGTTCATTTGTTTTGGTTTTTAAGATTTCACATATGAGTGCAATCATTTCATACTGTATTTGTCTTTCACTTACTTAACTTAAAATAATACACTCTAGATTCATTCATGTTGTTTCAAGTGGAAAGATTTCATCCCTTATTGGCTTGGGAATTTCTTTTTAAAGTGTCTGATTCTGTGCAGCTCCATGGACTGCAGTCTTTGAGGCTACTCTGTCCATGAGAAATCTCCAGGCAAGAATACTGGAGTAGGTTGCCACGCCCGACTCCAGGGAATCTTTCCAACCCAGGGAACAAACTGAAGTCCCCTGCAATGCAGGTGGATTCTCTACCAGCTGAGATACCAGGAGGGAAGCCCCATATGTGTAAATAAATATATCCATATATATATATATATATATATATATATCCATATGCATCTATATACATACATATATCACATCTTCTTTAATAATTCATCTGTCAAGGAACATTAAGGTATCTTCAATTTCTTGGCTATTGTACATAGTGTGGTATGAAAGAACACTAGGGGTGCATGTATATTTTCAAATTATGATTTTGTATGTATACTTTCAAATTATACTTTGTATGTATATTTTCAAATTAGAGTTTTGTATATACAATTATTGTGTATGTATATTTTCAAATTGTGTTTGGATATATGCTCAGGAGTAGGATTACAGGATCATATGGTAATTCATGTCTTCACTGGAGAAATATCTATTTAGGTCTTTGGCCCATTTTTTTTATTAGAATGTTTTATTTGATGTTTGTATATTTTGGAGGTTAATCTTTGTTGGCTGCTTTGTATAAAAATGTTTTATTCCATTCTATAAGCTGTATTTTGGTTTTGCATATGTTTTCCTTTGTTATGCAAAAGCTATTTAAGATTAATTAGATATCCTTGTTCATTTTATTTTTATTTCCATTACTCTAGGAGACAGATCCAAAAACATATTGCTACAAATAATGTCAGAGGGTGTTCAGCCTGTTTTTCTCTAGGAGCAATATGGTGTGGTCAGTGAACCAGAGGCAGGCTTCCTGGAGTGTGAAGTCAAGTGGGCCTTAGGAAGCATGACCACAAACAAAGCTAGTGGAAGTCATGGAATTCCAGCTGAGATACTCAAAATCATAAAAGATGATGCTAGTAAAGTGTTGTATTCAATATGCAGCACTTTTGGAAAGCTCACAGAGGCTTCAAAACTAGAAAAGGTCAGTTTTCATTCCAATTCCAAAGAAAGGCAATGCCAAAGAATGTTCAAACTACCAATAATTGTGTTTACTTAGCATACTAGCAGTGTAAT
Organism: Hydropotes inermis; assembly: GCA_020226075.1. NCBI lineage: Eukaryota > Metazoa > Chordata > Mammalia > Artiodactyla > Cervidae > Hydropotes > Hydropotes inermis. Next base: position 3,375,903 of record CM035286.1, on the reverse strand, counting down.
GCTCAATATCCTTTAAACTAGGCTTCAACAGTACATGAGCTGAAAACTTCTAGATGTACAACCTGAGTTCATAAAAGGCAGAAGAACCAGAGATCAAATTTTCAACATCCATTTGGTCACAGGAAAAGCAAGGGGATTCCAGGAAAACATCTATTCTGTTTCATAGACTAAGTGAACACCTTTGGCTATGTAGTTCATAACAAACTATGGAAAACTCTTAAATAGATGGGAATAATATCATGCCACCTTACTTACAGGTCACTCCTGACAAAACTGTTTGCAGGTCTAGGAACAACCATTAGAATCAGACATGGAACAATGGGCTGGTTCAAAATTGGGAAAGGAGTACATTGAACCTGTACATATCATCATCTTGTTTATTTAGCTTATATACAGAATATATCATGCAAAATGCCAGGCTGGCTGAATCAAAGCTGGAATCAAGATTGACAGGAGAAATATAAAAAAAACTCAGATATGCAACTGATACCACTCTAATGGCAGAAAGTGAAGAGGAACTAAAGAGCCTCTTGATGAGGGTGAAATCAACTTTCAAAAAACTAAGATCCTGACATCTGGTTGCATCACTTCATGGCAAATAGATGGAGAAAAAGTGGATAAATCTTATTTTCCTCAGAGCCAAAAATCACTGTGGATGGTGACTGTAGCCATAGAATAAAGACATTTTCTCCTTAGAAGAACTGATTCAGTCATATCCAACTCTATATGACCCTGTGAACTGTAGCCCACCAGACTCCTCTGTCCAGTGGGATTCTTTACTCAAGAATACTTGAGCAAGTTGCCATGCCCTTCTCCAGGGGATCTTCTGGACCAAGAGACTGAACCTGTGTCTCATATCTCCTGCACTGGCATGCAGTTTCTTATGGCTAGCACCACCTGGGAAATATGACAAATGTAGGTAGTGTTTTATTTATTTATTTATTGTTTCCATTTATTTTTATTAGTTGGAGGCTAATTACTTTACAATATTGTAGTGGTTTTTGCCATACAATGACATGAATCAGCCATGGATTTACATGTGTTCCCAAGCCTATTCCCCCTCCCGCCTCCCTCTCCTTCCCATCCCTCTGGGTCTTCCCCGTGCACCAGCCCTGAGCACTTGGCTCATGCATCCAACCTGGGCTGGTGATGTTTCACCCTTGATAGTACACTTGTTTCAAAGCTCTTCTCTCAGAACATCCCACCCTCGCCTTCTCCCACAGAATTCAAAAGGCTGTTCTGTACATCTGTGTCTCTTCTTCTGTTTTGCATACAGGGTTATCGTTACCATCTTTTTAAATTCCATATATATGCATTAGTATACTGTATTGCTCTTTATCTTTCTGGCTTACTTCACTCTGTATAATTGGCTCCAGTTTCATCCATCTCATTAGAATGGATTTAAATGAATTATTTTTTTATGGCTGAGTAATATTCCATGGTGTATATGTACCACAGATTTCTTATCCATTCATCTGCTGATAGACATCTAGGTTGCTTCCATGTCCTGGCTATTATAAACAGTGCTGCAATGAACATCAGGGTACACGTGTCTCTTTCAGATCTGGTTTCCTCGGTGTGTATGCCCAGGAAGGGGATTGCTGGGTCATATGGCAGTTCTATTCCCAGTTTTTTTAAGGAATCTCCACACTGTTCTCCATAGTGCCTGTACTAGTTTGCATTCCCACCAACAGTCTAAGAGGGTTCCGTTTTCTTCACACCCTCTCCAGCATTTGTTGCTTGTAGACTTTTGGATAGCAGCCATCCTGACTGGCGTGTAATAGTACCTTACTGAGGTTTTGTTTTGCATTTCTCTGATAATGAGTGATGTTGAGCATCTTTTCATGTGTTTGTTATCTATCTGTATGTCTTCTCTGGAGAAACGTCTGTTTAGATCGTTGGCCCATTTTTTGATTGGGTCATTTATTTTTCTGGAATTCAGCTTCAGGAGTTGCTTGTATATTTTTGAGATTAATCTTTTGTCTGTTTCTTCATTTGCTATTATTTTCTCCCATTCTGAAGGCTGTCTTTTCACCTTGCTTATAGTTTCCTTTTTTGTGCAAAAGCTTTTAAGTTTAATTAGGTCCCATTTGTTTATTTTTGCTTTTATTTCCATTATTCTGGGAGGTGGGTCATAGAGGATCCTGCTGTGATTTATGTTGGGGAGTGTTTTGCCTATGTGCTCCTCTAGGAGTTTTATAGTCTCTGGCCTTACATTTAGATCTTTAATCGATTTTGAGTTTATTTTTGTGTATGGTGTTAGAAAGTGTTCTAGTTTCATTCTTTTACAAGTGGTTGACCAGCTTTCCCAGCACCACTTATTAAAAAGGTCGGCTTTTTTCCATTGCATATTCTTGCCTCCTTTGTCGAAGATAAGGTGTCTGTAGGTACGTTGATTTATCTCTGGGCTTTCTATTTTGTTCCATTGATCTATATTTCTGTCTTTGTGCCAGTACCATACTGTCTTGATGACTGTGACTTTGTAATAGAGCCTGAAGTCAGACAGGTTGATTCCTCCACTTCCATTCTTCTTTCTCAAGATTGTAGTGTTTTAAAACGCAGAGGCATCTCTTTGCTGTCAAAAGTCCAAAGAGTCAAAGCTATGGTTTCTGTAGTAGTCATGTACAGATGTGATAGTTGGGCAATAAAGGAGGCTGAGCATTGAAGAATTGATGCTTTGAATTACAGTGCTGGAGAAGGCTTTTGAGAGCCCATTGAACAGCAAGGAGATCAAACCAATCAACCTTAAAGGAAATCAACCCTGAATATACTTTGGAAGGATTGATGTTGAAGCTGAAGGTCCAGTACTTTGACCACCTGATGCAAAGAGCTGACTCATTGGAAAAGACGCTAATGCTGGGAAAGATCAAGGGCAAGTGGAGAAGGGGATGTCAGAAGATGAGATGGTTGGATGACATCACTTAATCAATGGACTTGAGTTTGATGGTGGCTTCACAGAATGAATTTGGGAGTGTTCCTTCTTCTACAGTTTCTTTTTTTTTTTTTAAAAGAATAGCTTAAGAAAGGTAGGTGTTAAGTCTTTTCTAAATTATAGTATTTTTCTATGAAGCCACCCCGTTCTGGACATCTGTTGTTTGGATGCTTTTTAATCACAGTTTCCATTTCATTACTTATAAAAGATTTTTTCATATTTTCTCTTTCTTCCTGATTCAGTCTTGGAAAATAGTACTTTTCTAAGAATTTGTTTACGTCTAGATTGTTCATTTATTGGCAAATATTTACTTGCCTCAGTCTATTATGACCCTTTGTATGTCTATGCTCTCAGCTGCAACTTCTCATTTCTATTTTTATTCATTTGGGCCCTCTCTTTTTCTTGGTGATTCTGACTGAAGGTTTATCAGTTTTGATATTTTTCACAAAACATCTTTTATTTTCATTGCTCTTTTCTACTGTTTTCTTGTCTCTATTTCATTTATTTCTTTTGTGATTTTTTTCATTTCTTCCACTAAATTTGGGTTTTGTTTGTTCTGTTATTTTTATTTAAAAAGATTAGGTTGTTTATTTTTAGATTATTATTGTTTGCTAGAGTAAAATTGTATTGCTATAAATTTCCATCTTAAAACTGATTTTATTGTCTCATAATTTTGTTTTGTTTTGTTTTCCTTTTCATTTTTCTCTAGATAGGTTTTTAAATTTCCTCTGATTTCTTTAATGATGCATTGGTTGGTTGGCAACATATTGTTTAGACTCCACGTTTGTGTCATTTGACATTTTTTCCCTTATATTTAATTGCTAATCTCATATTGAAGTGGTCATAAAACAATGCCTAATTTGATTTCCATTTTCTTAAATAGATCAAGACTTGTTTTGTGGCCCAGAATGTGATCTATTCTGGATATTGTTCCATGTTCACTTAACAGATTCTGTATTCTGCTGCTTTCAAATGGAATGCTCTATGATGGTGGTTTAGTTACTTAGCCATGTCTGACTCTTGTGATCCCATAGATTCTAACCCACCAGGCTCCTCTGACCATGGGATTTCCCAGGCAGGAATACTGGATTGGGTTGCCATTTCCTTCTCCAAGGGGTCCTTCCAACCCAGGGGTTGAATTTAGGTCACATGCATTACAGGTGGATTCTTTACTGACTGAGCTACCAGGGAAGCCCTATAAATATCAATTAAGTCCATCTGATGTAATTTATAACTTAATACTTTTGATTCCTACTTGATTTTTTTCTTCTGAATGATCTGATGTAAAATGAGGTGTTAAAGTTCCATTATTATTGCAATTCTGTCAATTTCTCTTTTTAGGTTTGTTAACATTTGCCTTATATATAGAGGTGCTCCTATGTTGGATGCATATCTATTTACAATTGCTATATCGTCTTCTTCAACTGATACTTTCACCATTGTACGTTGTCCGTCTTTGACCCTTGTAAGTCTTTGTTTTGAAGTCCCTTTGATTCTTAGAAACATATGTTCTGAAGTCTCTTTTGTCTGGTACTAGTACTTCAGCTTTCTTTTGATTTCAATTTCAATGAAATATCTTTTTCCATCTTCTCATTTTCAGTCTGCATGTGTCCCTAGATCTGAAGTGGGTCTCTTGTAGACAGATTATATATATAATCTTTTATATCCATTCAGTCAGTATATGTGCATTGGTTGTCACCCATTTACATTTAAGGTATTTATTGACTGGTTTTTATTACAATATTGTTGGGCTTCCCTTGTGGCTCAGCTGGTAGAGAATCCACTTCCAATGAGGGGGGCTGGGTTAATTCCCTGGGTTGGGAAGATCCCATAGAGAAGGGGAAAGGCTACACACTCCAGTATTCTGGCCTGGAAAATCCCATGGACTCTATAGTGCATGGGGTCACAAAGAGTTGGACACAACTGAGTGACTTTCACACTCACACTTACAATATTGTTACTAGTTTTGGATTTTTTTTTTCCTTCCTTTTCTCTTTTGCTTTCTGCTCTTGTGATTCAGTGACAGTATTTAGTGTTGTGTTTGGATTACTTTTTCTTTTATATGTATGCTGCTGCTAAGTCGCTTCAGTTGTGTCCAACTCTGTGTGACCCCATCGATGGCAGCCCACAAGGCTCCCCCGTCCCTGGGATTCTCCAGGCAAGAGCACTGAGTGGGTTGCCATTTCCTTCTCCAATGCATGAAAGTGAAAAGTGAAAGTGAGGTTGCTTAGTCATGTTCAACTCTTAGTGACCCAGGGACTGCAGCCCACCAGGCTCCTCCATCCATGGGATTTTCCAGGCAAGAATACCTAGACACAGGTAATTGGCCACAAACCCAACAATTGGATTGATTTCTAAAACTAGAATAGGATCAGGCCTATGACAGAAAAGCATTTGATTTACATACAAAGGTCTAAGAAGTCAAGAAAACATTATAAATGATCATATGAATCAGGTCCAGCATCTTGGGCAAGCTGTCTAACTCTGATATCGTCATCTTCTCATCCTGGTGTAGTATAGTTTTTTCTCTATTTAAGCATCATTTTAAGATGAGATCAGGTCAGCTGTCTTCTCTATAGACCAATTAAGTGTAGGGGCCTTTGGAAGTGGGAATTAATCTAAGAGTTAATTTCCCTTTGGCTTCATTGTGCATGAGCTAGTTAACAGTACCTGATAAAAAAAAGTCCTTCCATTCAGGTTGGAGACATTCCCTTAAATTATGTCTTTTTTTCCAGTTCTGGTTGCAGGTCATGAGGCATCTGATTTTCATCCAAAGATAGATTACTGAGATAAGCTTCAGAAACAAACTTTGGGTGTTCTTTAAGAATTCAATTAAATTTTACATTAATATCACATAACACCAAAGAACTATCCAAGAAATGAGTCTTACTACATGCAGACCTCCATTAACAAACTGGGATTTAACATTTATTGAAACATCTTTTTCTCCCTAAAATTACCCTCATTTTTATCAAATATAACAAAATTAAGGCTAGCTTGTTTTCAAAATAGATCTGTTCTCACTAATTTTGGTCTGATGATTTATATAACCATAATTGATCATAGACTTTATTTTGCTGAAACATTTGTAGAATCTCAGACTGAAATTTTACAATAAAGTAGGGCCGGGAAACTCACACCAAAGGCTTATCACAGATTTTGCCTAACAAATCTAGGTGAATGCTTCCTTTTTTAAGGTCTCAAAAATTCCTTGAGATTTTTGTACCTGTCAGTGAGATAACCTACCTAGCTCATTTGATAAACTTAGTGGAAAGCTAAGAGTTTCCAATTTCCAGAGAGGTCAGATAGAAAATTGTTTTGTTTTAATGTATAATTTTACCAAATTATTTTCCTAATTAGTTTGAGAGGAAGGTTTTCACTACTCCAGGAAAACACAAGATTCAAACCTGTAATTTTTCAGAGAGAAATCATAGAAGTTCTAAGCATATTCACTGTACAATTTTGTTGTCTGGTTTCATAAGGTTTTGCTATAGCAGTTTATAAGTATATATGATTGTTTTAAGTTGCTGATCTGTTCATGTCAAGTGCATTTCAAATATCCTACATTGTACACTTTCAGATTACTGGTTTTGTATCATATTTGTGTGTGTATAATTTCCTACCTTTGCTGCTTGTTTCCCTTTACTGGTGAAGTTGCTCATTCCATAATTTTCTTGTTTCTGCTTGTGTCCTTTTCTATTCTGCCTAGAGAAGTTCCTTTAGCATTTGTTGTAAAGATAATTTGGTGTTATTGAATTATTTTAATTTTGTTTTTCCATAAGATTTTTTATATCTCTGTCAAATATCAAGAAGAGCATGCTGGGAAGAGTATCCTTGCCTATAGGTTCTTCCCTTTCACCACATCAAACATGTCATGCCACTCCCTTCTGTACTTGAGTTTCTGTTGAAAAAATCAGCTGATAACTTTATGAGGATTCCTTTGTAATTTAGTTGCTGCTTTCCTCTGCTGCTTTTATTATTTTCTTTCTATTTTAAATTTCTGTCAGTTTGATTACTATGTGTCTTGGTGTGTTCCTCCTTGGTTCATCTGTATGGGACTATGCATTTCCTGGACTTGGGTGTCTGTCTTCTTTCTCATGTTAGGGAGATTTCAGCTCTCAACTCTTCATATACTTCCTCAAGCCCTTTATCTCTCGCTTCTACTTCTTGGGCTACTATAATGCAAATGTTTAATGTTGTTGCAAAGGCCTCTTAATCAGTTCTTATTTCTCTTTATTTTTTCTTTATTCTGTTCTGCAAATGTGACCTCTACCCTTCTTTCAGCTCACTTATCCATTCTTCTGCGTCCTTTATTCTGTTATTCTTTCCTTCCAGTATATTTTTTATTTCAATATTGTATTCTACAACTCTGGTTGTTATTTATATTTTCTAATTCTTTGTTAAAAAAACAAAAACAAAAACCTTCTTGTATCATTTCTGTTTGTGCATCCATTTGTTTCTGAGACCTTGAATCATCTTTATGATCAGTACTCTGAACCTTTCTCAGGTAGATTGCTTCCATCCACTTCACATAGCTGTTCTTCTGAGGTTTTTATCCTGTTCTTTTGTCTGGAACATATTCCTCCACAGTCTCATTTTGTCTAAATTTGTATTTGCATTATTACGTATGTGGAAAGTTAGTTATGTTTCTCAACTTTGGAGAAGTGGCCCTCTGGAGGATATATCCAAGCAGCACAGTCCTTTCTTGTTACCACAAGGACCAGGGGCCAGTGGTCCCATGGTAAACACATATCCTGTGTTTACTGACTCAGTTCCTTAGGCTGTGGGATGGTAATTTTGTTGCTTCTGAAGTCTATCCACCGGTGGGTGAAACTAGATCTGGGCCTTTGGTGGCCAGGGCCATTTCAAGTGGTGTGTCTAGAGGCAGCTCTGGGCTCAGGAAGTCTTCTCAGCAGTCTCTCTGCTGATGGGTGGGGCTATGCTATCACTTTATTTGTTGTTTGACCTGAGGCATCCCAGCACTGGAGCCTACAAGTTGTTGACTGGTGCCAGCATTTGGTGCTAAATGTCAGACTCCTGCAGAGCTTATGCTGATGAATGCTCCTTAATGTCTCTGCCACCAGTGTCCTAGTCCCTAGAGTGAGCCACTGTTATCCCAATTTCTAGAGAACACCCTCTAAAAACCACATGTAGGTCTGGTCTATGCTCCTATGAAATCAGTTCTTTTCCCTGGGTCCCAATACACATGAGATTTTATGTGCATCTTCCAAAGGTATAGCCTTTGTTCCCCAAGTTCTGAGAACCTCATGTAATGAAGCCCTTTAAGCTTTTATTTTTTTTTTTTTAATAAGCCCTTTATGGTCTTAAAACCATATACTCTGGTGGCCTCTTCTCATTATCCTAGGGTTCCAGCAGGGGAGAGTGATATGGGGCTCAGATATCTCCTTCCTGTGAGAAAACTTAGTGATTAATTATTCTCCAGTTTCTAAGTTGCCCACCTGAGGTGTTTTCAGTTTTGATTATACAGTGATTGTTCTCCTCCTTCGTCCTCATTGCAGTTTCTTTTTAAAGTCTTTAAATGTAGAATATACTTGATCGTATGTTTTCATCTTTTTTTTATTGATGGTTCTTTTTTTTTTTTTAATTTATTGTTCATCAGTTAGTTGTAGTTTTGTTGTGCTTGTGAGAGAAGGTGAGCTCAAGTGAAGGAGGGCATAGCAACCCACTCTAATATTCTTTCCTGGAGAATCCCCATTGACAGAGGGGACTGGTGGGCTATGGTCCATATGGTCCCAAAGAGTCAGACACGACTGAAATGACTTAACACATATACATATAAATATGTTCACATATATATCCATTCATCTATTGATGTGCATCACAGTTCCATATCTCGGTTACTGTAAATAATGCTGCAATGAATATCAGTTCAGTCGCTCAGTCGTGTCTGATTCTTTGGGACCTCATGCACTGCAGCACACCAGACTTTTGTCTATCACTGACTCCCAGAGCTTGTTCAAACTCAGGTCCATCGAGTCAGTGATGTTACCCAATCATCTCATCCTATGTTGTCCCCTTCTCCTCCTACCTTCAATCTTTCCCAGCATCAGGGCCTTTTCCAAGGAGTAAGTTCTTTGCATCAGGTGGCTAAGGTGCTGGCGTTTCAGCTTCAGCATCAGTCCATCCAATAAATATTCAGAACTGATTTATTTATTTCAGTAACGAACATATGTGTGTATATATATTTTCTTTTTTTATTTTTTTATTATTTTTTCTGTTTCCATACAAATTATAAAATATTTTATTATAGTTCTGTGAAAACTACAATTTGCAATTTAATAGAGATTTCATTGAATTCATGGATTGCTTTTGGTATTGCTATTTTCACAATAGTGATCTTTCAATCCTAGAGTATGTTATATCTTTCCATCTTTGCTGCATGTTTGATTTCATTCAGCAGTGTCATACTTTTCTGTAGATAGCTATGCTTTCTCTTTAGGTATGTTAATTCCTAGATTTTTTTTTTTTTTGTAATGGTTAAAAGGATTATTTCCTTAGTTTCTATTTCTGAGTTTTTATTCTTAGTTTATAGGAATACAAGGAATGTTTGTGTATTAATTTAATATCTTGGAAATTCCCTAAATTCATTGATTCATTATTGTAATTTTCTGGTAGCATATTTTGGGTTTTCTATGTATAGTATCATGTTATCTGCAAAGAGTGAGAGTTTTACTTCTTCTTTTCCAAAATAGATTTGTTTTATTTTTCCTTCTATGATTGCTGTGGTTAGAACTTCCAGAACTATGCTGAATAATAGTAGTAAGAGTGGGCACCCTTAGCTTCTTCCTGATCTTAGAAGAAATGCTTTCACTTTTCCATCATTGAGAATAATGTTTGCTGTGGTTTTGTCAGACATGGCCTTTGCTATGGTGAAGTAAGTGTTTCCTATGCTGATTTTATGGAGAGTTTTTAGCATAAATGGGTGTTGAATTCTGTTGAAATATTTCTCTACATCTATTGAGATGATTATATGGTTTCTATCTTTCAATTTATTAATATGGTGTATCACATTGATTGACTTGTGCGTATTGAAGAATCTTTGTATCATTGGGACAAACCCCACTTGATCATGGTGTGTGACAATATATTGTTGGATTCTGTTTGCTGGCATCTTGTTGAGCATTTTTGCATCTATGTCCATCAGTGTTATTGGCATGCAGTTTTATTTTTTGATATGCTATCTTTTTCTGGTTTGGGTGTCAGGGTGATGATAGTCTTGTAGAATGAGTATTGGGGTTTTCTTCTGCAGCTTTTTGGAAGAATTTGAGCAAGATAAATGTTAGTTCTTCTCTAAATGTTTGATAGAATTTACCTGTAAAGTCATCTGGCCATGGGCTTTTTTGTTGTTGTTGAAATATTTTTATTACACTTTCAATTTCTGTGTTAGTGATTAGTCTGTGCTAGTGATTAGTCTATTTCTTACTGGTTCAGTCTTTGAAAGTTGTAGTTTTCTATGATGTAGTTCATTTCTCCCAGGATGTCTTTTTTATTGGCATGTAGTTGCTCATAGTGTCTTTTATGATCCTTTGTAATGCTGCATTGTCATTTGTAATGTCTCTTTTTCATTTCTAATTTCATTGATTTGAGGCTTATCTCTTTTTTCTTGGTGAGTCTGGTTAGTGGTTTGTTAATTTTTTTTTTTTTTAATCTTCTCAAAGAACCAGATTTCAATCTTGCTTACCTTTGTTATTGTTTTCTTCATTTGTTTTTCACTTATTTTGTTCTGATCTTTATGACTTCTTTCCTTCTGCTAACTTTGGGGCTTTGTTGTTGTTCTTTTTTCTTGATTCTTTAGTTTAAACTGTTCATGTAATATTTTTCTGATTTCTTTAAGTAGGCTTATTTTACTATAATTTACCTCTTTGTACTGTTTTTACTATATCCTCTAGGTTTAGAGTTGTTATGTTTTCATTTACAGTTTTTCTAGCTGTTTTACTTCCTCTTTGATTTCTTCAGTTTCCTCTTGGCTATTTAGAACCATATTGTTTAGCATCCTTGTATTTGTGTTTTCAATATTTTTTTTTCCTGTAATTGACATCTAATTTTATAGTTTTTACTCTGAAAAAAAATGCTTGATAAAATTTAAATTTTATTATTTTTACTGAGATATAATTTACTCAGGATATAATTTACCCTATAGAATGTTCCATGTGCAGTTGAGGAAAAACAATTCTACTTCTTTAGATGTAATGTCCTGTAGACATGGATTAGATCCATCTGGTCCAGTGTGTGTCATTTCAGACTTGTGTTTCCTTTAATCTTCTGGATGGATGATCTGTCCACTGTTGTGATTCGAGTGCTAGTCTCCAATTATTATTGTGCCATTGTTTCTTTATCTTTTTATATTGTTTAGCATTTGCCTTCTGTATTGTGGTGTTCCTATGTTGAATGCATGTATATTTATAGCTGCTATATCTTCTTCTTGGGTTGATCATTATATAGTGTTCTTCCTTGTCTTTTGCAATGATTTTTATTTTTATTTTTTTTTATTTTTATTTTTTTTTGATTTTTATTTTAAAGCCCATTTTATCTTATGTGAATATTACAACTCCTGTTTTCTTTTCATTTCCATTTGCTTGGAATATTTTTTTTTCCAGCTTTTCACTTTCAATATATATGTTTCCCTAGCTCTGAAGTGGGTCTCTTGTAGACTGGGGTCTTGTTTTAGTATCCATTCAGCCAATCTGTCTTTTGGTTGAAGTATTTAATCCATTTACATTTAGGTAATTGTTGATATATATGATCATATTACCATTAACTTTATTGCTTCAGATTTGCTTTTGTAGGCCTTTCTCTCACGTGTGTTTTCCGTCTTGAGAAATTCCTTTAATTTTTTGGTAAAGTTGGTTTAATAGTACTTAATATTCTTTTATGTTTATCTGTAGAACTTTAGTTTTCTCCTTCCATTCAGGTGTTTCATGTTTCCACAAAATAATTTAGAATTGTTTATTCTGGTTCTGTGAAAAATGGCATTGATATTTTAATTGAGATTGCATTGAATCTATAGATTGTTTGGTGGTAGTATGGACACTTTAACAATATTGAGTGTTCTAATTCATGATCATGTTATGTGTTCCCATCTGCTTATGTCATCTATAATTTCTTTCATCAGTATCTTATAGTTTTCTGATTATATGTCTTACCTCCTTAGATAGATTTATCCCTAGGTGTTTCATTCTTTAAAAGCAATTGTAAAGGAAATTGTTTCCTTAATTTCTTCCCTGAACTTTTGTTGTCAGTGTTTAGAAATGCTACAGATTCTGTGTATTAATTTTGTATCCTCTAACATTTCCAAATTCATTATGAGTTACAGTTTGTTTTTGTTTTTGTTTTTGTTTTCCCCTGGTGGTATCTATAGAATTTCTATGTATCAGTTCAGTTCAGTCGCTCAGTCTGTCCGACTCTTTGTGACCCCATGAACTGCAGCACACCAGGCCTCCCTGTCCATCAGCAACTTCTGGAGTTTACCCAAACTCATGTCCATTGAGTTGGTGATGCCATCTAACCATCTCATCCTCTGTCATCCCCTTCTCCTCCTGCCTTCAATCTTTCCCAACATCAGGGTCTTTTCAAATTAGTCAGCTTTTTGCATCAGGTGGCCAAAATATTGGAGTTTCAGCTTCAGCATCAGTCCTTCCAAAGAATATTCAGGACTGATTTCCTTTAGGGTGGAATGGTTGAATCTCCTTGCAGTTCAAAGGATTCTCAATAGACTTCTCCAACACCACAGTTCAAAAACATCAATTCTTCTGCACTCAGGACCAGTTTTATTCTTGCTTTCCAATTTGGATTATTTTTATTATTTTTCTTGTCTGAATGCTGTGACTAGAACTTCTAATACTAAGTTAAATAAAAGTGACAAGAGTGGGTATAATTGTCTTTTTACTTATATTAGAGGAGATACATTCAAGGTTTTCACTGTCAAGTATTACATTCACTGTGGACTTACCATAATGATCTTTATTATGGTAAGACATGTCTCCTCTTATACTCATTGTATTTAGTTTTTAATGTCAGTTAACACTGAGTTTTGCCAAAAACTTTTTCTGCATCTATTAAGATTATCATTTGATTTGTATACTTCAATTTGTTAATAGATGATAAAGTTGATTGGCTGTTTATATCCTTGGACTAAATCCTACTTGGTCTTTCTTGGCATATGATCATTTTAATGTATTATCAAATTCAGTTTGCTAATATTTTGTAGGGAATCTTTGCATCTATGTTCATGTCTTATTTGTTGCTTTTTTTCCGTCTCTCAGCTGTGTCTGACTGAGACCCCATCGACTGCAGCATGGCAGGCTTCCCTGTCCATCATCTGGAGCTTGCTCAAACTCATGTCCATTGAGTCAGTGATGCCATCCAATCATCTCATACTATGCTGTCCCCTTCTCCTCCTGCATTCTATCTTCCTCAGCATCAGGGTCTTTTCCAATGAGTTGGCTCCTTGCATTAGGTGGCCAAAGTACTGGACCTTCAGCTTCAGCTTCAGTCCTTCCCATAAATGTTCAGGGCTGATTTCCCCTAGGATTGACTCCTTTGATCTTCTTGCAGTCAAGTGACTCTCAAGAGTATTCTCCCCAACACCACAGATTGAAAACATCACTTCTTGAGTGCTCAGCCTTCTCTATGGTTCAACACTAACACTCATACATGACTACTAGGAAAACCATAGCTTTGACTAATGGACATTTGTTAGCAAAATAATATCTCTGCTTTTTAATATGCTGTCTAGGTTTGTCATAACTTTTCTCTCAAGGAGCAAACATCGCTTAATTTCAAGGCTGTAGTCTCTGTCTGCAGTGATTTTGAAGCCCAAGAAAATAAAGTACTTTGCTGCTGCCATTGCTTCCCCATCTATTTGCAATTTTATTATATTCTGTATTTCTGTTTTGTGTTTAAATTCATTTATTTCTGCTCTGATCTTTATGATTCGTTTCCTTCTACTGATTTTGAATTTTGTTTGTTCTTCTTTTCCTTGTTTCTTTAGGTGTAGCATTAAATTGCTTATTTTAGATTTTTTTTTCTCCTGAAGCAGGCTTTTAGTGCTGTAAACTTATCTCTTAGAACTCTTTTGTTGCAAAAAAAAAAATTAAATCATTGTGTTTTATTTTTCACTTATCTCCAAGTATTTCATTTCTTCTTTTATTTTTTTCAATGATCAATTAATCATTTAGTGACACATTGCTTAGCCTCCACATGTCTGTAGGTTTTTCATTTATAAGTAGACTTTTGCTTCTACCTGGCCTGTTTTACTTGGATCATTTAAACCATCCAAGACTTTACTAATTTTAGATTGTAACTTCTAGCTCTATAAAGAAGTTTATAAGAACCAAAATATCATATTAATAAACTCATGTACAGCTGTATGTGCTTATTTTCTAACAAGATATTCTGAAGTTCCAGTTGATTTTATTTTAGATAGAATCTGGGTGTGGTTAGGTTTTAGTTGCCATTTTCACTACCTGCAGAGACTAGTCACTCACAAAATAAGGCAGAAAGTAATAAAATGTAAAAAAAAAATGCCTTATCTTTAGCAAGAAGATTAAATTACCACTTTGTACTCTATTAAATTCTTCACAATAATAAGGGTAGTAAAAAACAAAACAAAAAGTATACTGTGGATAATTAATTATTATAAATATCACCTTATGGAGTCCGAGCCCTTTCACAGTGCATCATCTCCTCATTTGCTTCTTTTTGTGCAGTGGAGACACTTTTATTGTGATTTTGATACCCCCACTGCTCTGAATTTGACATTTCTGACACATTGCATTATCTGGCATATGACTCTTAATCAGGTACATTACTTGATAATTAACTTGATAAATGTTGATTCATCTTCTGTCACTTTATTAAATTCATCTGCCAGTCCTGAGATTTATTTTCTACCATTTAGACATTAACCTGCAACTTTAGTGTTCTCTAGATTCCAGAAATGTTTTCTAAAACTTCTATACATTTCACTCTCCTGGTTGTTCTCTTACACAGTTAAAAAGTCTGATAATTTATCTTTTTTCTTTCTTTTTCTGGTAGCAAATCAACAAATGCAAACTAGGATCTTTTATTTTTATTTGTTCATTTATTTTTCAATTATTTATATTAAATTCAGTTCAGTTCAGTCACGCAGTCATGTCCGACACTTTGCAATCCCATGAATCACAGTACGCCAGCCCTCTCTGTCCATCACCAACTCCAGGAGTTTACTCAAACTCATGTCCATCAGTCAGTGATGCCATACAGCCATCTCATCCTCTGTCGGCCCCTTCTCCTCCTGCCCCCAATCCCTCCCAGCATCAGGGTCTTTTCCAATGAGTCAACTCTTTGCATGAGGTGGCCAAAGTATTGGAGTTTCAGCTTCAGCATCAGTCCTTCCAATGAACACCCAGGACTGATCTCCTTTAGGATGGACTAGATGGATCTCCTTGCAGTCCAAGGGATTCTCAAGAGTCTTCTCCAACAACATAGTTCAAAAACATCAATTTTTCAGTGCTCAGCTTTCCTCACAGTCGAACTCTCACATCCATACGTGACTACTGGAAAAACCATAGCTTTGACCAGACAGACCTTTGTTGGCAAAGTAATGTCTCTGCTTTTCAATATGCTGTCTAAGTTGGTCATAACTTTCCTTCCAAGGAGTAAGCGTATTTTAATTTCATGGCTCCAGTCACCATCTGCAGTGATTTTGGAGCCCCCCCAAAAATAAAGTCTGACATTGCTTCCACTGTGCCCCCATCTATTTCCCATGAAGTGATGAGACCAGATGCCATGATCTTAGTTTTATACTAGTTGGAGGCTAATTACAATTTTGTAGTGGATTTTGCCATACATTCATATGAATCAGCCATGGATTTACATGGATCTTTTATTTTTAATTTGTAGTAGTTCTACACAGTTTGGTTCATTTCAGTCACTCAGTCATGTCCAACTCTTTGCAACACCACATACTACATCATGCCAGGCCTCCCTGCCCATCACCAACTCCCAGAGAATACTCAAACTCATGTCCATTGAGTCAGAGATGCCATCCAACCATCTTATCCTCTGTCATCCCCTTATCCTCCCACCTTCAATCTTTCCCAGCATTGGGTTCTTTTCAAATGAGTCAGCTCTTAGCATCAGGTGTCCAACGTATTGGAGTTTCAGCTTCAGAATCAGTTCTTCCAATGAACATTCAGAACTAATATCCTTTAGGATGGACTGATTGGGTCTCCTCACAGTCCAAAAGACTCTGAAGAGTCTTCTCTCACTCAGTAGTTCAAAAGCATTAATTCTTCTGTGCTCAGCTTTCCTTATAGTCTGACTCTCACATCCATACATGACTACTAGAAAAAACATAGCTTTGACTAGATGGACTTTTGTTGGCAAAGTAATGTCTCTGCTTTTTAATATGCTGTTTAGGTTGTTCATAGCTTTTCTTCCAAGGAACAAGGATCTTTTAATATCATGGTTTCAAAATATATTGGCAGTGATTTTGGAGCCCAAAAATATAAGGTCTGTCACTAGTTCCACAAAAGGAGAGATTTTTTTTTTCCATATCATTTATTTTCCAGAAGAGGACAGATTTTGTTTTGCCTGTGCATCACAAACTCCCAGAGCTTGCTCAAACTGGTGTCCATAGTCAGTGATGCCATCCAACCATCTCATCCTCTGTTGCCTCCTTCTCCTTCCACCTTAAACCTTTCCCAGAATCAGGGTCTTTTAAATGAGTCAGTTCTTCACATCAAGTGTCCAAAACATTGGAGTTTAAGCTTCAGCATCAGTCCTTCCAATGAATATTCAGCATTGATTTCCTTTAGGATAGGCTGGTTGGATCTGTTTGCAGTTCAAGGGACTCTCAAGAGTCTTCTCCAACACCACAGATAAAAGCATCAACTCTTATGTGCTCAGCTTTCTTTATAGTCCAATTCTCACATCCATACATGACCACTGGAAAAAAACAACTTTGACTAAATGGACCTTTGTTGGCAAAGTAATGTCTATTATTTTTAATATACTGTCTCATTTGGTCACCAAAGGTTATTTTTACTTTTTGTGTGTGTGTGTGTTTGTGTGTGTGTTTCATTTATTTTTATTAGTTGGAGGCTAATTACTTTACCATATTGTAGTGGTTTCTGTCATACATTGACATGAATCAGCCATGTATTCCCCATCCCTATTCCCCCTCCCACCTCCCTCTCTACCTGATCCCTCTGGGTCTTCCCAGTTCACCAGGCCCAAGCACTTGTCTCATACATCTTTTATTTTCATGGCTGCAGTCACCATCTGCAGTGATATTGGAACCCCAGAACATAAAGTCTCTCACTGTTTCCTTTGTTTCCCCATGTATTTGCCATGAAGTGACAGGACCAGATGCCATGAACTTAGTTTTCTGAATGTTGAGTTTTAAGCCAACTTTTTAACTCTCCCCTTTCACTTTCATCAAGAGATTCTTTAGATCCTCTTCACTTTCTGCCATAAGTTCAGTGTCATCTGCACATATGATTATTGATATTTCTCCCAGCAATCTTGATTCCAGCTTGTTCTTCATCCTGCATGGCATTTTTCATGATGTACTCTGCATATAAGTTAAATAATCAGGATGACAATACACAGTCTTGATGTACTCCTTTCCCTATTTGGAGCCAGTCTGTTGTTTCATGTCTGGTACTAAATGTTGCTTCTTAGCCTGCATATAGATTTCTCAGGAGGTGGGTAAGTTGGTCTGGTATTCCCATCTCTAAGAATTTCCCACAGTTTGTTTTTATCCACACATTCAAAGGCTTTGGCATAGTCAATAAAGCAGAAGTAGTTTTTTTTTTTTTTTTTTCTGGAACTCTCTTGCTTTTTAAATGATCCAGATTATGCTGGCAATTTGTCTCGGATCCCTCTGACTTTTCGAAATCCAGTTTGAACATCTGGAAGTTCACTGTTCACCTATTGATGAAGCCTGTCTTGGAGAATTTGAGCGTTACTTTGCTGATGTGTGAGATGAGTGCAATTGTGTTTTATTTTGAACATTCTTTGGCATATTCTTAAACATATTCTTTGCCTCACATAATTACCAGTTTGGTGTAGTTGTTGTTATGTGGAGAACATAAAGCTGAATTCTCAAAACAACTTCCCCTGTAACTTTTCAACAGAAATGCCACATCATTCAAGGGTCTAGAATAAGATAATCACTTTTCTGCAAAAGAAACAATGGTGAATACTCAGAGCAATAAAGAGAGATACTTTCTAATAAGGTTGCAAGGAAGCTAAGTTTAAAAAAAAAATGAGAAATTATGCAAAGGTTGTCCAAACACACTAAAAAGAATGAAGAATTTAATTTAACCCACCACAAGCAAAATTCTTGTTGTCTGCTATATGTTCATTTTACATGAAAAAAACTCAAGATGGCAAATTAGGATATAATAGCTGGAATAAATAAGATGCTTTCCCAAGTTTCACTAGAAATATTTACAGTTCAACTTACTTCATATGTTTTGAAATTCAGTAGTAGAGATATGCAAGTTTTAGCAATTGCCTAAGTTAGTTCCCTAGCCTATTTCAAATTCAATATGCAGTTTTTCTGGAAAGAATTATCTGTGATAGCTACACTGCCCACATAGTTTTCTTTAATGTTTGCAGTAGCAGAGGAAGAAATTGATGCAAGAGAATAAATACCAGTGATAATACTTTCTTTCTAAAGAATATATGTCTAAGAGAGATATTATGAACACCAACTGTAAATTACTATACCAAGTTAATACTAAAATTTATATATATATATATATATATATATATATATATATATATATATATATATATTTAAAACTAACTAGGTAGCAAATGGAGATATCTACTTCTCCTTTATTGATTCCGCCAAAGCCTTTGACTGTAGATCACAACAAACTGGAAAATTCTTAAAGAGACAGAATATCAGACCACCTGATCTCCCTCCTGAGAAGCCTGTATGCAGGTCAAGAAGCAACAGTTAGAACCAGACATGGAACAACAGATTGTTTCCATATTGGGAAAGGAGTATGTCAAGACTGTATATTGTCACCCTGCTTATTTAACTTATCTGTAGAGTACATCATGTGAAATGCTGGGTTGGATAAAGCACAAGCTGGATTCAAGATTGCAAGGAGAAATATCAAAACTTCAGATATGCAGATGACACCACCCTTAGGGCAGAAAACGAATAACTAAAGAGCCTCTCCGAAAGTGAAAGAGGAGATTAAAAAAACTGGCTTACAACTCAAGAGTCAAAAAACTAAGATCATGGCATCTGGTCCCATCACTTCATGGCAAATAGATATAAAAGCAATGGAAATGTGACATAATTATTTTCTTAGGCTCCAAAATCACTGCAGATGGTGACTGCAGTCATAAAATTAAAAGATGCTTGCTCCTTGGAAGAAAACTCTGAGCAAACTACACAGCATATTAAAAAACAGATACATTACTTTGTTGGCAAAAGTCCATCTAGGGAAAATGATGGTTTTTCCCATAGTCATGTATTGATGTAAGAGTTTGGTTATGGATACGCTGAGCACCAAATAATAGATGTTTTTGAACCATGGTGTTGGAGAAGTCTCTTGAGAGTTCCTTGGCCTGGAAGGTGATCCAACCACTCAATCCTAAAGGAAATCAGTCCTGAATATTCATTGGAATAACTGATGCTGAAGCTGAAAGTCCAGTACTTTGGTCAACTGATGTAAAGAACTGACTCCATAGAAAAGACTCTGATGCTGGGAAAGATTGAAGGTGGGAGAAGAAGAGGACAACAAAGGATGAGATGATTGAATGACATCACTGACTTGATGGGCATGAGTTTGAGCAATCTCCAGGAATTGGTGATAGACAGGGAAGCCTGGCGTTCTACAGTCAGTGGAGTCACAAAGAGTCGGACATGACTGCGCTACTAATCTGAATATATATATGGATATATCCATATATCCATATATCTATATATCTATATCTATATATCTATATATCTATATATATATATCCATGCTAACTTCTCCATTCGTCCAACCCTCTCTTTCCCCCACTGTGTCCACAAGCCATTTTCTACATATGTATCTACATTCCTTCCCTGAAAATAGATTATTCAATATAATTTTTCTAGTTTCCATATATATGTGCAAGTATATGATAATTGATTTTTTTCTTTCTGTCTTTGTATAACAGACTCTAGGTTCATAATCCTCACTAGAACTGACAAATTCATTTTTTATGGCTAATTGTTATTCCATTATTTATATGCACCCCAGTTTCTTTATCCATTCATCTGTAGCTGGACTTGTATTTTGTTTCCATGTCCTGAGTATTATAAATAATGCTGCAATAAACAATGGGGTAAATGTGTCTTTTAGACTTGTAAATTTCTGGAGCTATATGTCCAGTAGCGAAATTGTGGGTCGTATGGTATATTTATTCCTAGATTTATAAGGAATCTCCATAATGTTCTCCATAGAGGCTGTATCAGTTTACATCCCAACCAACATTAGGAGGGGTCACTTTTCTCCATCCTCTCCAACGTTCATTGTTTGTAGATTTTTGATGATGTCCATTCTGAGTGGTATGAAGTGATACCTCATTGTAGCTTTTATTTGCATTTCTCTAATAATTAGTGATGTTAAGAATCTTTTCTAACTGTTGCTTCCTGACCTGCATATAGGTTTCTCAAGAGGCAGGTCAGATAGTCTGGTATTCCCATCTCTTTGAGAATTTTCCACAGTTTATTGTGATTCACACAGTCAAAAGCTTTGGCATAGGCAGCAAAGCAGAAATAGATGTTTTACTGGAGCTCTCTTGCTTTTTCGATGATCCAGTGGATGTTGGCAATTTGATCTCTGATTCCTCTGCTTTTTCTAAAACCAGCTTGAACATCTGGAAGTTCACGGTTGGTGTATTGCTGAAGCCTGGCTTGGAGAATTTTGAGCATTACTTTACTAGTGTGTGAGATGAGTGCAGTTGTGCAGTAGTTTGAGCATTCTTTGGAATTGCCTTTCTTTGGGATTGAAATGAAAACTGACCTTTTCCAGTCCTGTGGCCATTGCTGAGTTTTCCAAATTTGCTGGCATATTGAGTACAGCACTTTCACAGCATCATCTTTTATGATTTGAAACAGCTCAACTGAAATTCCATCACCTCCACTAGCTTTGCTTGTATTTAACTTATAGGCAGAGTACATCATGAGAAACACTGGGCTGGAAGAAGCACAAGCTGGAACCAAATTGCCAGAAGAAACATCAATAACCTCAGATAAGCAGATGACACCCCCCTTATGGCAGAAAGTGAAGAGGAACTAAAAAGCCTCTTGATGAAAGTGAAAGAGGAGAGTGAAAAAATTAGCTTAAAGCTCAACATTCAGAAAACAAAGATCATGGCATCTGGCCCCATCACTTCATGGGAAATAGAATTACTCTACTAGGTGGGTGAAAGAAGATCTTGCTGTGATTTCTGTCAAAGAGTTTTCTGCTGACTTAATAGTTTCTGTCCTCACATTTAAATCTTTAAGTTTGTTTTTGTATATGGTGTAAGAAAGTGTTCTAGTTTCATTTTTTTTTATATATCTAGTTTTCCCAGCACCACTTATTAAAAAGGTTTCTCCATTGTATATTCTTGACTCCTTTGTCAAAGATAAAGTTACCACAGGTTTGTGGGTTCTATCTTGTTCGATGGTTCCATTGGTATATTTATGTTTTTATTCCAGTACTATACTATCTTGATGACTACAGATTTGTATTCACCCAGCTTGAAATAAAGAAGTTGATTCTTCCACCTCCATTTTTATTTCTCAAAGTTGCTTTGGTTAATGGGGGTCTTTTGTGTTTCCATACAAATTGTGAAATTTTTTGTTTTAGATCTATGAAAAACATCATTTGTAATTTGATAGGGATTGCATTGAATCTGTAGATTGCTTGGATAGTACAGTCATTTTCACTTTATTGGTTCTTCCGATTAAAGAACATGGTGTGTCTCTCCATCTGTTTTTTTGTGTGTTTGATTTATTTCATGAGTGTCTTATAGTTTTCTGCATACAGATCTTTCACTTCTGTAGGTAGGTTTATTCCTAGGCGTTTTATCCATTTTGTCTAATGGTGAATGAGACTTTTTTCTTTAATTAATTTTTTTTTGAGTTTTCACTGTTAGTGTCTAGAAATGCAACTAATATTTTTTCTATGTATTAATTTTATATCCTGTGTCTTTATTAAATTCATCAATTAGCTCTACTAATTTTCTGGTGGCATCTTGAGGATTTTCTATGCATAGTATCATGTCATCTGAAAACAGTGAGAGATTTACTTATTCTTAATCAATATGAATTCCTTTTATTTCTTCTTCTCTGATTGCCATGTCTATGATTTCCAAAACTAGAGAGAGTGAGCACTCTTGTTTTGTTAACTAATCTTAGAAGAAATGTTTCAGGTTTTCACAGTTAGGAATTTTGTCATCAATTTTCTCATATATAGCCTTTATTATATTCAGGTAGGTTCTTTCTAGGCTTACTTCATGAAGAGGTTTTATTATAAATAGGTATTAATTTTTTCATAAGTTTTTTCCACATCTATTGAGATGATCATATTTTTTAATCTTTTTTATTCATTTATTTCAGTTGGAAGATAATTACTTTATAATATTGTAATGGTTTTTGTCATTCCTCAACATA
This sequence comes from Hydropotes inermis, assembly GCA_020226075.1. Lineage (NCBI taxonomy): Eukaryota > Metazoa > Chordata > Mammalia > Artiodactyla > Cervidae > Hydropotes > Hydropotes inermis. Next base: position 3,353,308 of record CM035286.1, on the reverse strand, counting down.
AATTGCTCATAGACATACATGTACCCCCTCCCTCATGAGTTCCCCCCCACTACCATATTCATCCAGGTTGTCACAGAGCACTAGCTTTGAATTCTGCAACATACTTCAAACTCCCACCAACTATCTATTTCACATATGGTAATGCATATACTTCAATACTATCTCTCAAATCATCCCAGCTCCTTCTCCCATTGAGTACAAAAGTCTGTTCTTTATGCATTTGTCTCCTTTGTTGCCCAGCATGCAGGACAGTCAGTATCATCTTTCTTAATTCCATACATGATGATATGTTTTCTTTATCTTTCAGTTTAATACGGTTATCGCATGGATTGATTTGAATATATTAAAGAATCCTTGCATCCCTAGAATAAAAGCCAGTTGACCATGATGTATAATCCTTTCAATGTGTTGTTGGATTCTATTTACTCATATTTTGTTGAAGATTTTGCACCTATATTCAACTGTGATACTGACCTATAATTTTATTTATTTGTGATATTGTTGTCTGGTTTGGTATCAAGTAGCCTTGTAAAATGAGTTAGGCAGTTTTCCTTCCTCAGCAATTTTCTGGAAGTGTTTAAGCAGGATAGGTGTTAGCATTCCTCTAAGATTTTGGTAGAATTCACCTGTGAAGCCATCTGGCCCAGGGTTTTTATTTGTTGGAATATTTTAATTATGGTTTTGATTTCTGTGCTTGTGGTTAGTCTGTTCAGATTTTCTATTTCTTCCTGGTTCAGTCTCAGAAGGTTATACTTTTCAAAGAATTAGTCCACATCTTCCAGGTTGTTCATTTTATCAGTATATAGTTACACATAGTAGTCTATTATGATCATTTGTATTTCTGTATTGTCTGTTGTAACTTCCCTTTTACATGTATACTGTTAATTTGCATTTTCTTTATTTTTCTTGATGAGTCTGGCTTACTGTTTGCCAATTTTTTTTAATCTTCTCAAATAATCAGCTTTAATATTAATGACCTCTGATATTGTTTGCTTCATTTATTTTTCATTTATTTCCACTCTGATCATTATAATCTGTTTATTTCTTGTATTTTTGAGGTTATTTTCTTCTTCTTTTGTAGTTGCTTCAGGTGAAAGTTTAGGTTATTTACTTGTTTTTTTTCTAATGTTTCTTGAGCTAGGCTTGTATCACTATGAAATTCCCTCTTAGCACTGCTTTTACTGTTTTCCATAGGTTTTTGAGTACTTATATTTCCACTGTCATTTGTTTCTAGTTATTTTTTATTTCCTTTTTTATTTATTCAATGACTTCTTGGTTACTCAGAAGCATAACCATTGTGTAACCTCCATGAGTTTGTGTTTTTTATGTTGTTTTTTTCCTGTGCAGTTGATTTCAATTTTTATAGCTTTGTGGTGAGAAGTTCAGTTCAGTTCACTTGCTCAGTTGTGTCTGACTCTTTGCAACCCCATGGACTGCAGCATGCCAGGCTTCCCTGTCCATTAACAACTCCCAGAGAGCCTACTCAAACTCATGTCAATTGTGTAGGTGATGTCATCCAACCATCTAATCCTGGTGGTGAGAAAGGATGTCTGAAACTATTTTCATTTATTTACTTTTTAATTTATCAAGGCTTGATATGTGACTCGAGATGTGATATATCCTCAAGAATGTTCCATGTGCACTTGAGAAAACAAAGAAATCTACACTTTTTAAAAAATAACATATCCTGCAGATATATACTAGGTCCATGTGATCCAATGTACCATTTATAGCTTGCATTTCTTTATTGATTTTCTATCTAGATGATTTGTCCATTGCAGTGAGTGGGGTGTTAAAGTCTCCCACTATTATTGTGTTACTGTATATTTTCCCTTGAATAGTTGTTAGCATTAGCCTTATGTACTGAGGTGCTTTGGGGGCATATGCATATATAGTTGTTATATCTTTTGCTTGGATTGATTCCTTGATCATTATGTAGTGTCATCCCTTATCTCTTGTAAAGGTCCTTATTTAAAAGTTGAGTTTATCTAGTGTGAGTATGGCTACTCTCGCTTTCTTTGGATTTCCATTTGCTTGAAATATCTTTTTCCAACTTCTCAATTTGAGTCTGTATGTGTCCTTAGGCCTGAAGTGGGTCTCTTGTAGACAACGTGTATAGGGGTCATTTCTTTTTTTTTATTCATTTAGAGAATTTGTGTCTTTTGGTTAGAACCTTTAATCAACTTATATTTAGGTGATTTATATATATATATATAAATTATATTATATATATATATATATATATATATATATATATATATATATATTTCTATTTACTTTATTCTTTCAAATTTGTTTTTGTAGGTCATTTCTCTTGTGTTTCCTGTCTAGAGAAGTCCCTTTAACAATTTTTGTAAAGCTAATTTAGTGGTGCTGAATCCTCTTAACTTCTATCTGTAAATATTTCATTTCTCCTTCAAATGAATGAGATCTTTGCTGGGTAGAGTAATCTTAGTTCTATGTTTTTCCTTTTATCACTTTAAGTATATCTTTTGACTCCCTTCTGGCCCTCTGACTTTCTATTGAAACATTAACTGTTAGCCTTGTGGTGCTCCTCTTATATGTTTTATTGCTTTTTATTTTGCTGCATTTAATTTTTTTTTCTTTGTATATAATTTTCACTAGTCTGATTAATATGTGTCAGGGTGTTTCTCATTGGGTGTATTCTGTATGGGACTCTGATCTTCTTGGATTTGGGTGGCTATTTCCTTGTTTATGTTGGGGAAATTTTCAACAATACCATGAAATATTTTCTCATATTTTTTTATTTTTCTACTCTTCTTCTGTGACCACTGTAATTCAAATTACATCTTAATGTTGTCCCAGAAGTCTCTGAAACTCTCTTCATATGTTTTTATTCATCTTTTCATTATTCTGCTCTGCTTCAGCTTTCTTTTACCATTCTATCTTCCAGCTCACTTATCCATCCTTCTGTCTCAGTTATTCTGGTATTGGTCCCCTCTAGTGAATTTTTATCTCAGGTATTGTTTTTCCATTGCTGACTGTCCACACTTAATCATTTCTATGTTTTTGTTAAACATTTATTTTTTTATTCTTGATTCATGTCTTCATTCTATTTCTCTGGCACTTTTTATTTCCAAGATTTAGGAATATCTTTAATATCATTGAGCTTCCCTGGTGGCTCATATAGTAAAGAATCTGTCTTCAATGCAGGAAAACCAGGTTTGATCCCAGTATAGGGAACATCGTCTGCAGAAAGAAATGACTAACCACTAGAGTATTCTTTCCTGAGACAGAGGAGCCTGGTGGTCTACAGCCCATAGAGTCAAAAAGAATTGAACACAGCTGAGCAACTAACACTTTCACTTTTCACTAGCTGTCATTACTCAAGTTCTTTATCATGTAGATTGCTTATTTTATTTTCACTGTTTCTGTGTGTGTGTGTGTGTGTGTGTGTGTGTTTGGTCTTGAAGATTTTTTCCATGTTCCTTCACTTGCTACATGTTTCTATTTTCATTTCATTTCATTTCATTGGTGATCTCCTTTCTGTAGGCTGCAGGGTTGTAATGCCTTTTATATATGGGGTGTGCCACCATTGGGGTGGATGGTAGCCTAGGGATTTCAGTTTTCTTAAATTTACTGAGTTTCAATTTTTGACCCAAGATATGACCTATCTTAGAGAATGTTCCATGTGCACTTGAGAAGAAGGTATATTCTTCTGCATTTGGATGGAATATCCTGAAGTTATCAATGAGATACATCTTGTGTAATACATCATTTAAGACATGTTTTTTCTTATTAGTTTCTGTTTTGATGATCTGTCCATTGATGTAAGGGGGGTGATAAAGTCTCTTACTATTATTGTGTTACTGTCAATTTCTCCTTTTGTGTCTGTTATTGTTTGTTTTATGCATTGAGGTGCTCCTATGTCAGGTGCATAGATACTTACAATTGTTATGTCTTCCTCTTGCATTGATCCCTTGATCATTATGTAGTGTTCTTCCTTATCTCTTGTAGTATTCTTTATTGTAAAGTCTGTTTTGTCTGATATGAAGATTGGTACATCAGCTTTCTTTTGCTTTCAGAATTTATTTTTCCATTCTCTCAGTTTCAGTTTGTATATGTCTTTAGATCCAAAGCACTTATTTTAGTTTTTTGGGCTGGATGCTTATAGCCATGAACTAAATGTTTGTCCTTGCTTTGAAAGGAGCAGTATACAAAGTTTACATTTATTGTGCAAAAATGTTTCCTGGGATAGTTTATATGAAATAGCTTCAGTTGCTAGATTTGAATGTGTGAAGAAACCATACATATGTGTATTAATGACATGTGCATCTATACCAGAAATAACTATAATGTTTTTAACATATTTGTTAAAATATTTTCAAGTATGAAATCAGAATTTTTCTCTGCACCAAGCAAAGTATTTCAATGAGGTTCATGAAGTTGGAATAAAAACAAAACTTCATAAATCAGTTTCATAAAGTAAATATGTATATACCTAATTGCTTTTGAATAAAGAATATTTAATGGGGACATATATTTACTTGTTTTAACCTGGGTCTATATAACAGGTATAAATTCCATTTATGAAGGGACTTTTTTAAACAAAATTAGTATTTGTACTTATGCGAGGAGCATCTGGTCACATAACTTCATGGATGGGGAAAAGGTGGAAACAATTATATATTTTCTTTTTAGGGCTCTAAAATCACTGTAGATGATGACTGCAGACATGCAATTCAAAGACACTTGTTCAAGCAATAAATGCTGGAGTGGGTGTGGAGAAAAGGGAACTCTCTTATACTGTTGGTGGGAATGCAAACTAGGACAGCCACTGTGGAGAGCAGTGTGGAGATTTCTTAAAAAACTGGAAATAGAACTGCCATATGACCCAGCAATCCCACTCCTGGGCATACACACCAAGGAAACCAGATCTGAAAGAGACACGTGAACCATGATGTTCATTGCAGCACTGTTTATAATAGCCAGGACATGGAAGCAACCTAGATGTCCATCAGCAGATGAATGGATAAGAAATCTGTGGTACATATACGCCATGGAATATTACTCAGCCGTTAAAAAGAATTCATTTGAATCAGTTCTAATGAGATGGATGAAACTGGAGCCCATTATACAGAGAGAAGTAAGCCAG